>ML675616.1:41841400-41958832 GCA_007922155.1 Mesoclemmys tuberculata | reverse complement strand
ACTTCTCATGTAATTGAGTCTCATTGAGTACATTGGAACTTCTCATGAAATTAAAGACCGTGTATGTGAGCATGGCAATGGCAGATCAGTCCATAATTTTAACGGAATAAAGATTTTTAGTATGTGGTATAGAATGGCAAATAATGTAGAGTTTGAGCCTGCAAATCTACCTCATGTGTGATTATATTAATATAATCATATTAGTTAATATTATCCTTTATTATTTCTGAGCTTCCAATAGGATTCTGGGCACTACGCAGTAAAAAGAAAGATCCCTGCCTTGAGAAGTTTACAATCTAGTTTTAGATATGATGTGAAGGTAAGAAGAGGGAATGGAGTTCTAAAGGCCAAGAATTACAGCAATCAGGTCAGGTGATTACTCAAATGAGGCATGTTCATATCTTGGTGGCTTATTAAAAGACGTTTTCTTCTTTGAATATGCTTCTGACTGACTTCTTGGGCACCTAACAGAACAGTTCTGGAAACCAATTAGACTACTTTTGCATGTAAAGCCTACTCACCTGAGTAAGAGTTGCAGAATCAGACCCATAATTTGGACAAAGTTTCTCTGTTTACATGAATGTCAGAGAAATGTGTACTGCTTTACCTAATTAATGTTGCAAACCTTTCATACACTTTTAAAAACCAATTAGGCTCTTTATTTGTTAATTTGGAGGAACGCTAGTTTATTTTTTTACTTGTTGTTTTCTAAAAATATTTTCCTTAGCTCTCAACATTTATTCCAGTGATAGAGTTCAGGAGGATTATAGATTCAAAGTAGTGCTAAAGGTCTTTATACCTATGATTTTTTTTCTTTTTTAATTAAGTCACTTTACCCTGACAATTCATTTAAGCATTATTTTTAAAGTTCTCTGTCCATGCAATCATTTGATCAATAACATATCAGTTTTAAACTTTCATTGCAGACTGGAATTTCCTTGGCTGAAAAGTGGAATAAACAAATCTGCTATTTAAAATCTACCTTGATTATAATATTCTTGCAAAATGTGCCATCACTTGATAATCAAATAGGAAATGCTTAGCAAAGAACAGACATCAAAATGCACATTTCAAGGTACGTTGCAGGTCCCTATAATACACCGATAACAGCAATGACAGAGTAACCATCTTAATAAGAGATTATTAGCTCTTGATAAGTTCACCTAATTTCCCCTCTACCTTGCTGGCATTCGGATGGTTTCACCTCTCCATGTATAGTCATGCTTCCCATTGTCCAGTTGTTCCAAACTTTTGTTGATTAAAGGCAGTTTTCTAAAAATTTCCATAGCAATTTTCATGTCAATGCCACTAATGACAGGTCATTGTTGAATTGAGCACACTTTAATTGGGAAGGAAATTATTCCCTTTACATGCGAGTCAGTCTTAAAATCCACGCTAATTGTGAACACAAGGATCCCTGGGTCCCAGAGAGTGAACTAACATTTTGTTATTCATGGTGACATGCCCTCTCTTCTTAAAAAGTGGTATTTTCTACAAATAGGCAACAGGCACATGGCCTGTTGGATCAGGTTACATCAGG
This sequence comes from Mesoclemmys tuberculata, assembly GCA_007922155.1. NCBI lineage: Eukaryota > Metazoa > Chordata > Testudines > Chelidae > Mesoclemmys > Mesoclemmys tuberculata. The sequence continues at coordinate 41,957,292 of ML675616.1, read as the reverse complement.
CTATGTTGTGTTACATGATGTGACATGCCCTGCCATGACCTGAGGCAATGTCATCTTGTGTTACCTTGGTAGAGAAATACTGTTCTTTATTAAACAAGTGAGTAGAAGGCTAATCATCTGTGGGCATGAAGCATTTTTATGCTATTTGTAAGTAAAAGTGGTGGGTAACAGGCAGCCTGTTCTTTTGATTCTTAATTGGAGAATTCTAAGGAAACTAGAATCAATATGAATCACCTATTCCTATTACTTACAGTTGGTTATATATTTTACAAGCCTAATTTACTATTTGCTGTGGTACACAAAGAAAATATTACTATAATACTGCAAACAGGCATAGTACATGGAGAGTGAATAGACAATAGCACCTATTTGGTTATGAAAATGAGGAATGTTGCAGAGGGGATATTTAGTAATCTTCTTAGATGGAAATGCTTAGTGTTGGAAGCCTAACTATTTATACATTTTTATGCATAGACTGGTCATTATTACTCTTCTATGGTTTTTATAAGCTTCTTGTTTAAATAGTATATTATGAAAATGAGCCACCACAACTGGGAAGGTGTGATAAAACTGTATCTGCAGTCTGACCCTAAGGGTGATTCTATCAGGACAGTGACTCTTGATAAGTAACAGGCTTGAATTATTGCATTATGTGACATTATCAAAGGAACCATTGTGTTTGGCCATTCAGTCCTAATGATCTTTAATATTATTTCCTATTGATATATGCAGCATGTAAATTCACTTTTAAAAGATTTGCACAAAGAAAAGTGAACACTATTACATAGGTACAGCTACCTCCTGATGTTACAGTAAATTACTGGTGCATGGTACAGAATGTAACCTTTTGGTTATATTCCGCAGTAAAAGGAATAGGTTAGAGAGGTTTTTATGCAAATTAGTAATGCTGTGTGTTGGAAGCCTAATTGTACTTTTTATTGTTAGACAAGTCAATACTGCTTTAATACACATTTTTTAAGCTTCTTGCTAAAATTGTATATGTAAGGGATTAGTTCCCATAGATGAAAGGCATAATCTTAACAATGAGGCCACGTAAGCAGAATGGTTGAAGTACTGATAAAAGATTTTCTAGCTCCAACACAGAATAAGTCTTATTAGTCTTATTAGTCACCACTGTTTGACCCACTACTGTTCACTGCATGAGCTACATATATTGGCTGATGGAATGAACAATGGCTACTCTAGTTTTATTCTTCCTAGTTACAATAAACAAGTACAACTGTGCAAAATATTTTGCTGTAAAGCAAAAATAACCAATTGGCTTATTCCTGAATGTGTGGGAATCCCATAAAGAGTGACCTGTTTTTCCTCTGAAAACTGCTTTTTACTTAGCAAAACAGTACATCCTGAAGTATCCTGGAAGAAGATCAAAGTTTAAGCTCAGCTTTCTATCTGACTTGATTTAAATCTTCCCACAAGTTCAACAGAGCTCATTATCACAAATGAGAAAATTCAAATGGTGAAGGATTGAGAGTTTTCTTCAGATTTTTCTTTGATGGACTAACAATCTCTAAAATATGCTCCATATATGATAAAATGTTATATTTGTTTTGTGTTCCTTCCTGTACAGTTCTTGCTTTTAAAATTAGAACAGATAAATAACTTCTTTTCTTTATTGGTGATAAAAAATGAAGTCAGAAATGTGTCACTCTTTGACAGAAGTATTGTATGAGGACTGAAGACAGTCCAAGGAAATAGAAAAAATTGAAGAGTGTACAAAGATCAGTTCAGAAGGATTCCTTGGTATTTTCTACCATCAAAGATTCAGAGTTAAGTTATAGGATGATTGAATGATGGCAATATATGATATATAGTTGCTTGTTTAATAATGGTGATAGTATGAGTAATAGCTCTTTCCTGTACACCCAAACTAACAAGTATAGGCCTAGTTCCATTTTTGCAAAGTTCTTTTATCACCTCTACCTGCCTATATGTAACCCGCTGCCACTGGAAGTAATGCAGCCAATTAGCGGCCAAGATTTAGAATGCCATTTAAAGTAGATGTTGCTTTAGATTATGCCAATTGATCTCCTCTCTGGTATACATCTTTCATACATTGCATGAATGTCAATGGAAATACACTTTTTTTCACATCAGCTGAGCCTCTGTCTATTGGTCTTACTGTTAATCATTTCCAGGTCCATAGGTCTACAATGGAACTTCTGTTTTCCCTTATCTCTGGGCAACGAACCAGACCTGTAAACTGTTGGCCTGGGACTAAGTCCAGCTCATCAAAATACCTACTAGTTTGCTTTGCCTCCAGAGAGACCTCCTTCTGTAGAGCTGTAGGGCCTCCTTATTCAAGACATTTCTAAATTATTTACAAAACTATTTTTGAATTCTTATAACTACCTGACTTGTCTCAGAGTTATAGCAGTTGGTCTTTGCCCAAATAGTCCGAGCACTTCTGAAATGGCAGGCATACAGAAGAGATATGTGGTTGTTGCACTTGAAGTCCAAGGCTCAGATGAAGCAATTCAGCAAATTGCTCAGTAAACAAGCTCTTTGGTGAACCAGTGAATAAGGTAATAACAAATTGTCAAAAAAAAAAAAAAAAAAAGAAGATATTCCCTTATTCATCTAAACACACCAAATAAGACAATCTGTAAAGTAAATAGACATGGGACAAGTCTAGGTGAGTCAAGAACAGAGGAATTTCCTTAAGTCCTGCAACCCCCACCTCAAAATAATCATATAGAGTTTTGGTTGAACTAATTTCATTTCCTCCCCTATTTAATTTGTTCATCGTCATTCCTATATGTTTGTGCTTCTGAATAGAGTTGAGTTCTACCCTCGTACATGTAATCCCTGTTCTCACTGAAATGACTTCCATTTATTTCAGTTGTGTTTTCACAAACTTTATTTCTAGTGTTACAGATGTACCTATTCATGCAGCCTATCAACTGTTCTGGCAATAATGTGTGTTTTTTAGGTGATTCTCAGATTAAATCTGAGCCACCCAGTAGACTTTCCATCATCTAGGAATTTCAGATTTAGATTTAATGTGCTGCACACATGACAAAAACTGTTTTCAACAAAAATATTAAATCCCATTGGCACAGACTATATCTCTACATACTGAAATTGAGGTGAAAATCCAGCACTTACGTTGCTAATTTCTTTTGAAATACAATTTTTTTCATATTGCTCCATCAATAACCTTTATGAATGCATCATATAGCATTAAAAGTTACTTAAGCACCTGTGCTATCAGTTTTTAGATTTTTTTAATAAAAAGATGCTAGACTCTTGACACCATATGGACTAACACTGTACCCAATCAAACAGTCATTACTCAGGGAACATTGATATCAAATTTAGCAGATTAAGGTACCAATGTAGCAAACATTCATTGGTGGAATAAATTGTGATCACAGTTCACCAACCCACCTACATATGTTTGAAACGGAATTAATTGTAAAATCATTCAGAAGTCTAGAAAATATTTGTATTAGTCAAGGCATGCCTGTGGAGAAAGTTAATATGCAGAAGTGTTCTGTGTTCCCTTTTCTGAAGTGTTGTACACAAGGCACATACAAGGTGACAAGAAAATTGGATTTGTAAAATTGTTGTGTTGTCATTAACCCAAGGCACTGATCCAATTGGCTCAACTAGCACAGACTTCTCTGACTATGCGGAGTTACATTAAAGTCAGATTACACAATTTATTTCCAAAGGTGGTAGATGGAGCAATGTGAAAAATATGGCAATTCCAGAGAAAGTCAATAGGGTTTTGCACAGATACAAGGTCTGTTCTGGTGGATCTGATTGCACTCTTGGGGTTCAAGACATGTTAAATTGTAAGCTCTTTGGAGAAGGCACTGTCTTTTGTTCTATGTTTATTTGGCATCTTGCACAATAGGCTCCTGATCCATAACAGGGGCTTCTAGTAGCTACTACAATGTAAATAATTACTATTAATAGTAACATAGGTAAAATATTTGCTTACAGCATATATTTTTTATATTGATATCACTTTAATTTAATAATAAATACATCAAACAGCATATATTTGTTCTCTGGATTTTCTTTCTTTTTAAGGTTTACTTACCCACTGTTGGTTTTGGACAGCATTTGGGGAAAATTGATAGTCATTATTATGTTTCCTTTATTTTTCATACTGTAGACTGCAGTGGTGGGATCTTATTGGAAATTAGTTCATCATGTGTTTTCTAACAAAATCTATTCAGTTGCTTTGTTGTTGGTGTTTGTAATTTATTTTACATTGATTTTTAAATTTCCTGACAAAAAGCTTAGTTAAGATAAAACCTCTGTTCAAAACAGTTATCTGCTCATTTAAACAACATTATTAGAATCCTGATGTTATATTAAAAAAGGCTGTCATACACAAAGTTATATTGTTCCAGTATTTTTAAAAACCGTGAACATCACAAGGTCTGGAAATATTTACTTAAAGTTGCAGCAACAAAACTTAATTATGTTGGTTATTAATTCTTAATGTTCTACATTTCAACTTTCCAGTGTATTGACATAACTACAATGTTACGTAATGGTTCTTGTTGTAAAGAGCTTTTTGCCTATGCTTTTGTTTTGTTTTTTTTTAAAAAACCCAAATTTCTAAAATGTTGTCAATTTTTATTTTTAGCCCTGTTTTTAACAGGATCTGATAGTCAACAGTTACTTTTTCAAAATGACCTTAGCTCTGACATAAAGTCTTGTCTGAATATGTATGCTGGAACCAGGATATTTTATCAGGTCAGTAAGAAGGGGGAGTATGCTGAGCCCATAAATTGTTCCTAATGGGATATATGCAGAGTATAGAAAACTCCATGCAAGGTAACATGAGGAGTTATGGTTCTTTCCTGTAAAGTTTGCAAGCTCCCAACTTTCATGGTTTTTCCCTTACTCAGAGGTCAATGAACACATCTTGTTTAATATAACAGATGGTGAAAGTAATCAGAATTGTACTATACTTAGAAATAGTGCATGTTTCTAAGATCCATAGTAGAACAGTTCCCTTCTGCAATGTTTATAAAATCTGATAGAGAAAAGGTTCCTTATGCACTGTTTATCAGCTCCTCAGAAGAGAGTTTGTAGCATCTACAATCTGCAGAAGAAAGATTCCTTTCTGAATACTACCCACAGGAGAAATGCTGTGGAGTTCCAAAACACCAGTTTGGCTACAGAGTTTAAGGCCCGCAGGTAGCTGAAAATGTGTTAAGCTCCATCACATACAATTTCTAGGATTTACAAATGTTGGGTCTGATTCATCACTCCAGTTAAATCAATGGAATTTCACTTGGGTAAAACTAGAGTACCACAGCAGTGAATCGGGTATCCAAAGTGGGTAGCATAGATTATAAAAACCCTTACTCACTTTAAACAGTGCCACATTCCTCAAGTAGTCTGACTGAAATAAATGGAACTACCCTGAGATTAATGCATTACTTTATGTGAGTAATGGTGGCAGAATCTAGCAATAGCAATTAACTCCAAAGTTAGCTGACCAGATTTCTCCAGATGGGGTCAAAGGTACCAGTCCTTCTAGAGGACAACATAGTAAACTAAATATGGAGTTTTTGGGCCAAGCCATTTCTGCTCTATAACATTCAAAAAAAATGTTAGGAAACATTTGCAAAAGGAAGAAGTCTCATATATTTAATATCGAGTTTACTGTTTACTTTCAAACTTAAGTACAAAAGTACTGTTTACTTTCAAACTTACCAGGTAGATACTTTTTTGGCACAATACTCCAAATGAAAAGTTTTAGGTGACTTTGTCCAATTTTGCCAAAGTTAGACAGTGGTTGACTGGTCAAAATTTGGTTTCTACTGAAAAAAGATAGCTACAGGTATACACAAAGTTTCTCCAATCTATATAATGTAACGCAACACTTGTTTGCTTTGACAGGTATATGGTTGCTGCATTATAATCATTTGAAGTGGGGCTGACAGGAAAATAACTCAGAGGATTTCATTTCATCCTTTAAAACAAAATCATTGTTAGGTCTTTATTTCCAATCATGTAATTTCATGAAGAAAGTAGTGTGGCTGCAGTACAATTTTAATTATAGTATCACATCAGAGACCTTCAAACCTTTCACAAAAAGAAGTCTTCATATTAACAGCAAAAAGAAAAATGTATTTGAAAGCATCTTTTAACAGGTTTCTTTCAGTTTCTCTTTCCTTCCAAACAAACTGTTTGCTTAGTCTGGCACAAGACGCCTGTGAGAGTTTCTCTGACATATTTTAAAAATTAGTTAATCAAAAGATACTGGACAGTACGTCTTCATCTGACAACATCTGTTGATATGAAACAGGAGAATAACCAGTGTGACAATGAAGGAGTTTTCTACTCTTTTCCTAAGCTAAAAAAAAAATGGGGCATAGAGCTGTACAACTCATAACAATGTGCAAGTCTTTATATGATGTTGTTCACCAGAGACTTGTCAATAGACTGAGCCATATTGGTTCTGGCAGTCTTTCTATTGGGACAATATTTGCCTTGAAGTACTATCTTTTCTCTTTTTCAATGTCAGCCTGAAGGCTCTTAGACAACATATGTTCATTTCATGTCTTAGAGAGATTGCTTCTGGTATTGCAAATGCATTACCACATCGAGTTTTTTTGTAAAACAGATGGCACATATTAAGGTCTCCTTTTCTTAGATGATTTCTACAACAATTGCACTGCATTCCTCACACTGACAAAACATCATCAGCATCATGCAGTGCAGCACTAGATGGTGTCAGAATGGTAAATGAATGTCCCCAGCAGAATGAGCTATGAAGGTGAACCGGTTCCCTTGGAGAATTGAAAGGTGGTGTTGTTCAGACTGGGTAGAAGTTCAGTTACAGTTTAAGGCACCTACCCTGCAAAGTGATCTATTGGAAGTCAACACCCACATGGAGTTTCACTGATTTCAATGAGCCTCACTTGGGTGAAAAGGTATGCTTTGCAACAGTGGGGCCTTACATAATGAACTCCTTAGACTATTCAAAACCTTGTGTGGGCATAAGTGGCCTACTGTGTGCCCCAGATGGAGCCTGCCATTTATTTGGACACTCAAGGAACCAGGAGAATGACTATGAGGACGCTCAGGAGCCTGAAAGGGTGCAGAAGCTGGATAGAGTTGGTGGAGCTGAGGAACATACTCAGCATCCAACTGGCCAAAATAAGGGTCATAAAGGGCAATTTGACAATAAACCTGCAGGTGAACAGTGAAGAGGGAATGAGTAAGTGTTAAATTAGCCATACCCTCATGGGTAGGGTGCAGAATGACCTCTTCAGTAACATCCTGGTGCCACTGGGCAAAGCAAAAAAAAGTCAGTTTGATGGTGATTTGCAGCAGTAGTCTTCTTGCAGGGGCACCTACGCCAAGCACTGTGGTGAGATGTATAGGCACTACTAGATGCAGTGTAGCTCTCTTATTCTCCCTCTCTTCATTCAGGGATTGGGTCAGATGCTGAAGAGTCACCAATAGGGCCAGGGTGAAAGTATCTGTGGGTTAGAGGTGAGCTAAGCTGGCTGTGGAGGTGCACATTAGAGCTGGGCAAATTTGTTTGGCCAAATCTTTGGCGGGGAGAGGGGAGGAAGCAAAAGCAAACAAACAAACCTGAAAAAGTCAAAACGTTTCATTTCAATCTTGTCCTAAATGAAATGGTCTGATATATTTTTTTTTAAATCAAAACTACTTTTCTTTTCAAAATTTCCTTCAACTTTATTAAAAAAAGGTTTTAAAAATGTTCATAATCCAACCAAAACTTTCAGGTTTGGGCTGAATGAAAAGTTTCTTTCTGAGTTGAATGAAACCTTTTGTTTGATCTGAAATGAACTTTTTTCCCCCGAACTTTTCAGTTTGCTGAAAATTTTGAAAAATGTTTGGCTTGGGTTCACCCAAATTTTATTTTATTTTATTTATTTTTCAGAACTGCCAGCAGACCGAAAAAGCAGTTATTTGCTCAGCTCTAGTGTACGCATTAAGGTAACCCTCCTGTGGAGGGTTAAGTGCAGATGCTGGGTGAGGGATTATGTCTTTGCCAGTCTGTGTGTCTCTCTACTAATAAAGAATAGTGGTATCGGCAGTCACCACATAAATCTTGTCTGGCTTCCTGCTGAGTGCTAGGCTTGAAGAGCTGTGCCTTTGTCAACAAGTGGGCAGAGCAGTAGCTGGGTACTAGAATATAACCTGACAGCTGCCTTTTGAAAATCCCTGATGATTATCTAGTGTTGGAATGTCTAGGCACCCTGAACAGAGGCCACATTTTCAGAACTTAGGCACTACGCACTCTCAACTTCAAAAATTCCTCTAGTTTTAAGGGTATCCACAAGTGAATATTCACATTCCATATGGTGCACCCTGTTTGCTCCCTGTAACTTTTTAAAAATTCTTCATGCAATATCAGGTTCTACAAGATAAAGAAAGTTTACCAGTTTCTGGCAATATCATTTTTTAAATCACTCTCACAAAGTGGATAAACAATTTTTGTTAAATATTCCCCTGAACATCATTTGACCCTGATCCATTGCAGACTGTATCACCCTATAAAGGACACTACCGTTCTGAATTGAGCTTTGCGACAATTAGCAATGAGAGTGAAATAGCTCAGAAAATCAGGCCCCCATCTGGGTTCAAAATCAGTTTTGAATGAATTTAAATAAGATTATGGCTATAGATGTGATGCACAGAAATTATACGTGGGAGTAGACTATCATTTCCACTAAGGTGTTGAACTATCAAACTAATTTGGCTCTTCAGCAAATCACCAGATTCCTCAATTCATGAGCACTTGCATTCACTACAATTCTTCCAATCAATGGATCTTTTTCTGTGTTGTATTTGCATTGTTCTAACTGATAGTGGATATCAAATATTAAATAAATGTATTTTCCAGTTACAGTTTTTCCTGTCATATTATTAAGGTTTTTTGTCAAAATGCCCTATCAAGCACAAAAGAAAAATAGCTAAGATCTAAAAATATGGACCACAAAGGAATGTTCAGATACAAATGGGTTGAAGTCAGGTAAAAGCATGTTGTAGTCAAAAGAACATAGTGTTTGTAGACATACTTAGGAAAAATGCATTTTAAAGAGCCCAGGGGTGTACAGTAAATTGGACTGTTAGTTACAATGATTTTATGTGAATGTTGCATTTGATCATTGCTTGCTTTTGAAGGTTTTGCGGTTTGTATCCTCCTATCCTGGCAGGAACAGCTGAGCCCAGTGGAGGATTTAGCCCCACCGGAGGACAGGTATTATTTTTAGCTTCCCCTCCCTCCAGGCTTCTATCTGTCTACGTCAGTGGTGTCAAACTCCTGGTCTGTTTGAAGGATCTATGTGAGCTGCATGACACGTTCAGATTCAGCAGAACTAAGGCCAAGACATTCATAAGTGGTGAGCGATTTTGGGTATCCGGTTTGAGATAATTTCAAAAAGTACCGAGCACTCAGACACTGAAAAACCACCTTTTTATGGTTCTCACTTGGGGCACCAAACATCCTTCGTCATTATTGAATATCTTGGCCTAACTTTTAGTTTGAAAAAGATAATTAAGTAACTAAGCCTTCTTGGTTGACGCCTCTCCTTCCAGACCATTCCAAATGTGAATGGAGTATAAACCAAGGCAGTGCTAGTTTTCTGAATGTGCAGAAAACCTGAAACAATAACTTTGATGGACATGAGCTCTTGAACTTCCTTTTATCCAAACTGGGATTGAAATGTAAGCATTAAGCAAAGGGCAGAAATAGCGTGGTTCTAAAGGGGAGTGTATTTACTCACTAAATGATATTAAATTCAGGTACGCATTCAGTTGCTAACTATAGGCTGAATTTCATGTAAACCTATTAACATCAGTGGGAGATCAGATGATTGAGGGTAGAATGTAGTCATAAATTCATACCCTAGCTATGGGAAAAAGTGATCTGGTCAGTAGTTTATGACATTTAATAGATGGTTGCCATGCTTTTTCAGTTTACTAGGACAAATGAGCCATTGGTTTCCCTGAACTTACTGTGTTCCAAATTAATGATGGCACCTTGTTTTCTTAGATCTCATGCCCGTTAGGGAAATGCATAATTCGTTATAAAGATGTGCTGGGATTGAGGTCCTTGTTTTTGTGATCAGCTTTTACAAATAGGAAAGAAATGACCACTTTATGTAAACTGCCCATAAAACAGCTGGTTTGGTTTGGTTTTTTCCCATTACCTTTTAGCCTTGTTGATTCCTTCTCTTTTTTTACACTGCCACAAATTCTGGTGAAATGCAACAAAACAAGCCTGATTTTAGGCTTTTAACAGGAGTAGCATACATAACTTTGATCTAAACTTTAATTATTAATTTGTATAACGGTGTTCTGATTAAAAAAAAGTTACATATAGATAAGCAAGAGAAAAAATATCTCGTAAGAGAAAAAATATCTCTGATGTTTGGAAAGGTCTTGCAAACAGAACATTTAAGGGTCTATGCTCCATCTTTGAATTAGCTAGCAAACTGTTCTGGCAAATGTCCAATTTTAACATATTTAAAACATGTTTAGGTTGATAAATGCTTTGTCTTTCAGCAATTCAGCATAGGCACTTTGTTGATATCTGCTGATAGTGCTGTCCCAAGTTTATTTTTGTTTCACTCCATTTCAGCCAAACATGGGCATGAGGCAAGTTCTTGTGCAAAGAAAACAAAGGATATTTTGGGAAACCAAAAGAAATTCTTCACATGTCACTTGGCCCCATGACCAGAAAGTGTGAATACAGGGCTGAAATGCTAGAGACATCAAATGCTTTAAAATCTAGCACTTGGATTTTTAAAAAATAGACTGTCCGCTGAAATTTTCAATGTGCAAGAGACAGAGGAAAGGCTCAAAAGTGTCTAAAAAGGGCTGCTGGCTAGACTTGAATCAGGAGCAGTAATAATGACGAATTTTTTGGTGCTGATGGTGGAGGTGGTGATATTATAGGCGGTTGAGGCACTGAAGATGATGGCACAAGAGCTTCAGGCAGGTGGCTGTGGGACGGGTAGAGGTGACAGAATTGTTAGCAGCATTATGTCTGGTGAAGGAGTCTGTGTTTCTGGCAGAGTGCCACCTTCACATTCCTGTTAAACATAGCACTTTATCGGTTATGTAGAGGGATTTGGGGATTCCAGATCTCTTTATTGCCACATGGATGTCTGCACACACCACTGGCTTGGCTCTTCTTTTCCCAGGCTCCCAAATGGGGAAATAACAAAACAACCTGGAAAGCTCTGACTTTGGCTGCTGCTCAAATGCCTTCTTTGTGGGTCTTACAAAAAAGATCTTGTTTATTTTGTTTGTAGCAAAAATTGCCACAGAAATGCACCCAGAGCTACCCCCTTCCCCGCTCCTCCACACTAATCTTGATTAGACACCCCAGCAGCAAAAGGATGGAGGCAGAACGCTGGTGTTGCAATGGATATGGGAGCCTGGATAAATTATCTTCATGCTTTCCAGCCTAGACAGTTATACTTATAATAAATTTATCTCTTAGTTAGTCAAACGTTTACTAATATGTCAATACTGGCATATTTTTGCTTCTAGCCTTACTGTTATTTGGGACTGTCTAGAATGTGTCTTTGGTTGCCTTAGAGGAGATTGGTGATAAGATACAATGGACGCAGACGCCGTACTGCACCAGTACTGCAGACAAGAGAAAATGGAACAGTTGAGATAAGTAGTTGGGACTACTTATGTGAATAAGGACTACTTACTACTCACACTGATGAACCTGCAGGATCAGACCTGAGGGCACTAATAGGTAACACAGATGCTGCTGTTGTGCCACAGGTCATTTCTTGCCAGAATGGGTCAGACTGAACCCAGGCCCCAGCGTGTTCAGTTAGAGATATAAAATAGGCATTTTCAAGACAATATTTTCCCTGGTATCAACAACAGTTTTTGTTGCTACTGCTGCTGCTGCTGTTTAATTGCAATTAACATAAAATCCTGCTCCAGTGCCATAGAAGAAGCTTTTGTTTCTGGAATTTCATATTCTGTAATTGTGTGCAGTGTATGCATAGCATGGTCATATGTATTGTTAAAAACCTAAGCTAGAAAGAGAATTTGCTGTATTGACAGGGGGAGGATGCTGCTACATTTTTTCCTCCCACTCTTGCTACGCTGATTTTGAGCATAGACCCTGCTTCTTGCTCTCGTGGAATATTTTGCCCAGCTCTCCCACTTGCGAAATGGGTAGAGGCAATATTATGTATAACTGTTACATTCCACTTTTTCCTGCACCTCTGCTTAACTCTTTGCTAAGGAAGGGCCAGAGTTCTGTCTTTACAGTACTATTCAGAAAGCATTACACAGAGGTAAATCTCACTATTATTGTATGTAAAACCCCAAATGTTTATGACGGTTCCCACTCCTCTTCAAAGCTGACAAGCATTTATTAATACACACAAAATCCCCGTAAATAGTATTTGGAATACTTCTGAATAACTTTTAAACAAAAGCTATTTGATAGTTCATCTACTGGCACTCGTTATACAGACGTCGCATTTTGTTGCTTACATTTAAATATAATAGAGGTTTTCAGTGGGTGGGGGAGAAGGTAATGCCAGAACCCATCAAAATTTTTAGGGGGCATGGGGAACCTGGTGCATGGAGTTACAATGACTCTATCATGACAGAGGGGCAGCCAGCCTAAATTTGAGTGAGCGGCGTTGAGACCTGGTGTTTGGCCTTCCCCCACTTTTGCAGTCCTTCCGGTGCCCCTGATCTGAGCTAACAATACCATCTAAACAGGTCAGGAATGTTTTATAGTCACTTTTAAATAATACCTTCTTGCCATTGTAACAGGCAGGGGCTTCCAAGTAAAAAAAAACTGCTAAGGTGGGGCATGATTGAAAAAAAGTTGAGAACACTTGCAATATAACACACTTCTGTACTTTAAAATACACATATAAACCTTTGATTTTTCTCTGAGATGATTTCTCAATTGCTTTAGTGTTGCCATAATAGATACGTATATATGTATATTATCTGGATTCTTCAGAGCTTGAAAAGAATGGCAGCATCTCAGTTCTTTGCCACACATTCCTGAGCCTTGTCAGCAAACAAAAGTCTGGACATTTTTACAACTATCAGGATTCCACTCCTTTTGGTTAATGGTCTCTTCAGTTTCTGGTTAGACAGGAAATCTGTGTCCTGTGTCCAAAGGTATTGGATCTGAGCCTTCACAGCTGAATCAATCAGCTGCTGAGTCCAAAGGGCTCCTGTAATTGTAGACTTTCTCTATGAGCTCTGATGGGCCACTTTCAGATGGCGAGTACATGTGGAAACTGCAAGACTGCTTGCTCTCAGTGAAAACTTCTTAGCTTCTGAAATAGCGACTGAACATGTCTAGTAATTGCCATATTCTGCTTCTAGATATTTCTAGGTCCTTCTAGCTGCGTTGCCCCTCCCCTGCTCACTGGACAGTATATTCAAACACAAATCAATGTCTCCTCCTCACTGCTTCTGTCCATTTCTCTGGATTTAAAAATCAAATGCTGCAGTATAAAACATGCAGGTTATACTTGGTTGGGTTTTGTTTGTTTGTTTTTAACTGTGGTGGAGAATGATTCACTGAGAGACTAGTGTTTACATTATTGCGTTTCCTATAAATCTGTACAGGCTCTGTATAGCAAGATTTGGAATATTGCTGTCGGCTCCCAAAAATGTGTAGTAAGTCATAATGCAGGAACTACAGATAATGAAAGGGTTTGACAGACGTCTTGTCTACATTGGGTTTTAGCCGCTGGCCTGGCTGCACCACTGCAAAATCTCTAGTTCAAACCACACACCAGTGCAGTGTGGTTTGAAACTAGGTGTGACATTACCCAGGGTACAATCTGAACCAATGAACATCTGTGTCCATTCAGTTCTCCAGCCTGGGCTACCTTTTACATTGCTTCATTCTGAGAGTTACCACTCCTGGTCTCCTTACGCACAGCCTCCAGCATGCAAGTTACACCCAGTTATAGTATATGCGTCTATAGCCAGCCACTCTTGAATTACACCAGAGCAACACCAGTAATTCCCAATCCCAGATTATTCACAAAAATGTAAATCTCGTACCGCCCATCTCTCTCTTAGACAATACAAGCTCATATAAAGTCTGTCATTTTATTAATAGAAAGTGATATGAACAAATCCTATTATTCCAAATGGAGTCTCAAACACTTCAATCCAAATACACTGGTTTAGATAAAACAAGTTTATTAACTTTAAAATATAGATTTTAAGTGACTACAAACAATGAGGCATAAAAGTCAGAATTGGTTACAAGAAAATAAAAGTGAAACGCAACTAGTGTTTAACTTAACAAGCTAAGTAAATTCACATGAAGGTCTCCCTCACCACATGTTACAGAAATCTTACTGATTGAATTCCTTTCAGTCAGGATCCCTCCCCCCCGTCCAGTGCTGCTTCCTTTGTTCTTCAAGTGTTGTTGAAGTCATGAGTAAAGAGAAAGGGAGGAACCTTTTATAGTATCTGCTCCCCTTTCTTATAGCCCTTTCTCTTCTTTGAGAATCATCTCCAGCTGAGGGTTAGGAGACAGGAAGCCTATGTGTACAGCAGCCTCCAGCTGTTTCTTTGTCAAAATGTAGATTTTCACCCACATCCTATTTCCTGCCAAAGAATGGCCACTTAACCAGGTAATGGTCCATCTAATTTTGTTGACACCTGGCTGAAGCATTGGCTAACCTTTTGACTCTAGGGAACTGATTTGTGGCTGCTACTCCGAGACTTGGAACATGTCTAGTAATACCATATAGAGGAATCCTATAACTTTGCATGCAATGTTGCCACACATATTTTACCAGGACAATAATGATCAGCAAATTATGAGTTTTCAAATGATACTGCACAAAGCATACTTTGTACCAAATTTATCAGTCTTGTAAAAGGGGTGAACATAAGGGTGCAGACTGTCACACTAGGATAATCAGCACTGGTACAAATCATGTTCCACTGATGTAAAGCATGTCCGCATTGTGAGCTTGCACCAGTGCAGCTGTAGGGGTTTGAGGCTTAAGTAATTTATTGAGTTTTGCATAGAGTTACTGTGTGTGATGTGTGATATTTTTTAAAGAGGCCTGGAGGAGCTCAAACATTGATCTTTATTCTCCTTGTGGCTACTTTTTCAATAAATAAATGCTTTAAATCAGTGTTTCATAAGGTTATGGCTGACTTATCTAGTGTGGGCATTTAGGAGAATTGTAGTACTGGACTCTGGATCCACTTGGACTTCCCACTGCAAAAGGGTGATGTGAGTAAGTCAGCGGCAGCAGTCCCTAATCAGTTGGTCACAGGAGCCTCTCATGCATTCAGGGTCAGGAAGCAGTTTGCTGGGCCAAGCTTGTATCTCTGCTCTCACAACCACTTCAAGAGCATGTCTCCTGGAGCAAGCAGGACTGGTGTGATTGGGTATCCTGTTTAGCTCAGAGAAACTCAGACTGATGAATACCAATTACATGCAGTCAATGCAGAAACCCTTCTGAGCAAACTTCCTAAAAATCCGCATGTAAACACTGTATAAGTTATTCATGGATAGATCTCTAAGTCCCATATACTCCCCTCTGCAAGTAAAAAAAAAATGGCATTGTTTGTGTGGAGGGACGGGGGAGGGTAGTGTGAGACAGATTCATTTCAGAAGATCTGCAGCCTTTAGGCTATTTCCAGTCCCTCTCATTGGACCGTGAGGAGGCAAGACCAATGTCACAGTGAAACAGCTAGGGGTATTCCCAGCTGTTTTCATTTTCATGGAAGGAGAGATCTTAGAAACAAAAAGGCGCCTGTCTGCAGATCTTTGCCTATAAATCCCTTTCACCCCAGGCCATCTACAGTGTGACTTTGTGGCAAATGGCTGGCTTCTCCCTAGTGGGTCTCACACTTTTGCCTCTCGTAATGAGCCCGGGCATTGCTGG
Source organism: Mesoclemmys tuberculata (assembly GCA_007922155.1). Lineage (NCBI taxonomy): Eukaryota > Metazoa > Chordata > Testudines > Chelidae > Mesoclemmys > Mesoclemmys tuberculata. The sequence continues at coordinate 41,941,384 of ML675616.1, read as the reverse complement.
TTACCCCATCTTCCCAGGGAGGGGGTTAGGGACCCAGGCCCACCCGCTCCTCCGGGTCCCATCCCAGGGGCCCTCTGAATATTAGCTATGTGCTGCTGGCACCGTACTTGTAGCTGCAGACTTTTTCCCTGGGCTATTCTGCCCTCTCTGTTCTTCTGGCTTCTTGAGCCCAGTACCCTCTTCAGGACTCCACCTCTCTTCCACACACCACTGTACTCTGTTCTGCTCCTCTTCACAACTTCACACACCACTGCTCACCATACACCTATTCCTTCCACTCCACACTGTCTTTCAGGAATAGAGGGTTTTTATAGGCACCTGGTGGGGCCTTAATTGGTGTCAGCTGACCCTAATTACCCTCTAATGACTCTGTCTAGTCTACAGGGAATAAAGCCTGGATCATTCTAGCACTTACATGCCGCCCTTCCAGAACTTTCCTACTGTCCTCTGCCCTTGCTATACCACACTGTCTACACTGGCACCCTTCCACCAAATAGCTGCCAACCTCTCTTTCAATTTCTCTACCCCAGCATGTAAAAAAATCACAGAGCAGATCTTACTATTGTTCAAAGAAAACACATCATAGGTTACAGCATCCTGAGAAGTCATCACGGCATGTAGACTGTTGATACAGATACAAGATACATGTAGAGAACAACACCAGCCATTATTTATGACATTTCTTGATCTAATCAAGGCCTTTGATCCCATCAGTTGTGAAGCATTATGGAAGGTGCTGTCTAGGTTTGGTTGTTCACTGAAATTAATTTGTGTTCTCAGGATGTTTCATGATGGAATGACCGCCACCGTCCTCTGTAATAAGTTTGAGATAGACCCAGTGAACGGGTCTCCATCTCCAACCCATTACAGAACACAGTGGCAGTCATTCTGTCATGAAGTAGCCTGAGAATGCAAATGAACTTCAATGGAGTCAAGTAGGGCTGCATTATCGTCCAACCTTTTTTCCATCTATCTTGCCATGATCTTGATTCTTATTCATGGCGACCTTTATTCTGGAATTGGGATTGAGTATTGTATGGACAGCCAGCTTTTCAACCTGTGGCATCTTCATTCTAAAATGAAGTTCACCAGGACTGTTATTACTATCTTCAGTATACTGGTGACTGTGCTATCCTTTCACACACTAAGGCTGACTTGCAATCCATTCTAGATTTTTTCTCAGGAATGTTTCATAACCTGGGACTCTCACTCAACATTGGGAAGACCAAGGTGCTCCTCCAGCTTCCCCCCGCAAGTTGACCTTCTGCCACAAATCATCATCAGAAGTGAACTCTTGGAAAACACTGAGCCTTTGCTTACTTTGGTAGCCACCTTTCCCAGACAGCCAACCTTGATGTGGGGATTGAACATAGGACCTGTTGTACCAGCGCATCCTTCAGAAAGTTGCTTTGTCATGCCTTTAGTGAGAGAGATTGGCGGATGGAAACTAAGATCTCAGTCTACAATGCAGTAGTCAGCCCCATTCCTCTTTATGGGTGCGAGACATGGGAGACATACCAAATCTATCTGAAGTATCCGGAGAGGTACCAACAGTGCTGCCTTAGGAAGATTCTCATATCAAATGGCAAGACCATTGCACCAATGCCAGCATTCTCTCTGTAGCTAACAGCACCAGTTTTGAGGCGAAGATTATGAAACATCAACTTTGCTGGGCTAGCCATTGTGTGCAGATGGCTAATATTCATCTTCTGAAGTAAGTCCTCTTTTCTCAAGTTAGTCTTGATAAGAGGACCCACAGAAGATAGAGGAAATGCTAAAAGGACACTTTGAAACTATGTCTTAAGAAGTAAGGCATTGACCGCATGAATTGGGAAGCTGGCTTGCAATAGAGTGCAATGGTGTTGCATCATACATCAATCCTCAGCCCATTTTAAAGAGTGTTTCCTTGCTCAAGAGGCTGAGAAATGGCAGAAGAGGAAGGAAAATGTACAACACCCTGGCTAGCAGTTGTGCTGTCTCCAAACAACCACCTGTCACATATGCTGAAAAACCTGTAGAGTACAGATTAGACTCTTCAGCCATCTTAAGTCTCATCAATGACTTTTCCCCTGGCAGACATCATCCTCGTATCAAGGGATAGCCAATGACAATGAGAATGTTGGCTCTTTTCATGCTCATTCTGGACATACACCCTCACATCTGCACAGTCCTCGCTCTTATGTAGCCATGGAGGAGATGGTGGCAGATATGGGATGTGCTATCACTTAGCTACCCTTTCCTCATGTTTTGTGGGTTTTCGGAGATTTTTCCATGCTTCGCCCTGGCCAGCAAATAGGGAACATATGCTGCAATGCTTCATCACAGGTGTGTCTCAGAGTATTTCTAGGTTTTTTCATCATGGTGGAACATCTGTCAGGCTTCGAAAAAGTAGGACTCAGAAGAGCTCTTGAGACTTTTTTGACCAGCTCAAATTAAAAAATGCAAACACTTCTTCATCTTCTTGCACAGAAGTCACAGCTGTCTTTCTCCAGTATTTATTTAATATAAATTCAATTATGAACAAATTCACAGATAAAATGGAAGGGTTACCAAACACACAGGAAAATTACCAATTACAAGTGACGTGGAGGGGGCTGTGGGGGGAGGAAGAAGTGGTTGACAGAAATGTAGAGTGATTTGGCACTAAAAATGTAAAGTCTTACCCTAAAGAAAATAAAATAAACACAGTGGTGAAATGTAACCAAGCGGGCATGCCCATTACATTAAAATGCATTTGTATTCATTTTATCTCCTTAATCAATTGCAGAGAAGATGGCTGGGAGTAGATGTGGTTCAGAGGGTGATCTTGATATTTGAAAGCATTCTATAATATGAACTCTAACCAGACACAAAAGGGGAAATTAACCTCAAGTTTTCATATCTTGATGTTAATTATTTTTACCCAGATATCTGGAATTTAAAATGGAGGGGAAACTACAACTCAAGGCCAGTTTTGAAATTTCCATCATATTGAAAGGAGAAAATACATTGCAACACGGTATGTCCTTGGTTAGTATAGTATCTTTGACAGCATTATTGATGAAAATTATGGCACATATGAACGATATACAGATGGCTATCAACAGGCTTGCTTTTCATTGGGTAAATGAATATGGAAAGTTAAAAATCTGTGCTCAGAACTCCAGAGTAAGTTTTGCTATCCTTTGAAAGGCTTTTCATCTATCCATATTCCTTCTGCCATGGTTGCAATATCATTATTGCATATAGATAGATAGATAGATCATGTTATCATTCCATTTACTGATCTGGGATTATTTCTCTTCTTTTGTGCTATCTATAAAAAATCAGCCGTACTTTACTTTAGAGAGCTGCTTCATCATGGAGTGGATTTACAAAGACCCTCAAATTATTTGCTGCAGGACTTCCAGACATAGCTTTGTCATACTTACACTGTGATGACACATTATCTTGATCTGGGTGATGACATATTAAGACCTTCAGCTATGGCAAAGCAATGTCAGGGATTCCTGGGTGGGTATGCTGTGGTACTGTCTCTTTAAAATTAGTAGTAAAGTCACCAGAGGGTCTCCCTGTGTAAAGGATCTCTCATATAATTAAAAAACACTCAGAGTCTGCAGGCTCAGAGTGTGAAGGCGTCGTCTTCTTACATAACTGATAAAGAGAGTTCTAGTTTAAACTTTACATCCCTGGTCTCACTCTGCTTCCTGAAGTGCAGAAGCTGCAGCATACTCACAAGAAAGATACTTAGGACTGCTTGACCATGATAGAAAGCACAACCAGCATCCCTTGTATATGTGGCCCAGTCTGATGTCATTCAGTGGAATATTTCCTCTCTTTTCCCCTCCTGATTGTAGTAATGGACAGAATTATTCTGCTAGTGTCATTCTCTACACTCAGCAGTCTTTACTAGGCCAAGCAACCTGGGCAGTGCACCTGTGATTAGCATTCCATCCACACACTGTCATTATCAGGGAGAAGGAGAGGAGATACAATCAGAGTGGAGGACTTCAAACAAGCTGCAAATGGGTCCCTAAAAGGCAACATGTAGCTCTACAGTTTCAGCATGGGCATCACTAACGTATCATCTTAAATAGCTGTAATGCTATTACAAATGCATAGATCTACAATAAATGCACAAGTGCAGAACCATCAATAAGTGCAGAACCATCAGCCTTCACAATCACAATTTTAACGTAAGTGTGTAGTGAACATTTATTTTTCATTAGTAGGGTATGAGTTTGTAGTGGAAAAGACTCAGGCTTGCCGTTAGTTTGTGTCTTTCCTGCATGTTACCTGTAGATTAACTCGGAAGGGCATTTTCTTTCAGGCAACATTGTAATAAAAACACAAACAAACACAAAATAAAGGATGAAGTGGGAAAATGTCTGTAGCCATAGATGAGGCTTAGCTGGGGTTATGATTTTGGTAGCCAATCCTACATTATTTTCATAAAAGAAAATGAAACAGCAACCCTTGCAATATTTCAATGGGAGATGTATTTGCTTGGGATATTTTGATAAAGAATAATGATAAGGATAAAGGACAATGTTCTTATTTTTAATGTCACCTTGATTAGTTTAAAATTATAAACTAATGTACCCATGCACTATCACACACACACAAAAGAATAATGACTTCTTTTAGCATATATACAGATGGAAGGCCTGATTCTCCACTGCATTTTGTAGTCATTTACATCTGTGTAAAGTGAGTGGCAAACACTACCAAATCACTATCCTCATTTAGGACAGATCCAATGCTCACTGAAGCCAGTGGAAAGCCCTATACTACCTAAATGTTGGAGCCATAGAGGTTTTGGGGTTTTTGGCACTCAGGCGAGTTCAGCAAAATGAATAACTGAAAACTGATGTTTCAGAGAATGTCGGAATTGGGTGACTTCGATGGGTTATTACTTGATTTCTTCCTTATTTTAACAGAAAAACAGTTGGATTCCCTTTTGGAGCCACTCTGATTTGCTGGAAGGTGAACTGTTTATTCACATGCTGTTTTCTTCAGAAAACAGTCAGAAAAAGAAACATTTTTTAAAAACAATGGGCATTTTCTTACAGAAAAAACTGGAGACCTATCATAGATAGCTAGGATTTTTACAATTGCATTAAGTTATCCTAAATTTTAAAGTTCACATTTTGATTAAATAAATTTTGGTAGTGTCTAATTTGAAGTGGCTAATAATCACTGCTAATTGTAGAAACATGCTCCTAAACAAAAGACCTCTCATAGGTAAAGGTTAGAATCCTATATCCAATAGTGTGGGCCAAATTAATATTAGTTTAATAACCTATAAACTGTGATAGAAAATGTAATTGTCCTACATTACAAGGGTATTCCTTTAACTGCACAATTTATTCAAATGTATAATCTAAATAATTGAGTATCTATGCATACAATAGAACATTGCCTCATATGCAAACACCATTTAATAGACAGTTATATCCAAACAGATGAATAAAAAGATGCCTGAATATAATTGGTTTGCTTTTGATTATTCCACAGATACACATTTACTTAAACAATAAGTCTGGACAGGGTAGGATTTATTGTCACACAAAATTCAGTTTAGTAAAGTGAAACTGAGAGATTAATGAGGAATATAGTGGGACCCTTTTTTAAATCTACTGCTCACCTTGATAAGAATCAAGTTTCCATATTTTAGCAATATTTTGTTTATGCTTTTGGTTGAGTACAATGATTGCTAAGTTTTACAAAGCACACAAGTAAACCACACCAACATACACATGTGCCCAAGATATTAAAAAATTATTGCCTAAAGTTAGGCTCCTAAATCCTTACTTATTGTTTACCCAAGTGGCCTGATTTTCAAAGTGCTCTGTACTCAGAAGCTCCCATTGAAACTACTTTTAAAAATCAGCAATCTAATGTGGGTGCTGGCTCACATTCTGCCCCTTGTTCTATACAGTGGACTCTCACAGCCAAGGGAAAGCCCCACTGAAGTCAGTGCAGTTCTACATGTTCAGAGGGGTAAGTCTGTATGGTTCTCCATGGAAGAATGGAGATGAACTTTAGACTTAGGAACCTAACTTTTAGCACTTAGATTTGAAAATCTTGGGCATATACTATATATAAGTGTACATATGTGACTATAGGCATAGGTACAGTGTGTGTGTATTTTTGGTATGAGATGGGGAAAAGGAGTACTTCTTCTGCACGTCAATCTTGTGAAGCTTTGAACCTCCTCAACTGCCATTAGTGACAGAAGGAGTGGGTCTTTGATCAACTGATCTTAATCAATTTTAAATAATTTAAGTTTACTGCCTTTCTCTTCATATGTCTATGCGACCTTTTGTTAATAGTTTTCTGTTGTTAAATTTGTTATTGCCTGTAATAAAATGAGGTCAATAAATGTATATCTCATGGAATCTATTTTTGGCAATGAATGAGTGTGCCTTCCTTTTTTTTTAACCCCCTTCTCTTTGACATAGGAAAGCTGTTGGGTTTTTTAAATAAACTCTCTCAGAAAAATCGAAATATGCCACTGCCACTGATTGTTGCCAATTTGCTAATAAGATTTAGGAGCTTTCCAGAGAGCTACTCGCAGTTGTTAAAATGTCTTTAGAAAATGTCTTCTTTGTTACTGAAGTTGCTGTACGTACATATGGACATTTTTTTCTGAAAATATTCCAGGGATTTTATTACTATTAATCTTTTCTGAGGGTGTATATAATTTATCTCACAAGCCATCAGAATTCCCAGAGGGTAAATTACTCTAGAGGTCTCTGTGCCCTCATACTGTATCAAATTGACCTGCTTCTTGTTTGCCATTTTTGTGTACTACATTGCTTATTTAACAAGAAACAGAATGATTGTGATTCTGAGAAGGTCCTTTGATAGTAGTTTTGACACTCTGCCTGAATAATGACCCTCATTATGGAACCCATGACAGGCTCTGAAAGTACTGATTTATGAATACATCACAGGTTCAGCATTAGAGCTCCCCCTACTCACTTACTCCTGCTATAGGACTAGATATAGATAGAGCCCTTTGAAATTCAGTGAAGATGAGATAATTGCATGATTATGACCATTCAAATAATCCTTTTTCTGATTTAACAAAGCTCTGTCATTTAATTTTGATTGTCTCCCAAGTTTTTAGAAATCTTTGAAAAAATGTTTATTAGGAAATATGTATTTCATGTAGGGTTGGCAACCATGTTTTAGAGGACAGTACGGTAGAAGTTATACATACTTTTTCTTGCTAGAAATCCGAGGCTTTCTATAGCAAACACTAATTTAGTTGATATGATAATCGACTGTTAGAAGCAAGCTTAGCTAAGAGCTAAAAGTCTGTGTCCTTGCTAAAACAAATTACAAGACACTGTAAACACATTTTTGTGAGGATTTTTGTTGATTTATTGTTTCCTACATGGCGGTTATTTAAATAAATGTAGCTAATTTAGTTCGTTTGCCGCACTGTATAATTTTGTTCTTTGTGTGAAGGGGTTATATGTAAAAGCCTGAAGGAATCACATCCCCATTAATCTTTTTACAAGTGTAATAAATAAATAAAGAGACATGGTTTAATTTTGCCAGTTAGAAGATTTAAATAGGCAGTGGTGGTAATATTATTTTATTTCTTTCTTTCCTTCCCTACTCTTATAGACAGGAAAAATATACTTCTTTTCCTTCCTGGTGTATCCGTTCTAGCTAACAACATGCTCACATACAAGTAAATGTGCACATAAATTATGTAGTTTACTGAGCATCTAGAAACAGATGTTTGCTATAGTTCACTCCTTAAAGTATTTGTCCCCATGTGCACATGGGATATGGTATTCTTTATTACTTCTCCTCCTAAAAGTGCTGTGTAGCCTTGCTTTTCACAACTGTACAGCTGCTGTGAGTCATCCAATAGATGGCTACATTTCAGATGAGGGTAAAGTGGCCTTCATATAGGGTTCCATGGGACCAGTTAAGCACAGTTCTCATTAAGGTCAGCCAGGACACTGTCTAGAGTCTGCACCTTCTGCTGGACATACACAGGCTGCGTACCTGCTACTACTCCCCCCCTCCATCTGTGACATTCAGAGGTTCCCTAGGGCTCAGCATTCCCACTGGCCAAAATAACACAGATACAACTGAACCCTATATGAAAGTCGATTTACCCAGCTATATACTGTCGTGATGAATATAGTAAGAAATGCTGCTTGACTGACTGATAGTATCTCCCTGAGTTGGAATTTGGTCAGGATACCAGAGTTAATGCCCATACTTCTGCCAAAAGTACCATGGAATCTTTGAATGACACCAATTAATGAGGATTTTTATGTGTATATTTCACCTGAGAGAGGGCCACTTTCTCCAGTACTGTCTTAGAATGGAGAGTGCCACCTACTGAACAGCCAGCACCATTTCCTGAGGTATATCAGTGTTCTGTGGCAGTCTCATAGCCAAATGTTGACGTATCTCAGCCCTGTTTAGATTGTTGTAAGTTAATAGAATCATTGTATAACAGTACATAGTAGTGAGGCTACATTATTACATCATTAAAAAGTAGCTGATGATTTTAATGTCAGTCTCATTGCCAAATTCTGTTCTTCAGGTCCACAGTAAAATTCCTACTCTATTCCGTTTTTCCTTGCTCACTGTGCCCTCCCCATCCATGAGTGACTATAAGCACTCGAATTGCTTTCAAGGTACTTTCTTTTGTTAATTATAAATTATGTCTAGGAAGGATAAGGGCCATCAGTGTTACAGACAGCTCAGTCAATCAGAGGATACTAAGATGATTTTTGAAATTTATAATCAAAATGATCCACTTTCATTTGTGTTTGGACTTCAGTTTTATGGCCATCAAAAGAAATCTTTCAAAAACTTTGTATCTCTCAGAGCTTTAGGTTTCTGTATTATTAATTCAGTGGAATATTTTTGGTATTAGGAAATCTAATGACGAAGTAAGATAAAATGTGTTTGCAGCTTCTGCAGTTCAGGCGTGTTGAGTGAGATACATCTGTGAAAACTTTTCTTTTTTTACTTTGAATACCCATTTCATAACGATACTAAAGCTGACTGTTTGCTTTGTTGCTTTCCTGCTTGGGAAAACCTAATACCAGAAGAGTACTGTACTTTTTAAAAAGTATTTGCGTTTAACAAAACCTTCTAGACTTTAATAACTATACATGACTGATCTGTCCTCTCTGGCAAGGTTAACTGTTTCTCCCAAGGAGTTAAGTGGCATATAAACTATTGTTCACACCATTTGTGCTAACAGCCTAGCATGACCTCAAATACTGTAGTGGTCATACAAACTATCCTGTACAATACATTTATCAACAAAGGCAAAAGGACCACAGAGGCTGAGCTGACTTTGTGTATTAGGGATCTATAAGGATAAATGCCTAACCTCATTCCACAGCAAAAAGTAATTACTGAACCATTGTTTCTATAGTGTTAATATTTTTTCACGGTTCTTTAGAAATATTAGCTATTTTATTCTTGGGTTGACATCTGTACTGCATTATATTTTATACAATGTATCTAGACTAAAGTGTAGCGCAATCAAGTAACTGAGATCATTTTACTTTTAGAAGAAATCGACAGAAATAAAGTACAGAAAGGCAACAGTTTAAAATCAGTAGTTATTTTAAAAATATATTTAAATGATCTAATTAACAATAGGCTAAACAGCAGAATTTTAGGGCTTTATTCTTTTGAAATTGCATGCCCCATTTACAGTGTGTATAATTTCACATACTTATTCACATATTTTTTCAAAAAAAAATGTTAAGCAATCCATTAGCTCTTTCCTTTTTAGCTGTGACTGGCTCCCAATCCTTAGACATCCCCCATCCACGACAATGAGTGCATTACCTGAACAGAAGGCAGGATCAGTTTCAGCAGGAGATGACCACATTATATTATATTATAGATAGGTAATATTATAGATATGTAAACTAACGGTAGGGGGAAACAAACTTATCAAATTTCCTCAAATGGAAATAGCATTCAAAAAGTTTGCCTCAGAACAGCTTTGTTGTAGGCACTTACCATTTGCAGGATATCTGGCTGCAATAATTATTTTGTAGTCATGAATTATCAGTCATCCCACAAATTTGGCATACACAATGTTACAAAGGTATTAGTCCCAACCTCCTTACTCAGGGAAGATGAACAATTAAGTGGATAAAATACCAATACAAATTAAAAGAGGAACCTGGCTATTAGGGGACAAAGTCCAATTAGTCCATCTTCATTTGCATCTGTGGAAAATTAAAGCAAATGATTAATATCAAAGCAATATAGAAATTCTCACAGTCCATCTAGTCTGCTATCCTGTTTCCAAAAGTAGCCTACACTTAACCCGTGGAACTCATTGCTATGAGATATTATATCAATGAGTTCCACAGGTTAAGTGTAGGCTATGCAAAATAAGTATTTATTTATTACTTTTAAATTTCTTGCCTGTTAATTTCATTGGCATCTCTTTGTTCTAATATCACGAAAAAGGGTAACTAGGACTTCCAGATTTATGTTCTCTATATCATGCTTTTTTAAATATATGTGTATCATGTGCCCTATTATTCATCTTCTCTTTAAAGTATATAATGCACATCTTTTAAATTTCTCCTCATATGGAAGTCTTTCTATGCCTTTAGACATGCCTTTTTAATACAATTTTTATACAACTTACAAAGAAATAATGCGAAGTTCTCTGTCTTGACTTTTATCAGGCCTCCATTTTTGTGCCTAAAACTTTGCACGTGCAGCATAGTCCACTTGGACACCAAATGTCTGGAGTGCAGCATTGATCATTTGTTCTAGTCTTAATGCCAGCATAGTGTAATGCCATCACTAGAAGGTTATGAATTTATAATGTGAGAGGAAGATAACATGCACCCAGTGCTAGTCTATTTTCTCATGGAAGCTCTGGCATTTCCATCTCTTAATTTTTTTTGGTAAGTTGCCACTTCTTTTCTAAAACCTGATGAGAAGAAATGTTTGCAAAATCAGAAATACATCCTGTCTGTACATGTTTGTACCTTTTCACAGTAAGGATCCAATTCTGAATACACGTATGTAGATAAGTAATTTTGCTCAAATGAGTAGGCCTATCAAGTTCAATGGGACTATTCACACAGGTATTCACCTGCATACGTGTTTTTAGAATTGAAGCCCTTAGACACTTATTAAAAACATAGCACAACTGTGAAAATTCTGTATAACATAGAAGTCAATATTCTTTTATGAATCAGCTCCTCCTTAACTTGAAACAAAACAGGCTGAAAAGACATTTATATTATATGTTTGCAGGCTAAAAGGCCATGGATAACCACATTATTAATTAAGAAACGGTATCATCATAAGAATAAATAATAAATGAAGAATAAATAGAAAATGAAAACCTAATGAATTAGAACTTAGTCTCTCTGTTCATAATAATTTGTTTTTTTCAGACACAACATAAGCTTTTCCAGGTTTTGCTACAAATCCAAAGGGAATTGAAAGTGGTCCCTAATTTCAAAAGTTCTTTGGCAATGTATCCTGTCAGCCTTGGTGTTATATACTCTTTAAGATCCTTCTGACTCTTTCTCTTTTTATCTCCTTTAGCATTAGAACTAACTCCCACTACCAAGCAGAATGTTTGTTTGGTATGGTGAAGAAACCATAGGCTAAATTCTGGAATATATTTCCTAACAGTAGTAGTTAGTTCATTACTGTTTTTCTTATCTGGCCCCTTGCTTGGCCTTTTGGTTGTCTTTAGCACTAACTTTGCTGATGGCAGTGGAACTGCCCCTAGGGCTGCTGTAGGTTAGACTGCTGATGGTCTGTCTTTTCTTCCTCGATGCCATTGATGAAGAACAATTCCCACCTTGGAGAAGGTTGTGATTAAAAAGCCAGACACTGAACTTTCTGAAATTTCCCAGTATGCTGCTGGAACCCTCAGAACCATGTGTTAAAATAAATCCCACAGCATTCATTAAATAAGTGGGGAAATTCTTTCAGGAATAATTTCTTCTTTTTGTGCACCAAAGAATATAAATGTCTTCAAATGGTTCTTTGGAAACAGATAATGCAATACTATTTTTTGCCATTTATGCTCTGTATAACTTTTTCCCCCATGTACACATTATTGTTATTGACAGCAATTCTAAAGGCTTTTTAAAAAGAGAAATTAAACAGTGAGTCAATAAAGATTAGCTATTTACTGTAGATTATTACTTTATCATTCCCATAATTACAGTAATGATTGCTGATAGAAATTCTATTTATGTGAATCATTTTATACTTGTTATTTATTATTATTAATGTTACCATTATTATCTTCTTACCCTTCAGTTCACAAGATGTATCTTCTCAGTGAATTTTAATTTCAATATCTTGCTATTATACTGTACATAATCCTATCAAAGACTGTCCTTCATGCAACATTTTCAGTGATATATTATCACAGAAACCATTAATGAACGAGCTTCATATCTTACTAATACTGTTTTAGATACTATTTTTATTAATTTTCTAAGCTGTAATTCTTCATACAGTACCTATGTCAGTCTTTTATTAAAGTTGTGTTTTTGATTTTAACATGAGTATTTCAAAGGGAGGCATTAACTTTGTCTTTAAAAATACATTTCAGTTCATAGATTCTAAATGATAATATTATAATGTTCGTACTTTGTTCTTTTATACCTTGTACAGACAAATTTTCACAATTTTCCCTAGTTGTTGTGACCAGTTTCCTGTTCATAATCAAAATTAAACTTCTACAAATGGTTCTTTACACTATGCAAGATGGGAGAAAAAAATCAATTACACTTTGTCCTATGACTAAGATGCAGATATTGTAGTGGAATAGTGAAAAATGATTAATAGTTTCTAAGCATTATATGTTAAAAGTAAATAAAATCACTTTACTCTAGATATTGTAACTTTTTAACAGTAATTTTTTCAGCTAAATGCCAGATTTATTTAAGAGGGATTACTTTTACAGCTAGGAAACCGTTTCTTCATCTTGGTGTATATACTTTTTTAACCGTATGGTTTGCTGTAAAAATGATTGGAACACCTGCCATCACATATGTTGTGTATAATAGTCAGCGCCTCCTCAGATATTTTTCTGTATGATGTGATGAGTGCTCAGTGCTGTAAAAGTTGAAGAATGGCATCATTTTATAAACTGTCTTTGTTAAGGGCAAATCATCATTATTGGCATTCGGAACATAGATTTGACTAAGCTTAGATGATTGCTTAATCTTTTTTACTTACTTTGCAACATTTTGACAGTATAGAGTTAGAGCCCAATATTAAAATATCCTTAAAACCTCAATACCTATAGAAAATGTAAATAAGCCTTATGGTCTTTCTGAGGAATACTAAATATATTTGCAGTTCTCTGTAGTGTAGATTAGTAGCTGGGAATGACACATCGTTATGATAACATACACTTATGATATATTTAGCATATAGTTGTGGCATCTTGCATAAACAAAAGATATCCTTATGATCTCATTAATTTTTTTATTGAATCTATTTAATTTTTTTGCATAATTTGTTTTTTGGGAAACAAATCACTTGTAAAAAATATAAAATAGATGATCAATTAGCAAGTTCCTTATACAACATGCTTTATATAAATGTATTCATTTTCATAGGTATAACAGTGGATATGCCCAGAAAATCTAGAACAATTAGGTGTCATAAAATAAATCACATATTTTATTTGCCAACTGTTTTCATACTCATGAAAAAAGATCAATAAATATGAATGTCAACAATTCTTTGCCTACAGTAATAATGTGCCATTGTTATATGAGATTCAATTATTTAACATTTGATCTTTTTTCACTGGACACTTCTTCAGCATCAGAGGCTTAAATATTTCTATTGATTTTTATGTCTGGATTTATTGTGAACATATAACCATCAGAGTAGAGCAGCACTTTTGATTTCTTAGGCAAAGCAATGTGATTTAAGAAATCTAAAGGATTTTACTTAATTCAATACATTGAAGAGGATTTATATACCTGGGCCCCTATTCATCAAGGTACTTAATGCCAAAAGTTAAGCATGTGAATAGTCTTGTTGACTTCTGTAGAACTACTCATGTGTTTAAAGCAAGGAACATGCATAAGAACTTCCTGAATTGGATCTTTAATTTGATTTGTATTACTTTATAAATCATTTTATAGCATTCCATTCATTTAGATTTTGTTTAATTTTGCTATTTAGAATATTGGGCATTTCTAAACCAATGAACAATGTTTTTTGCCCTCAGAATATATTGGGCCATAGGCATCTGTGCATTAAATCCATTGATTTAACTGGAGTCACATCACAGATGATTTGGGCCATTATATCATTTATTAAGGCCATGATTCAGCAAAGCATTTAAGCATATGCTTAAATTCAAGCATCAAAGTAGGCCCACTGAAGGCAATGGGACTAGACGTATACTTAAAAGAAAGAATATGCTTAAATGTTTTGCTGGATTAGGGCCAAAGAAACCAGTTTAGCAAAGCACTTAAGCAAATGCATGAGTCCTATTAAAGTTAATGGGGTTTACACACATGATTAAGTTGCACAAATGCTTAAATGCTTTGCTGAATTAAGTCCTCAGGCAGAAACTTTCAAAGGGATTATTGCATCCATCTCTTGTTGATTTTCAGTGAAAACTGAGTATCTAACTCCTTTTAGCCCTTTGAAAATTCCACCCTAAATTTTCCAGCATGTGCCTGAGTGATTATAAGGGCTCAGTTTTTTGTTGGGGTAGTGCTGAAATGCACCGACTAAAAGGACCATTAAAAGGCATTCATGCTCCGTTTTATGGAGCACTGTAGTGGGTTCAGCGGTTGGCTCCTCCCTCTCTGACTCAGCGGAAGGCCGCTCTGCCTCACCACATCATGGTACTCTGCCCACAATCAGGGAATTAGCAGCAGAGTAAATACTCTAAGGCTTTGGCCCTCAGGTGGAGCAGAGCAAACGAACAGTCTATGAGCCCTGGTGCTCAAACAAGGCAGGATGCAAATAGTTAAGGGCTCTGACCTGCAATCTGGGCAGAGCAGAAAACAGTCTAAACCAGCAATCTAGGGTCAGGCCTCTAGGCAGGGCAGAGCAGCAAACACAGGCCTTCTGGCCTAAAGTGAGGACCTGCCACCCCCCGGGGGTAGGAGGACCCGGGCCTGCCCTACTCCACCATCTCCCAGCCCAGGGTGTCCTGCCACTGGGTCAGCATGGAATCTGGCTACAACACGCTGACCAGGTTCGGGCAGCTATGCAACCTGGATGGAGTCGGGTGACCCTGGGTCACATCCTTCTCTCATCTTGGGGTATACTTGGCTCCATGGGTGCCCTTGGTCTCCTCGGGGTAGGCACGCAGCGGTAGGCCAAGCCACTCCTCCCTGTCCAGGTCAGTCAGCGGCTCCAGCCAGTATTCAGCACGGCAAGGGTTCTCCTCTAACTCGGCCTCCAGAGTCTCTGTCTTCTCTGGCCACTGGCTCACAACTGAAATATGGGGCTCAGCCTTTATACTTCCTATCCTGCCTTGGCTCTCCCATCTGGGTTCAGCAGTTGGCTCCTCTCCTTCCAGCTCACTACAAGCACAGAAGGATATACATTATGCTGCACCTATGTGGTTGCAAAGATCTGTTGACTGTTTTGTGGGAGCTGTGGAACCTTGGTTCCTTCCTTGTCCCAGTTAGGAGTCTCAGGTCTTACGGGGTGAATGAAGGAAGCACTCTGCACCTTGGTGAGAACAGGATCTACACCAGAACTACAGTTATGCATGACTGCTGCCTCCTCACCCCCTCCTCAGTTGCACACAAGGGACAAGCTGGATCTGACTGAGAACTTCAGGACTGTGCGCTGTGTTTGTGGTTCTGGCTGTGGGTGACATCTACCGATCTGACTTCAGAAACACATGGATAGCGTCCAGCCAGTAACTATCCCTGTATCTAGATTCTGTTTAAGCATTTTTTAAAAAATTTATTCAAGATATTTCTCACTGGCTCCAAAATACATAAAAAGCAGCGTGGTAGCTTTTGTAACTAACAGTACACACGTCATCATCTGGACTGTACATATACAGTAGTAGTAGAAATGAAACACATTTCTGTTGGGGTCCCAATGGGTAATCTGAACAATTATCTGGGGCAATATTTACCAAATATGTCACTTTTCACAAATATTTAGAGTTGCTGCTTTTCTCTTGAAATCTTGGAGTTCTGGTCTGAGGAAAACAGCAGCTTCCCTTTCTCCACTTAGATAATACTGGAGTACAATTATATCTGTCAGAGATGAAAATACCATAATTATATCTTATAATTTATTCATTAGTGTATGGATCTAAAGCAGGGGTGGGCAAAATTTTTGGCCTGACAGCCACATCTGGGTATGAAATTGTATGGCGGGCCATGTGGTGGGAGAGGGGGAGTGGTGGCGCTGGGAGGGGGAAGCATCTTCCGTGCTCCAGCCAGGGTGCTTCTGGGCCCATAGGGTGGTGCTGCTGGGCTCATGTGGTGGGAGAGGGGTGGGAGGGTTGAGTGGGGGGGTGGCCACTGTGCTCCAGCCAGGGTGCTGCTGGTCCCTTGTGGTGGGAGAAGGGAGGGGGGAATGGGTGGGACTGGGAGGGGGAGCGGCACTGCACTCTGGCCAGGTCCAGCTGGAGGGCCTGATGAAAAGCTCAAAGGGGCCATATATGGCCCACGGGCCGTAGTTTGCCCACCCCTGATCTAAAGCCTTCCAAGGAATGTTGCACATCTCTGTAAAATTCCTGAATAAAACATTTAGCAGTTGGATCTCTGATATAGCTGACAGATGTGGCTAAACACATGCAATTATACAACCATTTAGTGAAGATTTAGGTGGTATTTGCAGTATTGCCTTCCATTGGTGGGGATTCTTCTGATCTGGGGGCAAATCTAAGTTGCACCACAACCCCGATAATGTGGGCTTTTTACCACATGGTAGGTCATGTGCCCTGGATGGCTGAAACTAGTCTACTTCTTGGTAGTACCATATGACCTTCTTAGTTTACATGTGCTGCAAACCAGCAGCGGCACACAGAGAATTAATATCTGGCACATAGGTATTTTCTTTTGTATCTGCTAATAAGCCAAACACTAGGGATGAAATCCTGACCCCCTGATGGTCATTGGCAACAATCTCATTGGTTTCAAGGGGGTCAAGATTTCATGCTTGGGGTGGTTTTCCTGGGGTTTTACAGAGAAAATTGCCTGCAGCCATTGATGAAATATAACAGAAATCTGCCTTTATAACAGGCTCATTGCTTGAGCCAGAGTCACTTCTACTCTTTTTTCACCCCATTAGTGAAACCTTGGAAAGAAGTGGGACTGGAGGTGGGATTTGAAGGAGAGAGGTTCTGTTGTTCATCCTCCTTCCAGTGAAGAATTGTTCTCTGCTGTGTAGGACTTCCACCATTTTCTTTGGTGGAATAATGGATCTCAACAGCATGTATTTTTTCCCCTTCTTTTCTGCCTAATTTCTCCATTGCTCAGTTTCCTACTGTTTCTGTTACTATAACTGCTATGTGGCAAATTCTATACATCAGAAGGTGATCACTGATTTCTGAGGCGACACCCACAGATTTTAGTATTGTTTAATACTGCTGATTGTCCCCCTCCACTCTTCTTCTTTTCCATCCATACTTGCTGAGTCATCTCTGTCATCAACATTTCAATTGTAGAATTTGGGGCAGATCTTGGCAAATTCACCTTGTGGCAGTGCATAGTCTACAGGATTCCTCCTACCTAACTCCCACTGCATGTTTTTTGAAAACATAAATAATGAGATTTGAGGATCCATTGGTGTGTTAGCCTGTGTCAGAATCTTCTTATGCTTACTTCTTATTCTTTCTTTTTCAATATATCTGATCCTTTTCAGAGTGTGCTTTGTAAGACCAAGTAGCCTGCTGAAGCGAATTAAGATATACCTGAGGAAAGACACACTCAACCTTTTGACGAGATTGCATATGTACAATGTTGAAGTACAGCAGCTGCGATCCCAGCCTTGGAATCAATGGGGCTCCAAATCACATCCTTAGAATCAACAGGGCAACTTTTTGAGTGAGGTACTACTCTGCATGATTAAGGGTAGCAGACTCTGTCCATGAACGGTCTTAAAATTATGTGATGGTGACTAAGTGTCAATGAAACAAGATACTTACTTGAATCTAAAACGCCCCAGCGTGCCAAAGGGATTATGGTGTTTTGATTTGTTGTGTGCTGCATGTATACATAAGGCCAAATTTTCTGTAAGGTCTTGATCCTGAGCCCCATTGAAATCAAGAATCAAGTAAATGACCTATGTAGTCAAAAACTTTCTGTGTATCTCAGATAACACACTGCTCTGTCTCGGTCCTATTCAATCTGTTTCATAACAAGGTTCTCTTCAAATTTTGAGTTTGTTGCTGTGTGAACTCCAGATGTGCTAGTAAGTCTCAATGTTGTTTTTACTGCTTAAGTAGTCTTCCCTCTGATATTAATGTCTTTTAAACATATACATGTACGGATTAAAGAGGCACGTGATGAAATACAATAGGCCAAATTCTCTGCTGGCTTTAATGCCATATTCCTTCCTTAGCACAAATATTTTGTCTTCTTTCTTATGTCAGAGGTTTTTGATATGTCCATAAAATGACTTGTTCTCTGTGTTGCAGACTTATATTTGTTTTGGGTTAGCTCATCTTGAATGTGCCTGAGGAGCATAATTGAAGCCATAGAAGCTGATGCAGTGAATTTGGCAGTTTATGAGTAGAAAATACTTAGATTTCGGGGGTATGTGCAGCCTTTCATGTACAGAGTTCTCATTTTAACATACCTCGGGCTACTGGCTTTACTGATTTACAGTTAATTAGGATTCTGATTTGGGTTGAAAATTCCAATACCTATATGCTTTTATACATGCATTGCAGTGCATGCTGGCTGAAGAAAATAATTGTAACTGTAGTCAGTAAATGACTGTATATCAGAGGGAGCAACCTCAGATCTCTCCCACCCTCCTCTAACAACCTATAAGAAAATCCTCCTTTGCTCCCAGTTCATGGAAATATCATTCTGACATCACTTTGTGATAGCTGGAAGATTTCTTTGCCTATCATTTAACAAAATCCCAATACTATTTCTTTACTTTTAACAAAGTCTCAAAATCCCTTATATATCTCATACTTGCTCTGCCTGTATTGCATGTTAAAATTCAATTCTTTGGATAAGAGTTCTAATCTCTATGTGTGTGTGTGTGTCTTCTCTTAGCGGTAATGAACATTATACAAGTATATGAAAGGGACAATAAGGTGTTCTCCAAATTATATATACCAAAAGGAAAATAAAACACAACAACAATCAGGAATTTAGCTTCTGGACTGATGTGTCTTCCTCGTGGCATTTTTGAAGTTTATAGCAAGGTGATTTAATCTGTGAAAGGGCTTTTACATGCTAATCAACTTTTTATTTAAAAAATGTACAGGGATAACATCAGCTATTTCTAGTCTTTTTACTTTGCCTTTTATCACCATCCAATTTTGGTATGATTCACTAAAAAGCATTAGCATGACATCTTCCTCTATTAGCTTTCCCCTTTTTCATTTGATAAACAATAGTTACTTTTTTGGTTCTTTTTTGGTGTAAAAGGGTGAAACTCCATTGAAGTTAATAGAGTCACACACATTTACTCCAGAAGAGAATTAAATTTAACAGCATACATTTAATTTTACATTCGCCTTATCAAGGAAAAACTTCTTGGCTTACCAGCATCATTGATAATGTCAGCATAATTCCGCAAATCAAGTGGACTAAATGTTACTGACCAGAAACAGGCCGTGTAAAATATTGTTTTAGGTGGTGTCTCGTGGTCCACTCACCACAGCAGCACCTTCTTCTGGCTGTCTTGGGGGTTAGCTCTGCCAACTGGTGCGCCCCTTCAGGTTGTGTGACTCCCATCATCCTCCCACCCTGCAGCCCCACCTCACTCCAGGAACTGCAGCATCTGTTTCATGACTAAGCCCTCCAGTCAGGGCACCATCCATGTTTCCCTCTTTCTACACCCACAGTCCCAGGCAGTCCTTCTCCTGTGCTGCCCTGATGATGTCACTTCACCAGTGGACAGTAGGGGAACTCGGGCCTGCCCACTGCTCTGGGTTCCAGTCCTGGGACCCTCAGCTCAGCAGTTCTTGGATCTAATCTTGCAGCTCTCACTACTCCTTCTTTGGACTGCTTCCTACTCTTCCTGGTTTCCCCCCTTTTCTGGGAGTACCAACTTAAAACCACCTCTCTCAAGTTGACATACATTATGATGCTGAGGGGTGTGAACTAGCCACCCCCCTGAGTGACATAACTTATGCCAATTTAAGCGTTGGTGTGGACAGCGCTATGTTGCCAGGAGAGCGGCTTCTGCTGACATAGCTACCACCGCTTGCGAGGGATGGAGTCATTAAGCCAACGTAGAGCTCGCTCCTGTCAGATTAGAGCAGCTACACTAGATAGCTTAGCTGTAGCTTAGCCATAGCCATAGCGAGACACAGTCCCTGCCCCCAAAAGGTCACAATTTAAGGCCCAAAATCTGTGTTTAATTTTAAGCATACAAGTAGCCCCCAGATTTCAACTGGACTCTTCAGATGAGTTAAATTAAGCATTTGCATAAACTTTTGTAAGATTATGGCCTAAACAGACAGAGGGAATTGAGGGAAACAGAGGCACAGTGAGAAGAAGTGACTTACCCAAGTTCATAGGCTGGGTCAGTGATAGAACCTAATGCAGTGTCCTGTCCACTGTACCACATGGGTAGCTTTACTTTGGAGCTCCTATTTGGGACTTAGAATGTTAAACAGTGTCTTCTTTTAAAACTAGCAAATTGTCACACTTCTGTATTGAGTTTACTTAGCATATATATGATTTGTATTGCAGTGTTTATGTACTTCTGGAAACAATAATCAGACAGAAAGGACAACATTAAACCTTGATGTGATCAGTTGTAACTCTAAGGATATCGGAGGATCTGTGGGTCCTGAACCCAGGCTGCCACCACAGCCACAGCACCACCACTACTGACTGAAGAATTGGGCCCTAGAGCCTTAGGTACAGAGGGACCTGATTGGAGGAGCTCTAGAGCCCCTGACTAAACTGGATACAATTATTGTAGCCAGACAGAGATTCTGGCAGTTGCCTGGGAAACAAGTTGTATCCTGGCTGGCTGCTGCTACAAACCATGCGGTTTGACTCCCAGCCTCATTCTTGTTCCTTTCCCTCAGCCCTGCCTTGTTCCTGTTCCCTGCCCCTATTCTCTGTCTCCAGCTGCGACACTTCACTTGACTCTGATTCTGACACTAGCTTGACCCCTGGCCCTAGCATACAGCCTCTGACTCTGGTTTTGGCCCTCAGTTTCTTTCTCTGACACCTGACTCCTGCTCTGACCATTAGGTCAGACTGCCATGTCCTGGTCCCTGACAAGATCTAAATGTGGCCCAAAGTATGTAGAGACACATGTGAAAGACACCTACCCATAGAGAAACAAAATATAACAAGAAAATTCAGCTTCTTTTTGAAGTCAATTTAATTTAAGTAAAAGGTAATTCTTTAAATAATCTAGCCTTTATTTTAATGGTAGAGGAAAGCTACAGCATAACCCAAAGCAGTAATAGATAAAGCAACGGCTTCAATTTATAAAGAAGGATCATATCTACTATTTAAAGAATAAAACTGCAAGACAGGACATTTGGATTCTCTCAGTGCCTTTGCCACTGATTCACTGTGTGATGCTAAGCAAGTAATTTACTCCTTGTGTGGTAAATATTGTTTTACCCATTGAGCAAATTGAGGCATATAGACATTAAAGGCAACATTTTAAAAATTGGTGGCTCAGTTTTTGAGTATGCAACTTGAACCACCCATTGTTCGCATTCAAGGTTGTTGGATGCCAACTGCTACCTTTGAAGTCAATTTGTCCTTAAACCTCCAACTGCTTCTGTTTACTCAATGGGTAAAATAACACTCACTTCGCAAAGGGGTGTTATGAATATACATTACTTAGGGACAGATTCTGATACACTTCTTTATATTGAATATCACCCTTATTACACAAATGGTCCAACTGAAGTAAAAGTTTTTTATTAAGTTCACATCTCTCTAAATGACCGTGTGTGCTTACGGGCAGTTCTTCATGTGAAGGCTTACTAAAATGGGCTAATACATTATCTGTGAGGAGTGGCTTACTACAGTGCATATTCCACTTGAGCTAATGGCTTTCATCCCCCAATCTGCCTTGGAAGAGTTTTGTGTTATTCCTTGCTAATTAAAGTAAATTGTATCATGTAACTGTCCACTGTTGTCTCTCAGTTCACGTATGTTATATAGGTAGGACACCGAGAGACAGTGGCATTGATATCTTCAGTGCAGTAAAAATTTTTAAATAACAGACCTCTGAGGAACTGAATTTTGCTACAAAATATATTTCAGCCAGACATCCTCAGATTCAATTTTTAGTTACCTTACACATATACAACATCACCTGGAATTTCCTACCGTACAAATCCTAATTTTATAATCCCTACTTATTAAAATTCCACTGATTGCTATGGGACCAAATTCTGTTCTTAGTTACACCATTGCAACCCAATACATTCAGTGAGGTTGCACAGCTCTAACTGAGACCAAAAATTGGGCCAGTGTTTAGACATTTATGATCACATAAAAGGAGGCCTGAGGTTTGCATGCAAAAATAACTGCATTGTAGTTACACAAATTAGGGGACTGCATGAAAAACACTAGATAGACAACAAACAGACATGTATGCCTACAATCATCTGACTTGCAAGACTGGTAATTGAATGTACATATATATGTAGGTACACAGTAGGCAGCACAAACGTATACCTTCTTTAAAATGTGATCATTAATTTTAAACTGCATATAATTCATGTCAAATTATGTGCCAATTCTACACCCTGTGAAACTTCAGGGATGTACAATACATACATGAGTTTGGCCAAGTGACACTGATCATGGCGGTTAAATTATCTGTCAGATGGCTTTATGAAAATACACTATGTGGTCTTTGAGCTATCTGGTTTTTGTCTGAAAAAATATGAGGTTCTCCCTACTGGCAAAACTTCAAAGGTCAATGGCACAGGTAATATTGTCTTACACATCAAGCAAGTGTTTATAATCCCTTTTGGCACCATGAATACCAGTAGTTTGAGTAACTGTCGTTTTTCTTTTACTGAGATCTGAACATTTTGATGATCAGTTTCTGCAGATGCAGTACCAGCTCCTACTTACATTAAAAAATAAAACTTGGGTAAAATTTAATGCGAGTGAAAATATTGTGATTATGTCATATCACTTATTTACCTTACAGACAGTGGTAAGAATAAATATTTCTGTCTTCTTCAGAAACATGCAGGCTTCACAGGAACTCACTGTGCAGTCGGGGTTTTGAAAAGTCCCCCTGCAATCCATTTTATAGTATGGATGAACAATTATTAGGAGACTCAGGATTAGTGGGGTTTTAACCTATCACTCTGGATTAAATGGGTAGACCTAGTGCAAACTGTCTGAAAGCGCTGGTTAAATATTTTCACAATAAGAGGATGGGGAGGGGGTTGGTCAAAAAGTGGCCTGTTTTTTAAAAAAATGAAATTTTTCAGAAAAATCAATATTAACAAAATATTCTGTTTTTCAGGAAATTTTCAACAACGTTTTTATAGAAATTTTTACCAAAATGTTATTGAAATTGGTTTTGAAATCTTTATTCAAATTTTATGTTTACCAGAAATGTTTTCTTAGTGAAAACAAGGGGTTTGGTGAGAAAAAACCAGGGATTGGGGTGAATGAAAAATATCATAATGATTTGATTAAGATTTTGGTTAAAAGAAATGATCAGGGAAAACTTTGTGAGAATTGATACATTTCCAACTGTTAAATGAAAGTAACTTTCAAAATTACTTGACATTGTTTTCATGGCTTTTGACCAGCTTTTTAGACTGTCTGCAGAGTGTGACTAGCTGCCTTGCTCTCTTTCAGCAGCTCTAGTGCCTTCCCTCCCTAAACTGACTTTAGTCTTTCAGTAAGGGATTACAACAGTATTTTTGTTTTTTCTCTGTGATTTAAGTTTATGCCTGAATCTTGCTAACCTACTATGTTACGAACTGAGAGATGTTTTGTACCTTTTCACCCTGGTCTACCATTTCTTGAACAGTGGCTGCTCTTAACGTCTGTAGTCCCAATTCAAGCATCCTGTGAAGCATTGGAATGGATTACCTAGGGAGGTGGTGAAATCTCCATCCTTAGACGTTTTTAAGCCCTGGCTGGAATGATTTAGTTGGGGTTGGTCCTGCTTTGAGCAGGGGGTATGACTAGATGACTTCCTGAGGTCCTTTCCAACCCTAGTCTTCTATGATTCTATGATTCTAGCCTTACTGATGCTGAAATAAAGGTGGCTACTTGGGTTGTGACAGAGTGCTTAATGTAAGAATCAAGTCCTTTACGAATATGTGATTATGTTTTGTACATTTTATAGCATTGTAATCTATCATAATTGCGTCAGGGTTCAGAGAGCAGGGTTGCAAGATATATCCTGGCAGAAGGTGGTAACTCTTCTTAAAATCTAAATATAACGCTTGGGAAAGGGGCCCAAGTATGCTGAAAGTGCAAGACAAACAGGGATGAAATCCTTTTGGGAGTATGGCCTGATTCTTTCCCCATGGAAAAGGACAGTTCCATGTTTGGGACCACATACACTTTTTTTGTTCTACTTAAAATGTAAGTCAACCTAACTATATTGCTTCAGACATGTGACATAGTTAGGTTGACCTAACTCCCATTGTGGATGCAGCTAGGTCAATTGAAGAATTCTTAGTTACCCCTTTTGAGGAGTTGGATTTGCGACAGTGATTGGAAACCCCTTCCATCACTGTAGTAAGTGTCTATTCTACAGCGGCGTAGCTGCGACTGTGCCACTGTAGTGCAGGCATACCCTGAAAGCACAGGAAATATGGCCTGGGAACATTATGGTCTGGGTGCAAAAATACATGGATTATTTGCGAGGTATTTGATGACAATGCAACTGCTGTTGGCTTCTTTCACACTGCACAGTGGCATGAAGAATGAAAAAGAATGCTACTGGTACAATGTAATAAAAGGGAATCCAATTAATTCTGTTTAGAAACATGACTTGATCACTGTTGTGTATAACTACAAGCAGAGATTCACAAGATTTTCAATTGCTTTTAACAATTGGAACAGTTTGTAACTTGAAGTGTTTAAATCATGATTTGAAGACTTCAGTAACTCAGCCAGAGGTCAGGGGTCTATTACAGGAGTGGGTGGATGAAGTTTTGTGTCCTGCAATGTGCAGGTGGTCAGACTAGGTGATCATGATGTCCCTTCTGGCCTTAAAGTTTATTAGTCTAAGTCTATATTGTACTCCTTTTGCCAGGTAACCAAGGTCTCGTGGTTTTTTTCAGAAAAGTCAAAGTTGACTGAAATATTTCTGTTGGAAATCTTTTATAAACTAAACTATTGATGTATAGAACTGAATTGTCAAGGAGACGTCACACTGCCTTCATTTGTATGCTCACAATTTCCCGCATGTCACATGAGCGCATATATAGTCAACACATGTCACATGTGTGCAGACTCAGTCACCAGTGCATGGAAAGTGCATATGAAGGTGTTCACACCCACATAGAGAGGAAGAGCTTTTGAAAATGGGAAATGTAGAGGTGATCAACCTCTGTCCGTTGAAGAATTTGGTGGCCACAAACATGAGGCTTGAGTTGAAGACTTTGAAACGTCTTATGATGCATGTGTGTTGAATACAATCCATGAATTATACTGAATTGTATTACTATGAACACGAGGCCCGATTCAAAGCCCAGTTAAATCACATAAATTCCATTCAGCTTTTGTTCAAGATCTTAAATTATAGAAAAATCTAAGGACCTCCGAACTTGTGCAAATTCACATTGACTCATTGTCATATTATCCCAGCATTGTTTTACTGGTAAGGATATATCTCATGAAACAATTTCTGTAAAGAAACAAAGGCCTTGTTTTATGATTAGACTACTGCCCATGTATAATTATTACTAACCAGGTATCTCTTTTACACTAGCAATGCTTCTATGAAAGATTGCTTTTCACACTTTGCAAAGCACTTGCCAAGCAGCAGATGATGTGGGTAGCTCCATTCCTTTAAACTGACAACAAAATTAAAGTTAGCTGCTTCACATAAAGTTACATTTGTGTGGTTTTCAACAGTAGCTGCGTATGTCACAATCTTGCTATGGAACAAGGTGGAGCCAACACATTTGTAGAGAAAGATAAAAAAGGCCAAAGTCTCTCCCTAGATACATACACATACACATCCCATACACTTCAGTACAATCCGTACATGCTCAACCAAAAGCAGCATTTGGTGAACAGAGAAGAAAATTACACTTCAAAGCAAAGAAGATGAGGTTGCATGTTAAGATTTAGTTCCTCTTTAAGTCATAGACACAGGCACACTTAATTATATCTAGACCAAGAATAGGGGATAATGGAGGGCAATTTTCACATCCTATATGAGGCAAAAGGAGAAAACTCATCTTTTGTTTATCATAAAAGGTGACTATAAAGATACTGATCCTCTTTCTGTCCTAGGAAGGATCTTATTCCTTTTTCTGATTCAGAGAACTACTAACAAATACCTTTCCCAAGACAATAAAGAAAGCAGCACTCTATTTTCCCTTGACCAATTTAGTCTCTTTCATTCATCTGGCAATATCCTAGTTCACATGAGTTACTAAGTTCCCGGGTTTTATCTATGTTTGGGGTTTTTTGCCTTCTGGAACCTTAAATATAATAAAAAGGATATTTTTAGTGCATATTTGGTTTTAGCACTAAATGGTATATAAATAAGATACACATTGTACAATATAATAGCATTACAACCATTGCAAACACCCCATTTTCAGATTAATAATTATGTCTGGAATTTTGTTTCTAGACATTTTATCTGTTCATTTTAATTAAACCCTTATTCATAGTAGAGTACTGATAGTAAATGTGTTCTATTGCCCTGTCTGTCACAAACTGGCCGTGGGCAAGTCACAAGTCTGCTTGTGCCTTAGTTTCCCTATAATGCTTACCCTTTTGTAAAGATGTTATTATAACACAGTTTCTGACAAAGAAAATGCAAATGTTGAAATGATGTCCAAATAAAGTGGCTTGGGAAAAAAACACATCAGCATATAGCTATTGAAAATAAAATGTGGTAAGAACTCTCCATTCTACTGGTTCAATAACTTTACTCTGTACATCACTAGGAAGTGTGAGAGAGACTGAAAAATCCATTACGTGTCAAACATTATCATCACCATAAAAAAGATACAACGTTAAAGCCCTTATGACATAAAAATTGTTAATGATCTTCATAAAACATAGCATTCTGCACCCTCCTTTTCCCCCTCCTTGCCCTCCCACCCCCACCCCGAACACAAAAACTGATTAAACAGAGTTAAAAGCTTGCCTTCTGTGGCGGTGGAAGCCTATTTTATTTTTGAAGTTAATCCAGATATGAGCTGAAATGATAAAGGCATGCATCCCTCTAACTACAGACGCAAAGGCTCAGGATGGACAGCAATTTTGACATTTCTAGCTAGAAATCTTGCCCTCAAATACACTTAATGCTCACACAATGCATAATCTTTTGGCTGACAACTCTCATAGCCATGTGTTGGAATGACATTTTGCCTGCTCACTAGGAAACGTAGTAGCCCTACTCAGGCATCGGTGCCAAGAAGAATGGATTTAGATGGCAAGCAAGCATTAGTGCCACCTTTTCTGCAGGGAGTTGCTTCTTCATTGTGTTGATGCTTAATTGACACCATTTGCCTCATACACTTTATCACACCTCCTGAGTTATGCCAAAATAGAATGCTTGAATGGAAGAGGGACAGACATGGACAAATGGGACTGACAGGTTATCATAAACCGTGTTACAGGCAGGTTCACATTGTTACTTCTTGCGGTTTTAGCTCAGCTGAGAGGAGCTCATTCACAGAATGTCAGCACAAGGCTTATGCACCAATTAAGTCCCATTTCAGCCCTATTTTGTTGGTTTATAGGGGATTGAGGCGGTGCATATAGGATCTGCCCTGGGCCTGATACTCTAGCAAAAAAAAAAAAAAGGAATGGTGGACACCATCTTTCACATGGTGCAAAGGTAAAATGACTTTATACAATCCATATTGATTTCACAAGGGAGAAAAATGTTGATTGAATAGACAGTGGAGAAGAAATGAAAGAGCAAAAAGACATATTCAAGGTATCAGCAGATTTCTATGGAAAGAATAGGCTGCAGCCATCATCACTCCTGGTTTAGCCAATCCATAGTATCCTAATAACTAATGTCAGAAAGCATGTGGGTTTCCTAGTCAGGTAAATTAGCTGTAGGGTTGTTGTCAGGAGGGATGAGAACTATTGGGGAAGCCTCCCAAACCATAATTCCATTTTCATTTTGAACCAAGGTTTGGACCAATTTGGAAAAAAATGAGACGTAATTCTCTCTCACCTGCTTTCCTGCCTGCATCATCTCCAGGGCACTGACTGCCTTTTGATTCAACTGCTCTCTCGAGCTGGGCATGTACTTGAGCAAATAGGAAGTATAATAAGAAACATGCCTCCTCATCGTATATCCAGTTGGAAATAACACAGGAAAAAAGCTTGATCACATTACTCCCAAACAGAAATACGCTAAGAAGACTGTTTCTCATAACATGTCCTGTTTGCTTAAATAGCGAGATGCCAGGCCACACTTTTCTCCTACTGCTGGATCAGAAAAACACTTACCCAGTACGTGGTATTATGGGTATTATGCCTGGTACCTCCCTCCAGTGTGTCCGTCCTCTCAACATTTTAGCTCCTCAGGTGATGTTGTCAATGACAAATGAGGAAAATTAACTTTCCTCAAAGCCAACCCGCCTTTCCCAACTAGAATTTAGATGCCTATCTTTAGGAAACGGAGGATAATTATTCCTTTTTTGAATTTCAGATCAACAATCTTAAACTGTCAGTGTATTAAGTGATAGGTTTCTGAGGTGAATACAATATGTTTGTTTGAGACCAAAGCCAACAATACAAACTGCTGGGAAGTGTACATCCCAGAATGATACCCATACAGTGTATTTTTTTTTCTTAGCACATGCCCAGGCCCACTGAAAGGGCAAAGAGGGCACTTGCCCAGGGGCCCAAGAATTTAAAAGGTCCCAGGCTTCTTCCTGCTGCTTGTTCCTCTCCTCCCACCTCCCTTCCTCCCCCCGCCCGCTCAGTCCCCCTGGCTGTCACTCACCACCTGGGGGAAGGGGCAGTGTGGAAAAGAGGAGGGGGACCGAGCAGGAAGGAGAGACGCAGTGATGAGTGGGCTGAGCTGGGGATGGAGAAGGGCCTAGGGCGGAGCAGGGGTGGGGCCTGGGCAGACCGGGAGGGGACTTTGGGTGGGACCACAGGCGGAAGAGGTGGGATAGGACTTTTTTGCCCTGGGGCCCAGAATTGCTGCAAGTGGGCCTGACATCCCTATGGATTTAACTGGCTAAACAAAATATAACAAAAATGTGTGTAACTACATTGACTTTAACCAAGTTGCATGAGCATAAAAATGGAGTAAGGTACTAGAGACTCACTCCTTAATATTTTATGTGATTTTTAGCAAAGATTTTCATTCTGTTGAGATTTTGGGTAATTAGTACAAAATTTTTTTTAATGTTTGAATTTTAAAAATTGCACATCTGTTTAATTTTCTTTCCAGTGGGCCAGCACAGCTACAAAGTCTACAGAATGTATAGGATTGACAGCTTATGTTTCCAGCTCTATCCTAGTAAACTGTCTGTTGATCATTACTGGGTAGGCTGAATGCTGTAGGTGTTTTTATGTGAAATAAATCTATGGGCAGGATTGTCTACTTTGGGAAGGCTGCTTTGTACCATATGCACCACAGAGTGTGTGTGTCAGTCACCAGTGAAGACTCCCCTCTACTCAGGAATCTCCTCCCTGGCATAAATTTAATGTAAGTGGCTCTGCTACTTTCAGACCCAGTTGTAATACTGCCACCACAGGTAAGAGGAAGGAGGGTGAGTGTCCCAAGTGTAGAAAGGGTGAGTCATTGGCAAGGCAGAGAGGGGAGAGTTGTGATGGAGCAGGTCTCCGCTATGTCCAGTCTTTCACTGACATAAGGTTTTTGAGGACTTATGCCGGCAATGTAAATCAGTAAGTGTCCCTGTGCAGCCCTAACTTGTGCTGGGGCCAGGTGGCTCTGAATCAGGCTTTCTCTGATCCCCTGCATGGCTCAGGCATATTGGAGAAACAGGGCCTAAGGGTTTTAATCTTGCAATACACTTCTCAATGATCTTTCCATTTGCCAGTATTGTGTCCACGTCTGAACATGTCTGTTGGCCATATTACCAACATTTTTCACCTTTCAAGCTATTATAGAAATGTCTGAAACAATATTTCACACATATAAAGCTAAGCATCCCAATGTCATAAGTTAGCACAATTATAAAACCAAAAGGTTCTTAAAGTGCAGCCATCTTTCACCCTATTCTTTACTGTCAGGATATATAAATATTCAACTAGACTCTTTAAACAACATCAGCAGCACCACCAGCAACGTGTCCAGTCCCACTGAATGGATCTTCTAGCACAAACATATTTTTAAACTGCTCAGATTTATTAGATTTTGGGAAAGATTATTAGAAGAAGCTTAATAAATGTTAACTTTTTACAATCTGATATGTAATCATATACAAATACAGTACAATAAACTGCCCCTCCCTTCCTCCCAATTTTATCATATGAATGGAAATTATGGTGTTAGCACTTAGGAGAAGAGATTGTTATACCTGCATGCACAGAGAGGAAGAGTTCATATAATGGTTTGTAAGGCATATCAAATTTATTCTGTGAGGTAGATAAAGGTCTTTTAAAGGTCTTACTCCACGTGTGGAATGAATTTCATATCATGTATAAATTCTGTGTGGAACATATATTTTTTTCTGGGATGTGGTTTGTTTTCTGAGAGAAGAGAGAAAAGTTAATGATTTCCACTCCTGTATAACATAAAACTCATTAATTAAAACAAAATCACACCCAAATAGGTAGTAATATTGGAAACATAAAAACGTACACTGTGGTGAATGATCATGCAAGACAGTTCATTCCAGCAAGGATTTTTCATACAGAATCATAAGAATAAATACTCAATAAAATAATAGCCAAAGAATAATGGCCTATATTTCAGGGAAAGTAATTGTAATATTGAAAAACAAACTTGAACTAAATATGAAAAATATTACCAAGAAGGATTTTTAAAAAAACGTTTCATGTTTGATCACTATCAGATTCAAATGCAGAAGAATTAAGTATTTTAAATAATGTTTCATATAACAATCCTACTGGAAATAATGCTACAGCTCAGGGGGTTGGTACTTTGGTATCACAATAACTATACATAAATATTAACTCAGTCCCACACTGCTTCCATATAGTAAAGGCCACAGTTAAATTTTTCCATGACAAAGTTAAACACTTAGCTAGCATTAAACTTCCCCAAGGACAACACAGGATTTTGAAGTGTTAGTGATTCAGTAAGTAGCACTTCTCCCTCTAAGGCCCCCCATCCAAAGACAAATGAAGCCAGTGGGACTTTCCTTTGACTTCCATGAGTTTTGATTAGGCCTATAATGATTAATGAAACAATGCTACAGGATGACGTTATGGAGCACATCTGGTGGTGGTGGTGCATCCTTTTGGATAATATGTATAACCAGTCTTGATCACTTACAGTTATTAAATAGGCCATTGTACTTTTCCTAAGATTAAGGAGTCAAACAACTTCTGTTCTCAGTTATTCTTCAACTGAATCAGACTTATTTTCTATGTAAATTATTCCTGTAGTTTCAATGTTTAACTATAAACATTATTCTTCACTTCCCTCTCAAAACTGGGTTGTTCTGAACTCCTAAGGAGTGCCACATTCTAACTTAGAGATATCTGTATTTTAGTGGGGAGTGAAATAATTGCTGTACATATAATTTGCAGCATTTGTGAACTGGGATCTTTTGGCAGAAAAGGCACCATGAAAGATGCTATTATTACCATTATTTATTTTTAATGGAATTGCATCATATTGATATAAATGCCAGCTTATGCCAGTGAAAAGTGACCTGCACTAGGTTAACTGAGGAAATAGGTGACATGACTTTCCTGGAATTTTTCCCCATTTTAGTTGCTGTGGTTATTTGGGGACCAGAATTGGCTAATAAAATGATGTGTTTCTGTTTTGACAACATGGTAGTGGTACATGTTATCAATCGCCAAGCCTCCAAATCACACAGGGTTATGAAGTTAGTGAGGGTATTTGTGCTACAGAGTTTAACCCTTAACATCTGTTTTTCTTCCAAGCACATGCCCAGGGTGGATAATGTCATATCTGATGCCTTGTCTCATTTTCAGTTTAAAAGATTTCGAGAGATAGCAATGAACCTGAGCGGATATTGTTGGCACTATAGAGCTTCAGCATATGATTTTGTTAATGGCATGGTGATCAATGGCTCCAGGCACTTGGCTGAGCTATGAAGAAAGTTTTAAGGAGTTCTTCCAATTTCATGCTCCAGTTATGGCCCATCACAGAGGAGAGGGTGTTGCAGTATCTGGTCCTTGACAACCTAGCTGCTGGTGTCCTCAACCATCCTGGCACAGTGCAAGGGGCAACTGAGTTCTTTCAGAAAGCTGGGGGTTCACTTGACAGACTTGGGGCTGACATGTTTTTGGCTGCTATAAAAGAGGCCATTAGGAGATATCTGGGAACCCAATTGGGTTTGGAGGGGAGGCAGCCAAGTTAATTGCTAAGCGCCGCCTTACGGTGGATGTCTAGTGCATAGGGAAGGAATCCAGTGACCAGATAAATGGCCTGGTAAAGGATGTAAAAAGGAGGCACTGATTAAAGGAATGGAATGGAGAAGGGTATGGGACTCCTATGAATGGTACAGCAGGGAGCCAACCCCCCTTTCTTATAGCACATCTTAACCCTACAACGAGGGGGGTGGACAGTAAAGTCCAAGTCATGGGTTCTCTGGGGAACCTGAATGGAAAATGAAGGGTGTCCAGTGGAAGCCCCGGGTAGTTATTTTGAATAAACATGGAGTTACCTGCACTGTACACTTTTATCTGCCCAGTAATCCCAGACATCTAATAATAAAGTTGCAGCCCGATTAAATCCATATCAAGTATCTCCTGTCCTGTTCATATAGCTGGACAGTAGCTCCCTTGCTGAGAACTCTTCTGCTCAAATGGATGGTATTTTGCCACATGCACTAGATTTTCTTGACTTGTCCGTATGAGCCTCTTCATGAACTGTCTGTTTGCTTTCAATATGCAGATGAAGTATTCATGTGATCATATGGTGAAAGCCTGCATTGCAGCACCTTCTCCTTTGCTTCAAAAGTGATTTTGGACAGGTATCTTAAGCCTGTGAAAATATCTTAATAATGAACAATATTTTTCAAATACATTTCAGTGCAAAACATCAATGTCCAATCTACAGTTGTCATTGTCACTTTTGAAAGTCTTCATTTTTAAAATGTCCGGACTTTAGGGCATCATGTACACTATTCATAAACTATAAGGCCAGAAAGGACAATTTTGATCATCTAATCTGACCTCCTGTATAACACTGGCCATAGGACTTCTCTGAATTAATTCCTTTTTGAACTAGAGTATATCTTTTAGAAAATAATCCATTCTTGATTTTAAAAAGTTCCAGTGATGGAGAATTGGTAAATTATTCCAGTAGTTAATTACTCACACTGTTAAAAATTGGCACTTTACTTCTAGTCTTAATTTGTCTAGCTTTAGCTTCCAACCATTGGATGTCGTCAAACCTTTGCCTGATAGATTGAAGAGCATTCTATTATCAAGTTTCTGTCCTCCATGGCAGATACTAATAGTTTGTGATCAAGTCACCTCTGGATAAAATAAATAGATTGAGCTCCTTGAGTCTTTCACTACAAGGCATTTTTTCTAATTCTTTAATCATTCTTGTGGCTCTCCTCTGACCTTCTCCAATTTTTCAACTGTCTTTTTTAATTATGGACTCCAAAACTGGACACCGTATTCCAATAGCAGTGGAAGCAGTGCCAAATACATAAGTAATATATCCTCTGTACTCCTCTTTGATATTCCCTGTTTACATGTCCAAGGATCTCATTAGCCCTTTGGGTCACAGTATTGCACTGGGCACTCATGTTCATCTGATTATCCTCCATGACCCCCTAATCTTTTTTAGGGTCTCAGCTTCCCAGCATAGAGTCCCCTTTCCTATAAGAGTGGCCCGCATTCTTTTTTCCTTAGATGTATGACTTTACTGAAGGGCATATTGTTTGCTTGAACCCAGATTACCAAGCAATGCAGATCGCTCTGTATCAGTGACCTGTTCTCTTCATTATTTACTACTCCCTCAATCTTTGTGTCATCTGCAAACATACCAATAATTTTATGTTTTATTCTAGCTCTTTGATACACATGCTAAATAGGGTAGGACCAAGAACTGATCCCTGAACAATCCACTAAAAGCACACCTTCTCAGTTGTTGTTCCCCATTTAGAATTACATTTTAACCCTTTTAAATCAGTTAGCCAGTTTTCAATCAATTTAATGTATACCATGTTGATTTTGTATTGTTCTGATTTCTTATTCAAAATGTCATGCAGTATCAAGTGAAATGACTTATAGCTGCTGCCCAAGTATATTACATTTCCATTATATTACATGTTACCTTTATCAACCATATCTGTAAACTCATCAAAAAACAGATCAGGTTGGTTTGACAAGATCTCTTTTCCATAAACCTGTGTTGATTGGTGTTAATTTCTGGTTGAGCTACCTCTCCCAGAATAGTCAGTAGCCCACTGACCAGGGCACTCATTTAAGATATGGGAGACTCAGGTTCAGGCCCATGCTGTGGCTGATTTGGAACAGTGACATGAAGCAAGGTTTCCCACTTCCCAGGTGAGTGCCCTAACCAGCAGGCTGTTTGAGGGTAAGCTGCTCTGTTTTTTCCTGAACATTTTTTTAAAGTCTTGGTTTTGATCCAATGTGAAATAGGAAAGATTATGAAATCTCAAAAATGTTTGTGGGATGAAAACCATTTACCCAGCCATCTCTAATTAGTAGCATGACACTGAATCTTTCTATTCTTTTCTCAAATATCAAAAACAATATCCAATGAAAGTGTCATTCAGTTACTTCAGAATACCTGGCCTACTGCTGTTGCATCCTAGATTAAATGGGAAAAGCCCCAGAAACTCGCTATTCTCCACAACACAAGAACTACTGCATGGCCTGTTCCCTCAGTCATTTCTTGGTTCATTTCATGTTCTGCACTTAAGAAAGGCTCCAGCAGAATAAGGAAGCCCTGTCATCCAATGTGATTGCAAGCTGACAGCCCTCACCTATGGTGAAAATAGAAGTTAGAGTTGGAGGAGCCTATTTTCTTTCGAAATCTCAGCTTTCCTTTTTCCATTTAGCATCTTTCTATACAATGGGTTTCTCTTCATAGGGATTTAGAATCGTCCATCTAGAGACTGTCCCTGGAACAGGCCATTCCTACACTCTTTATATCCATAATAACCCGCTTGCTGA
The DNA here is from genome assembly GCA_007922155.1 of Mesoclemmys tuberculata. Lineage (NCBI taxonomy): Eukaryota > Metazoa > Chordata > Testudines > Chelidae > Mesoclemmys > Mesoclemmys tuberculata. The sequence goes on along the minus strand of ML675616.1, from coordinate 41,905,742 downwards.
CTCTCTAACTAGTATTCCATTTTTGTGGGTGATTGCTCATTGCCTATCCTATCCCATCCCATATCAGATTATTTTTCTGAAGGGATATTTGCCATATTAAATTGTTCTCCATCAATCCCTTTGGGGAAAAAGCCATTGACTAAGGAATATTAAACTGTGGCATAATGTAAAGAAATGAAGATTGAATGGCATTACAAAACATTACTTCTGGTGTAGACTATTACAGTGATGTGCAGAGAATTAGTTGAGTGACTAAAAGCTTGTTCAAAGACTAGGAAGGTGGTGGATTTTTATGGTTTATAAAAGAGCTGTCGTGGCAGCCGTGTGTAGGGAAGTCCTCTATCCACAGAACAGACACCACATGGGCAGGGGCAGATCAAGGTGCCCAAGCCCTCTGGTCAAGATACATCAATGTTCTGGAGTGACCGCCTCAAGCAAAAAGGTGGTATCTCTCTTTCTCTCATTGCCCAAGGGCAGCTGGCAATCAGTGAGTAATAGGGCTAATCCCCAGCTCTCTCTTATTTCCTTAAACAACCGAAAATCTTTGTGGCAGATGTCTTTCCCCAGCAGCCTAATGGACAGAGGTGGGGGGAGGCCTCGCAGTGTGCAGCAGCATATAGTGCACCCTGGGAAGGAGGGACAGGTGGGATTGCTGGCTTCTAGCCCCTCAGAGTCTGTCTACCCAGCCTGTGGCAGTGAGCCTCCCAGCTGGGGTTGACACTTGGGCTTGGGGAGCAGACTGAGCTATGTAGCTCAGTGGTGAGCTGTTGCATCACTCCTGTCAGCTTCAGCAGCACTGGCCTTCAACCCATCTCCTCCTGGAGGAGCTAGCTAGCTGGATCTTAAAACTCCACGTAACTTGAGCTAGAGATTTTTGGGTGGACAGGAGTCAAATTAGGAGTTGAATTATAACTCAAGCTAACTGGGCTGTGAAGACGCACCCTAAGAGAGAACTATCCTTATTGAAGGGATAGCTCAGAATTGAGATCAGAGCATGCTCGTAAGCTCTTTCCAGCCCTCTTTGGGGGGCTAAAGAAGATTTGCAATAAAGAATGTGAGTGCATACTTAGCCTGGGTGCAACACTCCACCCTCTACCTCAGAAACATCGGCAAGGAATGAGGGCTGTGGGGCATGGCGGTAGATGGAATGAGGAGTTGGCCAGACTGTGTTTTCGAGAAGGTAGCAGACTATATTGAGAAAGTGGTGAAAGGAGGAGCAGAGGGCTTCTGACCCAGTGAATGGAGAATGTAAGGAAGAGTGAGGAGAGCCTGTGACCTGGCCAAAGGAGGGGCAAAAGGGGATCAGTGGAGCCTGTAACATAGTGAAGTTGGGAGGCAGGCAGCAAAGTGAAAGGGAGCTGCCTGGCGGAGTTGTGGAGCAATGGTGGAAGCTACAGCAGAAAGCAGGGAAGTGGGGTGTCAGAATTATTTCTTGCAAATGGGTGAGTTTAGCCAACTGTTGGATTTTACTAGGAAAATCAGAAATAATTGTATGTTTGTGTGTGGGAAAGGGTCAGAAATACATTTTGTTTTGTTTTGTTTTGTTTGTGGGACAAGGGGGGAGGAATATAATTGCCAACCCCACCAATTATTTGCACCAGCTGCTACTGCCTTGGCCTCTTTGCTGAGGCAGCTAAGAATTAATGCCAGTTGTTTCAGAGGTGTTTGTAATGTTGACAGCAGATTAGAAAATGTGCAAATCTGAGTCTAAAGCCACTTTAACAGCTCAAGGCCCAAATATGTCGTACAGAAAAGTTTTTTTTTAAATTGTGCAAATGATACTAACTCATCAACAGCCAGAGTAAATATATTAGCATCTATCAAACAGAAATGTATAGGAATTATCTGATACTTTGCCATTATTGTTTTATTTAAATTACATCCAATTTGGTGGTAGATTGCAACTAGCGCTTTATATTTTATTAAGTAGTATTAAGTTCACATATAATGGAATTGGCAGATACTCTGTATTGTGGGGAGAGTGGTTAGCAGCTAAAGAAAAAAGGGAAAAAAGCAATGAGGAATCAAACATAAAGGAGATATAAAAGCATCATATGACATCTATTGTTTTTCTAATACTGCATTTATAAGCCATAGCATTGGCATTAAAGCAAAACTAATATAAATGAGTAGACTCAATTCTTTCATAAGGAATGCAGTTTAAGGTAGTTTTAATGACAGGAGCATTTTTAAAAAAAAGTCTAAATAGCAAATAATGCCAGCATTACAAAATTATTTCAATTTTCTGGTTTTTAAAAGTCCCTTTGGGTACTGTTTAAAAACAGTGCATCTTTTTTTGTTCCCTTCCATTATAAAAAAGAACATTTTCTTAAATGTCAGTAAAACAAAATAGGAGAGAAATATTAATTTTTAGTTAGTTTAGATTATAACTTTACTTGCAAAATGTTGCGAAATTTGACTCTCTACAATGGTGAAAGGGATACAATTTACCTACTCAGTACTAAAAGGTCACATCAGATAGCTAATTACTAATTACTGATAATGTTACTTATAACAATATTATTTTTTTTCCTAACCGGATCTTGGCTAATGTAAAACTCTAAAAAGATTCTGTCAAAATCACTTGAATGGATGAGCATATTACTGTAGCCTTGCAAAACTAAAATCTGCTTTGAAAACCATGTAAATTCCAGAGTTCAGGTCATATCCTTCTCATTTTATTCAGGGTATGTCTACACTACAGAGATTGTACCTGCTGAGCTATGTCGACATATCCCTGTAGTGAAAACACAGACTACGCTGTCAGAAGGGGTTTTTCTGTCTGTGTAGGCTGTTTCTACATGAGAGGGCTATGCTAACATAGCAATGTTCATATAGTCTCCCTAGTGTAGACATACCTAGAGTAAAGACAAAGGGTTTTTTCTATCTCCCATGCTGAACAACATTAGCTATGTCAGTGGAACCATTCTTCCATCAACATAGCTGGTTCTAAACTGGGGGTTTGTTGGCAAAGTTTGGTAGGTCAGAGGTGGGTTTTTTTCACCCATCTGACTGATGGAGCTATGTCAATATAACTTTCAAGCATGGATGAAGCTTCACTCAAATAGTCCCAACAAAAATCCTAGGGAACTGTTTGCTTTTACGACTAAGGCAAGTAAATTTGGCCATATATTTGGCCTTCTGTGGAAGTGGAGATCATACCAAAAAGATCTCACGGTTTGATTTCTGAAAAGTTATGCCACATTCTTATCTTTTTGAAATATGGCTTAAAGCTGTGTGGAATGCCTTATGTGTGGAAGCCATGAACCCATGGAAAAATGACTTATAATTCCATGCATCTGAGGCCATCTGAGTAGAAACAGTAGACCTGTTTGAAATTTTTCTCATCCAAAAATGTATTTGAATCTCCCCGCCCCGCCCCCCACCTCCGCCCTGCAAAAAAAGGGCCTTTAAAAACAATTTTAAAATAAAAACATTCATTGAAAGTTTTTGTGTTGTTTGAAGTGTTCCAGCTTTAAAACAACAATAAAACTCCCCAGAACAGGTTTTCACCTCTTCTGTATTACTTCCTTTCCTTTTTGCCACTGTAAAAGGGAAGGAGAAAAGGGAAGACAGTGTAAAAGGAAATCTGAAAAAAAAAATGGAAACAATGTTTTAAACATTTATTTCTTCCCAGCTCTAATAATCAGGCTGTCTCCAGGGTGCTCAGAGCACTGGATTTTAGTGTGTCACAAGCTCTCTGCATCCTTCTGCCACCTCTGAAGGCATTTGGAATCTGCAGAGGAGTTAGTACTGCATAATTCAGCAATAATGTAAACCAAAATCTTCTGTGTAAGTTTCACTACCCTGCTTTGCCATGGGAGCATGCTGTATAGATCAGTTAGTCCCCAGCTTCTCCACTGCAAACCCATGTTCCCCCTTGCTAATCAATTATCCATATTGTAAGTACGCTGTTGCTACAGGGGAGATGGTGGTACTACATGTCGAGTAGTTCATTTACTACCTAGCCAACTTCCCTTTTTTCTATGCTCACCCAGATCCATTTTCATACTCTTAGCACAAAGTTGCTCCTCTTCATTTTGCATAATGAGAGGGGATGTTAGGGCCTATAGTTACTTCTTACCAAGTTAAAAAACCAATTTTGGTTTTAACATTCAGGATTTATTTTTCCAGAGTTGTGAATCATCTGTGTAGCAAGATGAATGTACTGCTACATGGTACCTTAGTCTCCTAAATAATATCTAAAAAATGCATACACAGCAGTGTCCTTAGTGAAGGGTTTGGCCACTTATGTGCATTTCGTGATAGATGAACATAAAAGTTTCCTTTTTTATTGTATTGGAGAAGCACACAAATCACCATGAGCAATAGGCACTTTAAATGGTCTCCAACATTGGCTGGACTTGATTAGAAATAAGTAGTAGAACACCATCTAGCAGTGCTGATGCTTCCAAGAGGCAGGGGCTACTAAGAAGGAGACAGAAATTAGAATCTTCGGGCCAAACGACTGTAACTTTATTAAATCTTTAACTGGGAAAAAAAGATTCCTAGAGGCAACCTGTCCTTGTTACAATCGAAGAGGGGAAAGCAGCAACCCCCACTCTGAGCTGTGACTGGCTTTCCTACCTTATGATACTCAATTCCAGATTTCTACCACATAGTTTCTAACCACTTAGACTCAAGGCTCAACTAGGTGGCATTGTTCATAGACCTGCAGCCCTTCCAAGACTTCTTGCTGATTTATGTCCTAAGCCCTGCAATCTTCTGCAAGCTACTGCACTGAGCTCAGGCCTCCATGCAAATCCAGTCTCCTTCTTCAGTGAAAGTGGATTCAGATGTAATTTTCATGCCAGGTGTCTTTTTATGGACAGCAGCTCACCACCAAGCAGGCAATTCCAGCATTTTAATTTTTTTTACAGCATTGGGTTTGACCTCTAACACAGGAGGGAGGGCTTTAATTGCCAGAGGATGGCGTGGTGCTATCCACAGGGCTGTGCCCATCCTCCCAGCCTGCCCTGCAATTCAAGGCCAGCCATAATGAGTGGTGTCCTTTATGTTTCCAGTTTGGGTTCCCAAAGAGTTGTATCTTTGTATTTTCTAGTGCATGACTGAATGCATACTTTTAGCACACAGTAGAAGGGTACGCTATGTGGGATCTTCTCCATATAACAGAAAGATAATTTCAGCCCCCCTGAATTTTGATGCTATTTATCCCCCCAGCAGTGTATAATAGCTTCTTTAAAGCCATTACAAACATTAAATGTTTATCTAGCTCCCAGACATAGAAATAAAGGGCACAGTACAGTATATTAGAAAGACAATGTGAATGTGGTAATATCTTTTATGGGACCAACTTCTCTGTGTGAGAAAGACAATCTTTCAAGCTTACACAGAGCTCTTCTGTAAGCTCAAAAGCTTGTTTCTCCCACCAACAGAAATTAGTCCAATAAAAGATATTACCTCAGCCACCTTCTCTCTAATATCCTGGGACAGATGTGGCTACAACAATGATGCATAGTACAGTAGATAGACACATCTCCCATTGACTTTAGTAGGAATTGCATGTACTCATGTCAGGGCTGAATATGATAAAAAATCTTGTAAAATTCTTCATGAATATTTCACTTTTGCTGGGTAAAAGGAAAAAAGACTAAAATTTATCATGTGACTCTTCTTAAACCTTAGAAGATGTGAGAAGCCCTATTGATAACTCCTTACCCTACAATCCAAATTAAGTCCCAAATACTCAGAGCCCAAGAACAGATGCCAGTGCCTGGGGGTGAGGGACTGACCTCTGCACACAGGAAACAATTCTTCCAATTGACTGAGGACTTTGCTACTATATTTTCCCCTTGCCCAGGGAGAACACAATTATTCCATCATGACCTAAAGACCATTCTGAACCATTGCCAAGGAGGATGTAGGACACAGTCTTGGAAGAAGTACGAACAATGCTGCAGATAATAATTAGGAGTCTAAAAATGAATGGAGGAACCAATAGTTCTGGTTCCCAGACTGGATGATTTGGTCCAGTTTTGTCTTGATTTCAGTGAGGTTAACTCCATCTTGAAATTCAATACTGATACGGTGCCAAGAAGAGACGAATTATTAGAGCAAAGTACCTGAGCACTGCTGAGTTCACAAAGGGTTACTGGCAGATCCCTTTATAACCATTCTCATAGGAGAACTCTTTCTTAACCCCTTCAGGCATTTCCAATGGAAGACTATGCCATTTGAGGTGAATGGGGTGTCTGCATCTTTCCAGTGGCTCATGAATAAGATCTCAGTTCTCATCATCAGTATGTGCCACCTACATAGATGACACTGGCATTTATGGTCCTAACTGGGGAGACCAACACCAGCCCTTAAGAGCAGGGTTAAAGGACCTTAAGATGCAGATCTCATTGCCAACCCTGTGAAATGTAGGCTAGTTGTGACTAAGGTAATCTATTTGAGATACCGCATAGGGTGTGGCCTTCTGAAACCAGAGATCAATAAGACACAGGCCCTAACGGCATGCCCAATTTCCTGGATGAAAAGGCAAGTGAGATGTTTTCTAGGTCTGGCAGGGTATTACCAGATGTTTAGCCCCAATTTCTCCTCCATCTTGGCCTCCCTTACGGACTTTGTAAAAGGTAAAACCTCAAAGAAGATCTGAAGGGATGGAACTGTGAAGCAGCTTTTAACTACCTGAAAGAACAATTGTGCTGGGGGCCTGTACTCTTCTGCCTCAGTTTTTATTGGCTTTGTCACTTTGTTCTTGCAGGACTTTGAAGGAGAAGAACGCCCAATCCTATACCAGAGGAGGGAACTATTCCCTATAGAAAAGGGAGGCACTAGTGATTAAGTGGGCCATGGATTCCCTCCGGTGTTCCTGTTGGGCAGCCCCTTCTCCTTGATCACGGGTTGTGCTCCCCTATGCTGGCTCCATACCATGAAAGGTTCAAGCCCATAGTGGTACCTCGCATTATAGACCTATCATTTTTCAGGGTGCAAAACTGAGCAGGAAAGGACCAGGCTAATGCCAATCTTTTTCACCGGAAATTGGAGACAGAATGATCCACTGCAAGATGGCATTTCCAATTTAAGGGGGTAGGTCTGTGAGGGGGCATACCCTCACCCTAGTAGAGAGAAAGCTAATGAGCTGTTCTGAGCTCAGCCAGCACTAATAAAAAACATCTGTGAGACTTGCTCCACTGAGGAAGGAAACGTAAAAGTGAAAAAGCCTGCCACAGGAAGTGAAGGCAACTAGGAGAAGACTGCTGTGCCCTGAAGACAGCTGGCTGTAGGGGTAAATCAGTGAAGACAGTTGCAGATCTTACCACCCCAAGACATTAGGGATCAGGTATAAAAAGGTCTTTCCAAAAGGAGGGGACCTAGTCCTGATCAAGGACACTAAGAGCCTATGATAAGCTGAGCCCCAAAGGGGTGACTGAAAGTGGCCCCCAAACTTTTTCTCTCGCATCTCCCCCTTACCAGTAATAGAATGTGCCCATGTGCCCCTGGCCAGGAGCAGAGTCGTGGCCAGGCAGGGGTCCACAGCAGAGGCCAGGAATGGAGGCCGGAGGCTGAGCTGCAGCCAGGAGCAAGATCATGGGTGGGGGCTGGGAGCAGAGTTCGGGGTAGAGCCAGGGCAGAGCTGGACTGGGTGGCACTCCCTCCCTACTCCCTCATGGGGCTGGCCTGGGAATTACCATGCCCCTCTTGAGGGCTCCACTCCACAGTTTGGGATGCACTAGAGATTGAACACATTTTTTTTTACTCTGATTCTTCCCCTCCCCGGAGAGGGAGAGGGGAAGACCCTTTTTTTTGTGTTGACCTGGAGAAACCTTTTGTCTACTGCAAGCAGGAGAAGGACTCTGTAAGTGCCAGAGAACAGAAGCAGCCCCAAATTATGGTCTGTGTGGAGATCTAAGGGGGCTTAGGTCCCCACAACTTGTTTTCATGTTTCTCACCTCTTTTCCTTTGCATTCTTTTTCCAGGCAGTTGCCTTATTTTGGATTTAAAATACAAAACAGGATTCCTTGTAAATCCTTTATGTTTAAGAATATTGACCATCGTACTAACTAGGATGGTCCCTCCCGCTTTAGCAAAGCACTGAAACGAGTGCTAAAGTCTCATTGAATCCATACAATGAAATGCTTTGTTGAATCGGGGGCCTTTGAGCCTGACCCTGCAGCTCCTTAACATACAAGTAGATCTTTTTGTCCTCACTGTAAGGAAAAGTTACTCGTTTATGTGAGGAAGATTACAAGGTTAGGCACTCAGAATAGCATTACACCAGGTATAATTACTATTTTGCTGAAATGCCAGCGTCATCCAGAAAATGTAACCCACATTACTCAGTGGAGAATCCTGTCCAAAACAAAAAACAAAAAAACCTTGAATTAATATCTAATTTTGAAAGCAAGCAAAGGTCCTATGAATGTTGTCCAACATTTTTTGATTGAGTAATGTATTTTGGGGTAAGTTGATGGTTTCTTTAGCAGAACAATGATTATCGATCAAGTGAAGTTTTTCACAGTTAAAAAAATGGTCAGCTGCAGGTACTGAAAGTATTTGCCCTTCTAATTAGCATGTAGCATGATATCACTACAGCTGGCTGAATAATGAATTATTCACTGAATATTATTCAGCTAACAGTAAAACTGTTTATTAAGAATAAGAAGAATATAATTAATTAATTACCTCTATCTATGAATTCTTTGTTTCAAGAAAATTTCCAAAATGTGTTGGATAAATTATTTGCAATGAACAATTTGGCCAGATCTAGAATGCGCAGAAATGTTTGTTCAAAGAAGGCAGTGTGATGTTTGGATTAACACTGAAGAAACAAATGCAGTATCCCCAGCAATTCTTAGAAGGCACCACATAGCCGTCTAACCATATTAGAATATGAGCTTTAATGCCTACATTGCTTTAATCTTGAATATATAATCAGTTCATGGACCCAGAATCTTCCAGAGACTGTCACAAATCCACATGATATCCCTGATTCATAAAATTTAGATTTCTGATTCATGTTTAAAATTACCTGGAGCCAGACATACTGGCTACACATCTGAGAAGTCTCAACTGTACAATTTATTCTATCAAAGGTCACTTGTAATTTATGTTTCCAAAACTGAGTCTTAATCCTCCCCGAGAAAATGGTAGCATATAAAGACTTTGACGTGCCTAACTGCAACCATCCTTAAGAGTGAACAGGCTTCTTTTCAGGGCTCCATTCTCATCTGCTTACAGGCAATTGATATCACACTTCACTCTGGATCTGTGTGCAAACAATTGAGACAAATACCAAAAAAATGCTGTTTGATGACTACTGAACAGTTTTATCAGTGCTTGTGAAATAAATATGAACACAGGCTAGCAGGTCCTGACATCTACACACATGCACACATGTGAACACATGTTCTTCAGGGCATGACAATATTCATGACATCTTCTCAACTATCTCTCTGTTTATCCTATGTACGTAGATTAATCACTGTATTATGCAGATGTCTCTGTGTTGCTCAGTGCTCATTTTCCATTGGCCATATTGTGCCATCAAATTTTTAGCAGAATTCCCCAGTGATTTCAAGGGGAGGTGCTGCTTAAAAATCCATGACATGCCTTGATCGAAGGTAGCTTTACAAGTGAAAGGAAATATGTCTCACAATAATGTAATAATTTGAAGCAATAATTACCAAAAATTCTGCACAAATATATAATGATATAGGACAAATTCTGGTTTCAGCTAAACCATTGTAAATATAGACTAACACTGTAGATTTTAGTAGAATTACACTTGTATAACTGAAAGTAATATATAATTTTGTGATTATAATTTTTTTTTTACCAAAATAATCCTTTTGTAAAGTAAGTAGTTCCTATATATTGTATGTGTAAAAGTCCTGCATGATATAGGGGCCCTGTACGTTGCTTTTTTTCTAGCTATTTTAACTGTGTTTCACTGTTGCAATTTGTTAAAGAAACACAGCTGGCTGATACTTTCATTTAAATTAGTGTAATTTTTTTTTGGGGTACAAAATCTGTACAAAGAAAATACTGATTGATTCCTAAAGTAAAGTAATATTGGGCATGACAAAAATAATTCTCTCTCTTATGCTAGGACCTAAATTTATAGCTCAAAGAAATGTACCATTTTCCTCGCTCTCAAAATCTTATGAAATTAATGGATGAAGTGTTTAGAATCAAAGAGGATTCTAAAGAAATTAGACCCTATAAGATAAGGTAGAACCAACTGACAGTCAGTATTAGAGTATATTACACCAATTGCCAGTCAAGAGCTACCAACAAAGTTACCGGTTGGTTCATCAAAGAGCCAGAAGGTACTAAAAATAGACTATTGGGGGAGAAAGAAGGAGCATTAGTGTCTTCTGTTAGGGACCTAGCAAACATTTTTATTTTGGTTTAAAATATTTTTCTCCCAAATATAGTCAAAACAGACTCCCCAAAGGAGGAAAAATACAAATCAATGCGTCTAAAACTAAGATCATGTCTATGTGTTGTGCTTTATTTAACGTTGGTATACTCAATCTGTTTACCCTGAGTATGTGGGCAAGACACACAGTACTTGCGAACATACAGGTTGAGAAATCATTCGAAGTACTGTAAGTGGAGCCGCTAATTTTGTAACCAGGTTAATTGTGTACAGCATCTCTGAAGCCTGGGATGATTCCTATAGGAAAAGTTTAACCGAGAAGATAATGTTTGTGCAGGGTGTGGGGAAATGAGGCAACCAACAACGTAGAAAAGAAAACCAGACTCAAACCCTTCAGGCTTTGTTCCGGTGAGAAGCTCCACTGAATAAAGCAAGCAGGATTTGATGGCAAGTCTTTTAGAAAGTTTCAGCGTGTTTGGGCTCAGGATTCGCAGGGACTTTCTGGAACTGAAGCTACTTGTTTTAACAGAGGATCGGTTCCTGAAGCGGCAGAAAGCAGAGATGAGGTCTCCTTGGTTAATATCACAGTTCTGCTTAGATCTTTTGCCCAGCACCTTTGCGAACAGAAGAGACAAACGCCCCACTGCTCTTGGGTTGGTTTAATCCCCTGTTTTGCCTACTTGTGTGTGATTTGACATAGTTCACAAACATTTCCTTTGAAGAGTTGCGCTAGCTCTGTGGGTATTTTTTTAAAGCTGGCATCATTTGATGACGTCCCTAGTCATGTTATAACACCGGATCCCACATGCCCCACGATCGTGGGCTGCAAGGCATCCAGAATGAGGAAAGTAGCTATCAAAGGGGGTAGCGTGGCGCTAAAGGGCACGCTTTTACTGTCCTTCAGGCGTCCTTTATCAAATATAATGGCTATGTTGCAAGAGAAAAGTCTTTGAGCCTTAACGATGGTTTGATTTGTCATCAGAGTGTTTTCTTTTCGTTATATGTAAATACAGTTTCAAAGGGGGGAGGGCGTGGATGCGGAGGGAGGACAGGTGTTCATGCTTGTGGCGATGGCAGAAGTTTCCTAATTTCCTTTCCTCAATAAATCGTTTATCACGGCATCGGAGAGACCTTTGCCCGCGTTGTTTATTCTGTGTATGTCCTGCTTCCCCCCCCCCCGGCCGTTTGTGTAATTCTCCAGTAGTTTGTAATTGTTCTCCTGGACGCAGAGAGGGTTAATACTTTCTCGAGTCGAAAAGTATGTATTTAATAGGCAAGCATATTTGATGTTCATTGACAGAGCAACAATAGGAATGATCTTGCTTTATGTACCAGTTACAAGTTTAATATCATTATATTGCATGCAATATTAGTTTTTATTAGTCGCCATTAACAAGATGCTTTCTGCTTGGATTCTCATTTACTTGTTCAATGCAAAAATTATCTTCCTAAAAGAGAAAAACACATCTTCAAGTGTCAGCTATATTAAATTAAAGAACTGTTTACCCTTCCTAAAGAAAGCATATGTATCTAAATAGGCATCTTTTACCGTTTGCATAGTAGATTGGAAATTAGCATTTTTGTTCATTTTCCCATGTATGCACAGCGCCTGGAAGAGTAATACTCCATGCATATCAGATCAGCCAGCCTACAATTTTTATGCAATATATTATTTGGCAATCTAAAATTTGTAATTTGCATGAAATTGCTTAATTAAAATACAGTCACTCAGGGTATTAATTTCTCTGTCTGGCAGTTCAATGTACTAAAGGCGGGCTACAGAAAATGTGAAATCCTGTCAGATGTAACAGTAAAATATTAACCAAAAAAAAATCCACTTCTAGCAACAAAGTGGCAGAGCGATAATGCTTTTGCCCTGACTCCGGGGTTCAAATATGAGTTTGGGTTCACCTTGAAAACGACGAGGAAATTTACAATAGCAACTTTGGCTTTTTGCCAATAATTCTGCATCATGGACCTTCCCTGTTGGCCCCCCCCCTTTATTTATTTATTTCCCCTACTAGCAAAGAAGAAGAAGGGAAAAAAAATCTCCCCTTTCTCAGACCCAAATCCCTTACTATTTTCGGCAGCTTGCTTTTCAGTATTTGAAATCAGCAACCCTACTGATAAAATGATCCAATCAGTCCTTCCCAGTTGTCAAGACAACAGTACATAATTGTACCAGCTCTTTTCATTGCAGCTAGACATTTCATAAATAGATAATTCTCTAATTGATCCAGCCAATCCTACTTTGCATACCGTGCCAAAATAGGTAAACCCAGTTTCTATTCTAGTAGAACAGCAACTTTCTGCACATAGATGCAAATAAGCTTTATTTATTGCTTGCAAGGTGGTGGTGGGGGGGGAAGCTGCTTTCTTATCGAAACGTAGAATTGAAAAATAGGGGCTGATTTTATAACTCAAAGCCACACGTGTATGTGGCATGTTATAGGTATATGGTAAGGCAGATAATTATTTAGTTCCTAACGGATATGTCCGAGTGTGAGACAGAGACACATATGGAATGATCTGGTTGCAAAATGCTTGCATGCACTGAAGTCGCAGTAGGTGCCATGCTAAAGTGGCATGAGAGAGCTTCAAAATAGACTGTGCGGGACGATACCTCGGGCATTGGCCATCTTCGGGGAGAGACACTGAAAGAGGGATCACATAAACGGGGATTTCGGAGGCTTTACGTTGGCAAATTGCTTTCTTGTGTTTCTGAAATGAATTAAACATACAAGTGGCTGATCTCCAACACTTAGGGAAATCCTGTCTCCAACAGGGGAAAGGGGGAAACGGTCGCAGGCGTTGGCGCACGAGGTCTTGCAACCACACGCCTAGTGAGAAGAGATCCAACTTCCCCTTCCCCTGACGGCGCCCAACACCTGCAAGAATCTACTGCTCGCCCAAAGAAAAGGAACACCCCCCAAACTGATCGCAATTCCAACGCGCGCGCCACGCCATTTGTTCTCGACTTTAGAGATTCGAACATACTGCCAGTAATTACATTTACGCCTTGGCAGCGTGGCGCGCAAGCACGTTTTCAAGTGCAAGCTCTAGCCTAGATTGTGTGTCCAGGGCGAGGTGAGGGAGGCACTCCTCGAAGTGGAGGAGCTGGCCGAGTAAGGGCGGTTTGATGCGCTCCCCGTTTGCGGCTTGCTGAATGCCTCTCTTGCCTGCCATTCCTCTTTTGTCTTACATATCAAAGGCTCTGCAGCCATGTTACCGTTTGAATGATTTCCAAAGGCACAAAAGCCGAAGGGAGGGGAGTGAAAAGACAGGCTGTAGAGAAGCGGGCAGAGGCTTTCTCACCCGGCTGCCGAGCGCCGGATCGGGGGCTGGATCCACACTCCGCTTGTACCATTCACCAGTGCACAAAGGCCCCCACGGTGATGTGGAGTCAAGGCCTAATTAAAACCCTTTAAGGGACTGAGAGTCGAAAGCATGGCACGCATTCAAGAGCCGCAGTTCAAAGCGAGAGGGGGAGAAAAGGAGACACACACGCAGCGGGCTCGTCGCTGGCGGAACCAGACGGCTGCACCGTGAGACTTTGCTGCCCTCAACAGCCTCCCGGTGTAAGCACGCCACCCCGTCTGCGGCGGAGTTAATTGGCTCTTTGATGTCTCCAGAAAGGTGCTGGGGGAGAGAAGCGAGGCCCCCCCTTCCTCCCCGCAGGGTCACTGTTTAGCTCTTTAAAACGGACAAACAACCGCCTCCGAGCGGGTCCCCGCGGCCGTCCCTTCCCTCCCCCGGCTCTCCGCTCTCCCGGCTCTGCGGCGGGGTCACGCGTTGTGCGCGCGTGCGGCGGGGACTCGCTTTCACTTGCTAATTTCCCAGCCGAAGGGGGGCGGGCGCGCAGCGGGCTCCCCGCTGCCACTGCTGATCAAATGGAACAACAAGGGCAATGCCTGCTAATATGGGAAGCTATTTAGTGGCACGCTGCCTTTTGAAATGATGATGATAATGGATTCAGTCTGCTCATTAATGGAGCCAGAGTGCTCATTAGAGTGAACAAACAAGCCAGGTTGTCAGCGCTGCAAATGCCAAGTGCTTGTTTCCATTTTATCCGAGGAGTCTCGAGACAGTGATTTGACCATTTATTTCCCCTTTCTGCGCTTGACCCCCGAGCCCCCTCCCCGCGGCCCGGCATCAAAGGCCCCTCCTCTGGTGGAGCCCGGCCCTTTGCGGCGGCTCCCCGGCTCATCACGGCTTCAAGGTCACGGGCGCCAAAAGAGCAACAGTGCCGGGGGGTGCGTGTTGCAGTTGCACGTGATTTTGCAACCCGTGCATCCAGGGAATTAAGAAGAAAAGGGGGGGAGAGACGCAGGCTGAAGTGTGGGCCCTCGTTGTTAGGAGAGTGGGAAGTGTTTTCCGTGCGAACCCTTTAGAATCCAATTAGCTAATTTGTAATGTAAACTTCCCGACAGATCTGCGGTCAGATGCGCTCTCCAGCCCCCGATCAAACCGAGCGGAGCGCACGGGCGAGGCGCGGCCAGAGAGCGAAGCGCCCGCTTGTCTCGCAGACCCGCTCTCCCGGGAGAGACACTCGCCGGCCAGCCCCCGGTGGGCTCGGAGCGGCAACTGCGCGATCTGATTGGGAGGCTTGGGAGACAACGCCCCCCTTCGCTTCATCCGCACGGCCGGGTTACACTGCAGAGCCGGGGGCCAGCCCGGGGGAATCCAAGGGCCCTGCTGAATTTCTTCCCCCGGGGAAAGCGGGAGGGAGGAGCTGCTCAGTTCACAGAGGCCCGGTTCTATCTCATCTGGGCTGTGGGAATCGCTCTTCCGCCACTGGGAAGTGGGCTGAAGAGCAGGAAAGGACTGGCTGCTCATCACTGAGACTGGAAGCCAGTGGAGTCACTGGCAGGATGAACTAGGCACCTGATCTTTAAAGGAGGTCACTGTGTGGGCTGAGAACTCTCCTTTCTGTAGGAAGGTGCCTGAGTAAGGAGGAGCTAAAGTCGAGGGCAGGCTGTGAGAGCAGTGGATTTAAAGTCCAATTAAAGCATGTAACTTGAGAAAATGTAGTAACTGAGAAATGCTTCCCTGTTTCCCCAGAGTTGGCCCAGTTCTTTTCTGGTCAGGTTCGTGACATGAAACTCTGCGCATGGAACATGGAGTCAGGTAATCAGCTTTCCTTTTCTTCAAAAGAAAGTAAATGAATAGAGCCACCAAAAATAAATCACCTGCCTCCTGCAGTGTTAAATAAACAGAGAAGTGAGTGAAATGCTGGTGCCTTGTAGGAACTATGAAAGCTATCTCTTACTGTACCAGCCAGTGGTGGGTAAGCCTTTTGCCCTAAAGAGTAAAGTACTCATGTGTGGAATATCTAACAATATATATCCTTTTATTAACACATTTATGTGTTGCAGTGAAAAACTAGAAATAACTATATCACTAATGTTGTTGTGGCCTTAGTAAAACGTCAGGGTCTTATTCTCCTCAATCTCATTAGCTTCAGTGGAGGCATGTATCTTTATTAATTCCTTAAGTATGCAGTGTTATTACCATTCAAATATTAAGTATGCTTAGTCAACAGTGGCAAAGGTTGAAATATGTCCTTTACCACTTTGAATCAGTCGAATCAGTCTAGAAACTTAGTTTCATGTGATAACAAAATTTCGAATTTTCCAACTAAAATGTCCTTTTTCTCCTGTTCCCTCCTCCCAATAAACGATGTAATTAAACAATAGGTACTAGTGCTCTTCTCTTTCTGAGGAAAGATGTGCAAATTCTTGTTTGACATGGGTACCCACATTTTTAGTGTGAGAACTGGTTCATGTAAATCACAAGGCTTTAGATTTAAAAAGGTCTGATCAAGCAAACCCTATTTTCCCACTGTCAAATCCTACTGTAAACCCATAGTCAAAATTCAGGTTATTGCATGGGCAGTGGTGGCTTAAGAGCCAAGGCATACTGGGGCCTGGGCACAAAGAACATATGGATCCCCAGGGTGTGGGGGAGAGGTGCTAGAACCTGGGGGCCCAAGAGGGCCAGCCCTATCCACTTTTTAAC
Source organism: Mesoclemmys tuberculata (assembly GCA_007922155.1). Taxonomy (NCBI): domain Eukaryota; kingdom Metazoa; phylum Chordata; order Testudines; family Chelidae; genus Mesoclemmys; species Mesoclemmys tuberculata. Next base: position 41,889,376 of record ML675616.1, on the reverse strand, counting down.
ATGCGTGTAATAGCTTTGGGCAGGAGTGGAGCACCAGTGGTAGGGGCTGCGCTTCACGGTGGAGGAGCTGATAAAGTGATTAGATCCCCTGCTGTGAAGAGCAGGCCCGGCTAGTGGTGCCAGCCTCTTCCTGGTGGGGGGCTGAGGTGGACCCCGACCCCTGCTCCTGTTCCCTTCTTCTCCCCTGAGCCACAGCCGGGTTAAAAACTGCCCAGGAAGTCTGGACCACTTTGGGGAGCCCCAGACCCTCCACCTGCTTTGGGTGGCATGTCCCAGGAGTTGGGACACTGGCCGGGGGATGCTTTAGGGCACCCTGCCCAGGGCAGGTGGAGGTTCTGGGGCACCCCATGGCGGCCTGGGATCCCTGGGTGGCTCTGACCACTGTCTGGCTCCAGCTTCTGGCTTGGATAGAGGGCAGGGCCTCAGGGAGGAGAAGTGGAGCAAGGGGTGGAGCCCTGGAGGGAAGAGGAGGAGCAAGGGTTGAGGCCACAGTATTGGCACTGGTGCCCCTCCTCCTCCTCTACTTCTAGACAGGTTCCAGGGGCCCCAAATTGGCCATTGGGCCTGGACTCTATGGTCCCACGTGTTAATCCACCACTTGCATAGGGGTTCACATGACCTTGCTTGTATGAAGGATCCAGAAGTAAGACTAGGAGCTGTATGGTTCAGGCTTGAAATTGACCTTCAAATTGTAGCCTAATATAGGAACAGCAAAGTAGTCTACACAAAGCTTTGCTGGGGAATTTGTGGACACAAAATATGTTCTAACATACCACTTCTGGTTCGTAAAACCATCATTAACTCAAATAAGTAATTTTGTGGTTTAAGTCAAGCATTTCTTATCCCTCTATTCATCATGTTCCTGTAGATTGATGGTTTAAGCTTTAGTATTTTGGACAGTCTGTGTTCACTGAACAATTGGACCACCAGATTAGGGCTTCTTCACTCTATTTTCACATCACTGAGAAACTCAAAGGGGTTCCAGATTACTTTTGTCTCCAACTCTACTCACAAGAGTTCTCTGAATTGTAGACGTTTATCTGACATAACTGATTTGGGTGATTATTCTCTGGCTCTCTGGATACATTGATCCTATCAACTGTAGATCAGTTGAACAACATAAGACACATGAACAGCTAAGAGAGTCAGTAAAGCAACGGTGGTTTAAAAGCTCCTCAGTTAGCTGGCAGCTGAGAGTGCAGCTAGCTTCAGCTTTGTTTAGATAGATATCTGCATTCCTCAGTACATACATAGATACAGGCGTAGGCCTCGATGTCCATAATTGCATGTATAAAAGAACATACATGCAACTTGTGTGCACAGTTGTTACTGTAATTGCACACACAAAAGTCCAGTCAGATGTCTAACTTGGTTGTTTGCTCATGTAGTTACCATATGTCTGGAAATTGTAATTGTGTGTGAAATTATGTTATTCTGGGACATTCTTTTTAGTGGGTTGATCCCTATTCATGATTCTGTTATCAAAATACCAAGGTCCCAGCCCCATTCAGAAAAATTAAATTAAAATGTACCTTAATTCTAATTCTGACAGCTGTATTGAGGAACGTGGCACTTCCCTATTCCCTGTGAAGAGTCCATAGGTCGGTTGCTCTGGTGTTTCAAATGTGTTTATCATGCATTCCAGTAGGGGTCTCCAAAGCAGCAGCAGCAACGTGAAAGACACCTGCATGTTCCACCATGTTCTTGAATAGTCATAGCATAAGACTAAGATGCATTCAACAAGGACCAAACCCTGGCCCAAAGAATGCCCACAGCACCTCCATGACATGAAGCCCTCAAAGTTTTCATGCTTTGTCTGGACTCTACGGTCAGGGAGGCAAAATGGAATATTGAGAGGGGCCTCCCCTTTAAACTGTAGCCACCCAAAGTCTATAATTTCTCTCCCTGCTGACCATAGGTGTTAATTAAAGCTTGGGGAGTGAAGTCAGAGCGGTAGTGCTACCCCAATGTTCCTTGTCCAAGAAGAAGTTGGAGATTCCTCCTTGGCTGACCCACAGTGGAGGAGGGAAGGGTGAAGGGGCTACACGGTGCAAAGACAGCAGAGCAGCCCCCAGTTGATACTTCTGAAACAGCTGTCATCGGGCGAAGTGCCTCCTTTTCTCTGGGCAATTGGTGTATGAGTGGGGGAGGCGGAAGTCTATCCCTCACTCAACAACACGTTGGTTTATTTAGCACTTTTTATTGTTTGCTTTTTTATCTAGGAGGGGTTTCGTAGCTGGTACTCCTCTCCTTCCTTTCCTGCGCCCCATCCCAGGAGCTCTGCAGAGTTCATTGTAGTCATAGGTCTTGAGTTATCCTTATGGCTCCTGTGTGTATGGCTGAAAGAAGTGCTATCTGCAGAGGACTTTTCTAATGGCCTGGTAGCTGATTTGTGTGAACTCTCCCTACCATCTCACCTCTATAAAGTGATATATGGGTTCTAACTGCAGAATGAGCTTTTGTCCATCATCCACAATGGGCCCAATCTCTTTGCCCTTTGGGAGTGGCCAATCTGGTGTGGACACTGGCTACATGGCAGTAAGATGCTGGTGTGCCCCGCACTGCTGAGGATCATAAGGTCAAGATTTGGCTTTTAAAGTGTGCATGTGCAGCTGAGGAGGGTTACTGCAACCCACTTAAGTGATGACCTCAATCTGCCACTACTAAACCCTGATGGAGGTAAAAGAGGTACTTGCCGGGAGGTGAGATTAAATGACAGGGCACCAGTAATTTGAGAAGGAGTCCTATACTTATAATAAAAGTGGGCTCTTAATTCTAACAACTGAATTCCACCTACTGAGTCCCCTAGTTCTGATAAACAAATTCCACCTGCTGCATATTTTATGTATATCTATACAAACGACAGAGAGAGAGATGACGGAGAATAATTTAGAGCTTGAGCCTAGTTTATGGAAAATATTTCACCACATACAGTCCATTGCAAAGTCAGTTACTAACTAGTTACTTATGTAATACTTGTTTTTTATAAGGCTCATGGTATAAACATTAAAAGCGACAGTGTTAATTTTCCATTGTTAACATCATCTTTTTAATATCTGCATTTTATTATATAATTGTCGGAATATGATGAGACGTCTACTGTCCTCAATTCATCACACAATTCCTGTTGACATAAATGGGAATTTTGCTTGAAGCTTGAGGACAACGTATGGCCCTGTGTCTTTAAACTACTGCTCCATTCCTGAAAGAGCCACATAAATGTACAAAAAATGTCTGCTGGTAAAATAAATACATGGAAAATGTAACTATATAGCAATGATATAATGTTAAATACAGTGTAAAGATAAAATTTGTTTAAAAATATCTGAATGAGGAGAGCACATGCTATTTTGGCTCACTATGACTAAGTATTAAGTATTCCTCCTTATTTAATATAAATCTCTGCAAATCCTAGTCTACAGTAAGCTTTTAAAATGAAACCATGAATACCACAGTCACTTAAAAGATGCTCTTCAGGAAACTGTGCAGGGTAGCTCTTGTGAAAACTTTTTAGAATAAGAGCCTCATAATACCAGTGAAGATTAGGATATAGTCTTTTTTAATATTAGCTGTTTGAAGGATCAGACCCAGTACATGTTTGGAAGCAAGACTTTACCAAAATGTCTGTGTGACAAAGCTGCTATACATTAACATTTTATTTGCGTACGTCCTTTGGGCCTTCTAACTAGATGATGCCATTTATTTCTTGTTATAGTTTTATTCGTGTATATTGTGTCTTATAAGTAGTATCTTTAAAGTAATCTTAATTGTTTTAAAGCAGGAGTATAATGGTGAAGACACCTGATGGTTTTCTTGTAATACATTTAATAATGAGGAAACAGTTAAACGTAGGAAATCTTATATAAACTGAATTGTTTCAAAGGACATGGTATCCACTCCAGAGTTCATTTCATATAATGGCCCTATATTAATGCAATTTTCTATTAAAAATGGGTATAACTTACTAATGTGAATATCTATACAAATTTAGGTATTTTAACTTCTGCTTTTTTGAGATCCACTTGGAGTGTCAGGGAGCTGGCTACAACACTGATTCTTAAGCTTCCCTAGCCTTGTGTAAATTAGAGTACCCTAATGGAGAGATTTGTTAAGGTATTTCAGCACCTAAGGATACAGTTAGATGCTTATTGGGATCCATCCCACTTCCTTGTGCTCTCATATCCCTGGGCAGTTCATGTGGGAGTTGGTTCCTGGCTTTGTGCCTTTGGAGGGTTTCTCCCATCCCCACTAAATTCTCAATCATGACCCGATTCCAGGCCATTTGCACTGCTCAGATGGTGCAAATGGGCCGGAACCAAGGTAAAGAATCTGGGCCATCTCATTTACGCTGGTATAAATCCGGGATAAGAGCACTGAAATCACTCTAGTACACTGGTGTATTACTAGTGTAAGTCAAGAGAATGAGGCACATGTACTATTATGTATATTTGTGTGTACTTTCTCTATAGTGTACATAATAGAAAACTCTGTAGCAGAAGACCCCCAAACTCAAAAATACACAAGGATTCATCATCCTTTTTGAAACTTAAATTGATAGATCATTGTCAATACTCAGCTGTGATACGAAAACACTTCTTTATTTTTGTCAAATGGCTGGCTGCATTACAGGTCTGTAACTGGAGCAGGAAAACATTCTGGCTCGGAAATGCTCTTGTATGCTTCCTACACATTAGGAAAGTTCGATTCAATTTACCTTTTCCATTATTTCCCAAATGACTCATGTGGTTCTCACTTCATTATTATCACTTTATCAGCCAGCTGATGTTTGAAGTTTACAGCTGCAGTGCTTTGAATAATGTACACATTACTTACCCAAGGTGCCAAGTTTTATGGAACAGCAAGGGATACTGGGTTGGGATACCAAGAGCATTCCAACTGGAATGTAGCACACTGTCACCCTTTAACACTAATTTCAGATCCATGTTAAGACTAAAGCTTAAGTTATTACATGTATTGACCTTGAATCCATGCAAGCAGCCTATTCAGAGCCCATTAAAGCCAACATAGAAGCAAGGGTTCTCTTCTATGGATCTTATTGCAGGATTAGGCCCTCATTGATGGATGTTAGCTGTACAATTAGAAAAGCAGAGCTAAGGTAAAAGGAATAGTTCTTAGGCAAACAGTCACATTCACTTGTGGGCAACAACTTCTAGTGTAAGTAAGGGTTTGCTAGATTGTCACCATTTGTCAACTGCATTCAGATATTAAGTGTTACTGTCTCATTTTTCTAGCATTTTGCACAATGACTCTGTTTGGATAGTTTGTATTATGATGTTCACTTGTAGATTACAGTCAACTGGTAAAGTGTTTTTCTTGCCTTTGGTTCAGAAGAGATCCCACTTATGGGGTTCTATTTACTCATTAGCTATATGGCAGACATTTTAGAATGTAACACAGGAGTTGGGTGACCTGACAGCAAATATGAAAAATCAGGACTTTTTTCTTTGCGCTGTGGACAAAACTGTGAACTAATATTGGGACATCTGATCAGCCTACAGGATCCAATTCAATATTCCTTGCACAAGAAAATTTCCCACTGACTCTTCTTATACAAGCAATATTGAATTGGACCCGTATCGTAACTCAATAACTTGTTTGGCTGCCATGAGTACATATGAAAATAACAGAGGCACTTATATCAGGTCTTACATCCAAGAATCTTCGTACAACTTACAAGACATTAGTCACTTGTGCCTCTCTCTCAGAGAGCTCTGTGAAGTAGCTAGATATTATCAGGCCTATTTTACAGGCTGGTAAAATGAAGCAGAGAGAAGTTAAGTGACTTGTCTGAAATCACTCAGTGAGTCAGAGACACAGTAGAAATAGAACACGGGTGATCTGAGTACTAGTCTTCTGCTCTAGATAAAAGTCCAGAGAAATAAATTAAGGTTTTGAAAAATACTTTTTATGCTGTATATATAATGATGGTATCTAAGTGTGGGTAGGCCAATTAGTGACAGGATGAAGAGCCTGTATAGCCAAATTCTCGTTTTAAATCTAGAAAGAAAATACATATACAAATAGTTTTCTGCAGCTTAAACGAAAGGTTTTAAATAGTTATCCCATTTCCCAGTTTTCAGAGGTATTGCATTAAATGAGAAACCTCAGTCAGTAGCTCCTGCATTTGCCTGTTTCTGGTGTTAATTATCTTTTGTTTGCCCTTGATAATCCTGAGGTTGGTATGCAGATAATGAAGGCTGCAAAATCAACTCCAAGTGTAAAAAACAATGGCATTGTCAATTCTGCATCACAACACTTTATAAATTATGAATGTTATCCACATTAAGGAGAGTGGTAGACTTTTAAAATTACTTCCATGAATAGATTAAATTACAAGTATTATTACATTTCATTTTATTAAGTGCATCTTAGTGGTTATTAGAGAAAATGAACATGTTCTCTCAATTACATAATAACATTAGAACTAAAAATTATGCACAGACACTCCCAAATGCATAATGTAGCATTGTATATTAATCACCCCAAACAATATTTTTTCAGTTTATATGAAGACAGTTATTAGCTATTGAACAATAACATTGTTATTGGTTTATTAAAATTCAGTTCAAAGACTTATCTTTTTTGATAAAAGCTTTGATTCTTTTTGGATATTTTAATAATTTCAGTTCTCAGAAAAATGTAAGAGACTTTTAATTATTCCCTTTTAGCAGTCTAATTGTGATAAGACAACTGTCATATATTGGACTTTTAAACACATTGGGTAAGACAATACAACATACTCTCTAATTAAGGTAATCTAAAAGATGTTAAGTTTATTTTACATTTTAGCAAGTGGTAATTATTTGCATCATTTGTTTTTAAAAGCTACATTTATCCCTTTTAAACTACTTTCAGAAATCATATTTATATGTTTTCACTACAACTACTGTAAGGAAAAAAATCCATTCATTTTATGGGCATGGAATAACACTGTAGTTTTTAGGACAGCAACTAAATAAAGAGAAACAGAAAAGATCTGATTCTTCATCTATTTAAATAAATGGTAAAGCTCCCACTATGTTGAAGGGGAACAGGACTGGGCCTATAATCAATAATAGAACTATTACACTTGTGTAGTCATGTTGAGACACTTGGATAGCTATTTAAGCACCTATTTTTTGCATTCTCAAATTTGTGTTGTGATATATTATGCATATGCATCACTATGGTGGCATTTAAAATGGTTCTAATTTTATTTTGGAAAACTAAATAACTTTATCTCAATAGGGGCAGTAGTTCCTATGCTTTACTCTAGTCAATAAAGGGGAATTCCTAGGGAATGCTGCAAGCACCAAAGTAACATAATTTAGTTTTTGAGGTAATTGGCAAGTTTTTAAGCATGATCACTTGGTGCAATCATTTAATAATTAAAAACAAAGGTTTCTATTTTGTTTTTACAATATTAGCAGTTTTCCTTCTACATAAGGCAGGGAACATTCTCATTTACTTTAGTTAGGCTTTTCTAAAATGAGTTTGAATTTAACATAATAGTTGTCAATATCATTGTCAGTCTTGTCACTGTACAAAATGCTTCTGCTCTTTGGGTTGATGATTTTTGGATAGTAATTATGGACTCATCATTAAGATGATAAAAATAAATCAGAGATGCCTTGGATTATTTATTTTAAATACAGATCATAGCCAATAAATCTGCTTTGAAGGCAAGTGCATTAATCTGAATTTGTGAGTCAAAATATTAAAATGCTAAGACATCATATCTCCTTTATCATATGAGTCTTAAACACGTATTATGATCTGCTTGATTCAGCAAGAAGATTATTTAAATGTGCAAAATTATGTATTCCTAGAGAATATGAAAAAGCTTCTTACTTTTCCATGGAAATGTTTTCATGTATGCACCTTTACCACTGACAGACAGCAGCGAATACACTACTTCTAAGTATTTAATTGTGCTTCATACTTTTTAAAAACAACTTTTTGTCGTGTAGTTTGTCTTTTTGCTTTCCAGTGTTCGTGGAAGGTTGAATTATTAACTACGTTAATTCAAAGGATGCATGTGGAAATATATCTAACAGTGAAAATTTAGAATCAGTAAACATTCTAATTGGTTATTTTATTAAAACATGTAGTCACATAATTAGACATTTTTATGCTAGCAATGCATTGAAGAACATGAAATGTGTAGGTGATCTTTTCTTGCCTAACGTTATTAACTAAACAAAGTAAGTTAGACTCTTCATCACCATTATATCAGATTATAAATGCATGAGTAGACTTTGACATATACACGGAGTTGGCAAAATAAAAAGCCTTTTTAGCTCCAATTAGTTCTCAGTTAAACTGTCCCAGCAGTGGTGTCAGACATAGAGCACCACTAAATTGTCTTTAAATGTGTCTAATTTCATTAATTCTCCCTCTCACTATTAATAAAGTATCAGACATGAAAGTGTTAACATTTTCTTTGAAATTACTCCTATTTAAGAAGAAAAATCATATTACTTTCTTAATCTTTCTAATTCTATTCTCATAAGATGATCTTGGATTTGTTCCTTTAACACTGACTCTTAGCGCAGTCCTGATTTTTGTATTAATGAATTGAGAAGATGGCACGAGGCTGTTAGGTAAGTGCTATAAACTCAGTCATATAAATTTGTAGCAAGAGATACTATTTAAAAAGAAGAAATAGTATTTTGTTCATTCTCACATCAATGTTACTTTGAAAGGTAATTAGTTTGCTATTATGTAGGTAGCACACAAAAGATCATGTAGTAGTTTGCAATCTGCCTTTTGATCATCACAAGAAAAATTTCTACTGGGAAATGAAAGTCAGACATAATTCACTAAAATTACACTGAATGCCCTTTAATCAATACAGATAAATCTAGTGTTTGTTGTTAAATCGATCTTCTCCATTACAGAGATACACTGTCTTGATTGTTTTAGGGATAATTATTTCACTGGGAATTTTTATGATGATTAGCAGAAACTAGAGAACAGTAAAGTTGACTCAGATCCATTGAAATACTATGGTTTAGAGTGCGTTTGTCTCTTTTGGTTTGAAGCTTGGTGATATCAATACTGATTTATATCATTTCATGCAACGATGTTTTTCTGAAACAAATGGAGTGAAGCTGATTTCATTTCAGAAATGAACTGCCTCTGTGTTTGTTTTTTCTTTTATAAAATTGTCAGCTCTTGCCAATGTAAATATTCACTGGTGCAGACTTTCCCTTCCTGCTTTTATCACTTAGTCTGATTCCTTGACATATATCATCTTGAAAAAGTCCAGATAAACTTTGGTGCAATATAAAAATGTTTAGACTAGAAAGACAAAGGTTGAACTGAAGGCTTACTTGAAATGGTGTTGCTGAGTTATTCCTACACATAAAATAATACAACTAAAATATCAAAGATTTTAAAAAGTCCAAAGTTTTCCATTTGGAAGTTAAGATACTTATATGTTTGCATGATTTTAACAAATCACCCATTACAATCCAATGCAGCAATTAAACATACAACCTAGGGAGAGAGAGAGAGTGTGTAATGAGTTCTAATATAACGAATTAGAATTTACATGCTCATAATGCCCTATTTGGAATGGAATGAAACTGTAGCACATTATTTTAGAAAATATACTGTACTAAATTTTTGGTCAAGTAATAAAATACACATAATATTTATGTGAATGAATAACTGGGTAATAGATATGAGGGCTTATATTTTTGCATAATATATTCAGTCATTCAAAGTTTTCATTAATAAGGATACGGCAAATTACATAATTCACTGAACTTCCTGACTAGAGTATTTTTTAATACAAGAACTGAAATTGGCAACAGTTATCCTTTTACGCAAAATGCTATAATTGTCTAATGAATAACATAATAAAACGTGTTTTTTTTAAATTATCATTAAAGCCTAATGTCTAATGCTAGGTGTTTCTTTTGTTTAACATCAATTTCAGTGGTGTATGCTTTTAAATGAGCACTTAGTATTATTCCTTAATACATTTTAAAGCAGCAAGGAAATAAAGTTTTTAGCAGGTATAAGCAGAAAGCATATTCTGTAATTGCTTATTAGCTGACTGCTCTAAAAGTGAAAATCTAGTTTAAATGACCATTTCAGAAAAATAGCATCTTCTGTATTTAATATTGTTTGTGGTGTTCACTAGAAAAATTCTACAGCTATTTGGAAAAAAAAGTTGTTTTGGCAAATTGAAGTGAATGGCAAGAGCAACATGTATTGAATATTATCTTTTGAAAATAAATCCCTCTATTAGGTAATGGGTACATACTTACATCATTAAATGGTAACTATGAAAGCCTATGTTTTCCTGGTTGAGATGTAACTTTTTGTTTATCTTACTTTGCAGACTAAGGAATATTGCACATAAAAGATTGTGACTTTCAGTAATTTGTAGAAAATTAAGTGTCTTAGATTTTAAAGTACAGCTGCAGTGTTGTGTTCCGTGGTGAGTAAAACCTAACAACAAGTGAACTGAATGACCACTGTAATGATTTCTGATGATGACAGCTGAGAAAATATATTGACAAATGAACAGGAGAAAAATATAATATTACTACTCCTCATCATGCTACAGCCATGTTTCTTTACAGACTATGTATGGTATTGTTATGAGACTGGAATTTATAAAATAAGTACTTCCATATTTGATGTACTGCATTTGACCTGGCACTGTGTACAGTAGATGACTACAATGTAAATCCTTCCTTAATTGCTATGACATACATATAAATTAAATTAAAATATATATGCTATGTAGTTTGGAAATTGAATGTCTGTTAGAGGGTAAAGAACATTTGTAATTCAGCAGTAAGTTTGTTAATGAAAAGCTCATTGTGTATGGTCGTACACAAATGCTGTAAATGTGCATATTACAGCCATAAATCATTTCTTTAGGTGGTGTGGCATTTTATACATTTTCACTGTACAAATTCACTCAGAATTATTGGTGGAGATGCACATGTCAGTGGTTACTTTTGCTCCTGGAAAAAGTGATAAGGCCAGAAGATACGCTTTGAGGTCACAGACCACGAGTAACCTTATCCATATTAACAATTCTGCTATATATCAGTGGTCCAAGACTTCAGCAGACTCTGAAACATTAAATCTTCTGTCATTCTCATTTGTACTGGGTTTGCTTCTGCTGAGGTTTAGTGGAATTATAAACACATGAAAATATGCAGAATATATTTCTGGCTTGAAGTGATTATAATGTGATGTTTCTGCACTGCAGCATTCATAATAAAGCAAATGTGGTGTTTCAGTGCTATATGACATCTCAAGTAATCTTAACAAGTAAGCAGTACAAGACAAAACATGTACTCTTTTACACACTTAAAGACACAGGACAAATGGATTTATCCCTGTAAACTTTTTTAATTCTTTTACAGCAGACATTGCCTTCAAGTTTTCAAATCTTCCTAGTTTTCAGACACAGTTTTGTCAAATGAAATATCTAACATTTGTTAAGTTCTCCATTACAAATAAAACAATAATACCCCAAGTAAGTAGCTACAGCATTTAATCTATTGATCATTTTGAGCACCAAAGAAGATGACTGACAGTGAGCAACATTTACGTGACACCCTTGAACGTTTCACAGAGACAAGTTGATATGAGTTTGTATAAATACTAATATTAAGCAGAATTAGCTTTGGAAAAAATAAAGAAATTGTACTGAGGTGAAAATTGTCACTGTCAGGAGAAATGAAGTTATATCAGAGAACAAGTGACATACAATTTTCTCTAGAGTGTTTTTAATAAAAATAGCTTTTCTTTGAATATTTTGAAGTCAAACATGAGAGGCAATCTGTGCGTTTGTCAGAGTTTGAGAGTGTGAAAAATTGCTGCCTTAAATCATTTAAGCTGAAAAGCAACTTCTTCCTGCTGAGATAATTTCACATTGACTTACCGTGCAAGCCCTTCAGGCATTCCCAGCTCTGAGCAGAAGTTTTCAAGGTAAAAACATAGAGAGAGAACATGGGAGAAGCTGGGACAAGGATCAGCAGCAACTCCAGGCGTTCAGGCAGATCTGACTTTGATTAATTAGAGAGCTACTTTTCCATTTCCACATGTACTGCCTGATGGAAAGGTAGAGTGGACCGGGATACACAAACTTGGAGTTGACTCTGTTAGATATCAGCAGGTTTTGACATCCTCTGCAGAGCTTGCAGGATATCTGCTTAGGAAGACTAAATTGCTGGAGCACACTTTTAATTTATTCATTCCCCTAATGCAGAGGAATTGTATGAACTGAAATAGATTTGCTTTTCACCTGTGAATAACGCAGTTACTGTAAATGTTTATGTTACATGAACAGGCAATTACAGTATTGCATAATGAAAGATCAATTATTTGACTGTTTTGTCCTTTATGCGAGTTTAAGTAATTAGTCCATTTCAGATATATAAGGGATGTTAAATAGCTTTCATTTCAATATGTTTTCAGGGTCTGTAAGTTTAATATATATATGTTTATGCTTTCTTACAATGTATTTTGTAAAACTTGGCTGATTGGCTTTCTAGTAGATTCTCTTTTTAGGATAACTTTTATGAAGTGTCTAAATTCAGATAAAAATGCATGCTCCCGTTCTTACGAAAAACTAATTTCTGGAAAAAAAAAAAACCAAACGTTGGAATTCTTGATTTACAAAAAGCCATGCTTGAATAAGTTGAGAGTTAATAGCATTTTAAAAAATCAGTTTAGAAGACATGCATGCTCTTACACACACAAACCTGTCACACCTAAAATCTGAAATTTCCTCTTGAAACTATTCTTTTATGAGTTATCATTCTGCACCAATTACATCTGCTACAGTCTGATCAAGTAGGGTGCTGAATGCCACCTGGGAGGTGCTGAGCACAAACAACTGACTGAAGTCAGCTGGATGAGGCATGAAGAGAGAATCACTAGCGTGTTAGAGTTTTATTCACTGGTTCATAGAACCATTACTTTGTCGGTTTTCTATTATTTTCTTCTCATTATAATGAGATAGTATTGATACCCAGAACTTCTAGTGACTGTTAAAAAATAATTGTTATACAGGAAATTTATGTCTTGACAATTCTTTTTTCATGACTGACTTTCACTATTGTTTGCCATTGAAGATCCCAGCCCACATTAGACTCTGTGGTTGCTGGCCACGCTTCTGAGGCTGCTCTTAATTCAAGGAAATACTTCTGCATTCATAAGCTTATTCAGGCATTATGGCATTCAGTCATTGCCACTGGGCTCATGAGAATGATATTGAGAGACTTATGAGCCTGTTCAGTGACTCCCTTTGTCAGGGTTGTCATGTCAGAGGAAACTTCTGCATATCAACTGGGAAACAAACTAATTGGAGATGCAACCCAAAGCAACTACTCCTTGGGACTTTCTCTGACTGTTTTTGCACCATGGGGAAAAAGGGGCCCATTTAGCACTTATTACAACTTCTGTCCTGTAAAACTTGAGAAGGAGCACTCCAAAACAAACCCTTCTCCTAGGTAAGAGTAAGGAGCTGGTGAAAGTAATTACTCCATTTCTAGGGATGTAGACGTTCCCCAACGACGCTGACCTTGGAAGAGAAAGAGAGAGCAGCTCTCCCAAGTATAGGGAGTTGCACCATTGTCCTGTGAGTGTCCTCTTTCTTCCAGGTATGTTGCCTGACTTAGTCTCCTAGATTTATCTCTGAATTTGTCCTGTGGACTTTAAATAACGTAAAATACATACATGAGTTGCTTACAGTATATATTTCTCTTTATAGAATGCATTTCAATAAGCAATGAGGCTCCAGTCCATCAGAGTTCTGTCAGACTTCTGTATCCCAGTAGACTGATATATGCAGGAGACATTTCAACCCACTGAAGAATCAGAAACCAAACCAAACCAAACCACACCTCAGGTATGAAAAATAGTATTATCTGAGGGGATATTCTACTTGATGCCAGTAACAAATTGTGTGCGTGTTGTAATCCACAGATGAGAGTTCAGGAGCAAATGTTGGGGATGTCTTGTCCAGGAAGATGTGCCTTATTATGACTGAACCTGCCCAAGACAGATAAATTTTCAGGAGATACACCAGTAGATATTGACTAAAGAAGATTGAAACAGGAGAGGGCACTCTCACCACACCAACCAGGAGGAGGGGCAGCTATAGGCCAGTGCTGGCACCCCAGGAGTAAAGAGTGAAGAGGGGAGTAGCTCATCAGAAATCTCTAAATATTTGTTTCCATGTTCCACTGAATGATCATTTAAGAGACTGTTCTTGTGTTGATGCCTGTAGGGAGGATCATATGAATATGCAAATAATAGTAATGTAAGTGATGAGATTTTGTTATTCTAATATCAATATGCTAGATATTTTACTATATGTTGCCAAAGTTTAGGACTAGCTAATCACATTTTACTGAGTATTTCTCTAAAAACAGTTCTGTGATTTACCAAAGGTTGGCTAGACCCCCATGAAGTATCTTGTATTAAAGTTGTGCAAAACATTTTCCACATACCAGACAGCTGGCACAATTTGGCTAGAAAAGCTAACACTAAACTAAATAAAGCAACCAGAAACCTGTGTTTCAATGGAACAGCTGCAGGGCATGGACTAAATTCCACTTGTCTTGACATGGAGACACTGGCTAAATTTTGCCCAAGAGGTGTTAGCAAGGTTTAGATTCCTAATGGGAAGAGGGGACAGGGAAAGGACATTCATTAGGGGATGAGGGTCTTTTATCACATATGGAAAAGCACTTGTAACAATGATGAAAAATCATATTTAAGTATCAAAATCAGCATGTGCTGTGCCCCTGCAACAAAGTTTGAAAGCAAGAAATTTTCTTGACAATAAAAATAATGCACACCACATAGGGAGGGAGAATACAAAGAAGCTGGAGGGGGGCTGGAACCTGGAAGGGCAAATTGAGTGATAATGGCCATCACCCAATGAGGGGGAGAGAAACAAAGAAGGAAGGAAAGAACAGAGATAAAAGCCAGGGCTGATGCTGTTCAGCCGTGATAAAAGTTGCAGCACTAGCAAAGGTCAGTGTCAATAACGACAAGTGTAATAGCCGTAATGGAGCTGTAATAAGCTTCAGCTTCTTTATGTCTTTTGGCCTAACCAAAGCTAGTACCAGAGGCAGCTACTAAAGAGCCAAGAGAGCTTCAGCAATATCTAGTGTAGTGGTCCCCAAAGGGGCCCAAGCCAGCACTCACGGGATGGCAAGGGAGTCCCACCCAGTGCCACTCCAGTCCCAGCCCAGCTCTGATCCCAGCTCCACTCTGCCCCCAGAGGCAGCGCTGTTCCATCCCCCAGCTCAGCTCTGGCCCCAGTCACAGTTCCACTCCACCCCTTGTTCCTGCCCCAGCTCTGCCCTCATTCCCTCTCTTTTCCCAGACCAGCTGTGCCTGTAGTCCCAGAACCCCCCACGTCCCAGTTCAGCCCCCAACTCCACCTTCAGCCCAAACTCCTCTGCTCAGCCAATTGTTCAGGTAAAAGGGGGGAGATGACAGGAAATGTTTGGGTACCACTCATCTAATGTATATGGGTTCATCACTGAAAGACTCTCAGATCACACAGCCCAAAGATTTCAGTAGCCTCGATTTAGAGCCAAATCCACAATAGTCCCATTTATTAAGGCTGAGTGTCTAAAAATATATTTGTTGTACGTGTAACGTTAGGCAATCACATTTCAAAATGCTGGCCAAACAGACTTGCTTAAAGCTACACAGTGAGTCAGTGACAGAGGCAGGAACAGAAACCGTGGGTCTAATTCAGAGGTGATATGTAAAATAGTGTAAATTAGGCTCCTTTACATTTACTCGGATTCTCCTAAACCAATTTCCAGTAATGCTACGGGTGCGCAAGGGAGTCTGAAATAGAGTAATTTATAAGCCAGGGAGTCAGAAGACAGTGTCTTGCCACTATAGATGTTGCCTCCCTAAGCACCACATCCCTCACCATCATGGCATCGCTGTCCGCTTCAAGTATCTACATGAGAATGAACTACCCTCAGAAATCCACTGCAAACACATTGCCAAAATCATCAATTTCAGGATCATTCAGAACTTTAAATTTAACAACACTTTGTCCAAACCACAGAACACCCCTGTGTGTACTAGGATGTCTCCCCAATATGCCAACCTTTTCATGGGCCACCTCGAGGAATAATTTATGGGAAAATGCACCATGAAACCAGTGATAAATCTGATATACATTGACATTTTCATCCTCTGGACAAATGACCTAAACTCCCTCCTGGATTTCCATCACAGCTTCTACCATCACCATCCATCCACCAAGCCTTCTAAAATACTTCTGCAGCATCATCAACTTCCTGAACACCACAATTAGCTTCAGCAATGGAACCCTATAGAGAGCGATCTACAAGAAACCTACAGATTGCCACACTTACCTCTACTGATCCAGTAACCACCCTACACATCCCAATCTACAGCCAGGCATTCAGATAACAGAATATGATACAAAGAGAACATCTGGGATACATACCTGTGATGCTGGCTGGATTAGGGGGACCATTTATATTTTATTTAACATCAATATGTCAAAATTACAATAATTCATATGAGATATGCCATGTTAGGTATCATTAAAATGTTATAATTTGCTAAGTATGATTATATTGTTTATGTGTATGTGTCATATTTGTAATGTATGCTATAAATATGTAAGGGATATCTGTATTTCAACTTGTGCCGTGTTTCTGGGTGACATCTCAGACAGGATGGATGCTTCATAGCTCATTGAAGAAACCACAGGTACATTGGGCCCATGGAGAGAAGCCAGAGCTATACCTGATGAGTCACCAGGACATCTGAGAACATGCCGTATGGACAGGGGACTCTCTCACTCTGAGGAGGCCTTTTCATGCCATATGCTGAAGGCTTGTGTTTGAAACAAGCCACATGGCAATCCACTATAAAAGGCAGCTGCACCACATCTATATTGTCTTCAGTCAGTCTTCAGCCTTCATCTACCTCTGGATCATCTACTCATCTACAACTGAAGCTGTGAAACAAAAGACTGAGACTCATCCAGATACTGGCTGTACACCAGAGGAACTGTACAAGCCTGGAAACTCCACAATTCTACAGAGAACCTGATACAGATGGACTTTTCAATCATTTGCATGTATGTGATTACTTTAATCATTTAACATTTATCTTATAGTTTGTTTCTTTCCTTTTATAATACACCTTTAGTTTTAGTTACTAAAGGATTGGCTGGCAGTGTGGTATTTTGGGTAAGATCCAAACTTATAGTGATCTGGTCCTATGGTGGACTCTTTGGGGTCAGGAGAACCTTTTTGGTAAAGAGCATAGAGCTTTAAATAACTTATCTCTTTACTGGATCTAGTCGCAGATTGGGGAGCCTGAGACTGAAATGCTGTCCAGGGAGCTGTATATATTTTGTTTTGTTCTTGATAACCAGTGTGGGGAATCAGAAGCACTGTTTGTGGTTGGTTGGGAAGTTTAATTTCAGTGTTACCCACTAGGGCTGGGAGAATTTACTCTCCTTTTGCAGCCTGCCCTGACCTTGGCATTTTCAGGTGGTCTACCCTAGCACAAATGGGTCGCAATACCTTAACACACTTAAAATCACCTTCATATTAAGGGGTCTCCTACAACAAGTGTGACTGCCATGTGCTTAAAAAGCTGTCTCATCTTGTATTTAGCTTGCACAGTCTAGTTCCTTCTTCAGACCTAAAGAAGAGCTGTGTGAAGCATGAAAGCTGGTAGCTTCCACCAGCAGAAGTTGGTCCAATAAAAGATATTTCCGTACCCATCTGGTATAAGTTAAAATAGGGTGGGCACTATTTTAATTTACTCCTTCTTGTACTTTACAGATTGTAAATTACACCAGTTAATATTAATTTACAAATAAGTATGAAGAAAAAATTCTAGGTGAAGGGCTGTAAGATATACATTACACATCCATCACCTCTGAACATTTAATCACTACAGTTTGCTTGTGTATGGTCTTATGCTTTTTACTTCATATATACTCTGCCTTTTCCAGGACACCACAGACTGTCAGAATGAATACAACACTAAAATTACCCACTGTGTTAAAGGTCAACAAATGTTGTTAGAGGTGAAGTGGCACTTGTCTATCAAAATGCAAAACACTGAGAGGTGAAAGAAGTAAAGCACAACTATGATATAATATAGAATATGAGACATTCAAATTCTAGTGTATCAGCTTCGTGTTCTGGTATCCAGAACTGAATGGCACAGCATGGTTCCATCCGCATTACAAAGACTAAAAGAAGAATGGAAAATAATGCAAAGTTAGCTCCTACTTGTTAAAATCTATTGTAGTCTTGTGTTCTTCCTTTGTTGCTGCAGAGATGTAAAGACATTTTAATCCCAGAGAATGACTGAGAGAAGCACTGATCTAATAATTGCCAGAACTCCAGGTCAGGTATAGATTCTTGGACCCATAGCATTTGTCGTTCATAAATATTCACACACACCACTAAAAGAACTGTGTTCAATGTGCTGTAGCATGTGCAGGAAATGAATACACCATACCTTAAAGCTGTACATTTGAGAAACATTAAGGATGGCTACAACAAAATTCCTGTGGTGAAATCCTTCAGGAGAGACATGGAAAAATGAAAACATCATCATGGAACACATACTATGGGAATAAACAAAATACAGGAATTCATCTTAACTCTTTGACACACAAAGCTGGAGTTTCTCAAGGTGACCTGTTTATGCAGAATTCCTCTGGGTCCATGTAAGAACATGGATGCTGCTCATGACACTAAATGTAAGATTTTTAAGGTCCCAATTCAGGAAAGCAGCCCTATTTAGGAAAGCACTGAAATATGTGGTTAGGTGCTTTCCTGAATAGGAATGGAGTCTAGAATGTGCTTGTCTCAATCAGACCTAAAGATTTAGAAATGAATACTATGAAAGATAATTAAAACTGCCATGGTTATTCCAAATAATGATAACTTGAAAAAGAGATGTTAGACTTAGTCGGAGGTAAGTTATTTACCCCAAAAAGGACTGTGTCACTTGTAAATCCCCCTGATCATGTTCAGCCATGAATAGATGGATTTTGAGCTGTCGACTGTGCATCACAATGATCATTTTAGCATTTAATGGCCTGCAGCATTTCTCAATGGCGTCCTTGTGACCGTTTAAGAGAGACTGTTTCCCAATGGCTTCTGGGGAACCAGCACAAAAATATGTACAGCTAGGGTCTACTGTTGCACCAGATAAAAATGGAGGGCTTTACACTGAAATGAAAGGCAAATATAGTCACTTGAGCCGGTGCCAAGCAGCTACAGTGTCTAGCGATCTGACGCTCATTTAGGACATGAGAGTTCCCAGGCTTGTATCTGGCAAAAGCTCCCTGGCGGAAGTGAAAGGTATTTGTGGTGGGTTCACACATCAGTTGAAATATTTAAGTTAATATTGGATCGCTTTCTAAAACATATGCTTTTGTTCATCTATGAGTTATTGGGGGATGCAGGAATTGGTTGAGATAGTATGGCCTGTGCTAGGCAGGAGGAAAGACTAGATGCCCGTAATGCCCCCTTCTGACCACAAAATCTATGACTGTATGGACTGCACTTCCCATATTGCTTACCACTAGCTGCTTCAGGTGCATGGATCCAATTACTCTTGTAATTTCACAGTAGCAGCTATTTTTACCCATAGCTGCTGCTGTATGCTAGAGTTTGAGGGCAAGGATCAGACACACTGAGGGCTCCCCACAGACACCCTTTTCTCTCTCCATACCTTTCCTCCCTTCTTGCTTTTGCAGCAAAATCTGCTCCCAGCTTTGACTAGCCAACAATTTTGCCCTAACCTATCAGACACAGATCTGACTGTACTGGCCCATAGGTGCATAGATTCCCAGGCCAAAGGGGACAATCTAGTCCAACTGCCAGTGTAACACAGGCCCATAGAACTTTCCCATAAGAATTCTTAGAGCAGATCTTTTAGCTAAATATCCAATATTGATTTTAAACTTGTCCGTGACGAACACCTCCCCCTTGGTAAATTGTTACAGTGGTGTTTACTGTTCAGATGAATAAAAGTATAAATTCAAAATTTGTCTACCTTCAACTTTCAGCCATTGGCTCATGTTATGCTTTTCTCTGCTCGACTGAAAAGCGTATTATTAAATAGTTGTTCCCCAATATATACTTATAGAGTGTAATCAAGTCACCTCTTAACCTTCTTTTTTGTTTAACTGAATAGAGAGAGCTCTTTGAGTCTATCACTTTAAGGCTTGTTTTCTAATCCTTTAGTCATTCTTGTGGCTCTTCTCTGAATCCTCTCCACTTGTGACCTTGAGCTTTGATTCTTGCAACTCATTGCATATAGAAAAACACACCCTGAGAATGTGCCAACTAGTACAAGCTTCTGCTGTTCATCTGCTCAGCATCAGAGGTTGTCATGAACACATCATCCCAATTTACTGAAAATAGCGTCCAATTCATGATTTTCAAGATCTCCATGAGATTGGCCATGGCTATCTGTGATCAACCTCTACCACGATGGCCTTCCTTAACAAATAGATCCCGCTGAAATAAAGTGTCAACAAAGAGAGACCTCATAGGTGTGGGGGACAGAACTTTCCCAGAAGCTGGGGCTAGACTATGGAACCAAGTGCAAATCTCAAGTCTTCAGCTTAGCTTTCCCTCAATACTTTGTACACATGCAAACATTCTTAAATACAGAGGACACACATGCAAACACCCACTCAGACACAAATCCACAACAAAAATCAGGCTATTTCTTCTACAGGCTGGAAAGAAAGAAGAGAGAGAAAAATATTGTTATTGTTATATCCATTTTTAAATATCGAGGTGGGACTCAAATCCACTGTGATGGGGTCATATAGGTAGGTAGCTAGCTGAGCCTGGGATCATGCATTGTAGCATAGCAGGTGGCCAGGAACGACATCATGATGCAAAGCTTTCCACAGGGGACAGACAGACAGGTCCTCACTTGCAGTGTCTCTTTCCATGTGTAGTATGGTGCCCAAATCCTCTCTATTTTACCTCATCCCCTCGCAGGCCAGTGCAGAACTATAATTTTAGTTGATTATATTTGTTGTCCCATTCCCATTCTATGTGGGCATAACATGCATAGGTGAGTGGTGACTTCACAAAGTTTCAACTTGTGGAATTCCCTTTGAATTCTTCTTTTATGGGTTGAAAGTGGATTTCGCCATGGAAGAAGTCAGGAAGAGTTTCCCATGGATTTATCTGAACTGACTGTCTCTCCAATGAAGTGACATCTGCCTGTGTAGGTTTGCGGGTGCTTTGGTCTATGTTATAGGTGTATATTCTCACACTATGCATAAAGAAATATTGTAAGCCAAATTCTTCCCTTGGTTAAACCCATTAAAGCGCATGAAAATCAGTGGGGGTGTACAGGTTTATTTCAAGGGTTAGAATTTAGTCCTGAATTGTTGTGTTCACATCCACAAGCTAATACTGTAATAATCTATTGATAGAATCATCCTATGTTCCAAACGCATGCCAACACTTATTGTAGCATGTTGTGACTGTGCTGTGCTTTCAGTGAAGGGGGGAGGGTTGGTGTTTTAAGAAGACATTTTCTTTACCATTCTGCCCAAATTGTGGATAATGTTTTAATAAATGGTATTTTTTAAAAGAAATATATTATTTAATAAAATTATTACTCAAACTGAATGCCATCAAATTGTCACAGTTGTTATGTGCTTAAAAAGCTTCTGCTCCTCTATTATTAAGTGATAAAGGATTATAATTTGATAAAAAATGAATGCTAAAATGACTGATATTTTAAAAGTATGTTGCAATAAAATTCAGCATAAAAACTGAAGGCAAAATGTAAAAAAAGAATTTTCTTTATTATTTTAAATCGACACATTTTTAAATATTCCAATGAATGAATGTGTGGTGTAACAGAAGGTACATGACTTCCCCACATATTCAGTACTCTCTTATTCATCTATATGATGATTCCTTAGTCCATGCTTATATATGCCATATATAGCTTTATTATAGTGATACAGCATTTACACTATAAACCTAAATGAGAGTAAGGTTATGCTGGTGGGAATGAGGATTTAGCACTTTGCAAATCTAGCAGAAACCATGATTGCTGCCTCTCTCATCCCAATCAAGAGCATGTGCTCAGTGATTTTCAGAATGCTGAACAGCTTTGGAGTCACACAGAGCTCAACTCTGTGCCTGGAAGACCATTTTGCAGCTGTGGCCAGAAATGTCCCTTTCCACCTCTGACAAGCACATACATTACATGGCCACTGACATGGCCACCGTGCCCACATTTTTTTTAAACTTACAATAAAGGCAGCAATTAAGGTGAGGAAAAACATGGCAGAGAATTTAAATAATTTCTCTATATCAATCATCATCAGGAGATAGCTGGGGGGACTCCTAATCCAGACCATTTTTTAAGTCATCAGAACTGGATGCTAATCACCCAAAAGTTCTGAAAGAGCTTATGAAGAGAGTGGGGAGAAATGTTTCATCTGACTTTTTTTTTTGTGGGCAGAAGGTTGAAAAATGCAGATTTGGTGGCACTGAAACATTTTTAAATGGTTGAAATTCAAATGAGATATTTCAATTTTGATGAGGCAAAAGGTATTGTTTGACCTGAAACAACATTTTTTCCACTTTTTGATTGGCTGAAAATTTTGAAAAATTTCATTTTTAGTTTGACCCGAAACAATTTTCTCCCCAACTTTTCAGATTTGCCAGCCAACCAAACAATCCATTATTTTTTACAACTCTGCAACTTTATTTATGAATGAGTGAGGTGAGCTGATAAGAAAAAGATTCAGTCTCTCCTTAAAATCAACTACTATACCATAGGACTGGAGGACAGCATATGTTGCTCTTATTAAAAAAGGTTTCTAGGGCTGATTCTGGGTATTAGAGACCCGTGCCCTTTTCTTAAATACCAAATACATTAATTGAAACAATAACTAAAGCCAGAGTTGTAAAAAGTTTAGATAAACATGACATTCAAGCATGGCTTAAGAACAAATAGTCTGATCCTCTACTGCAAATCCTATGTTCCAGGCTGGAATTGGACTGAACTGAAACCATAGAAAACCCCTATCTGAGTCTTCAGACACTCTGAGGAAGCAACAGTTAGCTTGAGTTAATTACACGGAAGTTACTCCACGGGAGCTAGCCTAGCTCGAGTGACAGTGAGCACACAGCAAAACAACACCAACGCGACACGGTGCGGTTTGATTAGACGCGCAGCGTTGGGTTGTCTAAACTCAAGCTGCTGCACCTCCAATGCACTACTAGCTCCAGCATCAGCAGCACTTGAGGTTCAATCTTCTTCCCCTGACGGTGCACAGAGGTGGGCCTTAAAGCACCCCTTCACTTGAGCTAAAGATTTTTGTGTTGACTGGCAGCTGGGTTAGGGACAAAACTTGAGTTACAACTCAAACTAACGATGCAGTGAAGACAAGCCTCAAGTGCGCTTTGGCTGCATCTGACCATGAGCGTTGCAGAGGACTACTGTAATGTGCTCTCTCTCACACTAGGACTGACCTAGAGCCACACGTAAAGGGCAATTGATTCATAATGCTGTGCCAGTCTGCAGAACAGAACAAGTGGATGCTAGTATGTCTTTCTGGTGCTTTATGCACTGCACTGCTTCCCCATTCACTACCAGAGTCAAGGTCTTTGTCCTATTCTTGAGCAGTCTCCATAGGTTAGACTTGCTATCAGCCTCGATCTGCATACCATACCAAGAATACAAACATTTAAAGGAACTATGAAGCTCTCTGGAGCTGGGTACAAGACATTGCTGTTGGTGAGCAGCCAACTATGAAATTCTCATCTACAGAAGTTGAGGATGTATCTTCCATTCTCCAGAGCACAACCCAAGACACAGCTATACATTGGCCTTCCCTTGCAATAAATTGACCAGCAAGTTAATTCTTAGTTAATTAATGATTTCTTGCAGTTTTGTTGTTTAAAAACCATGTATTTTCCATGCTACTGGAGTTGCTGAAATGAAATGTTTCATTTCAAACAAGATAGAGGCTGGGTCTACACTGATGGCAGCAAATTCGCCGCCGTCAGATCAATTGCTCTGGATCTACTGAGCGGTCTGTGTAGACCCACTCAGTCAATCCAGCAAGCGACACAGGAAAACCACCCTGGTAAGTGGTGTAGCGCTGCATCGAAGGGAACGCTGTTTCCTTCGATGCAGTGCAGTGTGGATGCTGCGCGGAGGAGATGCCGCGAAGTTGACAGGAGATACACAAGTGATTTACGTCACTTGCGTATCTCCCGTCGACTGCCACCGAATCGCAAAGGTAAGTGTAGACCGGGCCCTAGATTGCAACCTTGTGATTGCATTGGGCCTGGTTCTTCAGTGTGACACGAGTTTTTGGCAGGTATGGTTCAGTTTAAATCCATTAAATTATATTGATATAAAACTGGAGTAACACAGCAATGAATCTGTCTCCACTTTTTGAGGCGAGGTGAATATCTGCTAAAGATGATGTCATCAATTCACTGGAATGAAATCTGTATTAGCAAGTGGTAGAGAGGAAAGGTGACCCCTGGAGCGTCACTGTTAACCATTGCCTTTTTCTCTTTCAGAATATCCTCAAGAGACTGAGAGAAAAAGCACGAAGAGATTATTGTGATGGCAATGCAGTGTTTCATAGTACGTAACATATCAAGGATGGCTATCAACATTTCATTGTATCTATATAATGCCATCAGAGTTGATCCAAGAATACCAGACATATGCCATGCTTTCAAAGTGGGCTTCAATCCCCTCTCTTTTTTGTCTCACTGTATTTCCCAACCATTGACACTATATTTATTCACTTTTCATCTCAGTAATGACTGAACCTGGGGTATCTACTGGACTCCTTTAGACTGATCAGGTATTCCCTTATGTTTTCATTTCTTTCTATTGTTCGTGAATTGATTTTGAGGGAAGATTTGGATTATTTTTTAATAAATGTGTTCAACAGATTGGATTGTAATCCATTTCTTTATATATACATATACAAAGAGAGAGAGAGAAAGAGAGAGATCTGGAGGATCCTGTAAAACCTAATCACACCCAGGAAGGTTAAAGGCCATTGCCTCTTTTTGGCTAAAGGCAGAACCTTAAATGTAAAGGTTCTTTTTGCATATCAATATAAACACTGGGTTGGGTTCTACTGTAGTGTGCATTTATGACTTCTTTATATCAAGGATCTCTAAACTTCTCCAGTAATATACTCTGTCACAGTTTCACATAAAACCATCTACTAGAAGGGATTGACATTAGTTATGGGAGAGAGTAGCAGCAGGTCTTTAGACATATAACTACTGTGGCATTTTGATGTAATTCAGTTTAAATTTCAAACATTTCTATTTAACATAATCAAGTGGTATGAAATCTTCTTTTAAAATGGCAAGTATACAGTACTAGCTCAATTGGCACTTAGCAACGGTCTTTTTACAATATGCACAATAGCTTCCAGCAGGGAGTTTTTTAAGGACCATCCTTTGAGAGCACAAACTCACACATGTACAATCAGTAGACATCAAGGTTCTATCTCCATCCCCCCTTGAGATGTTATTTAGCTAACGCACAAATGTTACAGCTGAGCTGTTAGCCTGAAAAATAGAACAAGCTGTTGTATGCAGGTACACATGTTTTTTTTGCATTCCAGGATAATATCTTTATATCATCATTCAACATGAAATAAGACCGAGAAAGATTTAGTACACAATTGTTACTGAATAGGTGGATATCTCATTTTAAAACCTGCTAAAGTCAAGTGCCCCTTCTTGAATGCTGTTTTACATAGCGGCAAAGCACTGCTGAGTGGATACACACCTACAGTCATTGCCGGATAATCTGCTATAAGAATTGCTGGAAGGAAAGAGCTCTGTCACAAGCTGCCATTGCCAGCGAATGCTGCTATTTTCTGTCTAATGAGAAGAAAAGATATGAGCCTGCAGTGAGCTTTTTTCCAGAGATTCAAATCTTGGCAAACAAGCCCCTTGTATCAACTGCAAACCTCCCATATTTATTGGTGATTGTCCAAAAATTGTGCTGAACCATATAAGTTCAAATTTCATTAAGCCCAGGAGCAGCGGGAGCTCCTAGCATGATGCTAAAACTATGGTGTAATGGTCTGAACCAGATCATTGCATTATAATCCCTATCCCTTTTAAATCCAAGTAGGAGGGGACCCCAACATTGGAATCTGCAATTGTGTGACTAACCAGGTTGCAGTAAAGCTAAGGGGCCCTTGCAAGTGGAAAGAAATGATGACCCTGGCATCATAAATTGTCTTTGGGCTGAAGGCCTAACTGAGTTTTGTTAGTACAGCAAATTGCGATGGTGAAATGGCTAACAATACGGAGTGACTGCAAGAGCCAAACAGACTACCGCTACCTGATAATAAATACATGTTTGTAAAAAACTAAAAAGAAATAAAGAAATGAGGCCCATAAGTAAGAAACCTCAAAGATGGACTCTTTAAATCATAAATCACCCTTTAGCTCAGACAAAGCTTTTTCTCTGTAACCCAGCCACCGCAGAGTAAAATAGAATAGACTAAATCAGGCTGTCACATGGGTAATGGACACGAGGAGGACATGTCAGAGCATATTTTTTCTTATGCATTTGGGACACTGAAGTAACAATATATGGGGCTTTTCAGAAACAGGTTCTTATATATGGCCTAATCATGCTCCACTTGAAGTCAATGAGAGGATTTCTACTGACTTGGGTAGGGTCACATCCTGAATTCCAGGCTATCAAAATCTCTTCATGTTCTGAGTCTGTATATAGGGTTATTCTGCTGTGCTTGGCAGGTGTGCTGGAGTGAATTACCTGGTGCACAGGACAGCAAGTAACTAGGTGTTTCTGGCTTCCTGCCGTGGCATATTATCTAGCAGGTTGATGAAGGTCTGAATCTTTTTCGGATTGGGCCATTTCTACCGTGCAAGAATGATTAGAGGTAACTGACTTCAGAACCAAACCTCCAAACCACCTTGTAGAGGTCCCGTTCAATGAGCTCTTTCTTTGCCCTATAGAAATGTAATCCAAGGCAAAAGCAAAGCTGACACTCTGCAGTGCAATAGAAGAACTTCAGTTTCTTAATCCTATTAATTCCCATTTCTTTTAATCACTCCAGTTATTTGTATTTACCAGGTAAAATAAAACTGGTAAAATCTGTTTGAGAATTCACTTGTCCCAAGGTCTAATATTTGATTTTCACCATTAAGTCCTTAGGTGCCTTTAAAATATTTGTTTGATTGTTTGTTTGTTTCAAAATACCGAGGACAATAGCCTACAGGAATCAGTGATGTATATTTTTAACAGAATCATTTTTATAACAAGAACCAGTTTAAAAAATGTCTAAAACCAGCTCCAAACTAATTCTTGGCCACTGTACAATTAAAAAAGGCCTAACGAATTTTAAACCATTAAAAAAAGTCATCTGGACAGACAATGATTCCTGCCAAGTTTTAGGTGGAAAGGATTCAAAGTGGCTGAGCCATTAAATGTGAAATCTCAATTCTTGCAGTCAAAATGCCAAACTACAACATCAGGACCCTGATGCTATAATTTTTAAGAGGGCTAAGTGGTGTAATGCTGAACATAATTATTTCATTTATGAGCATTGCTCGTAAGAAGCAGAGTTTTAAGTCAGCTATGAGGGCCATTTGTTCTGAAATGTATGCCAATCATATCATCAAACAGGGCTGTGCTGTTATATTCTACCATTTTTTGGGATGCCTATCTAGTGCAATATCGACACATGCTGGATCTCTGCTGGTTATGGATTTAGGAGGCACTTGATATTTATTTATTTATTTATTTATTTATGTTAGTTAAATCTATTAGGGAAACGAAGACTAAATAAAACTGACTCCTGCCACATGATCTTCGTCTTCTTCTATTTTTGGTATATATAGTACAGTACCTGGCCCATTCTCAAGGGCTCAAAAAGCCATCTCTCTGATGTTGATGTGCTAGCAGCTTAAACAGCAGTTTCTCTGCCAATTTAAACTTTTACTTTTTAATGAAAAATTTAAACCAGGAAAGTAAAACATTCCTGGGTCTTGCTTTTTAGGAGAAAGTAGAAGTTTGAATTGGCATAGCAATTGCTAAAGCTCAACTTTAAATTCCTATTGAACCAAAACTAGAAATTCTGTTTAAATCTTCGTAGTTGCCCAAGAACATAAACACAACAAAAGCCAAACAAATATGTTTGACAGCTGGGATTTGGAGGGGGGAGGGGGAGTAATGGGGACTAAACTCCTTTTGTATTTATATATTTACATATTTTTATTTTAAACAAAATAAAACTTGGGCCTAACTCATAAGAGAAATTCCCTCATTGAGTTCAACCGCAAATCTCTCTCAAAATACACTGTAACATAAAGCATACACAGAATATATTATTCCTATACCTGTGCCATCGCAGGAAGATTATTTCCAGTCTTTGAAAAAAATTCATATATTTTTGGGGCTTTCAGTATATTTTACATAGAGGAACTCAGGGAGCTTTCCCAAGTTGTAATAAAACTGCAGGTCCTGGCCCAAATTTCAGCTATTTGAAGGTGAAGTAGAGATCCAGAGGGTTGTCCAATGGCCTCATGAAGACATACAATGAGACATCTGCATTGACTATTTTCCCCTTTCCTTTTCTGGTGATGGGGCCTATGGCAAATTGTTAAAGAGCCTCAGAGTAAGGTGCAAGAATGCCATCACCATGCTGTAACTTTTGTTAGTGCTCTTCTGAATTTTATACAATGCCTGCTTTCTCATCAGGCTTTACATTTGAAACCCGCCATAGACAGTAGCATTATTTATATGTGGAACAGATGCATCATTGCTATAGCATCTGTCAGTCACTTCCTCCTAAAAAGCATTTCCTACATTTAAAGCTATGCAGTGCTGAGGACATGGGGGATCTAACGCACTCAGAGGAGAGTGGAGGGAGACCTTGGGCCTGAGTGAGACATATTGGGTGAAATCCTGGTTCTACTGAAGTCAATGAGAGTTTTGCCATTGATTTCAGTTGGGTTAGGATTTCACCTGTTTTCTGTAGAGATGCTGGAGAGGTCTTTTCAAATAGATGAAAAGTATATCATGTGCTCTCACCACTGCCGGCCCCCACTTTAAACTAGTTAATGAGTCCTCCCAACCTGCTCAGATCTGTCCCCTTGGGACAGTATACAGTGCTGCTTTAGTGCGAACCCTCTTTTCTTTTCACTGAGAGGAAGGATGTTGCATTGTGACAATTTAATTTCAACTTTGATTTTTTGTTTTACGTTTTTCTTCTTATGAATAAACCTAAATTTCTACATTTCATTTGGATTCCCAACAAACTCAACTTTTTGGTTTTGAAAATGTCAAAACCAAAAGGACTGACCATTCTGAAATGTTTGGGGTCTTTTTGAAATGGGAAATTCATCAAAAATTATCTTTCCCTTTGAATGGTTTGGGATTTATTAATTGGCCTTTTCTGACAAAAACGTTTAGTAGGAAAATTCCCAACCAGATCAAGTTGCCTCCAGCCCAGATGTACTGGGGGGAAGAAACTCCCTTTGCTTTTTTCCACTCAGCACACCCACTTGAGGGAAGGAAGAACCATCCTTAAAGAACTTCAAAATATGATTGATTGTTGCAGGCCAGAACTGTAAGACTACCTGTGTCACACAGTTGGTCAGGGCTTGCTTTCTGTATTACTGAAGAAACCTCCCCAGAGGTTACTTAGCTAAGCACCTAATTGTTGGAGTTTCAAACCTACAGTTCATGAAGACTTTTTAGGGGCTATTCTCCTCTGCTTTGCCTTTGCCAAAGCAAAATGAGAGCAATTTACATCCTCTTTGCACTCACTCCACACAGGTGTAAATGCCTGCACCAGGGGCAAAGCATTGGAGAATCATACTGCTAATTTCATATCAGATCCTTGGGAGGCAGTGCCTTTGCACAGAAGCGAAAGCATTTGATGTAAATATGGCCTGCATTCTTTGTTCCTAGATGTATGACATCATATTTCAGAATCAAGTTCACCAGTGAGACATTGCCACTCTAGAATTCATTACTACTGTGTGCATCCACAAAGAGAAGAGGAAGGAGTTAATGGCAAGATTATTTGAGTCTTCTTATCTTCTGATGAAGTATATCCACCCCACAGACGTATATTTGAATTTCACAGAAAATGTTTCCCAATTTAGATCTCATCCATATAGCTCTCTCTCTCTCCATAATGCACATAGCTGGTCATTCAAATTAACATGCGCTATGAACCCATTGCAAAAAAAGAAAGCAAACACTACAGGAATTGGTTGGCACGTTTGACTAAATATTTTTTGTCAGTTGAACCCAAGGAATTTGAATTCCAGATTTATGCTGCAAATGAATAACGGTTGGCTGTTAATAAAGACCTTCTTTACTTTCCTCAGAAAATAGGAAAATATGAGCATTCCTGCACTACAGCAAGCAACTTCACTATTGGGTAATTTTCTAACTAGAATCAGAGCTACAACCCCTAAAGGTCAGAGGGCTCCCCAAAGCATCCTCTGTATGTCTAGCACCTCTCTAAACATAATAATGTTAAACATCCAAGGCATCGTTCCTGGGAAGTGGCTCCACTATCTGTGTGCCATTCATTAAAGGGTAGCTTGGCAGTTTTGGTTAGACTGGCTGCTTCTGCTTTACTCCATAGGAGCAATAAGCTGTGCCAGCCCTTTTCTTGGTACAGCTTGCTTCCCCCTCCATGCCAGCTCAGTTTTGCTGGCCAGCATGTTAGTGGCAATGGTGTGTGTGTGAGCCAAAGCTCTTCCTTCTTACCCCCACCCACCCTGCACAGAAGGTGGAATGACAGCCACTTTCCTTCATGTGTTGTCACCCACAATGCAGGCTGCCCAGGGGTGCCTTACATCCCTTCACTCCCTTCTTCAGCCACATAGACTACTTCATGATTGAGCCCAGAGTGCAGACCTGGTGCTCTAAGATGAGAGGTTTTAATATACTGTAGTGCGAGGGATCAAGCAGAAAATGTGCACAAAACAATTTAAAAAACCCACTGATTGTGCATGTGCTGTGTGCTTAGTATGTGCTCTACACATACCATGTCTACACGTGGATATTTACTTACAGTATCTATAGAGCAGGTATGGCATCAAACCCACAGCCAGCTAGCAGAGAGAAACCTGTGTTTCACAGCTGTTATTATAACTGATACTAAATCTTTTAGACACTATGAGAACTGTGATCTCGAGTGAAAAAAAACTCCCCACACAAAGACGTTCCATCTCAGAGAGCATCAAGAGGTGTCTGAAAACGTTTGCTCATTTGCAGTGTCAGACCATCTGGAACTGCCTTAGGTTCAGTTTGTCTGCTCTTGTGTTTTAATAATGAATATAACAATCTTCAAGCCAGGAACTCTTTCCTTTACGACGGCCTGAGCCGTCACAAGGTACGATTCCAGCCGCTGTGGGGAAAGGATTCATCGCGGTTCTCCAAAAAAAATGTACATGTCAGCGTAAAACAGCCACATCCTACTAAAAGACCCACCATCGAGAAGAAATCAGCACAGCCTTTGCCACATCATCCACAAGCACTGTCCAAAATGCTTCCACATGACTGCTCTCCCTTGTGCCAATGCCATTCTGGTAAGCCAGAAACCACTTGCAGTAAAGAAGAAGCCTGTCAGGGCTTACATAGATTCCAAGACCAGAAGGGACCCTCTTCTGACCATCTAGTGTGACCTCCCATAAAATACAGACCACAGAATTTCACTCTGTACCAAGAGTGTTGAGTTACACTTTAAGAATAACATTAACTACAATATTTTTCAAAGGTGCCAGTCCAAATGTTAATGGCTTTTTAGATGTTCAGCTCTTCACAGCACTCCCAGTGGCCATCTTGTATTTAATATTTTGAAGAAGGGATATTTTTGTGAAGCTTTCAAAGCTTGGCCTTTTTCTAGGAAAAGCCAGAACATAAGTGAAAAATTACTCCTAGGCTTACTGCTCCCGTGGAACACGATATAAGAACCTATATAGAATAGAAAATTCCTCACAGCCGTTTTTTCAAAGTTTCAAAGGGTTTTCACTGGGGTGGCCTATTTATAAACAACATCCAGCTTTCTGTTTTCCAGTTAGCAAAAGCTATTACGGGCAAATCCAACTCCAAACTCGACAGCTGCAGAAGTGACTCTGGCAGCAGATGGAAGGGTTTCCATAGGCAATGTGCATAGCCCATCTCCCTAAGGCGTCCCGTAGCAGATGCTCAACTGGGCATAGGTCAAGGCTAGGCTAGAAAGAGGGGCAGAGGAGGGGCAAAAGATCTATCAGCATATCCTCTATGGCTGTCCCATACAGTGGGAGCATATTGAGGCTCTGGAGAGCTACATTAGTTACCCACTCCAGGGATACCTGATACAAAGCCTGCTTCCCAAGTTTTTTACTGCATTCTTGGATTTGGCCTTTTCACTGTAACTTATTTATATTATCTTTTGCACTTAACTGCAAAATATCTGTTACTAGGTTTAAAAACTCAAACAAGCATTCAAAACACCAATTTGCACACTATGGGACACATAGGAAATGCTTCCACCAAGAGAAATAAAAGCAAAAGCAAAAATATTATACACAATAATACAGTACTACTAATAATGCAGCCATAGAAAACAATATACTAATCTACAGTAGTCCCTTTCTCCTTTATATATAATGAGGACATCATAGGACCATAGGCATCATCTTTGGCTCAGCCATCACTCTATGTCCTCACAGCCAGGCTGTGTGTAAAACTTGCAGTTCTTTCTGACTAACTTCTCTAAGGTACGGCCTTTCCTATCCAGCAGGCTTCATCAACTCACACCTTGATTACGGAAACATCCTTTGTTCCGAATTTGACAAATGGAATCTTGCTCTGCTAATATTCAGACTGCTGCTGCAAACATCATTTTTCTTAGCCCATCATCGTGACCATATCACTCCTCTCTTTGCATCCTTCCACTGGCTCCATGCTGTCTATCACCTCAAACATAGGATTCTTGCACTCACTTTCAAGACCATTCATGATCAATCCCCACCCTATCATCTCTCATTTACTATTAGGGACCAGCTCCTGCCTATGATAAATCCATGATGACAACCTCTGTGGCTCACTTGTTACATTTTCAAACAACCACCTTCATGTTTTCTCCCAGGCTGTCCCTCATGCTTGGGAGGAGATCATCCTCGGAACAGCTTCATTATCTACCTTCAAATCCCTCCTCAAAAGTCTCCTTTGCTGTGAAGCCCACAAAAAATTTAACAACTCTTGAGCTGCTGGTGCACTGAGATGCCTGGTGCTGCCAATACTGTCTCGTTTGCTTGTAACTCCCCTGTCTATCTGTGTTCATCTACAGTCTCCTGCCTTATACTTAGAGTGTAAGTTGTTTAGAATGGGGACTGTCTGTTGTTCTGTGTTTGTACAGTGCCTAGCACAATGATGTCCCAGTACCTGATTAGGACACAACAGCAATACATATAAATAACAATAATAATAATTAATAGGAAAAGTGTGATGTAGGTCTGCCTGCACATCTCAAGGTGCTAACATCACTCATGACTCATAGTCAATGCTAAAAATTACCATAATATTCAACATAAATCTTTGTGCCAAAATTTCAAGCAACTCCCACTGATTCAGTAACTGATGTTTCCCAGCAAATTGACGGGAGCTACAGGTGCTCAACATCTCTGAATATGTGGCCCACTTTTAAGGTCCTGATCTGGTGAACACTTAAGCACATCAGCAATCTTAAAAATAGATTTAAGTGCCTAATTTTAGGCACCCAATGTTGAAAATGTTGACCTACTTGCTTAGAAGAGATAATTTCATTGTCCCAATCCTACCTTTCAGCAATAGCTGCTCTGCCTTGAAATCACACATATAAGCACAGAAGTTTAAAATATTTTCATTCTACAACAGAAAAATCTCTAGCAGACTCAGTGCTGCAAAATATCAAAGTGCACATGAGCAGGGGATCACTTGCTACCTGGTTTCCATCAGAAAGACTTTTTTGGTAACAAGCAGTTATAAAAAATGCATTGTAGGGAAACTGACCAAGGATATATGCACATTGCAACGTCTGATGACTTCACAACCCACTTGAATTTTACTCTTTTGCTTACTATGATGTTACAAGCTTCCCTGGATGTATGACCTTTACAGTATATGTACCTCACAGATACCTGTATACTTTTCTCTGTTATTCTTTATCCCTAGGTCTTAAAGTATAACTAACTCTACAATGAAATATTTTAATTTATGACAAAAAAGGGAATTTGGATACTAAATTGTTCAGTTGAATTTTTATCCTTTGATTATGTAGTTAGCTGAACAAAAGCATTTTGATTCATTCTGTTCCAATTTAATTCCTGTTTGCATCTGACCCAACAGCTGACCCATTTTTATGCTTTAGTATCCCCAAGAAAACAAAAAAATACAGTGAAACTGGTTAATTATGACATATCATATTTCATGTTCCAAGCCTTTGGTTTTACCAAAAAAAAAAAATCAGAACAAGAATTATGCAAATAGATGAAAGCTTGCCATATTCTAAATTCATCATTCAAATGATTTAACTTCACTGCAAGTGAATCTGGTCTTTTTTATATTATAATAAAGGCAAAATGTACTGTACTTTGGGATTTTACAAATAGCCTTGTATTGTAGCTTGCTGTAATTTAGGGTTTAAAAAGATCCTAATTTTTTTTTGTTCCTAAGTACAAGATCTGTTTATTTTCTGTTGTTTAAGGATTGTATTATTTTATCTTTTGCTTCAGTGGATGCTCTTTTCTTTAGCTGTTCTTGTGAGAGCAACTGAGAAAGAGAATGAGTAACTGAAATGTTTTCACTGTACCGTACACAATTTCCATACATTCTAATTTGATATTTTGATTAGTGTATTAGAAATATCTTTAAAAAGAGCCCAAACCAAAACTTTGTGTACAAATAAACTGTGGATTCCAAACCCAATTCAGAACAAATTTTAATCACTAGGTCTTATTTCTAAAAAGGACTGAACCAAAAACCCAGATCTGAGAGAGAGAGCAAGAGTGTGGTGGTGGAGGAGTTTGTTTTACAGCAGAACAGTCAATAAGACTAGCCACATTATAAATTGTTTTTGAACATGGCATAAATTATGGTAAATATTAATTTTGTCCATAATTCCAGTATAGTGTATGCGAGCTAGAGTAAAAGATCTGGTTTGGCATTCTCCTTTTCAAATAGACATATACTCAACGTCTGATCATTCATCCTGGCACCTAATATTCAACAGAGAGGAACAGAGCAGTTCATACAAAACACAGGTCGAACTGCACCAAAAATCCCATATGTAATTCTCTTCTTCCTCAGGCACACAGCAGATTAGGTAGCATTTGGGCTTCTCCTGCATGACAACAACTGTATGCAAAAAAAAGAGGTGTGGGCAATGTAAATATAACCTCATGAAAAAAGGTAGCTCAGCATCTCCTCTACAAATATTCATCCAACAGCATAGTGTATCTGGGTGCAACTGAAATTGGATTTGAGATGCAATAATCCTCCCTCCATGACTAGGAGGATCCAGTAGCAGTGGGGAAAGAAGTTGAATGAAATTTATGGTGCTTTGGAACCTTTTTCACGTTGGCTTGTTACTGCCACCTCTCTGTTATTCAGCCACAGTTCCCCACAACCAATGAGATCGGGCTGTGTAGGTGTTCATGTACATTACGTATCGAGGACATGGGTTTCTATGACCACTGGACTTGCACAGATTTTCAATGGTGATTTTCCTGGTGATTTGAGGAGAATGTGCTCCTCAAACCAACCAGCTTTCCCAACCAGCTTTCCCAACCTGGTGATTTGAAGAGAATGTGCTCCTCCTTTCCCAACCAGCATATTAGATGGATACTACTTTGACCTGGATCCCATGCAAGAAGCCATTTGTGCACCCTAATCTCAACAGCCTGATCTACATGTGTTCCTCTTGGTGCTTGTTGTTGTTCCCCAGAGGGATTGCATGGCTTACTGGCTCTGCACTCTTCTGGGGTGGGGGTGAATGAAAGAGCTAGCTTGTTAATAGCACATCTACACCTTGGTGGCCATTTCGCATTCTGCTGCTGGGCTGTTGATTTGCAGCAGAGCAGTCAGTAAACGTCTAACCCTTTTTTTTTGGTCATAGGCCACAATGGCTGACTCAATGTCTTTCTCACTGCACCATTAGGCTTTGATGCACAAAGCTCTGGGAGGCTTTTGAGTTGCTTGCATACATTAAGTAGTGAGTAGGTTTTAGTGCATGACTTTGCCAAGGTATGCTGTAAAACCATTCAGAAGATGACCTTGTTTCATGTGTGATTGTTTTAACTCCCTTTCAGCATCCTTTCTTGTTGCTCGTCACACTTTCATGCTTCTTTTGTTTGTGCAGTTAGTTGCTTGATTTTGCCTATTCTTTCTTGTTTCCTTCAGTGCCCAGTACAGCACGTGGTCGTACATAAGGAGGCACTTTGGTGCTGAACTACTCAATCATTAGATGGAATATGTGGCAGTGAAGATATTTTAGCTTTTACATTTTTTATCATACCAGGGCTATTTTTTCTTTCTTTTCCACTCTTATTATTAACCTTTTTATAGAAAATTGGCTTACCAAGGATTTATGAATTAGCAAGTCTATTATAATGATGAATGGTAATTACCATTTAAATCCTGAGTCATTCATCAGCTTGTTCACCATATGTCAGGTGACACAAGTGCATGAATACTTGTCTGGTGAGTATTTCCCAACCGATTGTTATACTTGCCTGAACTTTAGACCCATATGCCAAATACTGTCTAATAACATTTAAAATGATTAAAAACAATTTTACAGTTAATTTAAGGGGAGAAAGTGACAGCGAGATAACAGACATCACCAATGGTGATGCAAAAAGATGTGTTTTTTAAAAAAATCTTAAGGCCTTTGTGATTTTCTGGAAACACACAGGTCAGATAAAATCCTCATAAAAGCTATTTGTGGGGTGTTTATTTTCTAAGAGAATAGATAGCGGGCTACCGAGCGTTGAAACCCATCAAACTGGTCCTAGTCCAGCCCAGACTGGTAATGACTGAGTTACTTCCATCAATGGATGTTCATTCGTGAATATTAGAAGAGTGATAGGTCTGATCAAGTTCTTAATTAACAGGTGTCCATATCAGAAAATCACCATTACACTTGATCTAATTGGCACTTTTATTGGTAATCTTAATAGAGGGGTCAAGACTGGAATGGGCATAGTAGTTGAACTACCACTCACCCTTCCATCTTGACCCTCAAGATCAAGGTCCAGGTGTATTGCTGGGGCAGTGTTTCACTGAAGTTAGCAGTGTTGTATTTCTTTTGTGGATGAAGGGAAATAGTTGGAATCCACAATAATATTGGGGGACCATTCAAAGCTTTTCACTGTTAATTAGTAATGTATGTAGCGAAACTCCCACCCCATCGCTGAGCCTCCAGAGTGCTCAATTAATCACTGCTCATAAGCACAAAATAATAAAAGGGTATCCATTGGGTCCATCCAAGAAAAATCTCCCCTTTAGGCTGGAGTAAAATTATAGTAACAGGAAAGGGTGCACATTATGCGTGAAAGTGATGAAGATTCCATGGGAAAAGTTAACATTAACAATTATAACTTTGACTATTTCTTTCCGTTTTGACATACCATATCTATCGCAGGTTTAACAGCTCATAAACTGAAGCCAACTTTCTCAATGATCATTTAATTCTTGAAATGTAACCATAGACTAAAAAGAAAATACTGAGATATTAATCCTTGCAGCAGACAGCAATGCTAGACCCAGAAGCTTAATGGTGCTGAGCTGAATGGAATATAACAGGTCTGCTATCCTAACAAAATACAGTCTCTGTCTCTCAGTGGGTTAGGAATGGTCTCTCAGTATAAGTATCTGAACATGGGTGAACATAAAGTAACAGTTAAACTGAGTAATGTTGCATAACTAAACTGCAGGGCTTCTGTTCAGCTTTCTTGTAGAGTATAAAATCTGAGAGTATTGTTTTAATCAAAGATCTGATAGTCTATCAAAATCCCATTTTCTGATCTATCTAAGGTTGTAGCAGTTCTTTTTTATTACCATTTCCACTTTTAAAAATATTTAAGGTTCTGTATTGCTGTTCTAAAGTTGTAAAAACAAACTAAAAAAATAAAAAAAGCCTGATCTTAAAATTTAGAAGAATTTGATTCAGATCTGAATTTCCCATTGGCCCCTTTTTCTTTCTACAGTGGGCCAAACAAAACCCTAGGATCCTAATACACCTAAACCTTTGGAAAGTTCAGATCCATGCCCTTAGATACAATCCCTTCCCAACCTGCCTCTCAGTGGGTGTGACTTTACATCCATCTTTACTCATCTAAATGGCACAAAACAACCCAAACAAAAAATCAAAATATATATTTTCAAATGGCTGGAGTTTTCTTCCTATACCTGTGCAATGTAATGAGTATCTCAACTTCATAGGGGAAAGTATGGACACAGGACAAGGATCTACTTATTGGATAACTTGTGAGCATGAAGATAATGAAAAGATCCCAGACTATAGACATAGCAAGTTTACTAGAGAAGATTCCAGAAAGAAATTTGCATCCTTAGGGGATAGGAAAGTAAAAAAGGAGACACTCTATGAAAATTTCCCCCCATGTGATAAAAAATACAGGTGATAAAAAATACAAGAAAATATTGGTTCTCTTTGTGGGGGAAGGCAGTGGATTTTGTGGAATTCACATTGAGTAGCAGTTCAATTGACTTCAGTGGGATTTTACACACAGCAAATCATTACTCAAATTTGAGTAAAGGCATCAGAATATTTCCCCAGCTTTTGTTGTTCTCTGTAGAATTTAAACTGTCTATAAAGTAATTTTTGGCAGTTTGTAAGTTATGAGCGATTGCTTTAGATGCCTGCAAAAACCATCCGTGGTGGGTTTCCCCCATATGAAATGAGCTACAAATCTAAGTATAACACTCCTCTTCCTGATCTAGAAAATACATAATGCAGCAGTCAGATGAGGGGGTCTTTCTAACAAAACTTTAAAAAAAAACTTGAATGGTGGCTCTTAGTGTATTCCTGGATCAAAAAAAGCTACAGGTTCCCACTGATGACCCCACTAGAGGCCTCCATATTCCAAAGGCCGCCTCTGTATGTCAGCATGTGAAGCTGATCTTTCCCAGCTGACGCTGGGCTAAAATTTCTTGGAAGCAGTTGGGGTAGAGATGTGCCAGACAACCTTAAAAAATAAATCAGTTACAAATAAACCAGGGCAACCCCCAAAGCCCAGAGGTAGGGCGGGTGTTTTGCTACATGCATTACTAATTAACTGTGAAAAGTTTTGAGCAGTCCCAAAAAGATTTTGTGAGTACCAGCTACCTTTTATAAAAAGGTCATAAAAAAAAAAAGTAAAAACACAATTCCAGTAACTGAAGGAAAGCACGCCAGAGTTCTGGAATACAATATTTTGGTGTTTTTATTTTATTTTTAACCTGATGTGAGGCTTCATGTCAGAAACAGTGCTCCTCATCATAACTCATCTGCCATAACCCAGATTGATGCAACATTTTTATAACACTTGTTTCTTTTTTTTCCTTTCCCAACATTTTTTTCCAGACAAAAATTACATCAACCTGCAAAAAGGCTTTGGACTCAGTCCTAACTAGTCAAAGCGTAACCTGTAATTAGGAGTCCTGGATCACTGTGAAAAGTAGCTATTCGTTGCTCTACCTATGGGGTCAAGTTACAGTAGGGAGTGAATATTCCAGACACAGCACATTCTTAGTTCAGGGGCCTCAAGAGAGAGTTAGAATTGTGCTAGAACAAATTGATTTTGGCCACCCTAAGAAAAATAATCATAGTTTGCATGCATTTTTTAAAGCAGTTTCTGAGGGACTCTAGTCCCCTTAAACAAGACTAATCAATAATAAATAAATAAATTGTAGTCTCTTTAATATCTAATAAGTACAAAGGGCTGAAGTTGGGAGCTTCCATCATGGATTTAATGTGTTTCAATGACCTTTCCCACAGTGTCACAAAAATTTTCACACAAAAGCGTGTTTCTTTTTACAATTTTAGACTACAGCAACTTTTTAAAAAAATTAGAATTAGAAAACTAAATTCTGAGTCCTTATAGCAAATGGTATAAAGGAAAGTGTCTATGGCATGGTGATGAGTGGCACTCATGTCTTAGTTACCTAGATATACCAAAGGCACTGGTCTCTTATTCCAAAAAAAATGCAGTCCACCAATAAAAAGCTGGTCATGCCAGTTTCTGCCTGTACTTTACTCCATTGGAGGTATATCATGTATAAATGGGGGCCAAATATGGCTTATGTATATGTCCTGGATGATAGACTAGGGAATTGTTCAGATTTCATTCAGATTGAACCTCTAAGTAATTCTGTGAGTTGAACAAGTCACACTTGCTCCCCTGTGCTTCTTAGTCAACTGATCTGTGTAAACTGGATGAAAAGCAGATCCAAGTAGAAACATTTTCTAATTGATGGACAATAACATAGTAAGCTGTCTAATCAGAATGTGTGGGCTTTTGAATTTTGGAGGGTGTGGTGGGCTTGATGGATCAGAAGGCGGTAGCGGGCAAAGATGGCTTTTAAGTCTTCTTTATGCTTCTCACCATGGGCCTTGCTGGGGACTAAAATCTGCTCCTACTTATGCCCAGTTTTAACTCATGTCCATGGCCCTGAAGGGACTGTGCAAGCAGCTGGAGATAAGCTCGGGGTAGGATCATGTCTGTGAGGCCCTCTTTTCCATGGCTATATCTCCTGTACCAGGGACAGGTAGAAAGGATGGCAGAGGAGATGTTATAGTGCAATGCAAAGCAGCCGCATTGGAATGCAGGATCAAGGCCCATGACCTAGTGGAATGCTGTATTGTTATGAATCACAGACTTTCCTAAGGGACCCTATGTACATCCCAGAAAGTGCATATACGTACTGTATATTTGCTTGACATTCTTAATAATAAAAAAACTAGCAGAAAAGCAGCTCCTCAGTGAAAACCAGATGCTGCTTCTGAGCTTAGCTTTCCTGAGTAAATAAATGACAAAATAAAGGGTGGTGGTAGAATTTAAAAAGTTATTATATTAGATTAAGATTTATTCCAGAGGGGCTGCAGACAAAGTCAAGACCAAAGAAGGAGATTTTTCTTTGTCAGAATATTTGATGGTAGATACAGCAGAAGTATCAGATTCAATTAGCTTTTTAAAATATCCCTCTCTTTTCTTTTCTCTGCTTTATCAGAGAACATTAGGATATTTTCCTAATAAGTGCAAAGCTTGTTCAGCAAGTTTATTTTGAAAGCATCAGATGAAAAGGATCATATTACGAATAAATGATCGATACGTTTAAGGATCCATTATGTTACCTGATACATAGCCTATATACTGATATATATGACCCATAAATATTACATTTGTGGGAGGAATAACAAGGCATAAGAATATGGAGATTGATACGTTCATTGGATTTAGTTTTTGAAAATTGTGACACTTGCAGTACCATTTTAAAGAAAATGGGCTTAACAGTAACCTGCTAAAGGTTGCTAGAAGGGCATGAATCTATTTTAAGACACATTAATGTAAATAAGGTTAACTCCATTGAAATCAGTGGCGTTGCTCCTTGGTAAATGAGATCAGAATCAAACCCAGACAGCCAATCATTTCATTTTAAATTGAATAGTCGTTACAGGAAAAAGCGAGGAAAATGTTATTCAAAGGCTTGCTGGAATCATTATGGTGAAAGTAAACAGTAGTATGAGAGTCTGGCAGGGATATGAGTTGAAAAGCATCCTGGAAATTAAGATTATGTAAGATGACTTGCCCTACTGTAATGTTATCTACCAAAAGTGTCTTTAACAGTTGGATTTAAATTGCACAACTGACATGGCCAGTTTCTAGAGCTTGACTTTGCCTGGTAAGGAGATCCCTGATGTGGAGGAGACTATTACTAAGATTCTGTAGTTATCCACTGCACTGAATGAAAAAAATATTCATGCCTTTAGGGGTTGTGGGTCCTTGCTGTGATTTACATAACTTACTTTGAGTTGGCATGGCAGACACCAATTATAGAGAACTTTCGAACTGCACTACCTGTAGCTCCCAGTGGAAGCCATGTTTCTGTTGTATTAAATCTGTACAGAAATGACAATGGGGGGAAAGAAAAAAAATAAATGGTGCTGTGAATGTTATAAGTAAACCTTTGGGAACAACAATATATGTACCATGTGCAACTGATAATGTAATTTTGCTTAGCATTGCAGAGAGCATCCAAACCAAAGCAAACTCACAAAAATGGCAATCCATAATAGAAAGTACAGTTGCAATGGAGATCTGTTTTCCATGCTCATTGTGGTTTTGTCTTCATTTTAGGCAGTAACTGGAAAGCTAAAATGTTTTCTGTTACATTTTTGCTTGATAAGGAATATAGGACTAGACAAACAAAATAATAAACTTGGCAAAGGAAAGAATAGCATAAGGAAAGTAGTTCTGAATATCAATATGAATCAAAGGTTTGCAGGATGTTTGGCCAAAACATTGGGAGGCAAAGAAATTAATATTCAGGATGGAAGTGTTTATGACACTATGCCAACAAATTAGTGGCCAAATTTAGGGCTAGATTTGACATACCATTCAGTCTGGAGCAAGTGGTCACACACTGATGCACTGTCCCAAGAGCAGACCAGAGAGGGAATTGTGACTGATTGTAAGTATTCTCTCCCTGGCTTGCCCTTACTCCTAGGGCAAAATAATCTTCCAACAATGTATACTTGTGTGCGAGGGGGAGGAGTGGCCTTGCAGTAGATGTAGTCATTCCCAGCTCCTCTGTACTGTGACCAGTAATGAGGAAGCATCTTGCGCTCCTTTACTCCTCTTCACAGAAACATAAGGGAAGGTCATGATTCTGTCTTTAGGTTCTTACGCATAGGTCCTGCAAACTGTTCAATGCAGGCAGATCTGTGGGCCCATGCAGAGCCTCAATGAAGTCCATGGGGCTCTGTGCAGGTGCTAGGGTCCACTGCTATGGAATCACTTTCTGGACTTCTGGGTCTTTTGCCTTGTGAAGTATGTGGCAGCCATTTGAAGGTGTTTCCTCTCCCATTTTCAACACTGACTTGAAGCACTTTGTGACTTTCCTTTTTAGCACCTCTTAAAGACGAAGACAAAAAAAATCCAATGTGCTTATGCCAACCAAAACCATATGAATTTCTTTTAAAAAGCTTGCAGTTTGGCATAAGAAAGAGTCAGACTCTCTCAGTCTCAGCTGCTGGCCATTGCACAGCTATTCGTGAAAGGAAGGAGGGTGGAGGAGAGAGGGAAGCCCTATTGTGGGATAGGCAAGATCACAGGCGGATCACATAATGCACACACAGATACATAGGGCTGTTCTCAATCTCTACACAACAGTCAGTCACAATGGAAGGACATGTCATGTGCCACTTCCCTTGGCTTACAATCAGCTCATTTCTGCTGTTAAAAT
Source organism: Mesoclemmys tuberculata (assembly GCA_007922155.1). Taxonomy (NCBI): domain Eukaryota; kingdom Metazoa; phylum Chordata; order Testudines; family Chelidae; genus Mesoclemmys; species Mesoclemmys tuberculata. The sequence continues at coordinate 41,845,822 of ML675616.1, read as the reverse complement.
TGATGGCTGCTTGGGCTGGGGCTTATATTGAATTTAGCACGTCTACATGATTTCCTAATATTTGTTGCCCGTATTGCCAAGACTGCCGTGGTCTCACCCTTTTCTGCTCTTAGGTTGTGATGGCTCATTGAACTCTGGAACCCAGCATATCCATCTCTGCCTCCATGTGTGCTCTGTAAACTTTGGAGAAGATCCTCAACCCTTTTGTTCTCCACAAACTGAGTAAAATAGAGGCACAGAAGTTACCATAATGTGAACCATTGGCAGAGTCAGAAAAAATAGCCTGAAACCTGATTCTCAGTCCCCTGAGCCTCCTTTGAATTTACTCATTTAGTGAAACACTTCCTGTGTTCCTGTAGTTGGTTAAAGAAGACAAAGCTGAATTAAGGGTGGGTCATTGTTTGCCTCTTCTCCTACATGAGCCAATCACACCTGGAGTATATGCGCTACAGGAAGAATGTAGTTCAATGATGTTGCCCGTGTGACTATGTTCATAAGTGTTGTATTCCAAGGTGTCAAAAACCCTCACTTTTGTCTCCAAAGGCCAATTGAGAGGTCAACCTGAGAAAAGTGGATTTCCAGCAAACGTTTGCACACAGATTTCCTCTACATAGCTATGCCTACATTAGCCTGAATTGTTTGTATCTGATTGTCATCACTTTCTGGGGGAAATGTGCAAAACTGCGATGTGCCCCAGCAACAGGAAATTTCAGTTTTTCTGGATTTTTCTGGATGGGTTCACTTAGTCATGACAAGACCAAAGACTGTCCATCATTTACTGCTTTAATCATGCTGGCCCCACTGTGTGTGACAAAGAAGGAACCATCTTTAAGCTGCCGATTTTCCAGCACTGTATCCAGCATTTCCTATTGCATATGAAGAAGTGTTCATATGCAATATGATTGTCCAGTGTCTCCACACTGGCAGAAACCCCTCTGGCTGGACAGTAGCCATTGATTCTCCAGGGGCGTATAGGGTAAAAGGGTATGGTGGGTTAAAATGTGGGGTGGAACCAAGGATCAGCTATTTTACAAACTATTCTCTCTTCTGAAACCACTGGAAATAAAAGAGGAAAAATTCAGAGGAAGTCTCACACCATGTCTTGTATCTCTTGAATACTCTAGTACAGTTGGCCACTGGAACATGGCCACTGAGTTAACCATGCTTCCAGGGACAGAGGGTTCTGGAAAACTTGGAGGGGGACTGACCTTTCACATGGGAAATAGGGCATTTCCTACTGAGTAATTGTAGCCATATTAGTAGATTGAGGAACATATTGTGTCTATTAACTTTTTTAATAGAAGTCATAATTGCTGCAACTGCTAATTTAATTTGAACAGCTATAAGCATTGTGTTCACTGTGCTCCAGGTGCTAACCTGTAAATATCACTTAATATTCTTAAATGAAAAGGGAGACTTTTGAACCATTACTCCTTTTTATTTGCAATTTAAAAATTTAAAACACCCTTTTATAACACATGACACAATCGCCCAAATCTCCATTTTCCTGCCCATCTAAACCTGATATTCAGGGTGCAGTTTCAAACTTCCACCTAGTGTTTATGAACTAGTTGAGGTGAACTTTGCAGCATATCAAAGTCTAGTGAATCTAAAAGAAAATAATTTTACAGAGTGCTTTTGCATATATTATTAAGATTCAAGTCCTGATTCTTTTCCCTGATAAATAGTGTCCCAAAGACCTGTGATATTCACTGTGTTAAGTGCTGGGTTCAAGAGATTAAGGGCAATGACTGGCATCTAGTTCACTTTTATTTCCATCTTAGTGCAACCTCACATCGCTATACATCTGTTTTGTTGATTCAGAAGTGCACTTGAGATGCTTTACAGTTGATTTTGACAAGTGCTACAATTTGATATGGGTAGATAATTCTTGCTGAGATGATTTCAAAAGTACAGAAATTATAATTTTGAGTAGATATTACCTTTCTTTATTATCAGAATTTTCATGTAATATACTGTGCACTTAAGCTTCTTAATCACATTTCCCTTTTTTTAAACATTACATTCTTTTCATCTAATCTAGTAAAGTATCACAAATTAAAATATTGTTCTAAATATATCTTGTTTTTTCTGCACTGCCGGCAGATCATATAAAATCCCCCTTCTTTAAAAAAATAATGTGAATTTCTAACCTTCTCCCCAAAACTGTTTGGTTTGGGATTTAATTAAAGAGTAAGACAGGACAGACTGTATGGAAGGGCTGATTAATGCACACCTCGGGTGCATTTCACCTCATGCTTCCAGCACATCTGAGGTGAGGATTAATCAGTGCTACTGCTTGGTCCAGCATGTCTTATTGAGATTATAAAACAGGCATTTGCAAAAAATAACATTAATAATAATAACAACATATTCTTTAGCCATGGAAGATCGTCCATCAAGATGGATTATTAAAAAAATGGGTCACATTAAAAAAAATCCCAAACACAATAGAATGATTTAGTGTAAATATTTTACACCGTGCTGTGCAAGAGTTGTGTTCTGTTTGGCAGGCTTTCTGATTCCCTACAATTTTTTTTTGTCCTTCTCTCATCCTACTTCTCTAAACTGGTTCCTTTTTCATATATTTGTTCTCCTTCTTTCTCCCCATGTATTTATCATTTGCTAGAGCATGGGGTTTCCCTAGGCTTCTTCCTGTGGTCCCCATGTGCTGTTTAGCATTTATGAACCTAATTCTTGGTTATGCCACTCTCAATCCAGGGTAACCTCAATGAGCACTGTAATGGAATTAACTCTGGATTTACCCTGGGACACTGACAGCAGAAGCAGATCTTAGTTGGAAGCTTTAGGCAACAAGCCCTGGAGAGGCTCTTAGAGCTTGTCTTCACATAGAGCAGTGCAGCTGTGCTGCTGTAGCACATTAGGGCTAGTCTCCACTTAAAACTTACAGTGGCACAGCTGAATCGGTACAGCAGTGCTGCAATAAGAGCGCTTGTGTGGCCACGTCATGGTGGCAGAAGAGAGCTCTCCGGCCAGCATAATAAAACCACCTCAACAAGTCGCAGGAGCTACTTTGGCACTGACATAGCGCTGTCCCCTCAACTGTTTATGCCGGCAAAACTTACGTTGCTCAGGGGATGCTTTTTCATACCTCTGAGCAATAAAAGTTTTCCTGGCATACGTGCTAGTGTAGACAAAGCCTTAGTGAAGATGTTACTATGTTAATGGGAGAGCTTCTCCTGTCAGCGTAGTCAGGCCTCCTCCCTGAGAGGCAGTAGCTATGGCGACGGGAGAGCTTCTCCTGTTGATGTGCTGTCTACCCAGGGGCGAGGCTGGTATAACTGCATCGCTCAGGAGGTGTGGATTTTGCAGGTCCCTGGGTGACATAGTTATATTGATACAGGTCTGCAGTGTAGACGTGGCCTTGTTAGTAAGGTAAAGAAAGAGAGGGCATAGAGGCCCACAGGTCACAAAAGGTCCCAGCTCCATCACTATTCATCCCTTCTTTCACCAATAGCACAGAAGCACACTGTGCCCCAGTTGCACATGGTGGCTTTGGATGGTTTGGGCAGAGCAGGGGCACTAAAGCGTGTTTTGGGGAGCTGCTACACAATGTATAACGCTCCCACGTGAACTGGCAGCTTAATCCACAAATACACGGGAAGAAGTTAAGGCCATTTCAAGCAGAGTTAACTGCTACTTTGCAGCTGTCTACATGTCCTCCTCTTGGGTTCTGATCCAAAGCCCATTGAAGTCAATGGAAAGACCCCTGGAGATGGAGCATTGGATCAGTGGTAGCACTGATTTTCAGAGAGCTGTGCTGCCAGGAGAAAAGAAGAGTTTGGCCCACTCCATGGGCTGGCAGACCAGGCAGAGCCCTGGGATATCTACGAATTGCCTGTGGCTCGTCGCGGATCAGTGGAAGCACTGCCCTGCCTTCTTCACCAGGCATCCAACCTCCATCCCTTTGAAAAGAGAATTTGGCTGGAAGTCTGTGAGTTTAAACTAGTGGAATTTCTGGAGGAGTTTAAAAAATTTTCTCTCAGAGGAGAGACGATAGCCCAGAGTTTTTAAAATACCAAAAGGAAATGAAAAGCTACTCAGTTGTGGGGGAGTGCATAGGGTCCCTGAGGATCAGAACAGACAAGCAGAGGGAAGAGAAGTGTCTGGTGTAGTGACTGGGGGAGAGGGAAACAAGCAACAAAAATAACACAGCAGGGCTGGGGCTAACATACAGGCAGGAGCAGAGGGAATTTAAAGAGGGGAGGAGAAAGTTCTGTACAAGAAAGGTGATTGGAGCAGCAAATATGAAGGGTGGGGATGGGAATTCTAAAAAGCCCAGCTATCCATCAAATATAAAAAGGGAAGATCTGAAACTGCAATCGCTGCTCATGGGAGTACTCCTTATTGATGCTGGTAGATACATTGAAGCCAGCTAGTCATGTAAGGTCTGCAGAAGGG
>ML675616.1:41803900-41836400 GCA_007922155.1 Mesoclemmys tuberculata | reverse complement strand
TCACTAACTGGTAAGTCTGCAAATTCTGACCTGGCTGAACCATGACTGGCCTGTAGCCTATTGAAAGCTCTAAATTGTATGTCTAAGCTGTTTGCTAATTAACACATCAGGAAGGAAACTGCTTTTAATTAAATACATTTAATTTTCTTACACAGTAAATATTTTAAAGAGTGTTTATTTTTGGTTAAAAGATGTAATTTTGTTAATTTAAAAATTAAACAAATTATTGCATGGATTAATTTGGTAATGGTAGAAATCACAAGGTCATTCCTAGTATTTTACTATAAAATTGGCGTTTAAAAAAAGAAGATACAGGATATAGCAATTCAGAAAAAAAATCTGGCCATCTCAGAACACAGGTGAACGTGGGGGCTCAGAAGAAATCAGGCATTTTGCTAGCCATAGCACTACAAAACAATAGATGGCTTCCACATTTTTAACAGTATTTGTATAATAGAGAGCCCAATGCCACCACAGTTATCACACAGCAGAAGTAGAAATGTGGATTGAATGATGCAATGTATCATCTTCCATGCAATGATCTCCCAGCATGACAATCAGATGCACTCATGGGTATTTTCGAAGTCCCTTTGGGTGCAGGAAAGTGGAGATTACATTGATTCTGGACTCGCAATATGAAAAGGGCTGGTTTGATTCAGATAAACAACATACAGTCTGATATGTATTCAAATTGAGGCTGCAGAAGTGGGCTGGCAAATCTGCAAGAACAACCATTATAATTGTTTTCAGCACCTCTACTATCAGTGTCAAATGGAACTTGCAATTATAGAGGTGTGTGAAAATAAGAAATACTTTTTTTATTAAAAAAAAAGCTAGCTGGATTTTTTTTTAAACTCCTCCAAAAAAACATTTAGGGTTCGGTTCCAGTTTTGGGCAAAGGTTCATGTTTCATCTGATTTTGCCCCAAATGGCTCACATATCTCTATTTTGAACCACTTTAGTTTAAGCAGTAAAGGTAAACAAAAGGAAAAGAAGAAAATTTGTTCATAAATAATGTGCATGTCCCTCCAAAACAGAACTAAGTGTTCCTCAGGAATGCGATTAAAAGATCATTCCATGATGATGCTTTGAAATTGAGCAAGATTTAGTACAGTGTATGCATGTGGTTTATTAAGTGAAATTCTATAAGGTGCGTTTTATAAAGCAAGTTTTCAGGCTGTTTTTTCAGCTGGATAATCTATCTTATTCAGCTTTTCCCACTTCAACTAGTACTTGTTATTATTTCCCCTTTTGTGTCCAAGTGTTAAGATGATGCATAGTATTTGCTGATTCGAGACTATCTAAGGTTTTAAGAAGAAAACCTTGGATAAGTTCAATGTGTTTGAGCCAACAATCCTGGCAACTGTTTTTATCTGCTGCTTTTGGCATTTGGGTGCAGCCCTAAATGTCAGCTAGAGGACCACAGTTGTAAACAAACACAAATAGTCAGTGGAATTCCGCTGAGGGTGAGAAAAGCCCTTTAGGTGAACAGCTGTGCCAGTCTTTTGACTAGTTCCAAATATCCAAAAAATTCTTAAAGCACAAACACGTAATGGTCTAAACTCAGCTGGACAGAATGGCATGCCTCAAATAATGGGATAACTCATCATTAGAAGACTGGGCAGCTAATTTATTGTTGGAGAATAAGAATGACTGGGCAGTTAAGGCATGGTACTAGAAGCTCTAAGATGTAGGTTCTGTTCCTGGAGGTGCCAGAAAATTCCTGCATGACCTTAGGCAAGCCACTTAATAGATTTGTGCCTCAGTTTCCCCTTTTTGTAAAATGGGGATAATTATCCTTGTGTTACTTTCAGAATGATTCCTACAGGCTGATCTAGGAGTAATATCAGTGAGCTCTGAAGGGCGATCGGTCTTTTCCTTTGAGTTAAAGCACGACTATGTCAGGAGACACCCAATCAGTACAGAAAACAAAGAGGGATATAAGGCACAGAAAACAACCCTTTTATGAATGGCAGATTCTGCTGGGATCCTCTGCTGACCTAGATAATATGCGCCTGAACAGGTTGGCCTTTTTGAAAATATCCTCTGTGGGAAATAAAGTGCCATGGGGGGTGGATGGGAAACACGGAGCAAATCAGACAGCAGTATGTGGAGACAGAGAGGCCTTGCTGGATTGTTGAAAGAAAAGGGGGCAAATTAAAAATGCTTTTAATATATTTTAAAAGGCTTTGAAGTTTTAAATTTGAAGTCATTGTGCATGGAAAGAAGGACCATTTTCCCCATGGACTTCAGTTAGCTAGTTGCCATCGGGGTGGAGTGGGTGACAAGAAAAGAAAAAGTACTAAAAAACTATTTAAAACCTTTTTCTGTCTTAAGAGACTCCTCGGCTTTATAGACATTAGTAGCTTCGTTGGTACTGCATGTTTTATATCAGTGTATAACAGCAGTGGATTGCGCAATGCTGTCTATATTTTATTGGGAATTTTTCAATGCTTCTTTCACATTCCCTTCAGTGATGATACGCAGTCTGTACTTATCCTAGTGAGAAAGCAAAGATGAAAGCAACAGCCAGTCTCAACTATCTGCACTATCAGAGCTGAGTGAATAATTTGCAATGAATAATTTATTAAAATGTCCCTTTTTGTCGGTTCCTGAATTGTCCATGGACAGTTTTGTGAAATTTTTGCATTTGTTCCTTATTCAAGACTTACTAAAGTGGATAAATATATTGTTTGTCTGTAGAACGTTGAAACTGTAAAGATTATAATCAAACAAATAATTCCTAATTCACATGGGGCCAGATCCTCACACCCCACTTTGTCCCTTTACACTGATCTGGGGGCACACAGGGGATGGACAACTACCCTAACAGTGCCTGCCCCCACAACCTAGTGGACATGCTGTTGGTGGGATTGTGGATGGAGTGCTCTGCACTCTGGCAACCTTATGAGAGGCCTGTGGGGGCAGTTCCATATAGTGCAAGTTAGAGCTGCCCAGATGCTGCTCTCAACTGTACCAGGAACTGAACTGGAATTCAGAAATCAGGATGAGCCGGGCGCAGAAAGATGGTGGAAAATAGTTTCCAGCACTAACTGGAGTTCAGATGCGCTTGAGGATCTAGCCAACTGTAACTAATTTTATTAACTGAATCAGCATGAATTTAAAGTTTAAGATATGGTATTTGATCGTACAATTGTAAATTTGCTTCTGGCAAATTTTCAAGCATTTGAACTAAAAGTTTGCTTTTTACTAGTCCATGACTTAACAGAAATCAAACACTTGAAAGTTCATGCAAAAACAATCAGAAAAGAATCTTAAACATGGTGTAATGGAGTCCCTAGTGGCCTAATGGTTAAAGCCCCCCAGTAATGGGGCTGTGGTATAAGAACTCATATCCACCCACTCCACTGGTTTCTGATCCAGGGCCCTGGGAGGGTCAACAGCATTTAGCCTCTAAGGTGACTCTCTGAATGGCCCTCTGTGATAGAAAAAATCCCTGTCTTCACACCCAACATGCTGCTGTAATAGTCTTTGTACAAAGTATGCCTTGCAAAACTCATAATTTGCTGGTCTGTATCATCCTGATAAAATATGCGTGGCAATGTTGTAAATGTGAAGTTATAAGATTCCACTGCATGATATTACTAACTCATGTTCCAAACCCCACAGCCCTGTCCAAACTAAGGTTGGCAAACAGGTCTGTTCTAAACAAAGCAATGTGTGCTCTGCTTAATTTGCATTTAAGCAGTAAACAGAACCATCAAACAAGAAAGGAAACAAAGAAAGCCCAAACCGATGAAAAAATAAAGCAGCAGAAAACATGGTGCCCAGCTGGAAATGTTTTTCAGGAGAGGAACTGAAACTGAAAAGGAGGGACAAATACCCCCAAGGAATCTCTCTCTTGCTCCCTATCCATTGCATTCACTGAAGCAACAAAGGAAACATTCATTGGACTTTGGGAGAAGGGGTCCTGATTTACAGGGTTTGGTCAGTAAAAGTGCTGAGAACATGTGGTGATAAACTTTGCTTGAATCTGATATAGTTTGTCAGGTTAGGAATCAATAAACATCTTATCTTTATTTCTTTTGTAACCGTTTTTCACTCCTATTACTTGTACTCACTTAAAATCTCTCTCTTTATCATTAATAAGCTCATTTTATTATTTTATATAATGCAGTTTGTTTAAGTAGAAGTATCTGGGAAATTCCATTTGGGTTGGCAAGTTGTGTGCAAATTATTTTCTTAAAGGAATAATGGTCTTAATATATTGTCCACAGAGGGTGTGCAATACAGGACATACATTTCTGGCAGGAAAATCTAAGATGCGTGCGTTGGGGTAACCTTGCAATATAACCAAGGCTGGTGAGAGCCTTATTGTAACCCAAATGTGGCTGGCAGGCTGCAGTTACACACAGACACTCAGGATGTGGCTTGCATGCTGGAAGATTGTTTGTGAGCTGTCCAGGTGGGAACCATCTCAACAAGGCATTGTAAGGCACCCAAGGGTGCAGGGCAGGGGTGACATTGCAATCCATTAGTCTGGATTGTACCCTGGTATGTCACACCTCCCTGGGTCACTTCCTACTGTTGCTTTCCTCCCTCAGCTTCTGGTCCCAGGTAAGGGAAAGGAAAAAACAAAACAAACCATCAGCCCCAACTAGGCTGAGCATATAGTCTTACTCCCTCATGGAAACTTCTACAGTACCTTTGTCAAGAGCCTTCCAAGTAGGTCTGTCTTCCTCCACTATTCTGAGCTGAGTTACTCCCTTTTCAACCTTGTCTCCAGTTGGAGCATGCTCCGCAGGGCTGAAGGGCTGGGGCTAGCTGGGCCCAGTTCTGTCCTTTAACTCCTTCCAGCCCAGTGTACGGTTTGTATACCCCATCACACATGGTAAAATCTTTACTGATTTTTACACGCAAATGAATACTCAAAGAAGAGTCTCCCATTATTTGTTCAGCATTGTCTCTCTCTCTCTAGAGTAACAAGTAGAGTTAAATGGCACAATATTACAGCACACAAATCAAGGAAAAGAACAGAGGAGGGTAAGGAAGAACTAAAAAGAGAGAGAGAGAAGGAGGTCACTCATGCTGCACAGTTTGGATTCATATTTGGATTTCAAACACAGCAATGTTTGTGGGTGTTTGGACCCATGGTTTAGGTTTAGCCTATTAAAAAAAATTGCAAAATTTGGAAGCAAGTTTGAATTTTGAGCATTCCTATTGTCCATAGGTGCCTGAACCCAGGTTTTGATTTGGGCCACTCTCTAGAAAAATATATTAACAACATTCATATATATTGACCTATATTTGAATGTAGTAGTCAAAGTTTAGCACACATTTCCTTTTCATTTCATTACTACAAGTGGCATTGACAGCAAAGTCAAATATGCCCTTAGCACAAAGGAAAGAAGTAATGGGATTATTGTTTCTAAAGCTCTGTCTAGTCACATTCAGCACATATTGTATTTCTATGCATTACAACAAGCTAGCAACACAATTTTGTCATTTCCATTTTTCACATATTTTCTTTGTGTGAATTTCAGTGAAATAGGCAAGTTGTCTGTGACAAAGCTCTGTCAGTCTCAAAAGAAATTGAAAAACGGGAATTACAGAAGGAAAATCTTATAGACACAGTCAATAATGTAGCTACGTCTACCCAATTTATGATAGAGGAACAAGCTATAATGCCACCCCTGTATTACTCTTATAGGACATAGAGGACTTGAGGACAAGTGACAGACATTTTCTTGTGGAAAACAAAGACCATAAGCTTTTCAAGGAGGAGGCTTGTTTTCTAACACACTCATTAAAGCCATGTACACTTGTGGTACCATGACCATTTCATAACTTTACGATCACCGCCTCCACACACATACCAGGGGAACTAGGCTGACTACGCTAATATTATTTTTGGAAACCCAATCAGTAGAGGACATGTTTATAAAGAGGCAACCTTTGTGTTCTACATTAGATCACTCCCTGTAGATGCAAAATGATGTCCTCAAAACAGATCCAAGTCAAGTAGAGAAAACATGAGTTGGCCCAATTTCATGCTTGTCAGGTACTTTCATTTCATCTATTGAGAACTCAGATTATAACCCATCTGGGAATTTACTTGACAGCCACAATCCACTATTTAACCCATGGAGTAATACTGTTGCTGAACTTCACAACTCCAGTATAGGGGTATGTCTACATTACAGCTGCTATGGCAGCACAGCTATGGCACTGAAGTTACACCACTGTAGCAAAGATGCTGCCTACAGTGACATAAGAGCTTTTTCCCTACGTTAACAGAAGAGTTGATGTAGGTTATCCACCTCTCCAAAAGGCGGTAGCTAGGTTGATGGAAGAAATCTTCCATCAACCTAGCTGAGACTACACCAAGGGTTAGGTTCACCTAACTACAGTGTACAAGGTGCAAAATTTTTCACAGTCCTGAGTAGCTACGTCAACCTCAGTTGCAGGTGTAGACCAGCTCTAGGAAGTTTATGGAAAGGAAAAGTATATAATTATAAAAGACCCAGGTAACCAGATTTTTGAAAAAGTAAACTGAGTAGTATAAAAAATTTTTGTCAGTTACCTAGGGCATGAAGGTATGAGTAGGAACAGAGCATCAATATGGAAGTCTTGTCCAAGGCTTGGCTTCTAGGTGGGTGAAGTTGAAAGAACTTTTGCTAGAGACTGAGAGGTTTAGGAAATTGAGGAAGGGATTATTATTTGGGTCAGTGAATGTTTTACAGTTGGGAAAGGATAGAGTTAAGAGAGAAATAGGAAGGTCAGGAATGTCTACACTGTTATTTTTAACAGTGCCTGAGCACTGTTTACTGCCTGAGCACTGAAATCTTGAATCAATTGATCCAGGGTCTGAGACTTGGTGCCATTTGTTTTCCTTTGCAGTGTAGACATAACCTAAGCCCCTGATCCAAAGCCCACTGAAGTTAAAGGGAGTCATTCCACTGACTTCAGTGGGCTTGGAATCAGGCCCTAAGCTAGGTATTATTATTAGTAGTAGTTATTCTACCTTTACTAATGGGGAAACAGAGTCTCAAAGAAACTCAATGATTTGCCAAAGTTTTATACACCAGTGCAAGAGACTGAAAAAGGAACCTAGTCATACTAACTCCCAGGCATTCTACCTCTCATCACTACGAGATTATTCTGCCTCACATTAATAAAAAAATCCCTTAAACAAAGTCCCTTAAACATTATTTTTAGACACAAAGTGGGGGTTATATTTCTGCTACTGCTAAATTTGCTGTCATTGATACAATATTTCTTTCTGTATTTCTCTTGAAAAGTTAATGATGCACTTTGCAAATTTTTATACATGCCATCATAGATCTGTTTGATCCAACCTTTTTTAATATAAATATAGCAGGAAATGCTTGAAATCCAGTTTAGCATCAAGTAAATCACAAAGATCTGCAAAGCAATTTCTCTAAGAGTCTATTTCCTATGACACAGTAACTATTTGTGTAAATTATCCGTATTTAACATTTATGAGACATACAAGAGTGGGTTATTTGTGCTGCATTACCAGCATCTGCCATATTAATTTTTGGTTTTGTAGATATACAACTGATTTTGATCCACTGATTGCCTTTGTTGCAAGCAAAGAATTGTAATTACATTTGGAAAATGTAATTAATAATAATTACATTATTACAACTGCACAATATTAATTACAATTACCTTACAATAAAAAAGCCTCGTTCCATTTAGAAAATGTCGAGGCGGTTCAAGCAAGTGTAAGGGATGTTTACAAAAGGTATATCTATTGCAGCCTGGCATGGGAAACGACAACTAGTTGGAAATTTTCCAACAGAACATTTTTCTGTCAGAAAATATCGATTCATTGAAATCAAAACGTTCTGCATGGACGTGTTCAGTGCAACAAAATTTCTGACAGAACCTGCCAGCTCATCTTCTTGCCTACTTCCCCAGCTCCTCAGCTGCCTATGGGGAGCCTAGGCTACCAGCCTCCCTGGCTATGCAGCAGCCTGCCAGGTGGGGGAGCTGGGGCTTCCAGGCTGCCAGCTCCTGAGCAGCACAGCTAAGGGCCTCAAGGCTTCCAGGCTCTTGGCAGCTTGCCTGGCAGGCTGTTGCAGAACCAGGACTTCCAGCTGCCTGGGTGCTCATGGACCATATTTACTTTCAGTAACAAAATATTGCAGAATTTCACTTCTGCAAAAAATGTCAAGGTGTTGGCTTTTCATCCCAGTTCAGGACCATTTTTTTCCCTAGAACCTTGAAATTTTTCACAGCAGTGAAATTCAGTTTCCTGGTTGGCTCTATGGGAAACTCATGTTACTGGTAATTTTGTTTTCTTTCTGTCAGTGCAGTCATAGGCATCACGATGTCCCCTTCTCACTGGCTGCCTTTCTTTCCCCAATCTACACACATCATTGCCTACTTATTCAGGCTTTTGCAGAGATAAAAGGATCTGGTGAGGAGAAATGACTGTGAAGAGGTGAGGAGTTTTGTAGTGGGTGGTGGTTTCTGTTGTATGTTATGGGGTTGCTTATTCTGATTTTGCAATCTGTGATGGGTGCCTTCAGCTTTAAATAGGCACTTTTGGGGGGAAAAATCAATCAGTATCTCCTCCTTTGCATAACTGAAACCAGTAAGGAGTTATTTCTATTTAACCAGGTCTTCCATCCGTTATAATGCTGAAGTATGATTGCAGCAACTCCCAGTGCTTGAGTAATTACATCCCAGCTAACAATACGATGTCTAAGTTTTGCTGGGCTAACATGGGTTTCACTTTTATTAATAGTGTTTCCAAGCTGATGGGGTGGAAAGAAGAAATTTGATGTGACATAAAAATAATGCTTCTAAGGTTGTGTCTACCCTATCACTTATGTCTGCAAAACTTATGTCACTCAGGGGTGTGAAAATAACCCACCCTGAGCGACATAAGTTTTGCCGACATAAATGGCAGTGTGCACAGCGTTATGTCGGTGGGAGAACTTCTTCCACTGATATAGCTACCGCCACTCATTGAGGTGGTTTTATAAAGTCGATGGGAGCGCTGCTCTTTCCCGTCAGCACAGAAGGGCTAAACAAGCAATCTTACAGCAGCGCAGCTGTGTCAGTGCAGCTGTGCCATTGTAAACTCGCTAGTATAGATGTGGCCTAAGACAAAATCTAACCATTTACCCTTCCATCTAGATGTTGTATATTGTATCTATCACCATGGTATCTCAGTGCCTTCCAAACTCTAAAAGTTAAATTTCCAAAAGCTGATAACAAATAGATCTAAAGTGAACATACTTAACATACTGAACATACTTGCTAACTGTGTGTCGGGACACAATTTGTCAGAAATCAGAAACAAAATAATGTTTTCCTTATATTTCTGAAAACTAGCTTTGCCTTTGCTAGTTTTAGACAAAATATTAGGGACTATAGATCTGCAAACTGAAAAATGATATAAGCACTATGCAGATTTCACTGAAAATATTATTCTGAAATGTCATACTCTATGTCATATACTCCAAACAGTAACATGAATAAATAGAAAATAAAATTCAAATGTTACAGGGCAAAGTTGAGTTGTACATGTAAGTTAGAAACATACCATGGGAGCTAGTTGACCTATATCTCTATATCTACTTACACATCTATATATCTACTGGATTAGAGAAATATTAGATAATAAGAAAAGCCTCTAATTGAAATGAATATGAGTGGTATGTACTATGCACTATCACTACTTTCTGCAACTAATTTAGAATTCAACAGAATAATATGCAGTCTTTTACTACTTAATTAAACTTTTGTAATGCCTGTTTTACCAAGATGAATAAAATGCATAAATTGTATGAGGTGACATCTAATGCACACAAAAAAAGAGAAATGTAAAAAATCAGAACAGTGGGTACATTAAACTGATTCTTAATAATTGAAACCAATTTAATCATTTGAGATTATTTTATTCTAGCTGACGTAATACTGTAGCAGTTTTATTCTAATTATAACCTGTTTCATTTTACTCTGCCTTTCTAGTTAATTATTACAGTCAATTTGTAAAATGACATGGTTCCACATTTGCATAGGTCACTATTAAATAAATGAATAGCTGAAATTACTCTAGCATTGAAGTGTCAACTTTGGTAGAAGTCAAGAGGACTTCAAATCTTCTTCTAACACCCCTTAATGTGTTAATGACCACTATTAAACTGCAATTAAAAGGCCAGGGAAAAAATGCATGAAACAGTTAATAGAAAAATAGCAGAGACACAATTAAAACACTTCATTTTTGACTGATGGAAAATAAAGTGATATGCTGAAAAAGAAGTATAGCATGAATCTATGCCTAACACATGACAGAGCTGACAGTTTAATAATAACAAATCATAGGCTGCCTTTTTTGGAGCATTACGCGTCAGCTTAACATTAACACCAGTAGTAAACAAGACAATGTGATGATTTTACCTTGTATTTAAATTACTACTTATTATGGCACTAAATAATAGCTTTAAATAACTTGGTGTCCAGAGCAATGATATACTGTGTATATATATGTCAGAGACAGTACTGAAAGATATGTTTAAGTTTTTGTCATCCTAAATAAAGGATATATGTATGTCTTAGCTGTGCAATCTACCACATTTGCTTTTGAAACCTTCTTTTGAATGCTTAACACTGTTATTAGGCTGTTCTCTCACCAAAGGAACAAGTTGTGATGATCGTATCTTAGCTCAAAGCAGCCCAGATTTCTGGGTATCAGGAGTTGTGTGTGTAACCCTTATTTAAGTAACCCAATTAATCAAAGCTATGCAAAAACTACCAAATTAAGCATGGTTACCTCAAAAACTTTTTTTATTCTGAGGTGAGAAAAGTAATACGGAATGATGCATTTCAGAGTCAAAGCTACAATATGTTCAATATGAAAATTAATGCTACATTTGAGAACTTAAACACACAAGTCAAGAAATTCAGAGTTATGGTTCCCACAGGAATTGTAACTTGACCTCCATGTGGCATATATAGTATTTTCTATTACTGCTAAGTTTTAATCATTCATATAGTGTATATCTCAGCTATGTGGCTGAGTTCTGGTTCCTGTGAAAAATATAAATGTGAATTTCCAGATTTTTTTGCATTTAAATGTTCATCATAATGTGACATTAGCACATAAATAGATTCTGAATTCAGTTACACCACAATAAATGCAGAGTAATTCCACTGATTTAAATAACTTCAGTGAAATAAACAAAGTTATTTTTGATTTACACCAATGCTTTTGAGGAGGCCCTAAGAGCCTGACTGTGCCGATGTAAATCACTAGCCATTTAAGCCGGTGTAAATCAGCAGTTACTCTTTATATTGATGGGCTTGATTCACTACTCCCTCTTGTATAGTCATTTCTACCTGTGCAAAGTGGGAATAAAACACCATCAGATCAGAATATTAGCATTTTACACCGACTTTGCACAGGATTAGGGTGACCGGATAGCAAGTGTGAAAAATCAGGATGGCGGTTCAGGGTAATAGGGTGCTTATATAACAGAAAGTCCTGAATATTGGGACTGTCCCTGTAAAATTGGGGGCACCTGGTCACTCCAGACAAAGATAAATGACTGCACAAGTTTCTGGACAGTAAATAGTCAGTGTAGTTCCACAGGTATAAACAGGTGTGAGAAGAGAATTAGGCCCAGCTATATTTAAGTGAACAGTCCGTTATACAGAATGCCCAACCAAACATGAAGGAATTCAAATAACATTGCCTGTGCCTAACTGGGGCCAGAATTAGAGCCTTTGAATCTATTTATCTGAAGTTCTCATATATGTGTAAGTTCGCAAATTGGAGAAAAATGCACATAATTACTGAAATTGTTTAAATAAATTAAACTGTTTATTTCAGTATGTGCATCTCCAGATTTACATGTAGTTAAGTCTGTTGGTGTCTACATCAGTGCAGTCTGGTATGTTGTTAAAAATGAGAGGACACTTACATATTGTGCATCTGCAGGACAAAATTTTCAAATACTTATGACTTCCCTATTTCGAAATCCCATTTTTTCAAACATATTCCAGGCTCTTGTCCTCAGTGAGGACCATGTCTATGCTAAGTCTGAAGAAGAAAAAAATCATAAAGCAAAAAACAAATAAGTAACACATTTGATCACACTCAAACAGCTCAAAAATAGCAAAAGGAATTTTTTCCCATAGTTTCCATAAAACAATAACTCAACTTTAAATGAGAAAAAGAATGAGAAATGTAGCTCAATTTGTAGGAAAGCAGGGATGTGCATATAATTTGGGTGGAAACCCAAATCCAGCGGAAATCAGGGACGGTTCAGGTTCAGGTCAAACCTAGGAACATTATCCAGGTTTGCAAAAGCTCCACAGTCCTACCTTGTTTTGCATTGTTCTTATAGCTGCAGCACTGCACCAACTCGTGTCAGCCCATTCTTGTGAACTGCTATCCCTCCCATTAGATTTCTTTATAGGTGCTGGAGTCTGCCCCTTCCCTTGTCCCATGGGTTCTGTGTGGCTCTTCCCCTCTACAGTTCTTTGGGATGCTGCCAAAATGAGCCACAATTTCTCACAGCCCTAAGCAGGTCTGCCCTGCTGTGGGCTGGGACATTTTGGGTGAGAGTTAGTTGAAAGCAAATGAAGCCAGCAGGCAGCAGGAACTGGATTATAGTCATGATCTTGTTATTAGCAGTTGAAGAGCTCATCAAAAGTTATAGGATCATGATTGTTAATAATTTTTGGTATTGAGTAGCTTGGTAAACCCAGCAGCTTCTGTAGCAATCATCTGATAGGGTCTGTGGAATACTATACACCTCTGCTATGCTATAAACAGATAAACTTCAGCAGGAAGCTTAAACTTGCCACATATCCAGCAGGATACTATGCAGTGCTATGCTTTCTGACTCTCACTAGAGCTGGGTGGGAAGTGGATTGTCCATTTTATAGGAAATTTTACTATTTCTATTTTTTTTCCATTTCAGAATGGAACAAAACCAAAAAAATAAAAATAGAGATTTCCTCTGAATTGAAATTTCCCAAAAACTTTGTTTTGGGTCAATAAAAATGTTTCATTTTTATTAAATAGAAACATTTAGATGCAATTCAACTTTCTAAAAGTGTGTATATATGTATAACAACTAATTTAATTTAAAAAAAAACAAAAACCAACATGTTCCAGTCAGAATATGTCAAAATGGGACATTTCAATATAATCATAATGCTTCATTTAATTTTTTTTAACAATTTTTTCTAAACATGTTGGTTTAGTTGTTAATGGCATTTTTTATCAAAAAAACCTTTTGACAAAAAATTTATGACCAGCTCTAACACACACAGACTCAAACAGGTACCAGATGCACGGACAGGAAATGCAGCCAAGATAGATTACAGTAACACAAATACAGCCACAATTATTATCAGCTACTTTAGAAGTTATTCCTTGTTAATTAAAATAGATAAATTTTCATAAAACTTGCCTCAATCATCACTGAAACAGAGGGGTGTGCACAGAAATTTAAATTTGACCACTTTTGGAGGGGCATGTTCTGTGCCCCCCCAACTTGCTCTTCCCACCCTTTTTACCCCATCTCCACCCTGGCAGGAGCTTGTGCTTCCCTCTCCTCACCTCCCCTCCACTCCCCACCCCAGTAAGAGATTGTTCTCCCCACTGCAGCCTTGCAGCCAGAGGAGTTCTGTTCCTGCAACAATTATTGGGGGAGCCTGGGCCCCTGTTTGCCCCCCTTATGTATGCCCCTGATGCAACACTACACTTGTGTAATCTGAGAACCACTGGCAGCAGACCAGGACCTGCTGGGTCAAAGGAGGGGTTATTAATAGTTAGACCAAGGTTTACGCTTGTCTACACTTGCAGTTAAATCAATTGCAGACAGTTGACTGCCAAAATGGTACCATTTCTTACAGTAGGCAAGGCCTGAGTGAGAAAAATAAACAAGTGTAGATTGAAGCACAGAAGATTCAGATGAACAGAAAACCCAGGAGGAGAAGAATGAAATATAGAGTCAGAAGAAGAACAAGAGAAATATGGCAGGACTTGGAGCTGGAGAACCAAACAGAAAGAAGGGGTGGGACTTGCGCTAGAAATGAACATGAAAGAATGTTCAGTAAAGAAGTTGCAGAGAAATAAATGGGAGGAGACAAAAGAGCAATGTCTCAGCTTTTTCCTCTGAAACTTTACTCACCATATATACCAGGAATGGCCAAACTGGCTTGTGATCCACATGCAGTTCTTTTACAGTGTGGCTCGTGGAGCCCCCGATGCCCTTCCCCCATTCTCTGCCTACCAGACTGGGGTGGAGATCTCAGAGCTTCTGCCTTGAGGCAGTGAGATGGGGTTAGAGAATTCTGCCCAGTGGTGAGGTAGGTGTTGAGGATGCGGAGAGGTCAGTAAGTTTGGCCACCCCTGCTATATACTGAAAATGATTCATTTTAATAATATCATAGTTAATATGCATTTTGTGTTTTTAAACTGATAATCCAAAAATCACTTTCAAAAGGAAATGAAGTAATATTGACGAGTACTCTAAAGTGAAAGTTCAGTGTCACAAAGCAGGTTCTTAGATTTGAGAGAAAAAAAAATTAACATGCAGATCTAAGTTGGCTTCTTATGGTTATTGAAAACAAAATTCAAGTGTATCTGTTATTTTTGTCATCTTAATTTTCTAAAGCAACAATTTTTACCAATCTGTAATTGCTTTGGAATATTTTTAGGATGTGTGGGTCATAGCGTAAAAGAAGAACTTGATGCTGAACCAAAAAGATATGTTTATATATTTAATTGTTAAGTTGAGAAAAATGTAGATCTATTTAAAGCAGGGATGACAGTTGTTGAGCATTGTGATGTATCATCTTGACATGAACGGAATGAGGTAGATTAGTGACTGACACTAGCAATGTCAGAATTTACATTGCAGCACACACAACCTCCATGGAAATATACTATTAGCACTCACAGTAAGCAGTGATGAGTAATGAGATAAAAATTGACAATGTCAATAGTCATAAGCCCTCACAGTCAAGAATAATGAACTATGTATGTGTATATTAATATATATGTGTATATCTAGCTTCTCTATCTATTTATCAGTCCATCTATCTGAAATGTATGCAAAGTAACTTTAATTACAGTTAAGTCCTATGCAGCAACAAGCACCATTTGAAATCTTTGGTGAGACAACTAATTTTAGTGCAGGTTAATTAAAGTCTGTGGGATAAATTTTACCACAAATTATTATCCATGTATATCTTACGATGTACGTTGTATGGGTGCAACTGAGCATAGCATTTGGCCTTTTTCCTACTGTTTAAAGACATAATGTACTAATATTTCACTGTATCTGAAACTGATCCAACAGACCTGCTAGTCCACATGTAGCAGGGAAATGCTTGACTTTACCATGAGGAGGAATTTGAAAATCAGGTCCATGTAAGTATAGTAATAACAAAAGTAAAACTGGTACACACTTGAGAATATTTTACTGAGTGAGGAGCAGTAATGATTGGACTAGGAGATTGGACTAATGATTGGACTAGGAGATTGGTTCAGAAGTTGGGTCAACAGAGTTCTGTTTCCAACATTGACTTGTATGATTTTGAGTAAGCCATAGGCAAATATGTCCAACATGTCCACTGATACGGGGGTCTCCATTTTTTTGTAGGCTAGCTGGGGTCACCTATTGCCTATTTTTCAGAAGTACTGAACACTCATAATTCTAATGGACTTCGGTGGGAGCTGCAGATGCTCAGCCCCTCTAAAAAGCAAACTCAGGTGTTGCCAGTAGGCCGCCCAAAAATTATGGCACTCCTGATGAGTGGATATTTCTGGACATTCAGATCTTAAACTCCCTTTGTCTCTTTGTATCTGTAAAACCTTCATTAGAACACTTCTCCGCCATTGTAAATCACTTTGAGAATAATTGATAAAAGGTTTATTTCAATGCAAAGTATGGGACACTACCAGGATGGGAACTATATCGTACCTAGATAGATAGTTACGATCTTTACTTTGTGTATTGTTTTTTATGGTTTACCTTTCTCTTTATTAATGTGTGTATCATCTTGACATGAGCTGGATGAGGTATATTAGTGACTGACACAAGTAGTTTCAGAATTTACTTTGCAGTGGTATAGAGAAATTAATAATTTTTGTTGTTGGCCCATCCCATCGGATTTGAGTGGTACAAACTTTATTGTGCATTCATTTTCAGTGCTCTGGATCAGAGGCTTCAACATGCATTTCTAGCATACCCCAAATTCCCACTGAAATCTGTTGCAGGCCTCAGATATAACAGCAGTGCCATGGGTATGGGACAAGGTTGTCTGATCAGGCACCTCCTATTTGTCTGAAAAGTGCTTCCCACATTTTCAGTGGTACATACAGTAAATAATTAAATAAGAATAAGATGGAAGTTTATTGCTATGGAGACAAAGTAGACAAATCATTTAAAGAAAATGGAGATTGTAAAAGCTGTCAAAAAGATAAAAATAAAGACAGTAAAAGTATTAAAGACATATTTGAACTTACAGTATGTAAGGATAACAACATAAATTTCTAATTTAGACTATGCATTGCTCCTTTTGGAAGGGAAATGAAATAATTGGCACCTGCATATTGTATCTGCTATGATTTTACTTCATTTTCCCTCTTTTCTTTGCTCAATAAAACAACGTTTGCAGGGTGATTTATACATCAGGTTTATATTTCAAGTTTTTCTATTGGAGCGTTTTTATTTTAAATGGTAATTTTTTTAACCTACTGCTGACATCATTCCCCACATTGGATCAATTATCTATGTGCCAAATAAAGTTTAATTGAACCCTTTTAAATATGTGCAGCTGTTGTGCAGTGAAATTGGCAGGTGGATTATCTCATTAGTATTAATCTAAATGTTCTGTGGTCTTTGCACATTTTTACGTGTGTGGAGTATATATTTTGTAATGGTTCTTAAGTTGTTTAAAATAAGATAAGCAGTACAAGAAAACTTGGATAATCATTTATGTAATATTCGGTTCTTAAATGGGATGAATTAAGGCCATTAAAATGATGAGTGATTCAAGAAAATCTCTTCCAGCAGACAGTGAATGAAAGTATTAATTTGAAAACTTCTGACCTGTTTCAATTTTATTTTAGGAGTGCCATGTTTTATGTATTGATGTTATTATCGTGATTCTAGGTAGTTTTCTTTCCAATCAGCTTAGCTCTCAGAAATCCTTTTGTAAAGGGGTTGCCAGCATCAAACATTTTACCTTGTCTTCTAGGGATCTCCTTTCAAAAGTTATTATTTATTCTTGGATCCTGATCCTGAAGCTGGTTATGACGGTGTGCGAGGGGCTCAAACAGCATAAGCACAACTGGTATAAACTGACCTGCCTCCATTTAAATAACTGGACTATATGGATTAACACCTGCCTAGGATTGTAACTTTTTGTAACCTTTCTGCCAAAATATTACCAATTAATATTATGTTGTTAAAAATAAAGGTGTACTAAACCCCAATTTAGTTTTCATGTTCATGCCTCTAGGTCAATTACAGAAGATTCATTTCATAGAGGACCACTAGGTCATACTTTGAATGATCAAACCAAACTTTATTTAAAAGGAAAATTATTAGTTAAGCAAACAGGCATGCAAATGCCACCTACATAATACTACAATTATACTTACACTCAAAGGTGAATAGTGTATCAGTGGGTGATCAGTCCGTTGACAACAGAGTGAAGTATAGCCTTGTGATCCTGAACTCTAATGGTACCGTTCTGGTGTTAATTGGAGCACTCTTGCAATTTGGCAAAATTTTTCCTTTTATAATCTATTATACGCTAATTAACATCCAACTGCCCCCTTACCATAATTAGATTTCTACTACTTCCTGATTGGCTTTTTACATTACTCATTATTTAAATTAATATCTTCACCAATGTCCTTCCCATACTATCAATATATAGATAGCATATTAATAGAACATTCACAGTTCTCAAAAACACTCATGTAAAATCTTGCTCAAGCCAGTTATGACCAAAACATAACTGTACTATAACCACGGGTCA
Source organism: Mesoclemmys tuberculata (assembly GCA_007922155.1). Taxonomy (NCBI): domain Eukaryota; kingdom Metazoa; phylum Chordata; order Testudines; family Chelidae; genus Mesoclemmys; species Mesoclemmys tuberculata. Next base: position 41,818,388 of record ML675616.1, on the reverse strand, counting down.
TTTCCTTGATAACTTCAATTTTCCCATCTTACTATCTCCAGCTCAACTCTAACTTTCTCACACTAGCAGTGTCAGTTTCCAGTACCTAACTACATTTAGATTAATTTAGGCCAATGCCTAATTTCTACTTATTTCTTACCCTAGACCATCCTATAGGCTACAGGAGGCAGCCCAATGTTTTAAGATATGAGCGGAGACAAATTAGTAGAGAACCCACTTGGGGTGACACGTTGTCTAGCACCAATGGAATACACTGAATCAGGTTCTGGGGTAATAGAGCAGAAATTGACCCAATGAATACATCCAGGGCTTAAAGTTTTGTGCAGTGTCCTAAATCCTTAACGCTTTAGTTTTGAAATACCAACAGCTCAGCACTGACAAGCTCTCAAGCTCACAGAGTGAGCACTGGAAGGCTTGGGGAAAGGGACACCTTTCACCCACCACTTGAGGGGAAGCCCTTCAGGCACTCAGCTCAGCTAGCCCCAGCCCTGCCCATTGAGAAGGATTTCTCTGCTGATGTGACAGGGAAATCCCACCCCACTTAAGGGGATGGAGCTTCACCCTGGCCAGCAGGGTGGGAGGCAGGGCTCAGTGAGCCCAAGAGGCTGGCTTCTTTTGTATAGGAAGGGGCTGAATCCCTTCACCTGATGATCCTGGTGCTATCTCCTTGGAATTGGGGGGACTGTATCCCCTCTTGGCAGCCCCTTGAAGATGAAAGATGGGGTTGTCAAGTGCCTGCTGAAGCCAGGAGGGGAAGGGAAGGCCATCAGGCTTCTTCTCAGAAGAGTCCTAAGGTAAGAGGGGAAACTCTTGACTTGGGGGCTCAGTGTTTGAGGGATTAGGGAAATAGAGGTATATGGGGGTTAAGGCAAACTGGTGATCTGGGGGGAGGTCAATGACATACTAGTGGGCAGAGTGCCAATGGAGAGCTGAAGAGCTGTCAGGGCTCAGCTTCTCCCCGGACAGCTCTGAGTTGAAAGAGATGAAAACTTCACTAGGAGGTAGGGAGGCAGAGCTCTACTTGTATATGAGTTGAGGAATCAGACTATCCATACGTAGCTGTCTGTTTGGTTCTGCTTCCCCAGCAGGCAAGTGAATGGGAAAGGAAAGCCAATCAGAGGGAAATGCTCCACAGAGCGCTAGAAGGGTCCACATGACAAACACACAGACTTGACAGGTCTGCGCTCTACTCTTTGGTGCATTTGTTCTTTCCAACCACTGTGTAGGACCTACTTCCAGAATTATTAACTAGCCAACCCACCCTCTTAGAATGGTCCCCACCTGCCACTGATTTCTCCTATTTCATCCTGCTTTTTTTTAAACCCAATCACGTATATGGGAGTTAAGTATATTTTATTTTTAGTATTGGCCCTAAAATTATAGAACTCTAGATAAAGTTTTCATGGACTTACGAGTTAGTATGTCTATTAGTACACCATCTTGAGTGCTGAGGAAGTGACTTTTGCAGTAAATCTCCACAGGAAAATGTAGAAGTTGCATGTCACACACAAATTGTCCATGCTTAATCCACGTCTGCATACCTAGTAACAGTGATAGTGGACCAGATATGCAGATGTCCTGGTACTAAAGTGCATTCATGCTTGGCCTAATATTTCTTCCCTTAGCCCTAGTGCTTAGTAGCATGCAAACAAAGCCTTTTGTATTGGTCTTTGATCTCTCTCTCTCTCTGTTTCTGGACTGGGCCCATAATGTTTCAGATAGGTTAGTTTTTGGTTTTATATAAAGAACATATGTGATGGTTTCAATCTTGGTTCACTCTGAGGATTGCACTAGGGACTTCTGGAGCTAAAAACCATATGTCTCTATAGCTTGAGCTAAAGAACTAGACTTTCAAGCTCAGAATGTAACAGACCCCTGTGCTCTGGAGTTCAGGCACAGACATGGAGATGAATATGTAGCACACACTAACCAATTGGTTACACACACATTACAGAAACCATAAGTCACCTTGTGCTTTAAAAGAAGCAGTGGAACAACAAATACCCATAAAAACACATCCAGGGAAAATGGAATGTTAGAAAGACATACGGTGCACATATGGCAATTCAAGATGATAATAAGAAATCTAAAGAATAAGAACTAAGCATGAATGGAATCAGAGAAGAGCACTTTCCTGTGTCTACAAGAGGCATGTTTCTCTGTTCTCAATAGCTTTAAAACCTTAAATTTTCTCTGAGCAGCTCAGGCAACACTCCAGCTGGACCCCATGGAATGAGTGTCCTGCCAGATGGGGGAATCCTCAGAAATAACATTTTCAGCTATTGTTAAACATATTTGTGTCCATAATAAATTTGTATCCATAATAAAAGATTTTATACATCCTTTCTGGTAAATTCTCCCTGGTACATTAAGATGTATATAAGACCATACTGCATTCAGTGCCCCCTCCATGGTCCATTTTTTAGCTATTATTCTAATTGAAAGTTAGATGGCCTTCTAGGGCAGGTTAACCCCAAGTAATAGGCTGGACTATGCATTTTATGGGTGGACACTGAGGGGGTGCTTTGAAGAGAGGTCTTGGAAGCATATGTAAAGAGGCACTCTCATTTCCAGCAAGCCCTACTGCCCCCTTTTCTGAGTCTCCCACTGCTGGGAGCAAAAATCACTTTGGCCCTAGTTCTGTTGTGTGCCTCTGGTATTAGGGAAGCAGACAGAACTGTTTACCACCCTGCACATAGTTAAATAGAAAAAATAGTGTGCCTGTTGGGGCCAACCAATTACTGCTGGTGGGTTGGGGGACTTTGTCCTGATCAGTAGCTTTGGTAAAGGACTTCTGCTTCCTCAAAACTGCTGGAGGCTCTTCCAATTGAAAAGAGTCCCTGCCTTCTCCCTCAAATCACTGCTGATTGAACAGTGAGGAATAATTATCCCAATGGATCCCTACTGCTTGGTTTACAGAGCTTCTTGATTGAGAATGGGTCTGCACGACATACTTCTGCACGTTTCAAAGTCTTGAATGAAGACCTCTAGGAGTATCTCATTATTGGAAGGGTGAAGGGCTTGATTCTGCAAGGTGTTGAGCATTCTCTACTTTAACAGTTGACGGGAGGTGCAGGTGCTCAGCACCACAGATGATTGAGTCCTATAAACCTAAGAACAATTTATGTGAGAGAGGGCTACAGGTCTGGACTCTGGATTTTCACTGAGAATAGAGAATAAAAATTCATGACTTTTTGTTGCAGGAAAAACAAAACAAACAAACAAGGTTCTTTGTAGAGGGTACTTGTGGAAATAATCTTTCTTCTGTCTTAGAACATGGTCTGGAGAATATTCAACATAAGTAACAGTATTTATTTTAGTCTTTCTATTTTACAGTTTTGTTTACAAACCCTAAATTAAATCTGTTCATTCAAATGAAATGGCTTGGTTATTCCTAGCTGAGAGCAGGCTAGAAAGTGGGATATTTTTACCCTGTAAATATGAACAAAAATGTGCGTGCATGTGTTTATATGTATGTACACACTCATGTGCATGCATATGAGAGAGATAAATAAACATATTTCATGTTCTTATAATCAAATTTGTACATATACTCTCACACACAAAGTTCTTAATTTCAAAATAAAAAACTTCAATAGGTTTCAGTTAAGGTTTCTAGGTTCAATTCCAGACATCAGATGTAGCCTTAAAAATAAAATTCCTTTAAAAACTATAGAATTCACAACCTTAATTTCATTTTCATGCATAAAGACCATTAAACAGAAAAAATCTCAAATACTGTCATCCAAAAAACCATAGCTCTGTCCCTTTAACGAACAGTCACAATTGTTTAAAAGTCCAAAATGAATCTTAGCCATTATCATATAACTTTCTCTCAGAATTGTACAGAAATGTTAATACCTTACTCTTATTCAAACAAAGTTGATACAAAATCTTGCCTCTCATAGAACCATACACGTCACAAAACAAGAAATACATGTTGTGTGATGATGAACCTATCTAGAAACATCAGAATCATTATTGTGCATCCATAATACATGGGAACTTAGGAATTGCAATAGCAGACCAATGATCCACTTAGTTCAGTATCCTGTCTCTGACCATGGCCACTAACAGATGCTTCAGAGAATGGTTTGAGAAACTCTGTAGGAACCTAATTTCTTCCATTTAATGGTCGGTTATGCACTGAAGCATGAATATTATTAACTCTCCTAAAGAATAAACATAACCTATCTAATGTAACTGTGGGTCTTCTCACTATCTATACACATTTCTAATCCTTTCTTGTATACTGTTACACTCTTGGCTTCAATGATATGATGTGGTAATGAGTTCCACAGCTTAATTATGCATTGGGTAAAAAAGTATTTTTCTTGATCTGTTTTATATTTGTTGCCTTTCAATTTTGTAGAATGTCCTTGTATTACAGGATGAGACAGGGTAAAAGGGAATACCTGTTTTTCCTTCTCTTTACTATTCATCATTCTCTATATTTCTTTTATATCCTATCTTTTATTTCTTTCCTCTCTAAGCTAAACAGTCCCAATCTTTTCACTGTCTCTTCCCATGCCTCTTATGTTGCTTGTCTCTGAACCTGTTCTAGTTCTCCTGTATCATTTCTGAGCTAAAATGACCAGAAATGAGCATAGTATTGCAGGTAGTTTATCTTCTGTTCCATTCCTGATGTATTTATCAATGTTTGCTGTTTTGACTTCTACATTTAGCAGCGATTTTCACTGAGTTGTTCACAATGATAGCCAACTCTTTTTCCTAAGTGCTTCCAATCAATTCAAAACACTGCAAAGTAAACAAGTAATTCAGATTGTTAGTTCCAGCATGCACTACACTGCATTTGTCATCACTTTGTTTATCATAAGCCAACTAGGGAAATACCACCTAGATGGAGCCACTGTTATATAAGCCACTGTTACATAATTGGGTAGAAAATCATTCCCAGAGAATAATTATTAGTGGTTCACAGTCAAGGTGAAAGGACATATTGAGTGGGGTCCTGCAAGGATCAGTTCTGGGTCCGATTCTATTTAATATTTTCATCAGTGATTTAGATAATGGCGTAGAAAGTACAGTTATAAAGTGTGCAGACAATAACGTGCTGGGACGGCTTGCAAGTGCTTTGGAGGAGAGAATTAAAATTCAAAATGAACTGGACAAACTGGAGAAATGGTCGGAAGTAATTAGGATGAAATTCAATAAGGGCAAATGCCAAGTACTCCACTTAGGAAGGAACAATCAAGTGCACACATACACAATGGGAAATGACTGCCTAGGAAGGAGTATTGCAGAAAGGGATCTGGGGGTTTGTAGTGCACTGTGTGGCCGGGCCCTCCTGGCCCTCCGAGTTTGCCCCTGGCACAAAAGACTCACAGCTGTCAGTGTTGCAGTCACCTGTGCTCATTTATTTACAGCACACACCGTCAGTTCCCCAGTCCCTGCCCCAGACACTCCAGGGGCTTGAAGGCTCAGGGTTGCTTGTCCTTCCTGGCCAGCCAGCCAGCTGGCAGACTGACTTGCAGTCCAGTCCAGTCCAGTCCTGTCCTGCTTGGCCACACCTCCCCCTTTTCCTGGTTTCTTGAGCTGGCCTATATACCCTCCCTGGCAAGGTAGCCAGTTGTTCCCTCTTTGCCGCATTAGTCAGGGATCTGGCTTAGCCTAATCAGTGCAGGCATATGTTGCCTGATCCCTTTTTAGTTTTTGGCTCCACCAACCCGCACTGCCTCAGCCCAGCCCACTAGGTTAGGAGCGACCTAAGCAGCTTTACCACCCTCCACTCTGTCACAGGGTCATAGTGGATCACCAGCTAAATATGAGTCAACAGTGCAGAGGCATGCACAAGGGGGGCAAGCAGGGGCATGGGCCCCACCAATAATTGGTGGGGCACAGAATTCCTCCAGCCCCAGGGCTGCAGCGTTAGAGTGAGCTCCTGTTGCCCTAGGGTAGGGTCAGGAGCTGCCAGAGCTCTTAGCTGCATCACTGAGCTGCCAGATCCCCTTTTCCAGGAGCCATTATTGGAGCTCCCTCCACCGTCTTTGCCTCCACCAATCAGCAGCTGAGAAAATAATGAGGTGCTAATCCGCCTAACAACTAGTAGTGGGTCAGTGAGCAGAGCCTCTGGGGGTGGGGCAGGCAAGGAAGGGGTCAGTGGAGGGGAGTATAGGGTACCTCATGGTGGGGATGGGTAGGAGGGGGGAACATGGGGTTCCCAGTGGGGCTGCAGTGGGAACACGAGCACCAAAATATGCCCCTCCAAAGGGGATCATATTTTTATTCCTGCACATGCTCCTGCAACAGTATCAGTGTCGCAAAAAAAGGAAACACCATTCTGGGATGTATTAGCAGGAGTGCTGTAAGCAAGACATGAGAAGTAATTCTGCCACACTACTCTGTGCTGATAAGGCCTCCACTGGAATATTGTGTCCAATTCTGGGTGCCACATTTCAGGAAAGATGTGGACAAATTGGAGAACATTTAGAAGAGAGCAACAAAAATAATGAAAAGTCTAGAAAACATGACCTATGAGGGAAGATTGAAAAAACTGGGTTTGTTTAGTCTAGAGAAGAGAAGACTGAGAGGGGACATGATAACAGTTCTCCACTACATAAAAGGTTGTTACAAACCAGGACAAAAACTTGTTCTCGTTTACCTTGGAGGATAGGACAAGAAGCAATTGGCTTAGACTGCAGTTAGGGAGGTTTAGGACATTAGGAAAAACTTCCTAACTGTCAGGGTAGTTAAACACTGTAACAAATTACCTAGGGAAGTTGTGGAATCTCTGCCATTGGAGGATTTAAGAACAGGTTAAAAAAACACCTATCAGGAAAGGTCTTGTTATTATGTACTCCTGCCTTGAGTGACACCTCTAGGTTTCTTTCAGTCCTATACTTTTCTAATTCCATGATCAGTGAATTTCTTCTACCATCATGCTTACACTGTTAAGTCCATCTGCAGTTCCTTGAAGTCTTCTCCAGCCTTGAATAAACTACATAATTTTATGTCATCTGCATGATTCTGCATCATTATTCACCTCTCTCTCAAGTCATTGATGAATGTTAATCATCTCTTGTCCTAGTATGGAACCAGGGGACACTCCACTGTTAATGTTTTGCCATTTTGAAGTTTGACCGTTTTTTTCTACTCTTTGTTTGCTGTCTCTCACTTTCTAATCCATGACAGCACTCTAATTCTCATCATATGACTACTAATTCCTTAATAGCCTCTTGTGAGGGACTTTGTCAAAGACATTTTGAAAGTAAAAAAAAATTATATCAGCCAATTGGCCTTTATCCATGACCTTGGTGACATGTTCCAAGAACTCAAGCAAATTAGACAGGCATGATTCTTTACAAAATCTGTGCTTGTTTTCCCTTATCCTATGTTGTTCCCCTAAATTTTGTACACTGAGCACTGAGAGATTACCCTATTCTCAGTTGTACTGCCTGGCCCCCAGGGTGCTGGAAGGAGCATTTGTAGGGAAAGTCCTTCTCAGCTTCTGCAGCCCCAAGATGGAGCATGTTCAGACCCTCTGTAGGTATGGGGCACATCAACTCAAGTCACAGATAGCTATTGTGAGAAGATGGAGAATGTTCAATACAGATGGATTCTTTGGAGGAAATTAGCTGCCAAGCTCTAACAAGTCTCTGCTAAGTATGTGGGAACTGAGATTTTCACAGGCTTATAACATGGGCAAATTTGGATGGTTCTTCCTGGGGAATAGCAAAATCACCAGGGTAACTGCCCCAGCCAAATTTCAAGCCTCTGCTCCAAAGCATAGAGGCACTACAGCTTCTCAACAAACCAGGTGAAAGAAGTTTTTAATATTTTAATTTTTAAAATTTGTTATTTTCTCCCTATCCTTATTCTCAGAAATGGCTGAAGCATTTTATCTAAAATGTTTAAAACAAACGCAGCCAGAGACAAAAAACTGGCTTGGAAAATTTCAGTTTAAATTATTAAATTTTGGCAAAGGTATATGCAATTGACAAGAAAGTCCTATAGTGGTGTCAAGATACCTGAACTATAGGTGTCCCTACCTGTGTCACATGTAATAAGCAATTATTACTGTATCCCATTGATTTTTGTCATTCCACCATGTTCCAGTAATGCTGAACCATGATTCGGTAAAGGTCTTCCATTGCTAGGCACTTTAGTTCACCTATTTTTTACTTTGTAGTTTCTCACAGTGGCATATTGGCATTTACACTAAGGGGTTTCATTATTATTATTTACCATGTGCCTGCTTTTATTTAACTTTTTTGTTTGACACTCAGTTGCTTTTCCAGAATTTAACTCAGTGAACTCAATCTATCCTTTCTTTTCAGTTGCAATTTGTGTCCTAGCTTTTACTGAATACAGAGTTGCTTTAATATTACTGACGTCCCTAGCACATGTTTCTGTTTGATTTGCATGCTCTTCAGCACTAGTCAGCCTTCCCTCAGCTCCTCTCAAAACCTTGTTAATTTTTTATGCCATCAGTCTGATTCCACAGTGGATAAAGTTCAGACTGTCCCTTCAGAACACTCTGCACTTTCTAAACATTCCCCAGTGCCTAATAAATGTATTATAACAGCTTCTCATCTGCACATTGACACCCTGAAATTCCTCCCATTTCAGAAAAAGCTAGCCTGGAGGCCTTGAAGCTAAGCTTTTTTAATATACATTTATCTTCTAGGACCTTTTCCCTACACCTCTCTACATTGTTTGTGCCTATTCATGTTACAACCCTAGACACTCGCTAACAGATTTTTAGGTGTCTTGCAAGATCTGCCACCTTCAAATTTGCTATGTAAGTCACTGAACAGGTGTTATAGTCATCACATACCCCGTGAGCGATATCTCTAACGGTCACTGCAACCTGTCCTAATTGTAACCCCATCTCTTGGAGTGACATCCTCAATGTTTGACCTCTTTCATCTCCGTTGAAATGCTGGTCCCAACGAAGAGAGTTTGCCGCTCTGTTACACTTTGGTCCCCTACAAACACAAAACTAGCTTCCTTGATTAGAGGATCAGGGCAACAAATTCTGAGGTGAGTCTGCTCTACAAAGTCCTTATATGCTGCCTCTATACATAATTCAACCTCTCCCTGCGTCTTCAGTTTAGCAACTGTGGCCTGAAGATGCTGTATTTCAACTCTGAAGGCCATGAACTGCTTGTACCAGATTTACGCATGGATCACTTGACTATATATCTGCATTCTGTGTAGTAAAGCAGGTATATATAGCCCATATACCACATACCCCTGCCATAGCTCCAGTCCCACCAAAGACTTTTGTATAGAGGGGACACTTTCCCACACTAGTATTCAGGAGGAAGGGCCACCATATTGGCTATATCTCTCTATTACATACTAAAATAAGTGGACAGAAAGATAATATGTGTAAATATCTTCCTAGTTTGCAATGGGAGGATAACCAATAATTTGAACTGTGGAATCCAGTAATACTGTCAGTCTTTATGCAACTAGAAAAAAAAACCTATTCTTTTTTTAAAAGCTATCATTGCAGCAGAAACACAATTTTGATAAGTAAAATGAGCTGTTCCATTCTGATTTTGATGGTCAAATAGCTAATGTAGCCAAAATCTACAGCTGGAGGTGTCATTCTGAGCAGGCATCACTGAGGGAGTTAATAATTACATTTTTTCATATTCTGAAGACCATATGGCTTCAGTTTCTTAGAATCTGCGCACATGTTTTTGTTGATTGTTTAATGAGTGCTTGACACATATAAACATAATACTTCAAGTGGGATTTGAAGGTGGGCTGTACTTAGAGAAATCCCATAAAATTGTCTAAACTGAAATTTTTTTCAGGCCTGAGGGATTTAGAGAGATCGACTTTCCATGTGGCAGCTGGTAGCTGTACTACTGTATTTTATTTTATTTTTATAGTCTAGATTTTTACTGTCTAGATTTTTTATTGTCTAGATTTTATTTTTGTGATTGTCTAGATCTGAAACCAAAACGAAATACATTATTGTCTTCCCAACAGAAATGTAACAGAATTAAAAATATATCTGTAATACATATAAAGAGGGAAGTAAGGTACCACAGCGTGCTAGAAGCGTTTTATCCTCTAAAGACCTAAGAAGTGTAAACACAGGCACAATGTAGCACGGCATAAAGAAAGCCTTCTTTCACCTGCAACTGACTTGGAAATGCATTAATTCTGAATGAGGAGCTGGTCAAAGTGATCCATGTAATCATCACCTTCAGACTGCTGCTTTAATTTACTGGATCTGGGACTATATTTGGATGCCATATATGTCCACCTCCTGAATGAGACATATCACCCTGTGCCCCAGTTTTATCACTGGCTCCCACTCCGTGTACCCTGATGACCAGAAGCAAGGCTTTGAACTGACGAGGAATTTACACAGAATTTCAGTAGGTCAGTCCTAACTACGTCCATGACCCTGTCTGCATCCATGACCCACCTGAAGCGCTGGACTCCTTTGTGAATGTAACAATTGAGGAATCCATCTATACAATCTCTGTGTCAGATTATGAACTGTAACTATCTGTGTCAGGCTGGGAACTCCATTTTGAATGTGCAGCTTTTTGCCTTCTCTGTTACTTGTTTGCCTCCGTGTTGGATAGAAGTCCCAACACATAAAGATGATAGGACTGACAATAGAGGGTAGTCAGACCACTTTCAGGACAGACTGCAATGCCCCTATCTTTAACACAGTATTTTCACCATAACTGGGATAATGATGATGATGTAAAACAAAATGTTCCCAAGCAGAGCCTCCGTTAACCAAGGAGGCGAGAAGACCAGAAAATTTCAATCAAGTCCACTAGGGACCCACTTTCTCTAGATTTAAATTGCCCAGATACTTCAGTGATGCAAAACCCTAAGACAGATGGACAGAAAGATAGATATGAGGTTCCTAAGGTGGGAAGTCCTCCAGGGGAGGAGATTGTGCTGGTGGTATTGGCCACAACCTCCCCTCTACTACAGAGGCTGTAGAGAGCTAGGAGACAAAAAGTTAGTTGTGCGGACCCAAATAGGAATGTGCCCAAGGCAGTTTTGCAGTTGGACTGATTTAGTTCACCTTATCTGATGGGATTCTGTGGAGTTCCTGCTGTAACCCAAAGCTGCTCCCCAGAGTAGAAAACACAGTTGTAGAGTGGTAGAGCAATACCACTTGCCCTCCTCTGAGTGAATCCCTGTTTCACAGCTCAGGCTAGCACAGGACTGTGTAACACATCTCTGGTCCAGGTTCACTGAATCTGGAGTCCAGTTTTGAATCTGGTATGGGTCACATAAAGTGAAACAGCATCCAGGGTTTTATTATAATCCCATGCTGAGAATTTAAACATCACTAAACTACCCACTTGATTTAGCAGGATTGTCAGTTTGTGCTCGAAAGAGGGTAAGGGCAGAATAGCAAGAGTGTTGCAAGATGGCATGGAGGCCTACTGACAGTGCAGCATGGGAATCTTGCATGTTATCTGCCACTGTATCATCTTTTAGAAAATTCTGTGATCTATCATTTTGCTATAGGCACAACATTCATTTATACTTATGGGACCAAACCCATAAATCTTAGAAATCATAAGAACTTAAGAATGGCCAAACTTGGTCAGACCAATGGTCTATCCAGCCCAGTATCCTGTCTTCTGACATTGGCTAGTGCCAGGTGCTTCAGAGGGAATGAACAGAAGAGGTCAAGTGCATCAAGAAGCATCAAGTGACCCATCCTCTGTCACCCGTTCCCAGATTCTGGCAAACAGTCATCTCTGTATTGAGACTGAAAAGTAAAGACTTTGAGGCCCAAATCACAAAACATTTGGGAAAAGCTGAAATGATGTTTTTCTAAGAAAAGAACACCTTTCTTGCAATTCGTTCATGAACCCAAGGACAACAAAAAGTTATGAAGCCAGGGGCCTTCTCCTGAAACATTACAGAGGCACTTCCTTTACCCTTCTCTCTCTCTGTGCTGAAATGTATACTTGGACTTTGTTGGGGTTAAGAAACTATGCTCGTCTGGAATCTCAGAATGAGCCAGGTACAGCTAAAGAGGTGGCGGTTTTGGTCTTGACGAAGAGTGAATCAGATGATGCTATATTGGTTTTGGACTCCTCACCTTAAAGGAATACCATCAACTGGGAAAAAATATTTTTAAATAATATTTTCCTTTAGTTTTGCTTCAAACACGTTTGAAACCTCAAGTAGAAGTTTGCTTTCAGGGTAGAAGTTTGTTTTCATTTGCTGATTTCTAGGCAGATTGAGAGTGTTTGTTTACACATCCTGGGACTTGCTGCTCACACATTCCACTGTGGTAACATAACTGAGCTCTGGAAGACCGTGGTTCTATCTTCCATTCCCTCTGTAGGAATATTGTCTGAGGAGACTAACTGTGCAATCTGTGTGATACAGATGTGTGATTCAATGCAGCAGGTAGTTATTGAATTATATCACTGTTTAAAGCAGCCAAGAATAGCATTTGGATCTCCCTGCAATAGCATTCCTCCAATCCACAAGCAACAGAGGGAGGGGGCTGCAGCAGCATTTTGGGAAGCGTCTCACTGCCGCTCAGTAGCATTTTGTGAGGAAAAGAGGACCCATAGTACCATCAGAAGGAGGCTCCCTCATAATAACTATTTATGAAGGTGGGTCTACAATAGCATTTTGCTACCCACAATCACGTTTTTAAGTACCCTCAATAGACTGATGATTTCTTTCTCCCCATAGTACCATAGTTTGAGTGGCCCATATACCATCCCCCCCTCCCATAGCATTTTTGCCCCCTCCTTCACTTCAATAACAATCCCCATGCCACATATATGGGTTTGGAAGGCCACAAAAGCATACTAGGAATTTTCTTCTCTTCCTCTTCCCTGTGGTGGGAAGGAGCTCCCAAACCAGCTCCTCTTCCCTCAACCTCAGTGAGAAATGTTTTAAGCTCTGATATTGTCTCATCCTCCAGGCTACCTCAGCAGTCAGCTGTTCTAGTCTTTCTGGGGAAGGTGAGAGCAGCCAGGGCTGTGTTCCACATGCATGTGCTCAGACTGTTGTTTACAAGTGACTTCAAAACACCCTCAGCCAGAGATGGTTAGCTGCCAAAAATCACACAACTCAGAGCAAAATTAAAAACATAGACAGACTGCACATGGGGCAGGGCTTCTAAATACACGATTTGAAAATTGTAAATTTAGATTGATGGGCTCTCTGTGGGTATGTCTAGACTGCATTGTAAACCTGGGTCTGCAGACTCCATTTTTCCAAGCCCACATATGAGTGTCCACACTGCATTGTAAACCTGGGTTTACAACGGCTGGTCCCAGGTGTCACATCGTGCTAACACATCCATGCTGCACTACCTTCTGACTCCGGTCTGTGGCTTGAGCGCCGACCACACTGCACAATGACAGGGCCAGGACCCGTGTCACAGTAGGCTGTCAGCCATTTGCATGGAGGTCCTATGACCTTGTCTCATTGAGGCAACTCAGAGTCTCCTGGCCATGACTGCTTGAAGGGCCTGCTTAAACTGGATCCTTACAGTCCCAAGCTACTTTATCTTTTCTTGTACACTTTGCTGTGTGGGAGGAGTGGGGACATAGGGTGAGATGATGTGTCTTCCCCATCCCCTGGCCTAGCCACTCCCCTTTGAACCACCCAGTTCATGCTCTCTTCCAGTATCAATCCCCAAGTCAGCTGAGAGGCCTCTGTTGGGTCAAGGGAAATGGAGGTATCTCCTCTGCGATTAATTGGAGCTTCAGTTCATAACTTTGCTAGACACTAAAAATCATGGAGTGAATAGAGACACTGGAATTAAGGCTTATTACAACAATCTAAAATTCACTTATCGCTCTTTTACCTACCCAGCTTCCTTTCCTCCCTATGACTAGAAGGATGTTAACAGGCCACTTCACCTTGAATAATCCCTTCAAATGTGTGTTAACTATTTATGCTAGACAATCTGTTCCACCTTGTGTTTAGCTGTGATACTTTGAGTAAGTTTCCCAGCCCTGATGAAGAGCTCGATGTGGCTGAAAAGCTTGTCTCTCTCACCAACAGAAGTCGGTCCAATAAAAGATATTACCTCACCTGCCTTGTCTCACCAATTTCCTTACTCAAGTCTTTTAACCTCTCTGATCCTGATTTGGATCTCAGCTAAACTGGTGTCAGTGAGGAGTAACTCCATTGAAATGAATAAAGTTACACCACTGTAAAACTAGTGTAAGATCAAAACGAGGTCTTCCGTTTCTATTTTCCTGTGAAATAGAAATAACAATACCTATCTCAAAGGAATGATGTGACAGTGAAATAATATTGGTAACCCTTTTGAGATCCTCTGATGAAAGGTGCTGTATACCTGAAAAGTTACAGTATTATAAATGAAAAGAGCTGATATGTTTTTCTGCCCACCACTGACTGTGGATGTGCCATAAATTTCATAATAGAACTTGTTCTGGTAAGAGTTCCAGCCAATTTTGAAGATTCAGTTTCAGAGATAAGCTTCTAGACCTTTGATATTTATCCAAACTTAAACCAAATGCCAAAT
>ML675616.1:41796400-41798900 GCA_007922155.1 Mesoclemmys tuberculata | reverse complement strand
GGGCCCTGGAGCTGTCAGTCACCACTGCGGCAGGTGCTGCCCGTCAGCAGGGCTCACATTCTCATCCACGCCCCCTGCTTGTGCTTCAATCATTCCCCGTCAGCCCCCGTGCCCATTATTTTTAATAAAAGTCACAAACAGGTCATAGGCTTCCATGAATTTTTGTTTACTACCTGTGACCAGTCCGTGACTTTTACTAAAAATAACCACAACAGAATCTTAGCCTTAATTATTAGGCTCCGATGACCCTAACTTCTGAAGCAAGTAGTGTAAAAGCTATACAACCGCTAAATTAGCCCATCGGCTGGAGTAGCAGCTGTGGGAGTGAGTGCATAGCAGCTTTACAATTTGGCCGGAAGTGGTTCTCTCCCCGCACCATATTCTGTACTCGTTTTGTCTTCACAAAGTCTGATTAAATAGGCTTTATATGGGTGAAGTGACTTTCAGCCCACTAACCAGTAAGTCCAAAACGACATCGCAGCCACAGCTCAGGTTGATTTGCCAGCAAAGTACACTAGGGAAATACTGCTTTCTTTATAGTACCAGACTTCTGGGGATTTCATAGAAATGTGCACCTTTGCCATGACTATGCCAAATACTTTGGGGTCTTACTTGAAATCTGGGTGGGCCAGATATTTTTAAACCTAGCCAGCTGTAGTCATTGAACCTATATAAACAATACATTTTGGTGTGTAGATGTATATATACATGTGTTTGTGTGAGTGTGTATTAGATATATACATTCGAATGTTGTGTAGCAAGTGGTACATCAGTTAAGTCAAAAAGAACAAAAAATTAATAATAGCACCAAAGTAATATATATCCATTGGATCTTGTGCTAGACAAAGTAGCAAAATTAAAGCACTAGAGCCACCTTCTGACTGCACTGAAACTGCTGCTTTCTCATAATGGACATTGCATTAATACTTTAAACGGCAGAAAGATTTTTATATACATTTCAGTTCTTTATGTCTTTTTCCTTTCTCTAATTGCCTGGCATAATAAATATTGTATTTTATTGTTTAAATAGCTCCTTTTCGTTTTTTCGTGAAGGAGCTTTGTTATCAATGTAAACTTTTCACATTTATATTTGTGATGGGTTCTGTGCCAAGATTTAAAAAGCAACGTATTTGTGCTTTGGTTTTCTGGGGTTTTTTTTAAAGAAAGCTTTGTACACTATTTATCCTTTTAGCCAGAGATAAAAAATTATAAACAGGAAATAACATAGACAACTGAACAGCCAAAAGAAGCAGCAATCAAAAGGGGAAAAAAAAGGCATAGTTAAACATTTGGTTTATATTTTACCCTGAGCACTCTCTCAATGTGTTATGGAGCCTTATGTAATTTTTATAAACTTAATACTAAATATTAGTTAGGTAATTGATAATGCTTTCTCCATAAAGTAGGTCAAATCATACTCTCATCTATACTCATGCAACTCCATGGAAGTCGATAAAGTTCCATAGGTGCATTTGGCCCAGCATGTTTACTCAAACCTTAACCTTTGCTATATAATCATAGTTCTAAGAGGGAAAACATACAGAAACATACCCTTAAAGAACTCCCTCCCTCCCTATATTTTACGTTTGCAAATATTTGATCAGCTACGTGTTACCTATATAAAATATCTATCAGCCTATATGCTTATCTGAAATGTCACAAAATGAACTAGCTTCAGTACTGGTGTTTATTTGAAACAAATATATTTGAAATCCATTATTTGTGAAATTAATATACTAAAATATACCTTGGTTCACAGCATATGTTGTTCTGAGTTCATTTTGCATTATTTCAAATGCATTGTGCATGTTGTCACATTTATTTTACATAAGGCACAATATACTGTACCTTAAATTGTATATTAACAAACATATGGGAAATTTGTTTGTCCTTTCTACACAGGATATTGTTTTATACCAAGTTCTTGGTTTACTATTATGTGACCAGAGTTAAACTCCTCAATATCTTTATGTTAGTTTCCTTGATATTTTAATTACAACATGAGACAGCTGCCAATGAGGGCCTGAGAGACAATGTTTCTGATTGGAGGCAATTGTAGCACTTTTAGTGTTGTTGTGTATGTGGGGTTTTTTGTTTTTGTTTTGTTTTTGTTTGTTTTTTATTTTTTGGTACTATATTTAAAACAGAAAGAAGGAAGGATTTAAAAATACTCGTTAAAGGGCAATTTTTATTGCACGCTTTGTTTTCTATGAACATTTTAACAATTCTCTCTCTGTTGTTAGTTTGCTTTGGGAGCGCAAAAGAAAGACAGAGAGACAGAAGTTTTCCAGTTTGAGTGTCTGCAAAAGCTTTATTTTCATTTCATGAAAGTGTTTTTGGTACTGCTGAGTAGGTGAACTAAGAGACAGGAAAGAATATGATACTGTATCATTAATAAAAAATTGAACTGTTATGTTTAAGGAAATAAAAAGACTGAAACTTAATTAACAAACTGAGTGGAAAAAATAACATCCTCTAAAATTTTATAGAATGTAAATTT
>ML675616.1:41263900-41791400 GCA_007922155.1 Mesoclemmys tuberculata | reverse complement strand
TAGCTCTGAACCATTATTACAGGCATCTACTTTTTAATATGTATTGAAGGAGCTTAGCACATGCTTGCGTGCTGTATATAAATATTACACAATAACTGTAAGTTACTTGGTGGTAGGCTAGTTGGTTAGGCATTTTAATGTCTGTTTGTCCATATCCAATCATCTACACTACTGTACTCTACAATGCTTATGTTAGTAAGATGGTGTAAAGACCATAGCTGCAAATACTAGTGATGTATATTCATTAAAAGGAGAACCTGAGTATCCTTGAATGATTTTTCCTTTACGCTGAACCTAACAATCACTGACCAGCTTTGTCGGCAGTGATGAGTCACACTTCAATTTTAAATTGAAGCTGAACTTCAATCTCATTTTTGACAACTCCAGTAACTATTCTGTGAGTCTAATGGTATTTGATGTACCTATTAAGCCCCAGCTCCTGGAATCATGTGATTACAAGAGACTCTCGGCTTTCATTAAACAGAAAAGTAAGTTTCTAGCTCTTCTGGTTGCAGAGAAAACATGATTCACGTGTACTCTGAAGGCTGAAAAATCAGACAAATAAAGAAACAGGCAATAAAAACCAGCAAATAAAAAGAATCCCAGATTTATTATTTTAAAAAATGATCATGACTTTTAAGCCAAATCTCATGTTTTGAGGGGACCTGTTGATGTTTGAACTCTCAGGGTTGAAAATAGAATAATCTTCTATTCACAATAGTAATCCATGGTAATTTTTAGAGCAGTAAATTGTACTGTATAATTTGTCATGTAGTCACCTGCTACATCTGTATATGGTCTCAAAAAAGTAATTTGCCTGTTTTTCAGTATCATGGCTCAGGGTTCTCTGTATTCTGTGATTACACTCATGCTGCGGAATGCACTTCTGGCTTCAGAATTGTGCTCCAGACTGTACGAACTCTTTTAAAAACAAACAAAACACTTCGCTATTCCACCTCTTAGGGTTGTGAAGAAAACCTTGCCAATGTGGCCTGAGTGTAAAGCAATTCAGTGTTGTTTTCCTAAATCTGAAGGCAGCCTGAAATAATAGATTTTAAAGGTGTGAACTGCCCCATTGATCTCAATGAGATGTTGCCTCGGAAACCCAATGATGACAATTTTAATAATAACATTGCCAACTAATTTTCTACCCATCGTTTTAGCAGGAAAACCAAGCTAGTGTGCTTATCCAAGAATCCTGAATGGCCTCCCACAGCTGCCCCTCCACAGAATTTTCAGCCTGCTGCACAGGAATGCCACTGAGGTCAGGGGTCGTAGTTCCAGCTTGTCATCACCTACATGGGCATTGACCATTGATGGTGTTTTCACTCTATGGCATATCAACTATACACTCCAGTTATACTTTACATCTAGGACATTCCTTTTCTGCTACGTTGATGTCACCCAACCTAGACCTATGCCAGGTGTCCCACTTACTATTCTTGTCCACTTCCAGGACATGTTACCCACGTGTTCCAGCTTTATGTTTTATCTATTTCTTCCTTCTTTAGTCAGGACCATGTTGCTCAGGCACACCTGTTAATTTTTCCTTTTATTAGCTTGCTGTACTAATGATATTTCACTTCTACAGCACACGCTATCTGTCACATGTATCCAGCACTCTATTACTCTGTGGAGGCCATGTCACCCATGCTAGCTAAACCAGCTGTCACTCATGCACAGTGCTTCCAACCTTATATCTAGGACATGTCTCTCAATCACTTCAGCTGTCCCTTGTACCAGATGTCCCATAAATCCAGCCCACCATTTCTCTATCTACCACTTGTTTGTGTTCATTACAGCTGCCCTTTTTCTCTATCGTTTTCCTCTCTTGTCCAGTAAATGTCATTCATTCACTCATTCTCTCTGTCTGTCTTCTTCACCAGGCAATCCCTTTTCTGTCCATTCACTCTAGCTCCCCTAGACATATCATTTTATCATATACATTTTAGTTGCCTGGTATGCCTTGCACTTTCCTCTCCTACCTAGGGTGTGAAACCTATAAACTCATGCACGTTAGAAAGGAGCACATTTGTGAATATAAGATCTTAACTTCATGTAACCTCAGCTTCCATGTTGATGATCCACCCTATCCCTTAGTTGCACATTTCCTCACCGTCATCTCTTCATTAGACTTACAGTCCTGGTTTAACTGCCCTGCTTATCACAGGACCATTCACTTAACCTGGTCTTCACTAAGCACTGCTGTCCCTCTGAACTCTCTGTAGCTGAGTTCCTCCTCTCCAATCATCACCTGGTTTCTTTCAGCATTGCCCATCAGCTGCCTGATGAGCATCATGCGCCATCATTTGGCGTCATTCTGACACATCCAGTCCATCAACGTTTGATGACGACTTGTCTGCACTCAGCTCAACCCTCTCCTCCCTGCCTTCTCTTCCCTTTCTTCTAGTGATAGGATTGTTGATTCTCTCCATTCCTTACTCTCATCCACTGTTGGATTTTTAACCTTCGCAAGGTCCTCCCTTCACAAGGTCCACTGTGCCAATCTCCTGACCTGGATCACCCCCAACATCCGCTATCTCCTCTCCTGCTGTCATGTTGTGTAGCATTCCAGGTGGCAATGCTGACTTCCTCCATTACAAATTCATTCTCTCTTCCTTCAGTGGTGCCCTCTCTCCTGTTCTACCTTGTTTTTAGCTGTGGCGCTCTGAGCACCATTTCCTAGACCTGAAGAAGAGCTCTCTGGTAGCTTGAAAGCTTGTTTCTTTCATCAATAAATAAAACTAATCAAAGATATCACCTCACACATTTTTCCTCTCTACCTTTCCTAGCTATTTCTTCCATTTAATTGAATCCCATGGTCACAATCCCAGCCACTTTTTTATCATCTTTCACTCACTCCTCAAACCCTCCTCTTCTCTTTTCCTTTCTGAACAGGATCTTATTGACTTCCTGCAAGAGAAAAGTGACAAATATTATGCAACCTTCCCCCTCCCCTTGCCTTGCCTTCCCTTCTCCTTTCCCTCCTACAACTCTCTCCTTTTCTCAATCACAGATGCAGAAGTTTTTCTTCTGCTTTCCTCCCCTATCCTCTCTACTTGCTCCAGTGACCCCATCTCATGCCTTCTACTGATCTCCCTCACACCCACTCTTATCCTCTCCTTTCCCCCCCACCCTTAACCGCTCACTCTCCTCTGGCTCTTTCTCCTCACAATACAAGCATGCTTTAGTTTCTCCCATCTTAATCCTCCCTCCCTCATCTCTGACCCCACTTGACTCTCTACCTACCATCCCATATCCCTTTCATCTCTAAGCTCATTAAATGTGCTGTCTACAATGGCTGTCTGGATTTCCTCTTCTCCAATCCCATCCTAGACCCTCTCCAATCTAGCTTCCATCTCTTGCATTCCACTCAACTGTCCACACTAAAGTCTCTAATGATGTCTTCCTACCCAAAGCTAGGTCCCCCATTAGATGACATACCATATATTAAACTGATATAACATTAGATCTGAGCCAAATGTTGAAGAAGTGATATATACTTCCTTAACTGGCAATGAGAGATGACTTTCTGTAGTTATGAAAAGGCTACAATAAGAAAGATAAAGTGGGTTGATGTATCCCCCCCTGGGATAGTGAAATATTGTTTGAATGTACCAGAATGTTTACTTCCCTGAGTACGTCTTTCAGTGCATCACAGGGTAATTACTAGAGGTGGGAACGTGGATAGCATGAAAATGATACACAGTGCTTTTTAAGTGGTGCTCAGCCAAGAGATCCCAGAACACTAAATAGAAACCAGGGATCTCAGACCATCCAATGGACTTCTATGAAGCTTTGTGAAGAGCCTTTATAAAGCTGTACATGTTCTGAGAACTTCAGTGCCAATATGCAAGATATCTGCTTAAACAATTGACTGCAGAGCACAGATATATACAGATAATAATCGTTATAAATGGCCAGATGTTCCAAAGTGCACCCAGAAATCTCATTGCTTTCACATGGAGCTCTTTTGAAAAGCTGGCTGCTTTCATTCTAATTGCTTATGATACTTTACCATAAAATCTGGGCATTTCACAATCTTCCCCAGAATCCCTGTGAAGTGGGGAAGTGATATTATCTCCATTTTACAGTTTTGGAACTCAGGCACTGAGATCCAGATCCTCAAAGCATTTAGGCACCTAATTCTTGCTGATATCAATGGGAGTTCGAAGCCTAGATGGTCTAGAAGTTTGAGGGTCTGGGTCTTAGGAATCTATGCCCCACTGACTTTCTATGAGATTCAGGCTTCTGCATGCCTCAATAACTTGTGAAACTGGGACTTCGGTTCCTAGGTCATTCAATTCCTGGTCCAGTTGATGCCAGGTCCATATGACGTTCCCTCCCATGCACTCTCGGTGAAAGAATTCTCATTTACATCACTACACAATTTCAAATAACCTCTGATGAAATGGGGGCACAAAATGACCAAAAAGTTCTGATTTACATTTTCTTCTGTCTGCAGGAGGTCAAGGTGATGGCTCAAGGTTCAGATGTCACACCGCCACCTTAAAAAGGGATTGAGAGTTTGTTACAGCAATACATGTAATGTATTGATACAGGTAGATTCCATTATATCATCTATTTGTACGTTGGTGAGAGATCGTCCTTTAAACAATGCAAGATCAACTCAAATTTAGCTGCATGAAAGCTTCAGTTAACATATATACGAATTGTTTTAAAAGCAAAAATAAAGCAAAACAAAAGGAAAACATGAGGCCTGATTCTCCACTTAATTACACTGAATACATTGGGAATAACCTTACCAAAGTCAATGGAGAGGTACCAGTATAAAAGTGGTATAAATGAGAAGGCTCAATATATTGCTGCTGGAATAATTTTTATTTTAATAAAAACATACTTCACAGTTTTCCATTACTCTACAACCAGGCTCCAAAAATTGTTAGAATGGGTAGGTGTCACACCTCTTTACATACTCATAAATAGATTACATCAGAAGGATTCTGCTGAATGTGTTTGTACAGAATAAGTTCATCCACACGTGGGGAGGGCTCTCAGAGGTGCTGTCAACACTACTGAAGCAGTTCACCTTAAAAGCAAATACACATGATTCTAGTTTATGCCTGCCTTTACTTTGCTAAATGTATTTACAGGCTCAAGCTTGCAACCTGCTGTGTGAATACAATTGTATCCATGTGTGGACTATGGCATGAAGAGAAGACCGATGATTCTTCTTGGCTGGACTTTTCCCAAATATACACTTAATTAGGGATGAAACACAATCACCCTCTTGTTTAGCTTTCCATCGCTCTAAAGGTCATTGCACATGCTGTTGTTGTGAGTTGGCAACATGCCCTCTTAAGAAATAAGCTTGAGTGAATGGGGCTGGGATTGTTTCTTCATCTAGGTTTGTACAGTGCTCACCATAATGGCCACAATCCTGATTGAGGCCTATGGGCACTAGCATAATATAACTAATTAATAATAATAAAAAATGTCTGGGCTCTAATTGTGGGAGTAATATAGTATGAGGGATTGAGTTTGGCGTTAACTAGACTGTTCACCTTTGCTAATAGCCTCCTTGACTGTTGCCTCTAATAATTTCCCTACTTCCTACACAGGGCTATGCAGCAAACCTAATTATGCATATAAATCTGGAGTTCTAGAAAAGAAGCATCTGAATATTTTAAAAGAGGTATCTGGGGGACTTTTGAAACCTCTGCAAATAATTTTCATCAAAGCCATGGGAATTAAATGACTAAAAATAGCCCAATAGAGCAGGAAGGAGAATTGGTAAACTACTGGCCAATTAATTTTACATAGATGCTGATATATAAGGGAATCAATATATGAGTATTTAGGAAAAGACTCCAATCAATGATTTAAAAATAGGCTTATTGAAAGTAGTTAATGCTAAAAATATACCTAATCGCTTTATTTGATGTAATTATTGATCCAGTACCGGAGATGGAGTTTTAGGCCCATAAAGAATCCCACTGGAGTCCAAAAGGCCCTGCATGAGCACAGGGGTCCATCTCACAGATTAAAGTGCAGGTCTGAAGTCTATGTGGTTGTGCAATGGATAATGGACTGGAGTAAGTCATTATACACAGTGCTACATAATACACTTACACAGACTTTGGGATAATACTAATAAAATAAGTAAATAAGTAAGTAAATAACAGTGCCATCGGCTAAATTAGAAATAGGTTGACCAACAGGAAACAGAAAGTAATTGTTGACAGTAAGATTCCCCCAAGTAGAGAGCATTATCAAGGCATATTGGGAGCATCACAGGGTTTGCTATTGGAACCCATATTATTTTTAATGACAACCGGAGCGATTTAAGTTAAGTGGCAATGTTAACAAAAGAACAAATGGATATAAACTAGCCATCAACAAGTTTAGGCTTGAAATTAGATGAAGGTTTCTAACTATCAGAGAAGTGACACTCTGGAACAGCTTTCCAAAAGGGGCTAACTAGCTTCACGACTGAGCTTGAAAAGTGGTGGAAGGGATGGTATAATGAGACTGACCACAATAGCATATGGCCCATCTGTGACTGCTAGTAGCAAATATCCCCAACAGCTTGAGATTGGGCACTAGTTGGATAAGGATCTGAATTACTACAGAGAATTCTTTCCCAGGTGTCTGGCTAATGGGTCTTGCTGACATGCTCAGGGTCTAACTGGTCACCATATTTGGATTCCAGAAGAAATTTTACCCTAAATCAGATTGGCAGAGACTTTGGGGATTTTTGGCCTTCATCTACAGCATGGGGCACAGGTCATTTGCAGCTTTAAATTAGTATCATTTAAATTAGTATAATTTAAATACTCCGCATTTGGAGTATTGTGTCCAGTTTTAGGCCCCCGACTACAAAAAGGGTGTGGACAAGTTGGAGAGAGTCCAGCGGAGGGCAACAAAAATGATTAGGGGGCTGGAGCACAAGACTTATGAGGAAAGGCTGAAAGAACTAGGCCTGTTTAGTCTGCAGAAGAGAAGAATGAGGGGGGATTTGATAGCAGCCTTTAACTACCTGAAAAGGGGTTCCAGGGAGGATGGAGCTAAGCTGTTTTCAGTGGTGGCAGATGACAGAACAAGGAGAAACGGTCAGTGCAGTGGGAGAGGTCTAGGTTGGACATTAGGAAAAAGTTTTTCACTAGGAGAGTGGTGCAGCATTGGAATGGGTTACCTAGGGAGGTGATGGCATCTCCATCTTTAGAGGTTTTTAAGCTGAGGCTTGACAAAACCCTCGCCAGGATGATTTAGCTGAGGATAGTCCTGCTTTGAGCAAGGGGTTGAGCAGGGGGACTAGATGACCTCCTGAGGTCCCTTCCAACTCTAATATTCTATGATTCTATAATTCTAGAAATGGTGGGTTCTCTGTAACTTGAAGTCTTTAAACCATGATTTGAGGGCTTCAGTAACTCAGCCAGAGGTTAGGGGTCTATTACAGGAAGGGGTGGGTGAGGTTCTATGACCTGCAATGTGCAGGCGATCAGACCAGATGATCATGATGGTCCCTTCTGGCCTTAGAGTCTATGTGTCCTTGACAGACAGACACTCCATACTCACTGGATTTCAATGGGGCTTGAGCAACTAACTCCCTTTAAGCTTTAAATGAAGCACTGGAATGGGTTACCTACGGAGGTGGTGGAATCTCCATCCCTAGAAGTTTTTAAGGTGTGGCTTGACAAAGCACTGACTGGGATGATTTAGTTGGGATTGGTCCTGCTTCGAGCAGGAGGTTGGACTAGGTGACCTCCTGAGGACCCTTCCTAACCCTAATCTTCTATGATTCTATGAAAAGCCCAGCCTTAATGATCTACAGGAGGGTTGTAAAATGCAACTTTAATCAAATTTGCTACTTACCGGTTGTGTAATTTCTACAGAGTCCTACTGAGTGTGCATGGAGCCCTCCAAACAAATGAGGAAAACAAGTCCCTGCCACATATGGCTAAAGGCCTGGTGAGGTTCTCAGTGCTTGAGGCTGGGAAAGCTCACCGCCTCCCAGGATCAGGCTTTAAGACAGACAAAGTGCAACATAGGATGGAAATTCAAGGTACGAGTTAGAGTGGCAGAAGTGAACCAACGGGAATAGAGCAGAACTTCCTTATGTTACATATACATCCTAGTGTTTGTTTTGATTGTTTTAGTCAGTTAATGTAATTATAGTTTCATAGTGCAAAGCAATCAAGGGGGCAGGAGTTCTGGAGCAGAGGCCAGATATCATAATCAAAGAGTGGCAAACTGTGGAGGTCATTTCCAAACTGCAAATTGACCTAAAAAAATGTAGGTCCAGTAGTGAAATGAAATTCAATACAGTCGTCAGCCATAGGAGAGGTAATAAATAACACAGCTGGGGACAGCTCTCTTGAAAGGAGTGAGTCCAAGAAAAATCCAGGGCTGACAGCAGATACAACTAAACATAACATTACAATTTGGCACCATTTAAAAAAAGTTAATGCTGCTATCAGATGCACATAGGAGACTTTCATACAAAAGCAGGTCAATAATATTACCACTTTACATAGCCCTTACTGCAACTATGCCTGGAAAATTACATTTATTTCTGAACCCTGCCATTTAGGAAGAATAGACAAGCTAGAGAAAATAAAAAAAAGGTCAACAAAAAGGATACAAGGACTGGAGAATAAGATATATGAGAAGAGACTGAGGAATCTACAATAGAGATGATTCATGAAGGATATGATAACCGTCTAAAAAATACCATAAAAAAACAATATAAATGAAGGAATGTAGTTATTCACAGCTTAAGAAGTAGGTAGGAGAAGGAGAAATTGCCTGAATATAAGGGAGAAAATGTTTAGGTTAGATATTGGGAAAGATTTTGTATACATTAAAAAAAATGAGCAAAGGAAAGCACTATCAGGGTTGGTGGTTCAGTCTCTGGATCTACAACTATTCTAAAGTGGAATAGAAAGACAAAGGAAAGGTATGTAGTAAGTAGTCCTGCAAAATATGGCAGGGAAAGAGGGTTGACTGCAAGACCTACATACAGTAAGTAGACTTTTCTCTCTCTAGCACTGTGTCTATACATTTGTGATGCTAGAAGGCCAGGTACCAGTTCAGCCAAAGCTCAGGCCAATTCACTTATGTATTAGTATTGATCAAAGTGATTGTTAAATGTATGAGTGTATTTGGTGTTCAAACTTCATGAACACTAACTGGATATTATTTGCATTGCTTTCATTTAGCTGTGTCCCATTATAATGTAATAGCAAACATTTACATTGTGTATCCCCCCTGTAACTAAATAACTCATCAAAGGAGCAAGATGACTTGTGGAATGCAAATGAAGATTTTTAACAGAAAAGTTCTAATTTCAAAGCGAGTGGCCATTGTGTGTCATGATTGGAGGTCAAAGATTCAAAATGCATTCCTAACTCTTCATCATCAAAGGAAAAGCCCACGTGACTAGTGACCCTGTCAGCTTGTTTTCTGTAAGAAGAAGCTATAAGTGTGGATTCAGGAAAAGATCCTGCATCTCTAGACAGTTTGGACGCTTACAGAGAAGTGTCCAGATGCAAAGCGGAAATCCCCAGAGACAATCTGCGTACTCTGAAAAGACTTTTGGGAAATTGGCAGTTCATTACATAACTGCCATTTGGAATTACAAACTGTTATTTACCTGTACATGGATTTTACCTGCTTTAACCTCTCAATAATTCTCTTTTCCTTTTCTTAGCTACTAAACCTATTAAACTTTTTAGCAGTATTGTCTTTGGTGTAAGATCTGGGGTACAAATAGATCTGGGTTAAGTGACTGATCTCTTGGGACAGGAAGCAACCTAAATGTGATGTGATAAATGATCTTATATCACAAAGACCAGTTTGTGTAGGTGGTAAGATAGACTACTGAATCCAAGGGTAGTGTATGTAACTTTCTTGATGAAATCTAACTATAGAACACACCACCGGCTTGGGGTATCTGCCTTGTTTTCTGACAGTCTGCCCTGAGGCCGGCACTCATGGTCATGAGCCACTTCAGACAGCATGACGACATCCATTTTTGGTTTTATTAAACAAGACAGAATGCTGAGTGGGCATGAAGTGGAAAATTCATGTGAGTGTATAGCATATACTCATTTATTTTTGGAGGTGCGAGTATGGTCCCTTTTGGTAGATGTGAGTCCTACTGTATAATGGAGCTAGGATGATTCATTAAATGATGATTCATTAAAAACCTCCGTCCTTAGAGATTTTTAAGGTGTGGCTTGACAAAGCCCTGGCTGGGATGATTTAGTTGCGTTGCTCCTGCTTTGAGCAGGGGTTGGACTATAGAACCTCCTGAGGTTTTTCCCAAACCTAATCGTTTATGATTCTATGATTTAAATGACAATAGATCTAGTCCTTTGATTACTGCTACTTAGAAGCCTCAGACTAGATTTATATAAATATATTTTTAATATATTCAATTTGGTAAGCTATCTTCATTATTCTAAAACCTAAGACCCCTTGTAACAGTGTGCACTCATATGTTCCTTTATTTTTCTAAGAACTTCAGTAAAATGATTCATAAAACAATCCTTCTTCTCTAGTTCTGATTTGAATATGGAAGCTGTAATACCTGAAAGCTTTCTGCTTCATCTCTTTGAAAACCACACTGCAATGCTGTTTAATGAACTCACTCATTTAGATAGGCATGTGGCAACATTAGTTTTCACATAATTCTTATCTGTTGGTAGGCCTATGACAAAGATGTCTGCTTCAGCCAATAAATAAGAACATGTGGAGTGATGTCATGAACCTCAGGCTTGTTGGTGAAAGCAGCAGTATGAGAAAAATGATCATGGCAGTCAGTAGTCCATGGTTTTGAAGGAAAAAATTCTAACTGAATGTACTCAGGCCATTGTTCTCAATCCCTAGCTGAGGAATGGATGGTTTTTATTGTTTTGTTGAAAATTGATTGGCTTGTGTGTGTTTTACCATCTTGAAGGAGTTGTGGAAAGCAAGAGAAGTTATACTAAAGCATACAAATTATGAATTGTGCTCCACTAGTGGATAGCATATAGCAAAACTCAAGTGTTGCTTTGAGTTACACCCGTGCAACTACGTTCATCTCTAATGGCCCATTAGGTTATAATATACTTATCTCTAAAATTGTTAGCCCACTTTTGAGTGCTGAGTCGCTACAAGGAACTCCCCACTATCTTCAATACCTTTGCCTCTCCATTCCATGCTAAAATTTGTTTGGCCAGCATTGGTGAATAGAAGTGAAAAAATTTTAATGGGAAAAGGCCAGAAGTACCTTTAAGGCATTCAAGGAATTTTGAAATTATAGATGCGGAAAAACATTCTATACTTACACAGAAAAGAGAAGTAATTTGAGGCCCTTTTCCCTGCAGAGCACAGGAAATAAAACATAAAATACATATTCTTGTGGTAATTTTTTTATATCTCTGAAAAATTTTATTTGAATATTTTTTCAGCACAAACAGTGGCTTAGTGGTTAGAGCAGGGAGTTGGGAGAAAAGACACCTGGCTTCATTCCCAACAATGCCATTCACTTTGTGACTTTGGGCAAGCCTCTGTCTTTGTTGTAAATTAATTTATTATTACTTTTATGTCCAAAGGCCCCAATCACGATCGAGACCCAAGTGTGTCAGATGCTGAACAAACCGACAGATTAGCAGTGTTCCTGTCCTGACAAACAAATTTGAAACAAGACACAAGAAAGTCTTATACATAAAGAAAGAAGGGAAAAGAGAAGACAGGGTAAGGGTACTGAAAATAAGATAATGAGGTTACGTAGGTAGCCATTGCACAACATGATAGATTCAAAGCATTAATTAAATAATTTAATTAATTAATTTAAATTAGTTTCCCCTAATTGCAGCATGGCCTAGCCAAGTCTGATTTTGTGTAAGCATCACAGCAGAAGAGGGTCACAAAAAGGGACTTGAAGGGGGGCAAAGTTCAAGGCTTTATGGCTTAATTCAGGTAAGATGATTTTGCATAAGAAGCAGCACAGAAGAAAATTTTTAGGAGAAACTAATACACTTAGTTTCAAGGCTGGCATCACTGGGGAGGGGAGCAGACAGGGTCATAAAAGGTAAGAAAAGTAAAAGGGTACAATGAAGTTTATTCATTATGAAGATTTATTGACAGAAAAATGCTGTAAAATGCTATTTATTTCTTAATTATTTTTTTACAAATAGGATATCTAATGGTACAGAAATTCCACAGGGATTGGTTCTTAGCCCTACATTATTTAACATCATTATTAATGACATGGGAAGAAAACAAAGTCATTACTAATAAAGTATGAACATGACACAATTGAGGGAGTGGTAAATAATGAAGAGGAAAGATCACAGAATGATCTGCATAAACTGGGCACAAGCAAACAATATATATTTTAATTATACTAAATATAAAAGTACTTTTAGGAAAAAAGAATGTAGGCCATGCTTATCTGATGGGGCACTCTATCCTGGGAAGCAGTGACTCCTAAAAAGTTGGGGATCATTTGGAGGATAATTAGCTGAACATGGTCTCCCAGTTTGATGCTGTCATCAAAAGGGCTAATGCAATCCTTCGATGAATAAACAGGGGACTATCGAGTATGTGTAACCACTCCTGGAATAATATATCCAGTTCTAGTGCCTACAATTCAAGAAAGATGTTGATAAATTGGAGAGAGTTCAGAGAAGAGCCATTCGAATGCTTTGCGGATTAGAAAACATACCTTATAATGACAGGCTCAAGGATCTCCATCTATTTAGCTTCACAAAGAGAAAGTTAAGGGTTACTTGATTACAGTCTATAGGTACCTACATAGAGAACAAATATTTAAGAATGGGCTCTTCAATCTAGCATAGAAAGGTATAAAATGATGCAATGGCTGGAAGTTGAAGGTAGATAAATTCAAATTGGAAATTAAGCATAAATTTTTAACGGTTAGAGTAATTAATCATTGGAACAATTTACCAAAGGTTGTGTGGATTCTCCATCACTGACAATTTTAAAATCAAGATTGGATGTTTTTCTAAAAGATATGCCTCAGGAATTATTCTGGGGACGTTTTATGGCTGTGTTATACAGGAGGTCAAACTAGATAATCACAATGATTCTTTCTGGCCTTGAAATCTCTAAATCTCTGAAATCGTACAGACATGATTTTCAAAAGCCTTGATTTCAGTTAGCACAGAAAAACAGTATCATAGTGTCGGAGAATTATGCCTTATATTCAACTTCACTCATTAAACTCTGTTCATTTCCATTTACTGAGTGGTTGGTAGCAGAGAGAGATTAAGAAAAAATGGGAAACAGATCTCCCCATGACATAAAACCCATTGTTTCTTGTCCTATTTTCAGTGGACATGAAGGACAATTGACCACAGTCCTCTTTACAACAGCCCTTAACATATCTGAAGACCGTTATCACGTACCCCTCAGTTTTCTTTTCTCAAGACTCCCCAGTTTTTTAACCTTTCCTCATAGATCCGGTTTTCTAAACTTTTTTTAAATCATTTTTGTTTCTCTCCTTTGGACTATTTCTAATTTGTCCACATCTTTCTGAGAATATGGCATCCAGAACTGGACACAATACTCCAGCTGAGGCCTCACTAGTGAAAGTAGAGTGGGACAATTACCTATTGTGTCTTACATACAACACTCCCATTAATACATCCCAAAATGATAGTAGCCTTTTTGCAACTGCATCACATTGTTGACTCATAATCAATTTATGATCCACTATACTCCACACCTAGTACTACCAGCTAGCCAGTTATTCCCCATTTTGTAGTTTGCATTTGAATTTTCTTTGCTGTAATACTGTGCACTTGTCTTTATTGAATTTCATCTTGTTGATTTCAGACCAATTCTCCAATTTATCAAGGTCATTTTTAAGGTTAATTGTGTCCTCCAACATCCTTGCCACACCTCCCAGATTGGTGTCATCCACACATTTTATAAGCATACTCACCACTTCAGTGTCCAAGTCATTAATGAAAATATTGAATTATATCAGACCCAGGACTGACTTCTGTGGGACCCTACCAGATACAGCCTCCCAATTTGACACTCCCCAATGATAACTACTCTTTGAGTATAGTCTTTCAACCAAGTATGCACCCACCTTACAGTTACTTCATCTAAACCAGATTTCCATGGTTTCCTTATGAGAAAGTCATGTGTGATTGTGTCAAAAACCCTACTCAAATCAAGATGTATTACATCTACTGCTTCCCACATCTACTAGGCCAGTAACCCTGTCAAAGAAGGAAATTAAGCTGGTTTGACATATCCTTCACATATCCATGCTGGCTATCCTTCATAACCTGATCCTCTAGGTGCTTAAAAATTGCTAGTTTAATAATTTGTTCCACTATCTTTCCAGGCACTGAAATTAGGCTGACTGGTCTATAATTTCCCTGTGTCCTCTTTGTTCCCCTTTTTAAAGATCAGTTCTATATTTGCCCTTCTCCAGTCCTCTGGGACCTCACCTGTCCTCTATTAGTTCTCCAAGATAATTGCTAAGGGTTCTGAGATTGCTTCAGCTAGTTTCTTAAGTACCCAAGGATGAATTTCTTCAAACCCTGCCAACTTGAATTCATCTAGTTTATCTAAATATTCTTTAACTTGTTCTTTCCCTATTTTGGCTAGCATTCCTTCCCCCTTGTTAATATTAATTGTGTTGAGTATCTGGTCACTATCAACTTTTTTAATAAAGGCTAAAGCAAAATAGGCATAAAACACCTTAGACTTCTTGATGGTATCAGTTATTATCACCCTTTCCCCATGATATAGCTGTATAGATAACAGAACCGCTGCAAGACTGCACAGCAAAAACCACACTGATGGCCACTATTATAGCAGGAAGGAGAGGCACTTTCTTTATACTTCCCCCGCAGAGAAGATGTGGACTAGGAGCAGTAGCAATCACTGCATCTGATATGCAGCAGGATCAGTTAAAAAGGCTTCCTGTAGAAGCGTAGCTTTGGATCCATGCTCATCAGAGGTGAAATCTTGACCGCACTGAAGTCATTGGAAAAATTCCCACTGACTTTGATGTGGTCAGGCTTTCACCCCAGGAACCCAACCTTCATCTGCAGCTGGTTGGCCCAACTGGAAGAGTGAAAATTTAAAAATGCCAAAAGAAGCCACCAATTTAAATTAATTGTTTGATGGTCAGCTCATAAGCATGCAGCAATTCAGCATATATACATATCCTTGGTTTACTGAGTTGCAACATCAGAATTGTTGCTCTGCATACAAATGTTTTATACAGCAACTTCAGATACATTTTTCTCAGCTTCCTGTTCTGCTAAAAAGCTGTTGCAGTTTCTTTGAGGGTAGCTCAAATTACATACTAAAAAAAAAAATCACATGATTTTGAAAAATTATTTAATAATTAAAGAAACAACTTTTTCTGCGTTTCTGAAGAAGGCAAGATTATGAAAAAAATTTTTCATTGGGCTTCTGTACATTGCAACTATTGGGAAATACTTGGAAAAAAAATCTATAAAAGTGTTACAGAACATAAGAAATAGTTCCAGTTGTAGAGAAATATTTCTTCGTTATGCTTTACACACAATTTTGCCAGCTTGCTTATTTTAATTACAGCAGAACTCTAGCTTCTGCTCATTGGTTTAGCAGGTGCAATAAAATGAAGTTTATTTAATTTTCTAAAATAAGTAAAACAGAGTAAAGTTAATTAAAAGTTAATTACAGTATAATGAATCATTCCAACTCACTGTGCCAGTGTTGCCCAGATGATTATTGATGTCCTTCCTGAATACTCTTACACTCACCACAGAAGATTTTCCCCTCAGTCAGTGTAGGGCTTTTCCATATGCATTTTTAATTCAATTACCTACTTCACAATGAATCCAAAGGAAAACAAACAAAAACAAAAAACCCATCATTTTTTAAAATACTTTCCTCAGGCATAAGTTTCATTTAGGCTTCTGATTGCCTTTTAAATTTGACAGAATATACCTATAAAATTTGTCAGTAATTGTTTCATTTCCAAGCATGGCATGTGTAGTTAACCTTGAAAGACTGATTGGACGTTGACTGCACTGAACCCAACCTTTACTGGCATCACAAAGGTCGTAGAATTACTCTCACTGAACCTGCACCTTTAAACACAAGGTTCTGTACATATTGGAATTAGAATGTTTTTATTGCTCATTAATTCATCGTTAAAAAGATGTTAACTAATCACTCTCTATAAGACTCTGGTTTAAAGCTCTCTCTGGCATGCCCTCAGCCTGGCACCCAGCCACTTGAAATCTGTTATAAGCAATACTGAGTTTGCGAGGGGCATGCAAATATTTTTCTTTATGTGCATGTTTTATTGAAGGCATTTGGGGAGAAAAGGGTGTTTTTATTTACATTTCAATTTTACAACATTATTATTATTAGCAATAAATGTATTATTGCAGTGTCCAAAGCCTCAATTGAGACTGAAGTGCCATTGTACTGGTTGCTATATAGATCTAGACAACGCAAACCTTGCTCTGAAAGGTTTACAGATAAAGACATAACATGAAAGTGTGCACAAATCAGGATGATTTGGATATGTCCCCTACACTGATGCATCTTCTGCCATTATATGTGGTACTGCACACTATATTGTGCCCTAATAATACACACAGACAACTCCAAATGGGAAAAAGAATCAAAGGGATTTAAACTATCCGAGTAAATCGCTCAGTAATCATGAGATTCTAGCACTTATGCTGGACAGTCCTCTGTCAATATTATTTCATAAAATTGAGTATATCTTCATGTACATTTCTACATTAAAAGTGCTAGTATAATATATTATATGTATTATAGAAGTGCTAATGGTCCCCAAATAGGATGAAGGCTTCATTGTTCTACGTGCTGTACAAACACATGATTGGAAAACAGTCCCGGCCCCAAAGAGATTACCATCCAATTTAAGACAAGATCAATAGGTGGGTAAAAAAACCCACAGATACTGTGGGTGGGAGGATGAGGGTAACAGTAATAGAAACCCATGATAACTTAGACTAGTAGAGGGAAGGTCTTAAGAGAGGAACACGTATATATCAATATATATTATATGCAAAAAAAAAAAGAACATTAAAATGAATCAATCAAATACCACGGTTAAGGTCCTCATGCAACCTTAACTCAACCCCTTTGCATGTATGAATTATGATACAGTGTTTAATTATATGACCACACCCTAGTTTTTGTGGTCTGGGCTGTCAGCAGGGTTTGAATGCAGGACCTTCAGATATACAGCACTGGTCTTTTACACTTGAGCAAAAGGAGTAACATCAACAGACTATTATCTTTTAGGCAGACCCACTCAACATGCACATTTTGCCAATGGCTTACAGCTATATTATTCACTAGAGATGTTGGCTCTGGAAGTGCTGTCTAATGGTTAAAACAGTGGTTAAAAACAGCATAATCAAGCACATATATCTGGCAGATTTATTCTGAAAGACAGTGTGAATAAGACTTGGATATAGTTGGGTAGGCCCAGCTATATGATCTTGTGCAGCATCTTAGTTACTTTATTTGAAGAATGAGGCAAATAGCAACTGCCTGCCCTTCTAGGGGAGAGACCTTGGTTGGTAATTAGGCCTGTGAGCTGTACAGAGATGCTATCAGCAATCAGTAGAATATGGGAGAACAAAACTCTCTTTCTCTTATAGGTATGCATCGATGCATGAAACTTTACCACATATGCAGGCATGTGTGACAGGGCTGCCAAATGCATGAGTATCAAATGAGATGCATTACACTTCACAGGTCTGGATCAGTGAAATGGGAATAATTATTAATAAGCACTTGCCTATATTTCCAGTGTCTTTTGAGACCTCCCCAGTTAATGTCTGTGAAGTGCTTTGAATGTGAAAAACAATCCATATAATAAGCATGAAGCATTACTAACTATTATTATTATGATCACTATGAATGTGGCAGGATGGGGAACCAGTAATCTAGTAGTTGCCATGACATGTAGTTTTAGAAACCAAAAGTTGGCCATTTGTTGGGACTTCTCTGGCAGCAGCACATTTCACAGAACTATTAAACGTCCTGTCTGTTTGACAGTGAGACAGTGATTGTGTGGTGTTGTGTTATTTCCAGAATTTTCTGAACTCCTGAGCTGAGTCCTTTCCAGGAATGACGGGTATACCTATGGGTACAAGGCTTTAATAGGTTTTTTCATACTTGCCCTTTCTATAATATATCACAAAATTAGCTATATTGACTCCAGTGGGAGCAAGGTGATGACTTAAGACAGCTTGTGACGACTGTTTGGATGATTGAAAAGTCCTGATTCCCGTACTCATGGGAGTATATAGGACTACCTACATGAGAATAGTGAGCATGATTTGGGTCTATATTATAAAGTGAGTGTTTTGGTTAAACGATTTGACGCAACAGATAACGTGCCCTTCTTTTACAGAAATTTACAGGACAGTATGTTAAAGGGAAAATTATGCAATTATCAGGCACAAATGTCTTGAACATTATCAATTAAATGAATCTCTGCAGGGAAATGTAATACAGAAACCATTAAAGACCAGTCGCCACTGCCAGATCGATCTTTCTGCATTGATTGAGCAGTAAGTGTAGACCCGCTCAATAGATCAGGAAGTTGACTGAGTAAAACCACCCCTCAGGCTGCGTCTACACTGACGGCAGCAAAGTCGTGTGCCGTCAGATTGACTTATCTGGATTGACTGAGCAGTCAGGGGAGACCCTCTCAGTCGATCCAGAAGCCGATGTTATTAATCCACCTCCTCAAGTAGTGTAGCGCTGCGTTGATGAGAACACGGTGCCCGTCAGTGCAGTGCAGTGAAGACGGCACGCAGAAGAGAACCACAGCAGTTGACAGGAGGTATGCAAGCTACTCTGCATAGTTTGCATAACTTTTGTCGACTGCCGCCGAATCTCCAGGTAAGTGTAGAACAGGGCTAAATAACAACACTCTGAATAGACCAGTAACAGAGCCCTTCACAATTTGCAGCCTTTGTGGAAACAAAGAACTTCTGTTGTATTTATTATCAGATATGAGCATTCCTGCTTCTGAACTCCAAACACAACAGAAGCTGCGCTGCCCTCTTCAGTTATTTTGGTCATGAATGGGGGCTCTGTTTAAAATTAGCATGGTACGTACACCTATAAGGACTCCATGCTTTCAACAGTTCTCTAGGTAACTTTTAGCTCAGGCTGTGCTGATGAACATCTCATTGCTTCAGGCTCATAGTCTTTCCATTTGTTTTCTTTCCTTCAACAGAGTTCATTTAATTTGTAATTAATCCAGAGGGTTGCTGTATCCTCAAGTATGACAGTGCACATATAGCAAATAATACTGGTTATTTCTCACTTTTTCTAAAAGCATTTTGCTTACAATCACAAATACATATATGCCTGTTTCTCCATTAAATGGTACAATGCTGGATATGTTAAATGGACATTTAGTATGGCTTAACATTTACAGTAATTTGCTGTTGAATAATCCACAGCTGTGGACAAAATTAGGAAGTTAGTAAAGGAGTTTTTGAATTTTGTGAGAAAAATAGATAAATGATTGCACTGAACAGCAAATGAAACTACTTGTGAAAAAAATTAAGAAATCAGATACTGCTTCTTTTATTATGCAATTTACAGAGATATTAATACTAACTAAGATGTATTGGTTAATTAATCAAATATGTCTGGTAAAATAATTCAGTATGTGAAAAACATCTAGGAAACTAGGCTGTATAATAAATAAAAGAAAAAGCTTCCAACAACATCTCAAAATCTTAACTTTTGGTAATTTATAATTTTATAAGGATGTTTAAGAGCAGTTCTCTATTTACCTAGAAAGGGTGTGAACCAAAGACCATTGAGGTCAATGGAAAGATTCCCATTGATTTCAATGGACTTTGCATCATGCACTAAGGCCCCAAATCTGCAACAAGCTCCCGATGGGAAAATCTAAGCCCACGTGATGCCTCACTGAAGCAGGATTGCTCTGATCTCATTGTTGGCTGACAGTTTCAAGCTTGTCCAAGTAATGTTTTTATTTTTTGGACCAGATCATCAGCCATTGTAAATTGGCATAACTCCTTCGAAGTCAGTTTGTACTGCTGAGGATGTGAGCCATGGCATCCAGTTTTAGGGCCTATTGTCATGTGAACCTATGAGGGGGTCTAATTATATGAGTAAAATGCACAAATGAATAAGGGTTGGCAGCATTAGGTCTTTAATATGCTGCTGTTATGTTATTATTCAATTAAATTCTTTTTATCCAAATTTAGAAACCAGCATCTTTCTATTGTTAGTGTTTCAGCATACTCTGGTTAAATCATATAATGCCCAAATTACGTATACATATGTGCTGAATTTGAGATACAAGACTTTTCTGGAATCTAAGTGAACTAAAAATTTTGTCAGCAGTCTGAATATACGGTAATTTGAGAGACAGTGGCTGTGAATTAAAAATAAATAAAAATGTGTAATTTGAACAAATGATGACTCAGCATAAAAATCTATAAATCATGGTTTTTGTGGGCAAACCTAAAATGCCCAATCTATTCATAGGTACAAGAAATCAGGTGCTGTCATTTCTAGAATTGCTGGGTCTGATTCACAATTGAATTTGTGATGTAGTCATTTACATTTGTGCTTATAAATCGTAATGGTAGAACCTTACACCCACTTTGCACAGGGGTAAATGGCTGCACAAGGGGGAAAAACTAAGGTGAATCAAGTGAACTGCCTCTGCTTCCTGACCTATTACAATGTTATATTGTGATCCTGAAACACTTGCTCATCCAAATACTCTTACTGGGTCAACTCCATGCATCTTACTTAGAAAAGTAGTCCCAGGGAATTCAATGAGTTTCCTCACATTGGTAAGGAATACCACTCATAAGTGTTACAAGATCAGGTCCTTTGCTATTTATCATTCATAGAACATGTATATATTTAAGATATTTTGTTTTTAAACTAGTTACAAGTTACGTTTAGGAAGTTTTTATTTCATTATAGGTGGGGCTGGTCACTGCACCTTTTATTAAGGTTGCCTGACATTTCTCATTATAAGACCTTGCTTTCAGTTGCAGAGAAACTGGAACTGGAAGCTGGGGTGGTAGGAAATGGACTGGCTGAGCAAAGAGACTGTAACTGTGAGTGGAGGTATTTGGGCAAGAATGCTGAGACTGAGAATCAGTGGAGGCAGAGGAGGTGAGGGGGGAGAAGAGACAGATCTCACAAAAGCCAGGCTGTGGGAGAAGACCTGACACTTGCAGGCCAAAATGCTAAGAGATAGACAAGTAAGAGACTCAAGAGCTCAATCTCTTTTGCTCAAAAAAGTGAAGGTTAAGGAGCGATTTGATCACTGTCTATAAATACTTACATAGGGATCAGATATATGATAATGGGCTCTTCAGTGTACTTTAAAAAGGTATAAACATGATTCGATGGCTGGATGTTAAAGCGACCCAAATTTAGACCAGAAAAAAGTGTAATAACAGTCAGGGCAATTAACCATTAGAACAATTTACCAATAGTCATGGTGGATTCTCCATTGCTGGCAATTTTAAAATCAAGATAGGATGTTTTTTCAAATTATTTTGGGGAAGTTCTGTGGTCCATGTTGCAGATGAGTTCTGAGTAGACAATTATGTTGATCCTTTCTGGCCTTGGAATCTAGGGAAAAAAATCTAAGGAGCTGGAGGATAGAACATCCAGATATTGGACAAGAATATATTTGTGCATAATATCATATTTAGAGTAAGTATCTATATCATCGTCATTCCAGTCCATCAACTTAAGCTTGCTTGTTTGTTTTTGTTTATCTGTTTTTAATCATCTACGCATACTAACTTACAAAAAAAAAAAACATGAAACCATAGATTAGGGTTCATAGCTGTCCATTTGGTGACCAACATGAAATTATTTGGTGGACTCAGTCTAGTGTCCACATCACAGAAAGACCTCTTCCACTTGATAAACATATTTGCAGTCCCAGATGAGAAGGAGACAATGAAAATCAGTGAATAAATTTAGTAAATGTATTCAATTTTGCAAAAATGCAAACATATTTGCAGTCTCAGCTGAGAGGGAGACAATGAAAAGCAGTGAATAAATTTAGTAAATTTATTTCAACAAAGCCCACATGGGCTTTAGCATGATGGGGGTGGGAACTGAAACACTCAAAACATAGAACACACAATCTATGGCTTTCGTAATGATTGAGGAAAGTGAATTCAAATTTGCATGCATCAATCTTCAGCGGAACCATATTTTAAGTTTCCCCATGTCAGTATTTGTGCCAAAACTGCTTGCATGCTCATCCAAGTTCAGTTTGCAAACAATAGATTTCCCAGAAGGACAGCTGACTACTTCAGAATTTGGACCTTTGGTATTGGCTAGCCAAGCACTGGCTTGTATAGGAGTAAAAGTCAAGGCCCCAATCCAGCACACCGTGCATTCCAAAAGATTGCTTTGCCTGAACAGGAGTCCCTTTAGTTTCAGAAGGGCTATTCATGGAGGTATTAGTCTATCTGGAGCAAGAAATTTCAGAATTGGGGTCCAAGCCAGCAATTCTTTAGTAAAGAAGTGAGAATACACAGCGGAAGCACAGCTACCCAAACTATCACTTTAGGATTACAAAATTAAATCTAAATGGGCTTAATCCTGAAACTTTTAGTTATGTGAGTACCTCCATTGCATCAGGAGTGCATTTTGTCATCAGTAAGGACTGATCATTTGAGGATGCAGGACTGATCCTGTTCGTTTTAGACAAGATGTGTATAATGATGTGAAGTTATCCTCTGCTCTAATTTGGCACAGGTAATGCTACCACATATAATGACAGGCAAATTCTTTAATGTGAAGCATAAGCAGCCATTGCGTACTTAATGGTTGCTACTAAGATTCCATTCTAATCCTGATTCTGCATAAAACAAAATACTATAAAGCCTCAAAACTGGTAGGTCTGGAGCAGAAGTAAAATCTTTGGAATCTGAAGTAAACTGAAGCAGGGGCTGTTGATTAATGATATTGTGTGTATAGAGGTGTTCACTAGGCTTTAAAATGTCTTTTTGCCACTTTGCAGCAAAAACAATTAAAGGAGAGATCAGACTATGTTTAAGAGACTCATCTAATGCATAGGGCCAGCATGTGGTTGATTAAGCTGTAATAGTAAATTCTTGAGATTTAAAATGGAGCTGATTGAAAAAAGCAAGAAAAATAAATGATTTTTTTAATTCCGTTTTTTAAAAGATTCAAAATTTGGTCAAAATTGCAAACTTCATAAAAAATGTTGACCAGCTCCAATTTGAAATGTAATTTCAAAATGACTGTAGCTGACCTAAACAACATGGAAAAAAAAAACAAAAGAAAATTTCATCTCGATTTGTAACTCTGATATTTTGAAATATCAAAACTTTGAAATTTGAACTATTATAACCAGCTCTAATTATAGAAAGGAATGTCAGAGCTGTCCGTTCTGATGGGCATCAAATGAGGCATCAAATGACTGCTGTAGATGTCTACACTTTAATTTTTTTTTAAGTGGAGGTACATTTGTGATGGCATGTTTTAGGGTTGCTTTAATAGTCATACCACAGACAAAAGTACACTTTACCAAAGATGCATGTGAGTGCCAGCTTTTGAATAATAGCCAACATGGGCATATTTTTCAGAATGGAGAGTTATGTTTTGAATGAGTTTGTCATGAAACACTTAACTTCAAGCAAAAGAAGACTCTGATGTCTACCTTTCTTTGACTTTTCTCCTCACGCCAAACGCTGTTCATCATGCCTAACAGACTTCACCAAACTATTCCTAGCAAGCAAATTCTACTCAATATAGCAATATGTTTTGAACAAATATTTTGTAGCTATGAAAACATATATTTTGATGGGTGAACTGAAAATGGGGGACATTTCAGGATTTCCGAGGGCACCAGGACATTTATGACAAACCAAGACTGTAATTGTAAAACTGGGAAGTTTAGTCACATTGCCAGTTATTCACATTAAGCATCATCTTACTAAACATATTCAAAATGGCTAAGAATGGCACATAGTATCTTTGCTAAGCTGTTGATAGGTAACAGCTGACTTGATTTTTAAAAAGTAAAAGATATAATTGAGCTTTTAAAAATAATAAAAATTGTTTTCTACATAAGAATTATCATATTTCTGGATGGACAAAGTGTTTCCATCATTTATGTCACTGGATGTTAGAGCTAAGAAATGAGGTAATACTCCTATCAATCAGTTTTGGCTGATATCTGCATCTACAAATGCCTACGTTCTAGAGAGTCCCTCATTTGTTGTTTCCGTAGGTCAAGCTCATTGCACACACTAGGGGCTCCTTACATCTTTCAAGTCCCCTCATCCAGGTTCCTGTGTTCCACTCTCCTATTCTTGTATAGTTCAGGGACTTCCTGAAACATCTCCCCTCCTTCCCTCATGCCAGGGGCTCTAGGCATCCCTCATTTGTCCCTCCTCACAGTCTCTTTTCTTTCCATTCCAAGAAATCTATGGTTCCCCCATTTCCCCTTCATCTCATACCTTTGTCCCCATTCCCCTCTCCCTCATGTTAGGGTCTCTATGTGCCCTCCCATACCCCCATTTCTCCAGTGACAAATGCCCTCCATCCTCCCTCCCCCAAACCAGAGTCCTCCATTCCCTTGCTCCTGCCAGAGATTCCGTTTTCCCCTAGTCCCCTCTTTCCCCATGCCACTGATTCTGTGTGCACTTCCTTTCATTCCTTCCTTCCATGAATCATACATCTTTTTTTTTCTGTCTTGGAGATAAGTCATTTCAGCATGTCAACATTTTAAACTGCATTGGGAGGATGGACAGATCTGAGAGGGGGTCCTGATATACTGGAAGGTCTTAATGACTGCCATCAACCAGTTTTTTCACCTATAGACAATTGCAGATGTGGTTGAATGTGCTTGGGCTGATAACTAAAAGCCAGATGCTCTGTGCATCCACCACTTCAGCCTTCTAGTTTTCCAGTTTTCACCAAAATTAATCAGATTCTTGCCATCGATACCTAAATCATTCCCTGAAAATTGGGATTGATTGGGTATGGCATTCAAAATTTATCAATGTTACATCCAGACAGACAGAGAAATGTCATTAAGCTGACCGTAGGGACCAGCCAGTGAGTGCACTGCAGACAACCGAGAGTTGTTGTGTTTTCATGTCACTTGTGGCCATTCTACCTTTCATAGAAATGCCATCAAGCTAGGGGTGTACCAGTGTGGAGATCAGTCAAACAGGTGACATACTTTACCTACCTTGAGACATTGTGAGTCCCTTCCCTGTTTTAAACTAGTTGACTCATGAATTATCATGACATCTGATGTAATTTAATGTAGTGGTGGGAGTAATACCACATGGAATGCACAGCATGATGTACTGTTAAATCCCTAATGGAAAGCATTTACTTCCTTGGGGAAGCATTTTCCTTTCTAAATAAAAAATAAAACTTACCCACACAGTGTTATAGATGTGAGGTTCACTACCAAATCTTTTCATGGATAAATAAGAATGGGGCAATGAAGAGTATCTACTATTTGTAGGGAATCCAGCAAACCTTAATTGCAAAGAAACTTTCTTTTCTTGCTTGTTCCTATTTCTCCAAAACAGACTTATTGCATTTACTTTCTATAACGGCATGTTGTACTTGTGAAATCATCAGTGGTCACAATAAATCAAAAATATAGAGGTGGACTGAAGTCCACCCTAGCTGTTCAAAGTGGCAAATAGTGCCCAAAGTAAGTGTTGGGGCTGTAGACAGTCCTTAACATACAACCACCCCCCCTGCAGGTAGATCAGATTTCAAAGGGAAAATCTGGGACATTGCTTGTCTATCTATTTAAGTTTTTATACTGTGCTCATTACTGTAGTATCTGGGGACACACTGAAAGATTCTAATGTGGGACGATGAAGGTTAGCGAAGACATGAAAAGAAAATGGGATCCCTCTTCCTTCTCCCATCACTGTCCTGCCTTCAGAAAGGAAAAAAAGTTACAGGGAGGGACACGTCAAGTCAGGGATGGGAGGGGGGTGTGAGAGAAAACCGTATTCCTTTCTTGTTTCCTCTGTCTCACAGCCTCTCCCTCTCTTTCTCTCTCCCTCCTGCCTGCCATACATCTGCATTCATACACCACAAACAATCTCACCGTACTCACAACCTCATTTAGTATCTCAAGTCATTTGCTTCACTTACATATTCACTCTTTTCACCTACCCACAACTCTGCCAAGCCATCCCTGGTCCCAGCTCAGAACACCAACGAGCAGCTTCAGTCCAGCCCACTCCCCTGCTGATCAGCAACCCTTCTCATCCATGCCCTAGGTTCAAATCCCCACTTACTCTCACCTGACATA
This sequence comes from Mesoclemmys tuberculata, assembly GCA_007922155.1. NCBI lineage: Eukaryota > Metazoa > Chordata > Testudines > Chelidae > Mesoclemmys > Mesoclemmys tuberculata. The sequence continues at coordinate 41,765,065 of ML675616.1, read as the reverse complement.
ACCCCCCCCCGTGCAGGCTCAGAACGTCTTTTCTTCAGAGTCTCCCCTTTCAATCCAACCTTCCCCTGACCCCACAAGTCAGATCCATTCCTCCATCTGCTCAGTGCCCCTTCTACTGGATTCCCCGTCATTCCCAGGTATGAACCCCAAACTCAGAAATCCTTCTTCTGCATGTTGCTGGGCCCGGAGGAGCAGACACAGCAGGGAGAGAACATGGCAGCATGCAGCACTAAACATGCACCTGGCACCCATACTCTTCTTCTGTGTGACTAATCTGAATTAGCTCCTCAGAGGCCTGTAATCCACGCTCTACTGCTACTCCATTGGCCACCTGGGACCTATGTGCTGCTCTAAGCACTAGAAGTCTCCTGGAGGCGGCTGACTCATTCAAGGTACAGCTACACTACAAAAAAAAAAAATCAAACTCTACAGCAACGAATCTCAGAGCCCAAGTCAACTGTCTCGGGATTGCGGGTCTCACACTATGGGGCTATAAATAGCAGTGTAGACATTCCTCCTCGGGCTGGAGCCCAGGATCTGAAACCTGGTGAGGGGGATGGGTTTCAGAACCTGGGCTCCAGCCTGAGAGGGAAGGTCTATACTGCTATTTTTAACCCCATAGTGTGAGCCCCATGAATTCGAATCAGGTGACCCAGGCTCTGAGATGCGCTGTTGTGTTTTGGGGGTTTTTGCAGCGTGGATGTACCCTCAGGGTCTGGAGCCCCACCAGCAATCTGATGGTGGTAGCCGGATGGTACTGCTGTACAGCAGCTGAGCTATAGAAACCGTATGGCCGCTACGAAGGGTCAGTAGGGTGCCTGTCAGGTTGGACCTGACTGACAGCCCCTAACAACTAGCTCCCCAAGGTGTCCACGTATTAATACTGAAGGGTACTTGTTCCTATGCCAAGGCTGCTGCACTGTTAATTAAAAGTGGACACACCCCATGGAGTCCTGCTACTGCCCTAGTACAATGAGCCGTACAGTTTGGGGTACTGGGACAGGTGTCCTTACATAGGGCCTTCATCTGGAATATAGAAAATATGCTACATTAACAGTTCTGAATGGCAGAGAGAATTTGCTTAGAGGTACATTTACTTCATTTTGATTCTATTTGTAATTTTGTTTGGCGCTCCCGATACCCCAATAGCAGAACAACACATGGACATGATATCCTCCTTGGATATGTTTATCTGTTATCTTGCTAACAGATAAATATATAAATATATCCATCTAGATCCCCACTCACGGCTTATACTGCCCTAGCTATCCTTCAGCTGGTGTGGGACGGCTTATCAGAATGTGTTTTCCTTCATGTTATTGACTTGTGAAATCAATCAGTGTGAATTAGCACTCTGTTGTTTCCAATGAACATTCACAGTAACTGCCATTGGGGGTAATTCTGTCATACTATGTTTGGAGCCATCAATTCCAATAGACATTCCATGTGCAGAGCTCTGGAAGTCTTCATTAATATAACTAGAGTATTGTCAGTACTTATTAACTGGATATTATGAAATCCCATTATACATAGGTGCTTGAACTAGGGGTGCTGCTGCACCCCCTGGTTTGAAGTGGATTCCACTAAATACAGGGTTTACAGTTTGGTTCAATGGCTCTCAGCAACCCCACTATAAAAATTGTTCCATCCCTCCAGCTGCTATGTCCTGGGTAAGGTTCTTGAAATTAGCTTTTGTGTACATTTTTATCAACATGTAAACTAAACCAAACCAAGCCAAACTCTCTGACCTTATAAATGAATAAATAATTTACTTTTTATTCATTAGTTTTGTTTTTCTTCTAAACCAGTCATTTAGGTGAAGAAGCAGGGAATAAAAGAAGGTAGCTCCGTGTTTTGTGACTCTTTCTTCCTTACCGTACTCCAGAAGAATTTTACCTGTAAATATTTTCACCAAAGAAGATCTGAAAGGCAGGAAGTAGCCTCAGAATAGGAAGGATTTTATAGTTAGAGGTCTGGAGCTTTCACGTTTTAAATAAAAACCCTTTCTTCTCCCTTCAGTACACATGACATGATGTCAGTGGGAATTATGGTTGTGCATCAAATGGATATCTAGCTATCTAGCTAGCTATCCATCCGGCATCGGTAACTATAGTTCCCAAGCAATGAAGTATAGGACCCCTTCAGTACTCGTTATGTGAAATTTTATCACTTCTAAAGCTATATCTCCCTGTTTTGCAATCCCATGGACTTTCACAAAATAAACAGGATCAGGCTGGATCAGTACATTCATGGGAGAGAAACCAAGAAACCACAGGAAGTTGGGTTGGTAATTCAGTAGGTAGCATGTTTCTGTTTTAAAGAACATGCTCTGCTCTAGCAGATTGTTATCAGGCACCAGGCTATTCGTGATGCTGTTTTCCAGATATAAAAGCGCTTTTGACCCCTTTTGGTTAAAGATCTCTTAGCTTTTTTTTTCTTCTCCTTGCTTGGGTTTCAACTCTGGTAATAACTTAGATTCTGACTGTTTCAATTGTATATGGTATTCATCTTCTGTTTTTGTGTTTAATGGTGGTGCAAGTCTGATATAACTGTTAAAACACTCTCACCTTACAACACCAACACAGCTGCTGTAACCGCAGTGGTTGATGAAGTGATTCCTGCATATGTACATATCAGTTTGTAAATGTAAATGTTAAATTATAATATTAATATTGTATATTTTATAGGTCTTAGATTCAGTGGACTATAATTTATTAAGAATTCATCTGAGAACTTCAAACTCAAACAGAAAAGATCCTCAGAATACATTTCTTCATAGTTCTTTAAAGTCACTGCAGATAAATTCAATGTTACTTAAGATTTAAGAAAAAGATTATAAGTATGTAAAAGGGAGCATATTCAGTTTTGGTTTTTTTACACATTTATTTTTCATACGGCTAATTAGACAATGGCTAATCTAGAAATGCATGTTATTCTGGAACTCAAATATATGTCACACAATTACAATTGTACAATATTCACATTTAAAAGAGACTAGGGTAAGTTTTTACCAGCCCCAAATTTTGCAGGTTTAACTGCTGGCTACCTTTGCTAAAATTATCTAAAATTGCAAAGTTAATTTTGAGCTAAATCATCTAATTCTCTTTAGACAGATAGATAAAGGCACTGTTCACACTTAAAAAGTTTTTCTATTTTGAAATTTTCTGCTATTGAAATAGCACTGCTGGAACTGGTAATAGTTCTCAAAATGAAAAAAAAAAGTGTTTTAGGCCTTGTCTGCACTTAAAAGTTTTGCTGGCATAGCTATGTTGGCTAGGAGTGAGAAAAAAAAATCATAGCCCTAACCAACAATACTGTGTTGGCAAAAGCCCTAGTGTAGATACAGTTGTACTGGAAAAAAAGTCCTTTTGCTGGTATAGCTTATTTCATTCTGTGACAATGGGTATACAGAAAGTGCTATCAAATGAACACATTTAAAAAAAAATTAGAAAGAAAGGGAAAATAATTATCTCTATGTTAGAGTAAATGTATGGGTTACTTGTAATAATCAGATGCAAAATTTCAGATGGAAATCTAGTTTCAGTTTATGTTCCTTTCAAATCTGGAAAACTTTTTGTCAGTTAAAAGCTTGCTAACTCCTGTCTTTTTAAAATATAACCATTGTACTGTTGAAAGTGCTCACAGGCCAGTATAACATGTACTGCTGGATTAGCAGGGGTCTAGTTATCCACATAAGCAACAAGAAACACAGGTATTAAAAAAAACTCAAGAAGCTCACGTTTATACTCCTTGGAGCTTCGCATTTTGCGCACAAAGCTCTGGATTTTATATAAAATCCAGAACTTTATGAACAAAATTTGTTGATCTATCTATGTATCTATCTTATATATATAACTATATGTATATATAGTTTAATGAAGGTCAAGAAGAGGACCTGGAAACAGGGTTTATGAAAGTGTTATAAGGTTCATTATTGTCATTGTGTGGAAAAGGATAATTTCCCTATGAGAAATGGTGACATATACATAATAAAGTCCCTGTCCCTGCCATGACAGCTCAAGAGCATGCCATCGTTACCACCTATGTCACACGGCAGGTGTGCCTGCCATATGGATGACAGCCGCTGACTTCTCTGATCAACACATAATTATCTCTGAATAAAACGTGCATTGAAGTAGCTGGACATAATGGATTGAGGACCCAGGGCAAAATCATCTTTATGGTGTCACACAGCACCACCTGGGGGTAGGAGAGGGTTAAGGACAGCTACTGGAGCTAACACAACCTTGAAAAACCTGCTGTGATTGGGCCACTGTGAGGTTATCATGTTTATCCTTCCTGTCTTCTTTTGGATAGAAGAGGTCACTTGGTTAATAGTAGGACGCCCCTGATGGAAAAGGTCCTACTGATCAGTGCTATTCTGCACTGATCTAACCATATATCTCTCTTACAGCATCTGGATAGTTTCCATTTGCAGAGTCCCCTTCCCCCATAAGATAATAAATATCATATCACAAGGATGGCAGTGCTCCTTCATGGAACACTGACTGTTTATTAGAGGCAAAAAAGTTTAAGAGAAATGCTAACAATGTTCATTAATAGCCTGCATCCAGGTTTAATGAGGCATGTCAATATGCGGACTGGGCAACATCAGTGGCATAATAGTGGTGGTAAATGGGAGTAATTGTATCCAATTGTACGGCACAGCTTCCAGGAATGAGCCCGAACTGCCAACTGACAATGACAGAGCAATTATGGGAAGGCAAGCGAGCTGTGTCAAATTAGCACTTGGTGAGAACTCATTTTTCAGAGATGTGCTTGCTCTACAACACCACAAGTGATAGCTACTTTATTGTGAGTGATAGGAAGACCAGCACTTAGACTGATGTTCTGATTTGTCAATAGCTGTATTTGAAAGCTTAGTGTCACAAATATATAGAGATATTCAGGGAGAGAGGCACACTGCTCATGATCCGAAAGATAAGAACCTTGCTGAGAAGGTCATCTGTCAGTGTGAGCTGTCAAAGAGAGATCACACTCTATGAAAAGGGAACATTCAGCCGACTTAAGTAATTACCTTTGACTGAGATTTGAAGATGTCTTCTTTTGTTGGCCTACATTGGCTGCATAATTTATAATTTACTGCAATCAGAGAAGAGCCAGGAATTGTAACTAAGAAATCCTTATTTTATTTCTCATAATTACATTTTTTACTCCCTTAGCGCTTTAGAAAGGTAAAGCGTAATATTGATGAAATCTTTCTAATACCCCCCGAAATTAACATCTCTTCAGAATCAATCTATTTATTTTATTTTTATTTTACTTGGCCATACCTGTAAACCATACCCTACACTATGCTATAAAGCACCATATATTCTTGATGTAGTTTTAATTGCTTTGGAGGATTACTAGTTAAAGAGGATAAAGGAATAATTCAATTTTGTCTTTCAACTGCAAAAGAACAAGGGGAAAAAAAAGGTTTGGAGTACTAAGCACTGAAATTATAATCCACATCCTATTTTGAGATATAGATCATTTTGATATAGTTGTCAGGACTGCAAAGAGATAAGTATTCTAGCAAATATTTTAGAAGTTTGTGGATTAATAGAATTTCCATTGCTTGCTGTCTTTTTTCCTACTAATCTCACTGGATCAATGTTTGAAAAGTAATTTCTTAGCCTTTAATAATCTTAAAAATAAAAGATAGTATATGACCAATTATGCTCCAGGGTATAATAAGTATTACATTTTTGTTTTTTATCTTAATAAGAAAAAAATCTACTTACATTTTATTAACTAATAATATAACATGTATTGTTATTAATGTAGCTTTTGAATTTTTATTTTCTCAGTAAAAAAGTCATTTTTGAAACCTTACTGTAATTTTACTTGTTATATTTGCCATTGTGGGATATTTTGGGGATTGAATTGCCTGCTTCAAGGCAGAGAGATCACTTTATTGGGAGTGGCTGAATGATTAATGAACAGGAACAAAGAGAAACCAGGGATTAACATGCCTTCTGGCCAAAAACATTGTTTAATTCCAGGTGTATTGATTAGCTGTAGAGTTATTGACAAAAGAATTATTTTAAGTACTTTAAATCAATGTTACTTTAGCTGAAAACTCTATCTTTAGGCATAAGGAAATACCACTACAAAACTAGTCAATTAAAAGTACTGTCTCATAAAAAAAAGGCTTTAAATCCTCATATTTTAAATTCTATGGCTTTTTTGAAGGTTCATTGAACAGTCATGTTTAAAATTAGTAATTGTGGGTTTAAAGATGTTTGCTAATTATTTAATGTTTCCTCTGAATTTTAAAAATTCTTCTAAAATGTACTTTGTTTTCTGTAGTTTGAATTTCAGCACCTGACGTTACTTTAAATTATATGGTTTGCTGATTCTGAAACACATTTTTAATCATAATTTTTTTATGTTTCAGAATTCTTTAGGCCATTCAATTTCCCTCATTGTAGAAAGCTGTTTAATTCACAATGCCTCGAGTTCAGGCCCGTCATCTATTCTATAGTGACTATGCCACTTAATAATGGAATAGTGCATCAAAGTGCCACTTAGGTCTCAAATTGTTATGTATGACTGTCAAAGCGGTGAAAAAAAGAAAAAGAAAAAAAAAGAAAAAAAAACCTTGATTTGTCTTTACTACTGAAACGTGAATTTGTCAGCCAGGTTTTGAAATCACAACAGCATTGCTTGCATCCCCAGCGAGATGTCGAAAACTTGACAGGTACATATTTTTTCAACTACAAGCACTTCTATAATGAAAACTAAATACACAAATCTTATTTTTTTTGCTCTTGACAGATAGTAGTTGCCAATGGGATTTAATGTTCAGGTTCGAGTTGTCAAGAGGAATAACCAATAAGCAATCCAAGTAGTCAGTATACAGATATTCAAAAGCAAAACGCCTGGCTTCTGTGATATACTGGAAAGATTTGAGTGTATAATTAACTAACTGAGGAACCAAGGACACTTAATCTTTCCCCTAATGGCAAGTTCAACCCATCACTGTCTTTCTCTGGGGGACAAACTGTAGCTTGTTTTGTGGTCACCAGGGCCTTTGGTTGTCATTGCTCTTTCTTATTCATCATTTCCTTGGGTTCTGGAGTTATTCCATTTATTATTCCTTAGTCCCAGTAAGAATTAATAGGGTAAACTAAGGTTCATTTCTGAAGCACTGTTTATCATCTTATGTATTTTTAAAATCTGCCTGCTTATCTATCTACAAATTCTGCATCACAAGATTATCTGCTTCCCTCTCAGTGTACAATGAGGAAATATGCATGTGTATATTCATTTTCCATGTACAGCACGTGTATAATGGATGTACATTGAAAGCCGCTAACAATATCTACAATAATACTCTGTGGGCAGTCATTTACCTGCAGGCTACCTAGCCATTTAAATGGAGGACCACATGTGTGTTTGGGGAGGGAGGACTGTGTGTGTGCTGGGGGGCCTTTCAAACTGCCAGAAGACTTCATGAATTTTAAATGTCAGTTTCTGTATGTGGGCTTGATCCTCTGAGGTGCTTAACATCCCCTCGCCCTTTAAAGTCAGTAGGAATGAAGGACACATAGCATCTCAGTGGCATATACTGCAGCTCATAGGAGAACTCAACATCCCACAGGAATGGGCCCAGTTCTGTAAGCAGCCCCTGTGCAGAAATCTTACTGGTTTCAGTGGGAGCTCCATGTAGCAAGGGCAGCACTCTCCAGTCTGCTCATGTTTATGTGGTGCAAAATGGCCTTCACATGGCTGGAAACAGCCAGTGGAGAACTCCACTGGTGTAGGAGAACTCTCTACTGACAGAAAGCTGGCAGACGTGGCTGTTACATCTTGTACCAGATGGCCCTCAGCCTTGGCATAAAGGGAACGTAGGGGGACTTGCTGGGAGGCAAGACATGGGCAGGAGGGCAAGGCAGAGTGGAACTCCACTATGCCTAATTCTTTATAGATCTTATGCCAGGGACTGGAATGCCAAGGACAAGGGAGCAGCAATTGGCTCTCTGTGGCCACCAGTGTCCCTTGTGTACAAGCACAGCTGGGACACAGTGGAGAATCAGGCAATATAGGGTCAGACCATACATGCACATGATCTGCCTCAAAAGCATACTTTAAGAATATCGAGTGTGTATGCGCAGTTGTGTAAAATCAGCCTTGCAAAACTACCATTACAATTATTACAACTAATGATCATTTATTTACTCGTCCAAAAATACCACTTGCTTTGGGTGAACAGAAATTTGCAAGGCTGGTAAGATGGTATGGCATATTAGATACAAACAGATAAAACTAGGGGTTGTGACACATACAGTGAACAACGAGAGTCAAAGTGAAGGCCGACACTATTCCTTAACTTATTCTCTCTAAACTGTTACTACTGTCAGTTGTGTATGGTAAATCTGTTTTAGTTCATGGAACATTGACACGAGTAGACCAAAACGTTTAAGGTCACTGGGATCAGTGTAACTGCTATGCCTGTGCATTAAGGACTCGATCCTATGAGGAGCTTGAGTACCCGACTGCTGTCTTCATTTGCATATGCGAGTGCTCAGCACCTTACATACACAATTGGACCCTCAGCCTGTGTAGTAAATATCTTTGACATCTTGGTTGAAGGAGATTGCACTCGTGCAGTAAACCTGTTTTTTAAAGAGAAAGGCTTTGTCTTTGTTGTAAAATAAAGAAACTTGAGTTCCCATCAAGAAAACCCCGTTCTACCGAGTGAACTACTTGGGTGCAGATTTTCATTTCAAAACAAATAAACGCATGCATCACAGTTTATAAGCTCTCAGAGCAGACAAAGGGCTTGAGACCACACATTTGCCTTTTGTTAGCAACATTTTTAACATTAAAACATCAATTTTCTCCAGGTTGGTGACATTAAAAAATAGTTCATTAGGCCTATCCATCAAAGTGAGGATTGTAATTTAATTACTGATAGACCCTTAATATAGTGACACAAGCGAGTGAGGCTATTATTTGAATGTGAGAAGATTTACTGTGTCTGCTTTGGAGTTATTCTGCACATACGTCTGTTTAGTTCTCAATAATGTAGATACTTTCAAGCATTAATTGTATCTGATAAAAAGCTTACACTGTGGTTGATACACATGTTATAGGTACTTTGTGTTGTCATCTGGAAGTCTGGATAGCTCAAGGTTATATGACGGGGTTAATAGGATGAGATTCGTGGTTTAACACTCACTCTTCTAACATATAATCATAAAAGGACCTGCATGAAATATTACTGGCTGTCTCCTTCTAGGAAGGATTCTTTAGGCCTCTAGTGATTGTTTCAAAAGTTAGAGATTCTTAAATGTCCTACATTTCATAGTGCTTGGTTGATACAAAGACTTATAAGTGAAATAGCATGGAATAGTTACCCACATGAAAGAAATCTGTGTTTAAATATTTATCTGATAGTTTTTATTTTAAAAAGCCATATTTTTTGTACAAGGAAAAGAGATAAGAGAATTATTTTCATGAAACAAGTGATCTGTATCTAATCTGTAGAGACATATTAATATCAAAAATAGACTGTCACAAAAATCAGGCATAGCAAAGATTTCATAATATATTTGATTAATCAAAACCCAAATGGAAAGTTCTGATCTTCCCAGATGCTGATATAACTTACAAGTTGCTGCAGGGCCTTATAAACCATCCAGCACCAAATGCTTGCATAGCTTTCATAACACACCCAGCATTCAAATATTTCAGAAACAGACATTCTTCATTACATTCCTTACGCCGTTCTTCCTGGCCTACACCATATAGGAATCACTAGCGTACATTAATTTACCAAAATAAATTTCCCATATTTTCTTAAACCTATAGACAAGCCAACCAACTATGGAGTCTGTGTAAAGGAGGAAACCAAGGTTGTTTTCAGACACTTGGGACCAGAAATATGGGCGATCAAGCTTGGTGCTAGCTGATGAGCATGCCCTGCAATTCAAGAAGGGAATTAAGATTACTTTGTGTTCCCTCAGCTTTGGGACCACTTTGATTAGGGACAGACCCTGGCAAACTTGTGCAGGTGCTCCATGTCCCCAAAGAGGAAAGACGGGAACAGTGGCGTGCATGGACATGCTGGTCATTCCCTGTGCACTAATCTGTGGTGGGGACAGCTGGTCTTCTAAGCCAGCTTTAGGACTGCTTTGAACCATGAGGATGGCAAAAAGCTTCCCTAAGACAGGGGAGACTATGGCCAAGGGCGTTTGGTTTGTTATTGCTGATCACATGTAAGAACATAAGCAACATCATTTTGTCTTAGGTTGCAGTCCTGCCAAGTGCTCGCCACCCTCCACTCAGCACCTTGCAGAATTGGTTTCTTTATGCCACTCCTGGAAAACAAAGCCCTGCCTCCAGTGGGCTAATCTTGCACTGTCACAAACAGTGATCAGTGGCAACACTTCCCAAAAGGGGATGGAGAAGTAAAGCCACTGCAGATGACTGTCCTGCAGGGAGCAAGTATTTCCATTCTGCATCATCCCTATCCATCACAGACACTAAAAACCAAAGGATCAGCTTTCATCAGCACATTGGAAAAGAAAGGATGTATGAAACGGAAGCTTCTGCCTTTGTTTGGTATCTCCTTGTTTGAGTGGAGTGTTTCAGCTGGTAACTGTGTGATGACAACAAGCCGTAGCTAATATTCCATGTTAATCATCTGAAGCCTTAAGTCAGCTCTTTTAAAAAAATTATAATGAATAATGAATGTATTTTAATTCTGATACCAATACATGATATATTTTGACACATCTCAGAAGGGGGAATGTTGCCTGAGGTGCGAACTTAACACCACAGGAAAATGAAAACCAAGAGAAGGCAAACTGCTAGCATTTTCCCTCGTATGAGTTTTAAATGTTGCAAAACATACTGAAATGAGACTTTCGAAGTATTTAACAACCAGGTCTGAATCAGTTTAAAAAGGAAAGCAAGCAAGTCAGCTATACAAAGGAAAAGAAAGCCTTCCTTCATAGACTAGTCTGGATAAATAGCATGAGAAATTGTCTCACTGCTCTACCAATGCTAGTGGCATTGCAAACCAGTCGTACAACAAAACTAAACAAAACAAAATTACAATCCACACAGGAAATAGAAAACAAGGTCAGGGTGATGTTTTAGCTAAAAGGCGTTCTGCAGGCACTGGAGAGATTAAACCAAGGTTACTGATTTCTCTTTTCACAGCCCACAGAAGGCCTCAAAATGTTGTGTCCTACTTCAGATTTTTATTATTAATTATTATTACCATTATTAATATGTTCACATTGTTCTTATTAACCCATCTTTATCCTTTGCTTTTTACCTAAAATTAACCATTGGTATGTCCAAGCTGTGAGGAAGACCTGCCATAGTGGCAGAATATAAAGTCCTGTCTTTGAGAATAGTGTGTATTTTTGCTTGTGTGGACTTGGTACAGTAAACAGTAAATGAACCATACTGAAAAGATTCAGAGATTGAGTAGCACCCCAAAAATGGGATTTTACCCTAACTATCTGGGCCTTTAGAGATCTCCTTTCTCTGACACATTTCCATGTTCCATCCCACTCCCTCTTCTCCCAACCATAACTTCCTTCATCCTCATCGTTTCCTTCCAACAAATTTTCCCCACGTTACTGCATTTGACACTGTGTCAGATCCCCACCTCATGTAAACTGGTTCCACTGAGTTCAGAGAAGCTGCACCAGTTTATATCAGCTGAAGAACTGGTACAACAGTTCTGTATCTGATTCTCCAGCCTGAATAATTAGACTCCTGTTCTCAGTTCCTCTTTCTTTCAGCATTTTTTCCCTTCACATTCCTCTCCCTCACTCAACCTCTCTTCTGTATCCAATAACTCACCCATCTACCTTTTTTGATGTGCCAAATGACATAGGGTCTTGAATAGGGCAGGCTATAATTCTGCCTTCAGATCATGCATACTGGACTCCTGGGGTTTCGCAATCTCGAGACCTGTAAGAAAGGGATACTTACAAGATTTAAAGAAACGAGCCAGCCTCACAATACTGTATAATGTTAGTATAATTTTTGTAGCTCAGGGGTGTGAATAAGCCACCACACTGAGAGATGTAAGTTACAGCAACCTAAAGCGCTGTCAGTTTCTCCCACTGATATAGCGGTGGCGGTGGTTTTATTATGCCGAAAGGAGATCTCCTGTCAGAACAGAGCGTCTTCACCAGATGCACTACAGTGGAACAGCTGTAGACTAGCCCTGAGACACCGTTATGACTATGAGGAGAGACACAAAAAACTGTTTGAAGTTGAGGAGCTGCTTGGAGGGCACCACACAACTTTTGTGTGGGGAAAGGGAATGGAGCCACCCTAAAAAGTCAGCTACATCACAGAGCTGATTTTATTTTCAAAAGATAAACGACCTGATTCTCCATTATATTAGTGCAACGTGGGTGTAAAAATGCTTCAGAATCACAATGGTAGCATTTTACACTGAGTTTTCACTGGGATAAATGACCACCACAGAAAGTGCAGGGGAATGGTGAACTGTGTCCAAAGAATAGGACACATCATCAATTCAAAACAAGGGGATTTGGTTATTTTTCCAAAAGGCTATGGAGAAAGAAGGGAGTGATGGAGGAACAGGGAAACTGGACGGAGGACTAAGTCAAGGGAACTGGGATGAAGGGAAGGATATGTTGGGTGAAAGGAGAAGATTATTGTTATGTACTGTTCATAAAGGGAGATGGCATCTGTTGGGTGGGGTTTTTGTTTTATGGGATGGGGGCCTGGAGTGACGGAGGATAGCTGAACCAATCCAAAACAACTTTACAAAGTTTCAGATGTGGTCTGCTTCTCATTTTGCACACGCAAGTTTGCTCATCCCTAATCAGTACCCTGCAGGTAAATTTAAAGATAAAAAGTCATCACCCCCTAGAACTTAGTCAGGCGGAGGAGGGGATACAATTCATTAACTCAGCTACAGTCCGAGACTGCTGTGTTCACCTGTCTCATCACATCTGCCTTTCAGTTACTCCAGCTCCTGTCCTGAACTCACATGAGAGAATTACAAAGACAAGTACTATACATTAGACGTCATGGTAAGAAATTGTTTCGGATGCAATAATATCTGAATAACAATGGTGGGAGGCTGCACATGGAAGCTGAGCTGTGTCCTTAGCACAGCTAGCCTGACGTTTAGTGGAGAGGGAGGCCTATTATTTCATCAAAATTAGGATGAGGCAATGATGTGAGTAATTTTAAAAAGCAAAGGTGGAGGCCTGTAGTCAATAATAAAATTTTCCATTGACTTTAATGAGGCCAAGATTTTACTCCACATGTTCAAAAGTCCACACCTGCAAGGCAGCGAGTACACTGAACTCTAAAGTCAAAAAGCCAAAAAGCATTTTCAGTTATACCTCCCCACCAGAAGACAGTGTGGCTTAGTAGACAGAACACTGGACTGGGACCGAGGAGATCTATCCCTACTAGATGACACTGGACAAATGACTTTGCCTCTTTGCACTTCAGTTTCCCCCAATGTAAGATGGGGATAATGATATTAACGGCCTCGTAAAGAGCTGTGAGAAAAATGGGTGAAAAGTGCTATGTAAGGGGTAGGTAATATTATTATTCTTCTTTTCCAGTCACTCAAGTCATCCCAGATTTACAGTGGTGCAACTGAGAGCTGAATGTGGTTCAATAGGGAATGAAGGAGCCCTATGTTTGTGCAATAGTTTTCCCTAAAGATTCAGCACTCAGGTTCATCAGGAACAGAAGATCTGGGAAGTAATGTAAGCTATGGTCCCAAATGAGAAAAGATGGGTATCCAAATGCTAATTTCTCTATTATTTTTTTTTTAAATGGCACTTCCTATATAGGGGCTGAAGAAAATAGGGTTTATTCTCTCTAAGGGTCTCTATGATCATACGCCACATCTGAACAAAAGTGTAAAGAGGGGCATAAATGCACTAAGCTGCATTTAAAAAATGACGTAGTAATTGCTGGGACTGCCCATTTTACCTTGGCCTCAAGCATTTACCAGAATTCAGATTTATTTCAAACTGTTCTCCCAAGTCTGCCTAATTTTTTTTGTCCAAATAGCAGCAACTCACAGTTAGTGAACAGAGCTTCAAGATTTTTTTTTTTAACTTACAGCTAAATTTAACTTTACCCATCCAATAAAAAAGAAATAAGGGCGCCTTTATTATCTCCCTGGATTTCTGGGTATGATACCACATCATAGAGAAGTGGTTATTAGAGACAATGGCCTACCAAGGTGAAGTTTGTAATAAAGCCTATTATGTGGTTTCACCATTGACACTAATGGAATGTAACAGTGATTTAGAATGATTTAATGGTTCCCAGGTTGTGCTCTAATAGTGCTCTTTATATTATGATGTATATCACAAAACCTAATGTGGCTGTTGTGATATATTGACAGTATTCATGCTGTTTCATTTTTTTAGGGGAATTTTAAAAACTGTCAAAGAGGAAAATTAATTGCTGCAACTGCTTTATTTTCAAGGATCCTTTTTTTTTTAAATGTATGTACATAAATTTCTATTTGATGCCATTCTTAAACTAATAAATTCATTTGAATTTTTAATCCAAGGTAATAAATGTAGCATGTGTCCATGCACACGTGTGTGTATGTGTATTTGAAACTCAGCTTTCAAAAGATTGTACTGTCATCTTAAAATCTGTTTACAAAACGGTACTAATGGTTTCAAATGCATAAAGCTGGGGAGAATAAAAGACCAGTTTTACATTTTGGAAACTGCCAAAATAAGAGGCAGAGGCAGGAGGTATTCCTATCAAGTCATTGAAAAAAACACCTCAACTCCTTAGGAGTAGAGGTGGCTTTTAGGCTAGCACTTAGAGTTCTAAATTTAAATAAAAACACAATGATCTTGGAATAGACACAAAGAAAGATGTGCCAGGGTTGAGATACCTTCATTCTGAAACTGCTTGTGGGCATCTCACCCATGCCTGACTTATTAGCTCTAAGGCATTTTTGGTTCCAAGTAGGTTAAATAATAGCAGGAATGTTCTCACATTCTGTATGTTTTTTGGTCCCTGTAATTTAAAATGGCACGTTATGAAATTTCAGCCTCTGAAGAGCATCAGTTTTGATGGACACAGAGTAGGTGTCACGACAATGGACTGCTAGTGAAAGGCGTGGCAGGGGCATAGTTCCCACCAGAGAGGGATTTTGTAGCTGAATATGTATCTGTTTATTCTGTAAATGCTAGAGCGCAGGTCCTCACATTTGTGCTGATAAATATCTCCTGGCCTTCCCCTTGTGGGAGCCATTTTACCAGCCTTTGCCCTAAACATTAATATTGACCCTGAATGGGGGGTGGAATGGGAAGGCAGAGGCACAAGAATAGGACCCCTCTCTCCCTTGCCTCACCCACCCAACTCTTCAGACAACAGGAAAGAGAGAGAGTCTTTTTTCTCACTTGTCATTAAGGCTGAGGGTAGGTGAACATATGAGCATGCACCTTCTCTCACCGATGGTGAAGGGCAGAGAGAAGAAGGCATTTTTCTACTCATGTGGATGGTGGGAAGGGACAATAGGCTCGGTCCTGCCAGGTGCTATGTATCCCCAACTCCCATCAGTTTAAATGGAAATTGAGGGCATTGCAGGAGGCACTCTGGACTTGGCAGGATGGGATCTCATGTCCTTCATGTCGGGGGTGGGGGCTAGCGAATGGTGATTTCTTTCCCCACTATCCCTGTGAGGGACCCAGTGGCTCAAACACCTCCTATTCCATTTAGTTAGTGCTCCTTACTCCACAAGAAGCCCTCTGAGGTCAGTGGGACTTCTGACAGAGTACGGTGCTATTCAGCAGGGCAGCCTG
The DNA here is from genome assembly GCA_007922155.1 of Mesoclemmys tuberculata. Lineage (NCBI taxonomy): Eukaryota > Metazoa > Chordata > Testudines > Chelidae > Mesoclemmys > Mesoclemmys tuberculata. Next base: position 41,749,256 of record ML675616.1, on the reverse strand, counting down.
ACTAGAATGAGAAGCTCTGAGCAAATGGACTTGACCTCATCGGGGCTACTCCCATGAGTAAGGGTGGTAAAACACGGCCCTCTGATAGAACAAGAAGCTTGCTACGCTTATGGAGAGTGAGCGAACAGCTGACTATGTAGGCTTGATTCTGTCGCCCTTATTCATGTTCAGCCCGATCCTTCAGCCGGTCTAAATCTGCGCAGCTCCACTGAAATCAATGGAGCTACCAGTTTAATCCAGCGAGTGCCCAGCTGAGGGTCTGGTCTACAGAGCAGGGCCTTACTCCACAAGTCGTCACATTAATGTTAATAGAACTACTTGTGGAGTCAGGGGCTACTCAGTGAGAGCAGCAGGGGCTGGAACGAATCCTCAGAATGGGAAAGACTCCTATGATCCTGAGTGAAGGTAAAGCAAGTGGTGAGCGAACAGGTGCAATTCCTTGCTCTGTCTGGCACTGTGACACCAACGCCCCCAGACAAGGAGGAAAGCAGCCCTCAAAACAGCGCAGAGCCTGCATTGAGAAACAGCGTGCTAACGCCACGAACGCAGTGCTGACGTGCACTAATTGCTCCGTTATGAGGCAATAACGCACTTCTTCTGTCACATCTTGCTCTAGGTTAACTTGCTTGCAGACATTTTTCTCTTCTAGGAAAATACCAGCTTGTGATAAAACTGCCTCTGATGAGGTCCACTGGACCACTGCCAGACATATCCTGATGGGATCAACGCTTGCACCGCATGTGCCTCCACCATAGCGATTTGGGAGTTCAGTGAGCACAAAAGGTCAATTTTCTTCTCTCTTTGAGTCACCCCCTAAAACTGTCCACAAAACCATAATTTTTCAAGTGTGTAGTAGTCTAAGTACAGGCTGGAAGATTGTTGTATTAATAGACTCCTACATTGAATAATGACTTTGGGGCACCAAACTGCAAGAGGACAGGCAGAAATTTGAAGAAAGTCACTTGTTTTTGACATCGAAGTTATTTCAAAGTTATAAGCAAGATATTTCTCAGGAGATGTTCCTTTGTGTTTCCTTTTTGTACAGTATCTTCCCTGTGGAGAGCTTTGTGAAATCACACAGAACAAAATTAGACAAAGTGCCTGTTATATAACCTGCCTGTTCTCTAAAAATAATGGGAGCATCATGATGATATGAGCCTTTCCCCTCATCTAGGTTTATGTACAGTACATAGAAACGGAGGGGGAGAAAAAGGGGAGATTGCATAATGCAATACAAAGTTTCTTCTAAAAGACATACTACGAAATTTGCATAATTATGATCCCATTTTGATTTTTTTAACTTTACAGAGCTTATGTGGGTCAGTTGTCCTTGCTTTAATTCACAAAATCCCACCCTCCCCGTCCCAAAATAGTAATTTCCTTCTTTCAAGTTCAAGGCTGCAGCAATAATTACATTTTTCAAATGCAAGGTGCCTAATAAAACATAAGATTCCTAGTAGTTGCAGAAGTTTTAAGGACTGTAAGTGACAGAAGCAAGTGAGCCTTTTGTTCTCCTAGATTCCCCTGTTCAAAGTCCTTTCAACTTCTACATTTGGTAGAAATTGTATTACCCATAGAAATAGATTGTGTCAATATTATTTATTGCAAAATATTTTACCCACTGGGGTAAATGAAGAGCAAGGGTTTACTAATCAGATTACTAGCATGCTTATTCTAATTTATACCTTCCACAGTTAGCCTTTAAGCCACAGCTGACCTCTTATTTTTTATATTAACTGGAAACAATTCATCAAGCGAGTTACCCCACTCCTTTCAAACCCACTTGTATTACTAAAAGGTTGAGTAAAGACCTCTGGGGAACAAGGGCAATTTTTGACATGGGTCTCAACAGATTAAACTATGCAGGGACAATATAGAATACATTGGAGCAATAACATTATCACATCATAGCCTGATTGAGAGGCATTTCCTTGCATTTTTGTCCTTTTACCATAAGCCAATAGTAGCCACAGGCATTTGACTGGAGAGCCCGGAGGATTGACAGGCCTGGCAGTCATTACACGCTGGATTGAATACTAGATTACTCCAAAGTGGCTCAGGGTCAAGGATCAGTGTGTTCCCTTTTGGCACTAAATGACTTTAATATCCTTACTGTATTAGTCAATTACTTTAAAGCTGCTGCTCTCTGAGATCTCTTTGCCCCCCTGTAGTTTACTATGGACATTTGAATTGCTCTCATACTTAACCCACACATCTGCTTTAAGCTGTCAAAAGAATAGTGGCTATCACTGGAGCTATTGACAATATGCAATGGACAAAGATATTTGCTGGAGGTGTCAAGTGGCTTTTTCTTTTGATTGTTTATTTTTTTAAAAAATCTTAAATAACTCCACAACTGAAAGTGTTCTAAAGTGAAGAAAAGCTAGATCATTTTTTGCAACCGACCGTGGTCTAGTCTGAACCCGACAAAAATGCATGTGGCTAACTGTTCTGAAATATTATACATTTCTGTTTTGGTTTGTAAAACCCTGAGTAGTTGTAATGAAACACAGAAAGAAAGGTCTGTATTAAATTCTTGTTTAAATTTCACAGCAGTCACAACGGTTATAGAGAATTACACCTCTGAATTTACTGGTGAAACACAGTGAAGAATTCTGTGTCATGGCCAGTGAACATTAAAAGGTCTGGCTTGGCTTGGTGTTAAACCAACATGTCTAGATTAAATATGGGCAGACCTGATTTGAATTTTAAAACTGCTTGAAAGTGATGCCTTTAGTGTGCTAGTGAAAGTGATACCACCACAGATGAAAGCACATCTGTTCAGAGGGGCCCAACTTGTATGTCATGATGTCACTGGACTAAAAAAAGCAAGTCAGGACTTCACAGCTAGATATATAAAGAAACAATTTTCTACTACAAATACACTTTTTCCTCTGTGTGAGGATGAATGTGCACGGGGCTTTCACTGGAAGACATTTTAACTTTATAGTTTGCTCATCCCATATGTCATCACTTGCATCTAGAGAGTCACATATTTTTCCACTTGTTCTTTTCTTTGCAATTTGGGAGTAAGGGCTGCGTTGTTCAACAGTTTCCTCATAGATATAAACAGAGCTTATTGGAGATAAAATTGTATTTATTACTCTGCACATCAGATCAGTGTAGTTCATGGACAGTCTGACTACAGTTTATATCTGACTGCTCTATCATTTTGTATGCAACATATTATAATTTGGAAATCTGTGTAATACCTACATAAACTGAAAGTTCAAAGTCTTCATTTGCACCATTCTGCATATCAAATACAAGTGCAGGCTTACCACACTTGGTGGACAAAGCACTGGTCACTGCCATTTGGCACTCCAGTAGCCTGGACTCCACGCTAACAAACTGAGTGTAGATTGTAAAGTGTTTTCTCAAATACTGATTCATGCTAACTGAGCACAGTGTTTAAAGAAACACAAATTCACTCTGCATGGTAAAGGCTTTGAAGAAATTAGCCAGCATCAGACACATCATAGTGACCTGATTTGACGATCTTTGCACTACACTTGAAATTAAAAATCATATCCTCCTGTCAGTCATATTTGGAATCTTTGACAGGAGAATAAATACATTTTAGAAAAAAAATCACTACTAAAAATGACCCCCAATGCCATAATATTTGAACATTCGTTTTCATTCATTATCAGACATGTTATTTTCTATAATACATTTTGAGTTGTGTAGTTTAAGTGAGATATTATGTGTGTTCCTACTGCAGGAAGGCAGACAGACATGTGGACAGTAATATATATTTTCTTTGCAATGTGCTTCTGCTCAGCAGCTAAGCATAATGAATGGTGCCTTGGGGAATGCACTGAATAATTGTGCTAATTTAAAATTTAGTCAGCAAAGGACCTTAAAAAACTTGATACCTCTTGGTAATGATGCATCATTAGCACTTTTCATTCATTTATATTTTGTTGTGTTTAGGGATTTGGGTATTCCGGAGAAGAAAGGTAGCCTGACAAGAGAGTGATTGAATTAGCCCCCTTGATACTTGGGAATGACAGAAGGTGAAGTACTGTAGCTGCAGTTGACAACTACTTTAATATGAGCCACTTATAAATATTTACAATTCATAAGTCAGTGATGAGCCTGTGTATAGCACATAAATAATATTAAGTATTTGACATGTTTATTTGGAGCCCAATAAATATTTTGGAAACCATTTGGTATTAATGCGCTAAGAAGCATTTTCAGTTAAAAGAGCCGCAGTGTGATACTGCAATCCAATTTAAAAATTTTTTTAAAAAGCATATATTTCTTTCATGCTAAATTAAAGAGTAAGGGCCAAACCATTCGCACCTTATTCACTTGAGTAGTATAGCAGACTATTGAAATAACTTGTGTGTAAGATTAATAGCATTTGGCCCTAGATGATTTACTTGGCATGGATGCCACAATATGTATTATATGACTTTTTTACAGTATAAAATTAAACATGTTGGGGGCTCCAGTTGCAAAAAAGATAGCGACCTTAGCTGACCCCATATAGTAAAAGACAAACCACTCTCCGATTACAAGGCTGCAATAAGCCCTTATTCACAGGTAGATTTTGTTTTCTTTTATTCAAGACAGACACAATTTTTCCAAACATATTTGTTTCCATTTCTCTGGCTAAATATTGCACATGTTTCACTATGCAAAAGGTGTAAAAAGACAAACACACAAAAAAAACACAAATCCCCAAAAACCTGAATTTGAAAGAAAAAGCTCCTAGCGAAAGCACGACTACTTTTGAAAGGGTAAAATGTCTGTAACTTTCCAAACTATTGAAGGCAGAGTAATTATCTGTAGCTGCTGTCCTTAAATATGGGTGCCAGGTACAATGAGAGGGCACAATACATTAATAAGGAGTGAAAATTAAATCTGAATAAGACAGTCTCTTCTGTAACAAATGCACCAGTCTAATTCCTGTGCTTATGTAGGTAAAGCATATAATAACCTGTTAGCTTTGTGTGTCTAATTTTCATGTTTTCTAAATTTCACCACTGCTTCTTTAATGTAACAATGAGGATTTAAATGACCACTGGGGACGGATACTCCTTTTGTTCCTGACCTGGTGGGTAATGAGATAGACAACACCCCAAGCCATTATCCTTTAGAGTGCTGAGTGGGAGTGCAGTTAACTTTGATAGCATAGAAGTAAGTACATTTTTTATTGCACAGGAAAAAAAAAAAAAAACATTGAGAATAACCTATTCAGTTTAACATTTTCACAAAGTAATTACACATAAAATTAGCTAACCATCAACGTTTTTAGCTACTTTTCCCCCATCATATTAACTGAATACATACACATTTCATATTTAAGCACAGAAAATTATTTTAAGCAGACCATATCAACAGAAAGAATGTGTTTTTCAAGATCTGCTATTTTTTAATTGTTGATAATTTTAGGTTTTGCCTACCAAAATTGCCTCTAATTAATATTTTAGAGGCTATTGTATAGAATAAAGCCATAATTTTTTCCCCATATTCGTATGAGTGATCATTTCACTAAGCAGTTTCAAATAACATTACAGTATCTATTTTCTCTTTAATTTGCATCACTTTTATAATAAAGTTGTCACGGAGAGAGTCTTCTTGTCATGTATCATCATTCAGTATGTAAACAACTTACTGACTTGCTTTGAATGATACGCAATCTCATAATTTTCACTCATAAAATGACAGTTACAAATAAAGGAACTACTGCATGTAAAGTAACATATTTTGGTCTTGTGACTAATGGTAACCTGGTGCTACTGAATTACTGAACTGTGTCTGAGAACTAATGAGAAAAATTTCCCAGGGGAATCTTTATCCAATGCACTTGGAGAGCACCTTGGGGACTCATTCCATGTCTGTCACCTTTCCCGTCTCATTGACACTCAGCTTCTTTACCACCATTACACTGTGCAACCATTTCACTTTACACCTCACGATTAGAATATTAAAAGGAGAGAATACTACACTACTTGTTCCAGAGAGCAGAGTTGTTTTTGACACTTAAAATAGAAAGTGTCACCGAAATATCACAAGGACATGAGTGTCTCCAATTCCAGGAGAACATTCTAAGGCTCATCTTATTTTACAACTAATGAAAACTTTCATCATATTTCCTAACGGAGCAAAAGTCATTAACAGCAAAGATTTAAGGAGATATATCGATTCATGATACTTCTTAGGAAAAATGTGCTCCTATTATAGTACTGGGGTTTGTGTCATCGGTGGGGATTATATGATGATCAGTTTTTAAATGAGTCAAATTCATTAGCAAAAAGTTCAGATTTTTACATGGGACAAATATTTTTTAAAGACTAATGACATTTGGGAAACACATGCCAGATCTTTAACTCATATAAATTGGTGACACTCCATTGACATCAGAGGAGCTACGCTGATTTCCACTAGCTAAGGATATGTCCCATGCATGTCACATATATCATTAGGAGAGCTTTGGTGTATGCCCATGAGCCATGTTCAACCTTCCTCATAAAAGCTGCCTCACTAAAGGCACTAAAGGAACTATTCACTTGAGAAAGGCAAATGGGATTTGGCCTCTGGTGACAAATCTCAACTTTAAGAAAACAAACAAACAAACAAACAAACATTATGCATCCAAGTTTTTAAACTGAAAAAGTTCTTCTGTTTCACCAGGCTTGTGCGTGTAGAGAGAAGCTAATTAAATCCAATGGAAAATTTTAAAGTGGAGGAAAACAAATTAGAGCAGCAGGATAAGATTCCTAATTATATTTATAATAAGGATATTCTTTGTCCTTGAAACACACATGTACACTCTGTATATGTCTACTAAATATGACGACTTCTGTGGTATGATCAACAGAGGCCTACACGCAGCTGCATATATCAACACACAGGTGTTGGATTTTGAAATTGTTACTTAGCCAACTGTCTACAGGGATCACCTCCTATTTTTGCATAAAGACAGAGAGAAATTGAGTTGCTGGAGTACGTGACTAGTGATTATAACAACAACTCCTCCCCTCACCAACAAGGTTATTGGCAGATTCTGTATCCTTCTCAACAAGTGGCAATTCTTGGGAAGGCGAGGTTATCGGGGCTAGAATTAAATAGTTAGAGATAAATCCGCATAAGGACTTTTTTTCTTAGTTTGTCTTCTTCATTAGGAAAATTTTCCGGTGGACCAGAAAAAAAGGCATTTAGATCCAATCCTGCTCCCACTGAAATCAATGGGAGTTTTGCTATTAATGCCAATGGCAGCAGCTTCTTTGGTGCTGTACAGCAGTAGTTTTCTCAAGATTGCAGCCACTGATGTATTGGGGTAGATGTATTACTTCTTGAAAGTACCTGAGCACTCCCATGTGAGCCTATGGTTGCCACAGCTCATTCTTTTATTGCAGATTCAGCAAATGCACTCAATAACACAGAGCTGCATGTATTAGATGCAGATATTTTGGAGCTTTCTGTCGCCATCAGATGCATTTGCATTTTCAGGGGAGGAGTAGGGATAATTAACAGATGGCGTTCCAGGTAAATTATCTAATTGAAGATATTAATGAGATAAGGTTTTGCTGGTCTGTTTCACAATACTCTGGACATTGCCAACTCTCATGATTTTGTCATGAGTCTCATGATAATTACTGCTTTCCTGAAAGCCCCAGCTCCTGGAGTCAAGTGGAGATATGATGATTTCAGCCTTCATTCTTAAAGAAAAAGTAAGTTTCTAGCCCTCATGTCTGTGGAGAAAGCTACAAAATGTGCCCCTAGTACACCCTAAAAGCTCAAAAAAGAGAAGGCAAATAAAAAGAACAGCAAATCAATTGTTTCTACATAATTATTTTAAAGCGAATTCCATGATTTTTGTGAACACGACTCATGATTTTTAAACATTTGGGGTTGGCAATACTGCAAATTACCTATTCTGTTCATTCCCTCTGAAGCAGCTGGCATTGGTCACTGTCAGAAACCAGGATACTGGGCTAGGTGGACCACTGATCTGACCCGGTATGGCCATTCTTATCTTCTTTTTTATTTCAGACCCTGCAAAGCATACAGGAGTAGACATTAGGCTTGACTCTTGATTGCTTTGAATTTTGCGTAGTCATTTACACCTGGGCAAAGTGGGTGTAAAACACTCCCAAACCAGATTGATTCACCTTTTAGGCCTGCTAGCATTCATATTGAACAGATATAAATAACTACACCAGGTGCAAGGCAGTGGAGAAACAGGCCTATATTAGCAGGTGCAGCCAATTTTTCTCTTTAGCTTTCCCCCTGCTTGTCATATTTGAGTTTCAAGTCAATAAGCTTTGTTTTAGACTCAGAATTAAAATTCCTCGTATATGCTTTTTCCCTGACTTGCCTCAGATCTACCATAAAATGAAATAAATTTCCAAGGGAAAAAAATGTTAGTTAGTTTGTCATTATCATAGACAAAGTTTGCTCGCCCTGAATTTTGTCACAAAATCTGCAAGAATAGAAGCACATGACATGGTATCTTTAGTTTCCTAAACCTTCGGAATCTATTGGACCTTTGTGTAGAAAACAACCCTTTAAGTATTAATTCATAGCTTGACATGTCTTGTCTTTTCTTCTTAGTGGCAAAATTTGGTTCTTTCAGTGATAAATAAGTTATAGTTTAAAAAAATTAGTGGGACTATGTGCACTGTTTCGGCTGCATAATTTATTCTACATCTCTTTGACTTTCATAGATGAATGACTGCAAACTTGGCAGAAGAATGAGTTATTAGGTCTGGTTTCGCAGGACCTGAACCAGGCAGGTATTCAATTGTACTTAACACTAATACTCTGCCTGGTTGTCAGCATCTGTGCTTTAATTTTTGTTTAAAAAGCTAAACATTGACCTTTTCTGATTGTAGGGATAATCTTCTGAATATGGTGTATCTTATGTCTTCCAGAGACATAATATAAATACTCTAAAACAATAGCTCTACAACTCCATGAAGTGTTAACACTGAACCCTAATGATAACAATGTACATATCAAGACTGTTAACTTAATCAGTTCATGTAAAGTCACACTAACATAAGCATTCAACTCCTTTGAGATTGTGGACGGAGCTTTAGTATTGTACCATCACTTATTTTTCCACTTTGCCACCATGGGCTTGTACCAGACCTGGTCAATGTATAAACCATACATAAACCCATACCACAAACCTACAACATGTGCCAAATACTTCCCTGGAATAATTCTTCTGCATTCAGTGGAGTTACACAATCGATTAATTTAATCCAATGCCACTGATTTTGCATTTGGATCTCTAGCTAAGCTAAAAATTTATAAAAAACACACAAAGCCAAAATCCGGTTTAGGATCTATGTATATTTCTCCCTTTGACTCCAGTAGGAGTTGTGTGCCTCTAAAGGAAAAAATTCCTTTTGCATCTTAAGGAAAAAATTGGTCTATGTAACCAAAAAAAGCCTCAAGAGCATAAATTAATCCTCCCAGTGTTGAGCTGCATACACTCTTGATCTGTGTGTGCATCTTTCATTAAAGTGAAGAAGAGATGCATGGGAGAAGGAAAGTATATGCAGGGGTGGGCAAACTTATGGACCCCTCGAGACCTCTCCTCCCAGCTGGGCAGAATCCTTTAACCCCACCACTCTGCCGCAGGGCAGAAGCTCCTAGCCCCCTACCCTAGTCTGGTAGGCGGAGAATGCGGAGTGTGAAGGGGGCTCCGCGAGATGCTCTTTAATGTAAAAGAGCTGCTTGCAGTTCACGAGCCACAGTTTGGCCACTCCTGGTACATGGCATTCACTGAGCTAAGCCTTTTTCAGACAGTGCCATACAACTAATGTAAGTTTTTGCTAAAAATGCCCCATTTGGGCCAAGCCATATCTTCTTTTGGAAACCTGCCATCGCAGATGTAGAAGATGTGTAGCTATAAAGATCTGTGCTTGCTGAAGGTTGACAGCAAAATGATTTGATTGCAACTTGCATTCAGAGACTACTGTCAGCAGCACAGCATTTAACTTATAAAATGTTTCAAAGGCGTTCCTAAGGGGAACAGCCCAGGCCAAAAAACCGAGATAGACAGAAAGACGCATTTCAAAGCTACAAAGTGCTGACCTGAGATTAAAAGGTGGTCCTAAACATCTTGAACCCTTCTTGAAACAAAAATGAATTAAAAAGGATTGATTTGAAGGGCTAACTCTTCTCTTTCTGGGGGCCTTTTGAAAACTTTTACCAAATGTATTTTCTGACCTACTTCTTCATACAAACTGGAATGCTTTGAGGGAAAAAAAATCGCATTCAAAATTCTAGGCTCTTCTTTGCCTCCCCAAATTGTTATATATGGACTAAGGAGTCATGGTTACACCTACACATGCTCACACACGCATGCACATTTCACAATATAATCATGAGTTCTCACCTATACAATAATAGGACTGGTTTTTAAACACTGTATCTGGGCATATGATGAAAAGCCAGCCCATTGGGTGAGTGCCATTTATCTTGCAGCTTTCAAGGGGCAGGTTTGCAGCAGTTATCTGTCAGTCCATTTGACGTCTGGATATTTGGCTGCTTTGAATTTAGAGCTTGTCCTTTACCTTTAGGACTGTTGTCCAGATTTAGTTCTGCAACAACCTCTAAAAGTTCCAAACTAAATGAGTTTGATGGTGTCAGCTCAGTCAGAGCCAAAACAAACCTAGAGTATATGTTCACAGTCTCTGTGTTATACATGTCTGGGGCAGAAGAGCTATTGAAGCAAATTACTTCTCACCCATGGAGAGGGTAGTTCTTCAATGTCAGGGCTGAGGTCATTGACAGGTCAGCACAAAGAAGACAGCCTCTGGGAGAGAACTGCAGTTTTCCATACTGCCTGTCCAATAACTGTTTTCAAACACTTTTAAAAAACAATATATTTAAGTGAAAATATAATAATGTATGTATTGTGTGTATATATATATTTATTTAAATTTTCTGTCGTATACACACACAAACACCTACATATATATGCCTGTGTATGTATGTATGTTATGTGTGCACGTATATGTAGTCTATACATTATAAATATATGAGATATAAAGGGTTATTAATTAAAAAACCATTTGCCTTAAACACCAGAAAATAAAGAAGTACAGGTATTTTCTACATTGACATTAATGTACAGACTATGTGGCCCTTGTATAATCAAGTTGTTTTAGAAACAAAAGCAAAAAACCCTCTTTACAATATTTTGTACTTGCAACAGCATAGCACTTTACAGGAATGTTCTTCCTGTTCAATTACAGTGCTATATTGACCATAATGGAGAGAATAGTGCATCGTTTTTTTGTGTTTTAACAATAAATATTTGGGACAGCTAATCTAGTCAAGGTAGCTATCTAATTTCTTGTTGATGTTGTTATACTGACCTCTGCAGGTTTTGTAAATTTGGAACATTGTTTACTGCAATGATATTGCTGCCATCTGATATACTATTAAATGAGTTCATGGTCTCAAAGCACTTACAGGCTAAAAGAGTTGACTACTTTGGTTTCTTTTAACGCTGAAAGGAAACCATATAAAATACATTCAGAATAATGATTTCAAACTAAGCCCTGCTTCATTTAAGTTTAGAGCAGTGATATTCCTGAAAAAATAACTTGATTAAACTTAAAAATGCATTTAAAATGAGCAATTTACAGAGTTTGGGTTATGAGACCTGATAATTAAGAAACGAAGTAGTTTTAGATGAAAAAATGTTATTCCCATTAATAAGTGGTCTGTAGATCATCTCTTTAAAAAATAATCTGTGCTGAACCTTTAATTCAACTTTATACTATACAGTGTTCTGCTTACTAACCCTAGTTAAATGAAAGTTTCATTTGTTCAGTATTGATTTTATAAATATAACCTTTTCCAGCTAGGACAGAGAAGCTTGTCTAAGAATAATGATACTCTAAATGGTATAAACTTCCTTAGTTTCTGAGGTTTAATATGCTGAATTCAATTAATTTCACAAATACAGTACGGTACCTGTAAGGATTTAGTCTGGGGCCATTTTTCTGAGAAATACTTACTGCCTTTCTGGAGTTCAGTATGTTTCCTATATTTATTCATGTCTAACTACAATTTTTCAATTTGTGTCTGACACTTCTTTTATACATATATATCATTTTTGTAACTTATAGTCATGTTTGGCTGACATACAAAACTATGCCCCATACCTTGTTTATGTTAGAAACAAAGGCTCTCTGAACTGCAGCTCTGTTTATAACTATTTGTGGTTTAACAAATGACAAAATACAGAAGACTTAAAAATCTTGGTCTGGAAAAAATATCTCAGTCTGGTTTATGTTTTCATCTACTCTCCCTACATTTATTGATTTGGTTAACTATTTCAGCCCTTTGCTGGACTCCTCTGTCCACATCACATTATGCTATATTCAGGTAACTGTCATCTGAAAAAAAACAAAACATATTAGATAAAATCCTGGCCCCACTGAAGTCAAAGGAAAAACTCCCGTCAACTTCAATGGAACCAGGATTTCATCCACTGGCTTTTGTCTCTATTGCTGTGCCTCTATAATTAAATGCTTTCCTGGACAAACTCAAAACTCTGCTAGTTGATCTTATCCCTGGATAGATCACTCAATTAATTATACTTTCAGATGTACGGGACATTCCACTTCCGTTGTATATGAAGGCTAAAAATTTATACATTTTGGGAACACTTATTGCTCTCAGCAGACCTACTTTTCTGTTATCCAGTAGAGATAAAAGAGAGTTGCCAAAAGCAAACTTAAACAGGGTACCATTGATGGGTGAGAAAAATGTACAGTGGATGGTTGCCAGTATGTGGCCCAACATTCTCCCGTCATTCTGGTTTTCCGGTTATTACTGCTGTGCAGGCAAACGCTGCATAGTATTTGGAGAAGTAATCTGAGAAGGACAGCAAGATTTTTAGCTTAGTATTTAATTTATTCATACTTTTTTTCCACCTTACTTCCTATGGTTTGTCACACGACTGTAAAAACTCTTGGAGCAGAAACCATTTTGTGGTCTTTGGAACGACGGTAGTACAAAGGATGACAATAGTCACAGCTCTAGGGCCACATGTTGGCTGAAGTTATGCACACGTGTATCTGCAAAAAGTAAACAGATCATATGTCCATCTATGTTACTGCGATGGGGCTTAACCCCCATCACCTGGAAGGTCAGCCAAGGCACCTGCTTAGTCATGCTTGGCACCTGGGGAGGTAAGTAGCTATGGCTCCTGACCAGAGGGGGCAGAATGAAGCCATAATAAGTAGACTGAAGGAGCTCAGTTGAGGGAGAGATGACAGAGGAGATGAGTCTTTCTGGCTGAAAGAAGCGCAGAGTTACGGTACACAGACAGCGACAATGCACAGATGGCATAGGCGCCTGCATGGGAAGCCCTGAGATCCAGTCTGAAAGTGGAGAGGAAACAACTTCAGTAGCCCAAGATGGGAGAGAACTATTCAGTTTCAGTTGGACTTTTGTTGGGTTTGTTTAGGTGACTTGGCCAGAGACTGAGCTACAGAAGATCTGGGGTCAGAGGCAGATAGCTAGAAGGAGGCGCTGGAGCTAAAGATAATGGCAACGTTCTGCACCGATGCAAGGGGGAGCTCTGAGGGCGAGTGAGGCCTGCTACAGATACTTACACAGACCCAGTTCTCATGGAAACGGAGCCTCTCACAATCTTCTTCTCCCAACCCCCCTGTGAGGAAGGGAAGTGTTATTTGCCGCACTTTACAGCTAACTTTACATAACATCATGCCTAAGGTGACACAGGAATTATAAAGCAGAGAAGGGAACTGGGCCCAGTACTCCAGAGTCACAGGCCAATAGATGTTGACCAGTGAGGAAGTACAAATGAGGATTGAGTGAATAAAGGACTGTAAGTAGGTGTGGCTTAAAAAGAGTGGGCAGGACAACGGGGAAAAGAGATGTGGCTGATAAAAACGGATAACGGCGGAAGTGAAACAAACTATGAAAAAGGCAGCACAAATTATTTCCATCTGGACCTAAATTAGCTAATGGAGAAGAACAGAGATGATGATTAACAGACTGTCTCCATAACCAATCATGTTGGCTACCCATTGTCTATAGCACGGCTTTCTGTGCCGGTGTAAGAGCTGGGGCACTACATGCTGTTTGCTTATGGGGTAACTCTCTTTTTACATGCTGGACCCCTCAAAGACATGTTGAAAATCTATTGTAATATGCAACATGTGACTGACAAATTAACACAGGATGTACGCAGTGGCCAAGGGTTTGGTATGTTTTAGTCACAGTACATCAAACTATTTTTCCTGGCTGTTAGGACCTCTGTCATCATGCCTTCCTGCATAATAAACACCCAGACTTCTACTGGAGAATCACTGATGTGTATGTGTATGTTAGCTGAGGTTATTTGAAGTATGTGCTGCTCTCAGACCACAACACAAAGACATTTGAGACATTTCACTGGTCCCTCAGCCTTGCTTGCCTAGTGCTCTACTTATGGAGGACCAGTTGTTTCAACTATATTGCAATGTGCATGAAAAAAACCCTGTTTATTATATGTCCACTCACTTCCAGTGGCAAGTGGTATCTAGAGCTGGATAGTGGCAAAACCATCCAGCTTTCTGACAGTGCACCTTCTGTGTGGGATCTGTAGAAACTGTTAACCAGGATGTCCACTCATTTTTACTTCATTAGCAGTAAGTCCGGTTATTTCCATATATAGGCTAGATCGTGGCTTTAGAGCCACAACCACATGGTAGGAGAATGTGCAAAGACACAAAAATGCCACAGTAAAAGCAACTAAGGACAATAATCCAGTCTCAGATGGATTCCACAATGACAGTGGAAGCACCAAATAAGGGTGGGTCAGAGCAACCCCCTGCTATCACTGTACAAAAGGTTTAACAGAAGCTCCCTGCATTCTGTCCCAGCTCTTCTGCCCCATGCATGTACAGGGAGCAAGACAACCCCTTTGAGGGGAGCTAGCAGAATGATCAGCACTAACCTGGAGTTGTCTTTGTGCTCAAATTGTGCAAGAGCTGTTCTAAGTAATGGCCAGCTCCAAAAGACCTCAAGGGACAGAGGTGCTCTAATCATGTTCCATTTCCCCACCAAACCCCCTATAGTGGGAGCTGTGAGGAAGTGGGTGCAGAGCCAACTACACCTCACTGAGTAATGGAGCATAAAGGAGAATCCTCCACACACTAAGAAAAGCTTTAAGCCTGCTCTGTTCTGCTGAGGTGGCACAAAGCAGAGTTAATGAAGGCCATGATCTAGCTACCTATAAGTATCTTCGATGATAGTTAGATAATGCTAAATTTGGAGCCAATATAAGCAGGTATAGCTGCTATTAACTTCAATAGGAGTTGCCCTTCCTTATGATGGGGGCTGCATTGGTCCAATATTTCTGGAACATAAAAGAATATACAGATGAAACACGTGAAACTAAGACAAAAGCTATTTTTTATTGATGTTCTTCGATTTCCAAAAAGCTATAGGCACTGCCGTGTGCAAATAGACTTTTGTACTCTACTGTAACTATCAGTAATGGTATGCAAGGCTACAATTTAGGGGGCACTATTAGCTTTCTGAGATGTTAAATTACTGCAGAGCATGGAATAATAATAATACAGGGAAAGACAGCACCCTAGTGAGCTGAAACAAAGAACACTAGGCAGCCATATAGTACTCACTTTCTATAGCAACTCTCCTTTATCACAAAAAAGTTATACTCCCTGGGGAGGATACTTGTTATACCCTAGTCCACAGGACATTGCATTCCTGCATAATGGTCCCAGTTCAGCAAAGTATTTTAAGCATGTACTTAATTTTAATCATGCAAATAGTCCTACTTACATCAATGGGACAACTCAGTACGTAAAGTTAGGCACGTCTTTAAGCATCATAGGGAATCAGGTCCATATGTGCATCAGGCACCATCCAATTGACTGACACAAAGAACCACCCCAACTCTCACCAACTCGCTGCAGGAAAAACATTCGTTCTTTGCCAACCACTTTTATCAGTTTGGGTTTTCTTTTAAGCCTTCATTTTCTCCCTGCATCTTTTGGGCAACGTATTTAAAGCCCAGTTTCTCTTTTTACTTCCCAAAACTGCAAAGAACTGCCATTGCAAATTTGCTCCTACAGTTAATTGTACCCAAATTGAGCTCATCTAGCTGTCTTACCACCAGACATGTGGGTGCAATTAGGTAGTAAGAAGCCTAAATGACATCAATTGCTCCAATGCTCATTTGTGCCAGAAAAGGAAGGTGAGGTTAAGGCCAAACTCAACTTTTGGCACTTTATCTGCAGAAAAAGATAGAGACAAATGATGTGGTCTAGAAATATTTAGCAGAGGTTGTCTGGCTCTTTGATACTTCCTACTTTTCTCCTAAGGCACCCTGGGTGAAATTCTGGTCCTACTAAAATCAGTGGGGATTTTGCCATTGACCTAAATGCCACCATCTTTTCACCATGTTTTCTTGTACTTCCCCTGTCCATAATAATATAAATGGAAATGAACACATAAAAAAGAAGAACAGATGTAGCTAACGAGATATGAACCAATCACTACCTTCATCATTTTGTTTGTAGGCTATAACTCCCCACCACCCAACCATCATCTATTCCCCTTTTTGTTCACATGCATTAGTATTGAGCCTGGCACAAAGGAACTACCACCATTATGCAAACAATAATAATATGTAACAAATGGACCATTTCATGTGATATTGGTTGTTTAGTGAAAGAGGCATAACCAGTGACCATCTTGATGACAGAGATACAGATTAGAGTTGGATTCTTATCACAAATAGTAGTATTCATTTTATTTTTAAAGGCATTTGCTATGGGTATGTTTGTGGCCTCTATTTGCTTCCTTGAATAGTCTAGTAAATGAGTTTGCTAGTAGGAATATCTAGAAAAACTGAAAATACTAGAGAAAATTAAGCTGAACATTGGGCACTCAATGCCTTCAACTCCAACTGGAAGTTCAACACCTTTCTGAGTGTGGTTCTATATGCAGAAAGCAACTTCTGAATCCATACTCATCCACTCAGAAAAGAGAACACTGCAACTTTTGTGGTCAGCTATAGCTAATCAATACAACTTGAAGTCTGAATAACAATCTACAGACCAAGAATTAATCAGTAAAGTTACCTAAGTGTTTACAGGACCATAGCCTATCGTGGTCCATAATTAATTACCATTAACTTTAAAAATAGCTTCATGTTTTTCTTTCTGATTTTTCTGGTTACTCATTACACATTTGTCGATCTTGCCTTTTCAGGATAGGGTTAAGCCATTTTAGTATTCACTTCATCTATCTATTTTTTTCAACATTGGTATAAATGTTTCTAATGGACCTTGACCTTTAACTCGTGAGATGGCTGTCACATAGATGAGACTACTTGGAAAATTTGGAACTCAGAACGGTGTGATTATGTGCATAATGTGGACATCACAATTTGCAATACATCCTTTAGAGAAATAGCAGACTTCCATGATTTAACAAGAATTGTGCAAATATGCAGCCCTCAACCTCATTTATGAATTAATCAGGTGCACAAGCACCTCTTATGAAGACTTCATATCGAGTAAGGAAGTCGCCTAGGGACAGAATTCTAAAAGACCCCTACAAAACTCATTAATAGAAACTACATCTTCCTATTTTTAATTTAAATATATAATAGAAAAAGAAACAAGCTGTATCAACTTATCACTGGACTTGAATTAGAGATAATATAATGCAAGAATTACAAAAGTTTTATGAAAAAATGCTGAATAAATCCATGTATTATATTTAGACAGCACCATTCCAACAAGACATTTCAAGAGGTAATTTTGACATTGATGCAAATATTGTTGTGCCCAGCACTTAATTTGGCTACAAAAGACTTCATTTCATTGTCACTGTTGACATATATGTTTTGCAGTATAGTATAATATACCCCAGTAAAACTGAGGTAATAGTTAAGTAGAATAGAGTTGTTGTGACTCAATCTTTATGCCAGAATTTCCAGTTCTTATGGAAAGAGGGCAAGGAGTTTAGTATAACATTTGGTACTGGAGACAAATTAGGGAAAGTTGTGTGAAGTCACTATATTTTTACCTAGCTATTATGGATGTATTTTTCAATGCTACCAGGCAGTTCAGATAATATAAAATTTCTAATACTGCCTTCAACTCGAGTCAAGGGTACACTTAAAGAGTTATTAGCAATCAACAAAGTGTGTTAAGTCTGACATTCATGATGTCTCAGTTATTAAATAGATACTGGTACACGTACTGGTTTTCTTATAAAACTTAATAATGATAATGACCTTTCCATTTAGAATCGGGCTTTCAAAGCCGCAAACATCAGCAGATTTATAGAATTAAATGAGAGATGCGAATTGCTGAACATTGTCAGGTTTTCTCATATATAGAACTTGAAATGTATTTTTCACCTTTTGTCTTGTACATTCATATGTCATAATGACCATCAAATGTATATATTTCTATGCATAGTTACCATAATCGATGTTACACTCAATTTATCATTTGATTTAGTGCTCCTCTGCACCAGTGCATTATTCCACTGAGATGATCTGCACAACATAGAGCCTCTTAATGTAGAAGATGATAGAGAATTGTGTCATGGAATCTGCTGTTGTTATTAAACAATGAAGGATGTGTTTTGTACAGAAAGAATCTTGCAAGCTCCTCAAACTACCTGATATATTAGCCCTTTTGACAATAAGTGAAACAAGATAAGTCGGTGATGCATTTGTTTTGCTCTCACTATTATGACCCTACTACAGAGATTTTTCTCTTTGGTCTAGCATTATTTGAATGGCTAGTACAGTATCTATGAAAATTTTTATTAGACACTGCTAAATAAAGAAAATAGATTTAAGCCTTTGGCCTAGATTTTTCAACTTCAAGCCCAGATGATAACCCCTATTTACTAAATTTCAATGGCCAGATCCTGTATATACAGCTAGTATAAAATGACATAGCTCCACTGATTTCAATAGAGCTATGCCAGTTTACACCAGTCAAGGCTCTGGCCCAATCAGTCAAGAAATAGTTTTCAAAATATTTAGCTCTTGAAAAGGTAACATCTCTGAATTCAGAAGTTCTCATTGACATTAGTGGTTTTAGGACATATTATGGATGCTGTTTGTCCCCAGACCAGGGATCACCCAAGAGATTGTTCGTACATCATAAAAGACTTAATTCAGAATAATTTCTCATTAACACATTTCTTTTTTAACAGCTTTAGGACTAATTCATAAATGAAAGAGATGTCTGTTGCTGAGATAGAATTCTGGAGACGGGGTAAAATGAACAGGAAGAAAGGTATTGCCTTAGGCAATGAAAAGATGATGCTAGATACTTCCTTCTGTAGAAGAGAGAGAACTGATCATTTGGTTCCCATGGATAACCCATGAAGGTTCCACAAGTATCACCTGAGAACTCTTAACAATGAGTATTTCCCATAATAATTAAGTCCTACCCATAGTTCACATAACATGTTAACCTAAACAAGGAGAAGTAGTCCAAGAAGGTACTTCTTAAAAGTCTCCACTTCTCAGATGAAAGACCTCAAATGACTATGAATCACCAACCAGTAGGTAAATATACTGCACTGTAAATGACATTCTTCCCCCTCTAAAAAACAACACAACTAGTGTGCTATATTTACTTTATTGTTACGATCCTGAAAATTCAAGTCTGTGCATGAGCTCAGACTCAAAGTTACAACTTCAGCTGAAAGCTTGCAAAATTGCATTTTTGGGGCATGTTTATATAATTACATAAAACTAATATAATGTCAAACTTTTTTGGGAAAAAACTTACTACACTAACACGGTAAATGTAAGAGGAGAGGAACAGTTAATACTTTGATTTAAAGTAACTCGAGAGTATAAAAATACTGAATGTTATCTTTGAGGAGCCAATTTTTCTTTGGCTTTACTGAGAAACATGTGGGCTCTCTTTTTAGAGACACTGGAAGCTGCTAACCATTAAAAGGCAGAGCGGTTTGCACAGTGATTGATATTAGCCCATTTTACAAAAATCTGAGGGTATTACTTGTGCTATATTTTGTCTAATTATTTTTATTATTTTACTGTGGCTGTGGTGAAACTCAGACCCCAAATTTCAGCTCTGGATTAACTGTCCCAGGAAATTAAGTGAAGCAATTTACAGTGGCTAGTTGGTTAAAAACAGAAAAACAAAACCCCAGCTCTGAACACTCCTAAATTCATTTCTGGATGTCAGCAAATGCCTGTTTCTGGTTAGGAGCTCAGTGTTTTTAATACACCAGGGTAAAATTTTAAAAAGCACCTAAGTGATTTTGGCCCTGACTCCTAAGGTACCTAAGCACTTTTAAAAATTTTACCCTCAGACTCTAATCATTTTTGATGAAGAACTATTACGGCATAAATGTTATCGATATTTTATGCAATTAATAAAAATTAAAATGTTTAATTTTAAGGCTATGGGAAGAAAATAAACAAAACCCAGGAAATTCAAAGTTAAGGATAACATTTTACATTCAGTTCATTCTTCTCTGTCTCCTTATTGAAGGACATATAATAATAACATCACATATAGATCTGAGGCCCTACCATTATCTAAGCACAACAGGGTACGCTAAAGATAGTGTGTTGGCCTTTTGTTGGTTGGTGTCATAACCTTAACATTATTTTGTGTGAAGTACAGCTCTCAGGGCATTTCAAGTTGCTTTTGAAATAGCTCCAAGATTGAGGAGGCCCCACTGTCCACTTGCCTTTCCAATATTAACAAACTATCTGAGATGGAAAAAAAACCCCAAGAAACTGCACACTTTGCATCTCAGAGCATCAAAATCCTAAAGCGTTGTGGGGAAAATGTATTATCTAGAGGGCGCCATAAAATCTCAGACTGACAAAGGCTCCTAGCATCCTACTGACTATATGTATAAACATTTATTTTGTATTTTTCCTTCAACAACTGAGAAAAGAGTTGGTGGAGGGAGAGGAAGGAAACAGAGACAGAAAAACATAGACAGGAGGAGTAGAAGAAGTTGTTCTATGTGATTTTTAGCCTGTTTTCTGTTCCTTGTCTGAAGATAACTGTATTCTCCTCTATGCAAGTTTTATGTCACACCCTTCACCATATTACCTACAGCAAGGTGCCTCTTGATTCATTCTCTAAATAGCCCAGTGCAAATCCCCCATTCTCACTTCTCCTTTTAAAAATACATTTTGTAAATACATGTGTACATAACCTTAAATAAGTCCATAAAAGATCAGAATGGATTCAAATCCTGTCAACATTTCTTAAGAGACATGTTAATGATCCAGGAAAAAGGCCATTTTGTTTTCTATTATGGTTTGTGAATCACTAGAGTGATCTCTTAGACACAATAATGCCTATCGATATCAATACAACTTGCCCTGAAAGGTGGCACTATTCATGTGCTTGAAGTTAAGCTCATGTTTAAATGAGGACTGGGGTCCTTAATGTGCACTAACTTGCATAAAATAAGATAAGTCTCATTGTCTCTGCTGAGCAACCATGTCAGTGATTCCTAAACCAAAATAGAAATTGTAACGGCCTTTTTATTGAATATGACTACTTGTGCTTAAAGTTAAGAATGTGTTTAAGTTCTTTATTGGATCGAGGCCTAAATATAAATAAACTTTAAAAAATCATCTCATTTCTTATTTAAAACTCATTATTTTGCATCTGTGTTACCATACCTATTTTTAATAAGTAAAATATCTTTATAAATATCCCAAATTCTGAGTCACTCTAAGTCACTCCCAGGAGCCATACAAGCACTGCCCCCCCCCAGCAACATTCATGAGTTATTCAATCTTCAAAGCTGGTGAAGGATGAGTTAGTGCTGCATGGTCAATAAATTAAATCTTATTTGGAAAATATAACGAAAAATTCTAAATTGCTTGCACCACTAACCAGGACACGTTCTTCTGCAATAGCAGGCCCAAGTGGTATTTGCAATCACTGTAAATTTTCAAAGGCGATTGCTAGTGGGGAGCGAATGAGTTCTGCCGACCAAAAAAACGACACCCACCAAGACAGTGGTGATGAAGCAGGGCATGGAAAATGGGAAATCCATCAAGAAATTTTCAAACCACCATGCCTGGGTACATGAATCACTCAGGTGTAATGAGTTGGCACCTGAGATTGTTTCATGGCGGCCTGCACAAGGTAAGCAAACGACACTCAAGTTGCACATCATTATCTCATAAATACCATTTCCCACTGAACTGTCAAACACAAAGAAATGGTCATTCTTATGTGCTGGGTGGATTTGTTTCGAGGCTACATGGTCCTGCTAACGTTTTGACCAACATCATGAGTAAGGGGCTGTGATGCTTACAAGAGATCAGCCACACAACCAGGGAATCGTAGATTTTATTTACAGTCGGTTATTTATTACACTTTACACTTTTGAAAATCTCTCCCCGTTTCATTTCTTTATGAAAGAAAAAAATCTTTCAAATGATTTGGAACCACTCTAGCTAACCTAAGTAACCACATTATTTCACCAGGGATCTGCACAGATGCAAAAGAGCACTCAGGTGGATCCAGTTACAGGATTGGGGCCTGAATCTATAACTTAACTAGGATGTGCAAACAATGCTGCACTTTCTCTATTAAAACTGAGAGTTGATGATTTTATGGTCACTGAAACTGCTACGAATACCTCATTGTGGGAATTAGTATTCTACTGTAACAGGCTGCATATCACAATATCAAGTCAATGTCAAACATGCTGTATATTCCATAATGCCTAGATAGAGAGAGACAGACAAGCAGTCAGATACTTAGAGAGAGAGGATGAAAAGGAGAGCAAAGTATTCCTAGAAGAGACTAAAGTAAATCTTATTTTTAGTGATTTCCCAGCAAAAGATGATGCGTAATGCAAAACAAGTGTCACAAAGTACAGAACACAATTGTTAAATAAAGCTCAGAAAACACAAACCAGAATCTCCCTATTGGGTAGCATAAAAGATCTATTGTCATATGTGATTAATGTGCACTTCTGAGAAAGTTCCATATGATAATCCCACAGTTTAGTTTGACAAGAGCATAGATTAGGCCTCTGTTTAGAGGGGCCGAAGTATAGCATTGAGTTGCAAGCCAGTTTAATTCTGTGCTTGAGAACAAAGGGCAATTTCTGCTCAACACTTCTCAATGGATATGTAGATGAGATGTGAGATGCAATGTCGTTGAAATATTCAGAGGCTGATACCCATACAGAGTGAAATTCTGTAATGTAAAACATATCATTGTTTTTCTTCCCTATGAATTTCTAGCTCTGGGCTTTATTCTTCAATAAATTGCTTCTATGACTGCCGGCTTGTGGAAGCTCCATCGGTCTGGTTGGCTTCCCAGCTGCCTTGGCTATTCCCAGTCTCTTAACCATAAATAAAAAAAATAAATAAAAGTTGCCTGTAGCTCAACCTAGCCTGGCTGTCACATATGGCAGTTGACTGATTACAAGTGACATTGGGGACCTCCACTGAAGATGGTTTTTCTTTAAGTCCCTAATGGAAATATGGGCTCTTCCCTTCAGGGCTGAATCATCCATTAGGTCCAGGTTATCTGAGCTGAAGGCTCCAGCCTTCCTTGGGACTCTTAAGCAGCGTGACTCTCTCAGAAACGTCTCTGAGTGGAATAGATCCATTTGTAAAGAACTGCCCTGCTTTGCCTCTTGGCAGAGCTGTTTGGTGGCTGTTGTGTTGGTGGCTTTCTACCTTCCTCTCTGAGCTTGTATTCCAAACCCTGCTGCCCCGCCTTTCAGTGACACAGGAGCTCAGCCTGCCAGCCTTTCTGCAATCCCCAGCAACACTGCAAGAACAACAACACTTTGCAATTTGGTAGTTCCTTCCTTCTGAGTATCTCCAAGCATTTTACAAAACTAATGAATGTGGCCTCACAGCACCCCTATTAATTAGGTTTTCTTAATCCAATTTTACAGTGGGAGCAATAGAGGCACCTAGTGGTTAAGTGACTTGACATGCGTACAAGAAAACTGTGGCATAGCAAGCAACAGCGCTCATGACTCCCGACCCCTAGTCCCATGACTTAACTACAAGATCATGCTTGGTCAAACTTCTGGGAATAGAAACCCCATTCCAAAAGATGTGTCATGTGGATGCTGAACACATAACTGAAGCACAGGGAAACTTAAAGATCAGGAGGAAGATCAGGTGCAGGAAACTTCAGACCCCAACACATTTAATGACTATTTTCATTGTTTCCTATATAGAAACCAATTTGTGCCCAAGTCAGGTCCTGCTTCTGTATAGTGAGCGGCTTTTAAAACTCTAGAATCCTGAGGAACAGCTAGTCAGGTGTCTGCAGAAATTACAGAAATCTGATTTCAAAGTCACTCACAAGCATCAATGGAAGTAGAGTAATGCTTATGATCCCCACCCCTCCTCCCCGCACACACAAATAGTCCTCTTGGGAGAACGACAAATTGCATGGAAAGCAGTATGGCAATGCAAGGAAACCACCCCTTTAAGTGCCCAAGATTTGAAGTACAAATGTTCAAAGTTCCACTGCTGGAACAGTAGAGGTAGTATTGCAAAGTAGGGCCCAAGGCAGTTAAAAAAAATGGTATGACCCTGATATTAATATAATGTGCTGCTGGAAATCAAGGTCCAGATCCTATGAGTTGCTGAGCACCTTCTGTGAAATGTTGAGCACCCTTACTTACTTTTGAAGTAACGTCATAGAAAACAGATTGCCTTTTCCATTTTTTCAACTTAAAACATAGAAATTCGTATCCTATTCCCATCTACCACTCTATTATTGTAAACATCTTCTATAGAAAATGAAAAATGACCTGGGCATTGGAGGGAAATCACCATTAGAGGGACAGTGAACATGAACGCAATCAAAGGGATACTCTTGCCCATTTTATGTTTTGATAGGAAAAGTAATATTAATATTTGAGCTTCTTTAAGCTTAATTCATGTATCATTCACTTAATTTGGAATTATGGCAGATGTAGATTTAAATGGCTGGACCTTTCTGGTCTTAATGGGAGGTTTGGATGAATCCCAGGGTATCTATAGCTGTACACAAAATATTCTCATAATGCCCAACCAAGCCATCTATCAAATGGTCTACTCCTCTGAGTCATCTGAAACTGATTCCTCCATTTCTTAGGCCAGGACCTCAAAACTGGTCTTTTACCATGACAGGAAAGGTAAGCTTTGAAATGAAAAACACAGGAGTAAGAATATAGCCTTCACCCTTGCGCCTCCAATACCATAGCTATAAATTTCTCCCTGTTTGTAATGGTGGCCATTAGATTCTGAGATGATCCCAAAGAATAATCATCAAGAATAAAGAGCCTCAGCAACTCCCAGGCTACTGGAGTGAGAAACATGATCAGTTTAGCCAGACTCCAAGGTGCAATGGGGGGTGCTTACAGGCGCAATTCTGATCCCATCTCATTTTTACCCCAGGATTCTCTGAACAGATTAACATACTCTATTAGATCCATTTGTGACACAGGAGAGCTCTTGAATCTGATGTCAGATGTAATCTACTTAGCCATGTCTCCTTCTCATTTCCCCACTACTGATGCCAGACTGAATACTCAGCTGAAGGCATCTGGGCTAACAAAAGTCCTGTGCTATCTTCCAGTCAGTTCTCAGCCATTCATGCATAATCAGGGGCCTCATCACCATCCAATCTTTAAAAATCTATTTGTGCCTTCTTTCCTCTTTCCCACTGTGATAGAGGTCAAGGAGTTTAGGCCTGCATTACTGATCCGTTCCCTTCTCACATCTCCATATCTCAAAATTACATCAGAATAGCTCAACTTTCTAAAATTTCCTCCCCTTCTTACATCCTTTTGGAAATGTCCAAGCTGCCTTTTCAAATTCAGCAGGAGCTGCACTTCTCAGACAGTGGGGCCAGGCTGCCCTTTAAAATGCTCAACCTCATGGCTCTGTATATACTACTGGATTTATGAATTGGATGGAAGATGAGCCTGGAAGGAGTCTATCCTGAGCCAGGCCAGGTCCTGTCCTTGAAAGAACTCATCCCCGGGTTTTCTGTTGGAGTTAAAGATTGGGTGGTATACGTCCCTGGATCAGTTAGATCACTTTTCTGAGAGAAGCTAAGCAACTCCAGAGGGAAGCTAGAGCTGAACTTAGTGACTTTTTGAGTGGAAGCCCAAGAACATATTCTAGTAAAGCTATTTTCCAAAGTGCTTAGCAGGACATTAAGATACATAGGTTTCCATACTAAAAGTTGAGGCCAGCTTTTTGCTGGCTCAAAACAGTAATCAGAGCTGGGGGTGAAATCCTGGCCCCACTAAAGTCAATGGGAATTTTGCTATGGAGTTCAAGCCAGGATTTCACAGTATGTATATATTCCATAACATAGATATGGAAAGAATAGTCTTAGTCTAGTTACATTCAGTTCTCTCCCATCAAGGAATAAACTCATTCCAAACATCCAAATCCTTCCTGGCAGCTTGGAAGCCATAAAACATTCCTAGTATATACTAGTATTTTAATATGAGAATTTTGTAAACAGCATTTTTATATTGTTTTCTGTCCATTCATTTTATTTCTATATTACATGAGATTGAGAAGTATACATGTACTGCATTTTGGAGATTTTATTTTAAAGGCTGCTTTAATGAATTCTTAATTATATTACTCAAAAGATCCATTATTCAGCATTCATCTCACTTCTAAATGAAAGGCTTTACCTGACATGTGAATGAAATGAGTCTAAATGCTTTCCATGCCACCCAGGGATTCATAATAGACTCCTTGCTGCATGGCAGCCGCAGGTTTTCTTTCTGTTTTAAATTTATGTGGATTGTTTGCAGAGCCAGACAGGTAAGAAATACTCAGCCACCCTGGGTACCACTGAACTCCCCATGTATTCTGAGACCTATCCAGTGCAGGTATGGCCAGTGTTTGGGATGGGGGAGGAAGAACAGGAGACAGAGATATTAATAACCTTTCAAAGGCGTTCAAATACATTTTTATAGTTTTTACTGTGTTCACCAATTTCATCTGGGTGAAAAAACTTATAGCCCCTTGTTAAGCTTTTTCTCTTTTATGGTTCACCATGAATGAAAGCAGTGAGCACTGAATGAGGGATTTATTTTACCAAAAAGGGTAACACAATATTTTTTCTCACTCCCCATTTATTTCAGTGGAACAAATATCTGGTATTAGGTTTGGAAAAGAGCTGAAGAGCTCTAACTACTGTACTGTTTCTCAGAAACGTCATCTTCAATTTGAACTGTGCACACACACTGGTGATTGTTACTGGATTGTCATTACACACCTTGGGCCAAATTCGGTGGCCTTTTCTGATCCCATTAATCAATTGGGCCGTAAGTTAGGACTCTCTGCCCCAATGTGATCACTAATGACTCGATCCAGCAAAGGGCTGTGCACATCCTAGATGGTGCTGGATATTTCAGCTGATAGTTATCTAACATTATTTAAAAGCCAGGAACTAAATTCTGCATGTCTATTCCTGGACAAAATTCCCGTTGAATTCAGGTCACTGAAGTCAGTTGTTTTCAGTGGGAGTTTTGCATAAGAAAGGAATTCAGGATTTGGATTTCATTGAATAACCCAAAACTCAGTCACAGTGCCACATAAAATGACTTCATCATAAAATTAAAGCTAGGAGGGTGCATATGGTTTATGTCTGTTATGATATATCTGCTTATTAGTTACAAATATAAAAATTCCTATTGATAGAAATGGACAGTATCTACATATTTGCAGTTACCTCTGACCATTTACCAAGCTTCAATCTTAATTGCTTCTAAAATGTTTGAAAGATCTGTCCCATGTAAGTTATGGTTACCTATTTCATTTGCATTAGAAAGATGACAAACTTTCCCATTTTACACTGACAGGCTGCAAATAAATGCGTATATACGTTCTACTCTGAGCTATCTATGTTTTATGGAATCACATTCTGCAAAAATACATATTAAAAGGCCATGAGTGCTTTTACAGTGCTTATATCAATTTTTAAAAGTACATTCCTGAAACTATATTTTGCTGCTTTTCATACATACAGAACGCTTGACTGGTGTCGAAGCCTTAGTGGATATATCATGACCTTTCCCCCATCCAATTATGGAGAAGACTCTGAAATTTAATATGCTGCTTTAATTCAACATTATTATTTAGGGCTCAGTACCTCAAGGTGCCGCGATGTCTCAGGAGGTGCTCAGTTCTCATTGGCTTCCTTCCCTAGCACTGTGCAGGATTGTGTTAATAATACAAAACCTGGCCCAGAATCTGTAGTACCTCCGTGATGCGGTCAGCCATTGGTTAATGAAGCATCCATTCTATATCAAGCAGGCTGTACCACCTACTGATTAAAAGGGCAATACTTTAGACTGTCTCAGAAATATCAGATGAAAAGCCACATTAATCCACTCTTCTGATGGACAAAATGTATAAGTGCGACTCACAAGGACTTGCATTCACCCAGCTTAAAACCCTCTCTCTAGGCGTGATTGAGCTGCATTCTGGGTGAGCTGCACCAGGTTGTATACCCACTGCAAAGGATCTCATTCGACATGTAGCAACTACTGACCCACCCCTCGTAGCTGATTTCCATGTAGATAAAACACTATTTTTTCCCAGTTAAAAACACATACATAACAAATGGAAAATAGTAATGAAATGAAGTAAATATGCCTAATGGTAGTTATTATGACTTAAAGTATGGATACTAAACCACCATCTTACAGACTTATTACACCCTGTTTTATTTCAGCCTTTTATAACAGCATTTATTTAGCGAGCAATTCAAACCCATAAGAGCTGTGCCCACCATTTACATGGTGTAGATTTCCTTCTATGCATTTTATTAAGGAGAATGGACTCCCAACTTCTCTCCAAAGGGAAGCACATCTAATCATTTAACTTCGTCTTCTTAACATCTGAGCAATCTTTCCAGAATGAAATATATCCAAAAAGGGAGACAAAAGGGTATGTGTGCCAAGCTTCAATGCAGATCACATACACCTGAAAGTAAAAAGAGGCCAGTCCTACAAACACTACCAGGCAAAGTGCTTACTGGTCCCATTGAACTATTTCCACTGCCAAGTCAATGGAAATCATTCAGTGTTAATATCTATAACAGGTACTGATGTGGCTCCCCTTACCATAATATCTGCCTGCCTCCCGTTCTGTAGCATATTTATCCGCACGACATCCCTGGAAGGACTGAGTCACAGAGATATTAAATGACTTACCCAAGTTCACACAAGAAATCTGTGGCAAAGCCAGGAATTAAACTCAGGTCTCTCAATACCACAACTAGCACACTAACCAACCTTCCTCTCCTACCATACTAGTCATGATAATGCACCTGTTAGTAAAAATCTGCAATTCTGGGTCATATCTTTGTTTCAAAAGTGAGCCTATAAACCAAGATTACCATGGGTCTTCACGAAGATTTAACCTGAAGTCTGTAAATGTGTAAGAATTTTACACAATTATCTTCTGAGCTATTCCATAAAAATAAATATGTATAATTGCTATTATGGAGCCATGTGGTACAGTACATAAACTGAAGAAACACTTCCACCAAGCAAGAGAGTGCAGATGTTGAGCTGCCTTGCCACTGAGCTAACTTTGTAGTTTTCAGTGTGTAAAGAACGCAGAGTGGTGCCCTTAATATAGTAAGTGTTATTATTTGTATTGAGATAGGCCCAAGAGACTTCAATAATGAAACAAGGCTCCATTGTGCTAGGCTTTGTACAAACACATTAAGATGGTCTCTACCCCAAAGAGCTTCAGAGAGACAGACAGACAGACACAGGGAACAGAAGTTAACTAGAAGAAAAATAGAGGGGGTTGTTGTTATTACTGGGTTGTTTGGGTTTCTTTTAAAAAAAGAGATTTTTGAAAAAAATTGTTTCTTTACAATAAAACAGTCTTTAATTTCTTCCGAATAGTCAGTGCCTTAAAATTGCAAGAGAATTTAAAAAAAAAAAATCACAGTGTTAATCGTTACTCATCAATGTTTCACATTCTAATGAAAATATGTTACAGTTTTCTAAACACATTGCAAAATTTCATCTAAGTTTTAGACCAGGTACAGAGAGGTACCTGGAAAATTTCCAGTTTTGAGGAAAGAAAGGCAAATTTTTCATTAAAATTTCCAAGAAAAATTATGTCCTGTGTCAATTGGTTTTAAAAATCATTTTTGTGAATTAGACTCATTTCTAACCTTTTCAGCTCTTTCTCATTTTAGAAATTTTGTTGTTTTCCATTCTATGGAATGTGGGTGGTCATTCTATCAATTAAAATTTTAAGGAACCTGCCACCACTGTCTCTCATTTTTTTATTCAAAAAGTATTAATGAAATGGTATGTGTGTGAGAACAGATAGAATTCCATGTGATTGTGTCAATTCTTTTTCCTACATAGCATTTGATTTTTTTGGATGCTACTATTCAAAACTACAACATGCCACATTAATGTTACTATGGATTACATAAAAAGTTACAGTACATTCTCTGATATTCTTTATGAATTGAGTGTACATTTGGAACCCTGACTTCACTGTAGGTACAGTCATATAAATGCAGAAGTAATTCTTTATAACTGGGCTTTCTGACTGCACTAATAATGGTAAACATGAGCCAAATAAAATTAAAAAGAACCATTTGATATGATAAAGGATAGTTATTTTATTATGATGTCTAATTTCCTGTTGTCCCTGTAAAAAAGGGAAATTTATAGTCAGTTCCTGAATTTTGTGTGTGTGTGTGTGTGTGTGTGTGTGTGTGTGTGTGTTCAATCCTCAGGTTTTTTACTTAGGCAGTGCCTTTGTCACTAGAAGTACAAGCATTTGACACGTCCTCCAAATATGTTCAAATGTACATATGTCATTAGCATGTGAGGGATAAAGGTCTACATAGCTCATATTTAGTGGCAATATTTAAAGAATGATATTTATTTAGGGAGTAAAAAGATGTATCTTCAAAGAAATAGTAAAAAAAAAATTCATCCCACTTTCAGTAAATAAACATGTTGCAAATAACTTTTTTCAAGAAAAGAATTCAGGAAAATTAATGATTTATTCTGGCAAAATGATAAATATACAAAGCAGGTGCATTGCCGCATTGCAACTGTTAAGGAGTTAAAGCATGTATATTGACATACACTATCTTTAAACTTAGAATGGATATAAAGCCACTAACTCAAAATCATCTAACCTTCTTAACTGGTTAAAAGAGTATAATCCTTTTAGTTATTAGAAGACCTTTGAAGTGAAACACAGTCTTCCTCCCTGTTTTGAAAATTCTCATTGACTGTAGACTAAATCCCAGGGAAATTTCAGCTGCAGCACTTTGCCTGCATAGTGAGCAGTGGATTACTTACTTGAACTTTGCTCCAGTCAGGACTTTGTAGTGCTTATAAATCTTGAATCCATCTAAGTTCACCTTAAATTAGCCTTGCAAAAACACTCGAAACTTCAGCTGACTGCCTGGTGACTTCTGGCTAGGTGCCACGGAGAAGCTGAACACTGATTAATTGTCTTCATTTCTTTTAAAAAACACATTTTATTAGCAAACATACCATAGAGCATAAGTTCATTTTTCACTTAGTCAAACAACGATTGTTGCCTATATGCAAAGTATTAGCAAGTACATATTAAAAAATTAAATAAAAAAGGAACTCAAAAGCTGTATAAAGACTTTTGCAGAATACTGCCACTACCACATAAGCAAACGAGGAAAGAACCAGCAAAGAATGCTGCCAAGCTACAACAGATTTTTCAATTTTCCAGCAAATAGAAACAAATTCTGGTTTCAGAAGGTGTACTCAACAAACACGTCACAATATGTTTCTCATTTGTGGTTAGAACGTTTTTATTGATGGTGCCCTGTACTTTAGAGACATTTATTTCCTAAACGAAAGATTCCTTTCTAAAAACCTCAACTGTCTGTTTTTCAAAGCAATTTAAAATCAAACACACAAATAAAATGTTGAACATATGGAAACCTTCATACAGAGTCTTACGTAGTCCAAGTTAAAATTGTTTTTATAAACTGTAATGTGTTGCAGATGAAAACAGAGAGAAGATGACTGTTTTTAGCAGTAATGCTTTTTGACAGCGTTAAACCTTGTTTTAGTAATTGACATGAAAATGTTTGGTGGTTTTAAAATGGACCACTAATAAAAATGGCATGTTTTAAGTTTTTTAAAATTGTGCTTAATTCTCTGAAGTTATATAGAATTACAAATGTGATATAATATTTTTAAAAGATCTTGTACATCTATATGTTCAAAATGGCTCAGATGCACCTTTAAAGTATTAGTTATCTCTATACTATTTCTCAGTTGTAATATGTATCCTACTTTTTGCTGTAGTCGTTTTTTGTAAGTCATTATTAATTCATCCTTTCTACTGGTTCATTTTTTCTCACTAGCTTTCCTTTCCTTTGTTTAACTGGAAGCCTCAAATCTGAAGACTGTTTCATATAATGTAGATAAATTTATCATTTGAATGTTAACAGACTCTTAGCTTGTCCTCCCAATGCTTTCGACATGTGTCTGGATACACTGACATTTCTAATGTATTTTCAAAAATTAAGCATTAATTTAGAAGAATGCTGTAACAAGTCACGATAACTTAAAAAAATATTTATAAAGTGGGCACCATTAAAAAGTTCCACTGGTTGGAAAGAATTCTCCCATTTTAAAGAAGATAATGTTGCTAGGGATGGGAGACCCTTTTCAATGAAGTCCATTCTGTTTTCAGTAGAAAAAAACATATATTTTTAGAGGCTAGTTCTGGATGAATTAACTTTTCTGATGCAGTGTTTCTGTATAATGAATGGAGTATAGTATTTTGCTCTAAGGCCCTGATTGGCAAAGCACTTAAGCACATGCTTTAATTTTAAGCATGTGCTTAAATCCCAATGATTTAAATTTAAAGTTAAATACGTGCTCAAGTGTTTTGTTGAATTGAGGCCTAAATGAGCCTGAGGACATTTTTATGCCTAGATTACTGAAATGCCAGGATTTCTTAACAGTCAAAGGAAATAGAGAAAATAATTCTGATGAGATGAGCCTGTTCCTAGCTAAGAACAGATTTAATTCCCACCCAAGAACCTTGCAATGGAGATATTGTGTTCAACTAGAATGTATCCTAACAACCTTGAGGGTAATTCATATAGCAGCAACAAAAGACATCTAAAGAAAACCCAAGAGGCCGCTGGCAGTGGCTCTCGATTTCTTCAGGTCATTCAGAGTGTTAATGACAATTTTTGTGCGCCGACAGGAACACTGCCACCGAGTCACTGGCACTGGGAAACACCAGGAGAAGCATGGGCTCCAGGTGATGGATCCAATTCAAACACGGGATTTAAAGGGTTAGCCTTTAACCCTTTCTGATTTATGTCACGTGACAGGGGATGGGAAATAAAGCCCCATCTCTTGCGAGCCTTCTGGTCATCTAGTGGGCTGGTTCCTGGAGCTGGCCAAAAGGCTACCCTGATCCCAGTCCCAGTCACCAACATGGCCACTAACTTTCTCATGTTATATTCTAAGGATTTCAAATCAGAATACTGAAAAACTCCCATCAAGACCCCTGAATATTTGGGTATGGGCAGGAAACGGATTGACCTCATGTCTATGATCAGAACCCCATACTCAAGCACTTAGATCACCAATGGTCATTGTAATAGGATCAGAAGGCACCTGCAAACTGGGAAGAGGGGCATCTTCTTGGGGAGCTATTCCACTTTACCCGTATTAGCCAGAATGTGGCCCATTGTGTTTATTTGAAGCACTCAGCAACTAAAGCTTAAATTGTTCTTTCATCAACTCTCTGCAGATCACCTGCAAGCAACAAGTAGGTTCATAAAGACTGTCTAGGAAACAGTGAATCTAGTGCCCCTGTATTAATCTCTCTATTGTTGATCCCTTCTCTTAACCTTTGTTTACCGGTCTGCCTGTCCTTAGCTTGAGAGCTACTTGAGGCAGGGCCTGTCCCATCCTGAATGCCTGGAAAATGGCTAGCACATAATGAGTGCTATCACATATCATTTTAGTGTAGAATATGTGGAAGTATTTTACATAAACCAGCATCCTCACAATGGGAGCAGCTGCACTGGGCCGTATAACAAGACTAAGGACCTCAGGTTATGTCCTCATAACTCTCATTATTGCTAGCTCAGTGTTTCCATTTTACTTTCATAAAAGGTTTCTTGATTAGTTGCATTTGTTTCCTATCGCAAAAATTAATCACTCTCCTCTGCCTGACATACACATTCTTCAGAGAGTGCAGCAAAGCAAAAAGAAGACAGATTAAATAAATGCAACAACATCAGTTGTAGAGTGCAAGGGCGGAAGAGGATGTTTTCTGCCACTGCTCAGCTGTGTGCCTAATGAGGGTCCTATGAAAAGGCTCCTGCAATGAACAGCGTGGACAAGGCCATTGAGGTGTTCGGCTACTTGCGAGGCATTCAGAGGAACATTTTCTCCTTTCAGTTTCTAGTAACAAAATGAAGGTGATCGAAAACTGACTATTTTAATTCTGCATTCACATGTAATTGTAATTTTACTTTATTTGTTTTTTATCTTTTCTGAAGCACTCTGAGAGGTCCAAAGGAAAGGTGCTACACAATGGTAAGTGCTGGAGTGATTGACAGATTATTTTACAACTAGTACTTATTATTCCTTTTATTAGGAATAAAGTGGCTTTTAGACTAAAAACAATAGGGTGAAAAAGGGTCCCTTTATGCACTCATTGCAAATAGAAAATTGGAAGAGAAAAAGTTGTAATAAAACCTAAATGATTTTGGCATTTTGGCATTTTTTACATTGTACGTTAAACGGCACAGACTGTAACCACTGGACATATAATTGTCCTCTAGTTATCGAAACAAAAAACTGTAAAAATATAGACTGGAATTGCAAAAGTAATACATGAAATAACTGATATTTCTCATATAAGTAATGGAGTTTCTCTTTATATAACTAGAAAGACTCATGTTCTTGTAATTTTTTTCTTTGAATTTATATTTTTGGGGAGTGACACAGAGGACATGGGGTACGATGTGCTCTCTCCTAGGGTCTCCATTATCTGCCCTTGTTCCGAAAAGGCAAGATGATTTTTCCCAAGTTGTTGAGAGACGTTTTGGTGCTGCTTTATTTACAACTTTCTTGTGCTATCATGTTCTCAGTGACGTCCTGGGGAGTTTTGTCACTCCCAACTGACTTTCGATGAGACTTAGGCTCTTAAATGCCTGAATCACTTTTAAAAATAAGACTTTTAAAAATAAGACTTGGGCTCTTAAATCAGCTAAACATTGCAACATTGAGTGGTGCAATGCCTAAATACCTTTAAAATCTAGGTTTAAGTCTCATTTCCAAAAATGACTTAGGCAAATAGAATCATGAGTCCCATTGACTTATTCCTATTTGTCTAAATCACTTCTGAAAATGGAACTAAGTGAATACGCCACTCAGGGCCAGATTTGCAAAAGGTGTTTAGACACCCAAAAATGCAGACAGGCACCCAGGATGAATTTTTAAAAGCACCTAACTTAGGCACCTAACCAGCAACAGCACTTTTGAAAATTCCAAAAGCATCTCTCTGCATCTTTAAAGGCCTAAAAACCTTTGGAAAAGATTAGATCCCTTGAAAATTTTATACCTAAACCTTAAAATAACACCTCAATCTCAGTCAAGATTACTGGCATTTTGCTGTTTGTAAATATGGTAGCAGAAAACCAGTGAATTGGTGGCATGAGCGGCAAATGCGGAAGCAAAGGAAAGTGTCTGTAACCTAGAGGAGGGAAGTCGGCAACACCTTCGTCAAGAAAGGTGGAGCGGCGTGACTGTGGGAGAGCAAATGGAAGATTCAAAACAAAAATAAAGGGCCTTGCACAGTGCAGGTCTCCTGGAAGGTGACGAAGGCTTCTTTGAAGCATAACTTCCTCAGATTTTCATACTTAAATATAAATAGAACTAAATTAAAACTGGCCTTGTTCACTGTGCGTTAATTTTTGCTCGTCTACCGCTCCCAATAACAGTGGCCCAAGAAGCTCTTGCACTGCAGCTACACAGTTTCATTGATAAGGAGAAAATCCTAGCACCGAGGAGACGTGAGCATTGGGAATAAAGAGGGAAATTATTATTTTTTTATATTTTCAAGATTTTGTTTCTCCCTAATTACAGGAAGAAAGGATGATAGAGGCTCTCTTTTTCTTACTTTGTCAGTGCTGCTAACCCTTGTGATTTCATCATGAGTCTTGCACTATTTATTGTTTTCTTCAAGCCCCAGATCCTCGAGTCATGTGAATATGTAAGAACCTCAGCTTTCATTTAAAAAAAAAAAGCAAGCTTCTAGCCCTCATGTTTGCTGAGAAAAGTCTGAAGTACTAAAGAGTATGAAACCAGAAGGCATGTAAAATCAGTTACATTTAAAAAATATCATAATTTTTACGCCAATCTCATAATTTTGGGCATGGGGGGGTGATGGGTTGCATAAACCTGGCACTGGCAGTGAAGGGGTTAAAGAAATGCTGTGGGCAAGGCCGGCCCTGCCCCTCCAGCCCTATCAAACACATCAAGGATGGAATAAGGGCTTAAAACAGGAAATGCCCAGAGGACACTGGGCAGCTCTACAGCTCCCAAAGGAGACTCCTGTAAGGCTCCGTGGGAACTGCCCTCAGGAAAGCCATTTCTCAATACCCCCTGACATCGACAAGGAGACAAGGCCTCCTTGGTAAAATCAACAATCTGCAGAGCAGGCCAGTGAGGTGGCTGGTGCTGCTACCCTTTACCCCTCTTGGGTTTAGGGAATCTGAGAACAGACAAAAGGGAATAGGGAAGTGGGAGCCACGAGCCTGTCCCCATCAATCCAAAAGGTCTACTTAACCCAATTTGGATCATGGAGAACAGGGTTGCCCTAAGGACACTTCTGTGCCCATCCAATAAGTGGTACCCATCTGAGAACAGACAGAGGGTCTGATTCATGATTTTTGACTGCTTGATGTTGGCAATACTGCTGTTGTGCCCTGTATCTGCCCTCTCCTCTTCCCTGGCAGTGTAATGTAGTTACATTGCTTGCCGATCTTACAATGGCCACATTTTGCAAGCACAAGACTTCTATGTCCCACTCGTTTCAATTTAACACAGACAATTGCTCTGTTCTGTCTGTCCAGCTACAATGGAAATTACCACCTTTCTCCTAACCGTGCTCAGCCTGAATGGAATAACGTTGATCAGCTCCAAAACTACATGCCTGACAGGCCATAGTTACTGCACCAGCTTCAGTCAGAACCGCAGGATGCAGCCCACTTCGGTTCCTTGTGTAGCCTGTTCAATGAGAGCTTGATGAGTATTGTTTCTTAAAGAGGGAGGTTTTTAAGTGTTGTTTAAATGCATCAGCACATTTAAATAAATCAGAGATGCAGTGGGCAGTGATGTTGAGTCTATTGATCTTGTACATATCTTCTCACATTTCGTTTTAGGGTCTGGTTATAATGTTGGTTTTTAATCTATGGGCATGCCTACAGTATACACTGAGCCTGGGCTGATTCAGGTTTAAGCTCAAGCCCAGCTTCCGTGCACACACAAATAGGTCTCTCTTGGGTCAACAAACACTTAGGATTTGGGTCCTAGGACTCTCATGGGGTGGGTTAGAGTCAGAGACCCCTTGGGATTCAGGTCCAAGAGCTGTCATTTTGCAGTATGGACGCAGCTCAAACCTCAGACCCAAGTCAGAAGGTCTGCATCGTGCACTATAGATGAGTTTGCACAGCTGTGAGACCAGGGTCCAGCAAACATAAGCCCAGGTTCACAATTAAGTGAGGGCACTCAAACATAGGCTTGGAAATTCTGAGTTCACAAGCCTAGGCCCCACAGATCCGGGCTTAGTACAGATATAACATTACAAACTAAATCCTGCATCACTTCCCACTGTACGCCAAGGAGCCAGCACTTTGGGCTTCTGTGAAATGATTTTTATTTGGATCCCCTGCTACCCAATAGATGAGTTTGTCTTCTGAACTGTGGAGCTTGTCCTATAGATAGGGAATAAGAATATTTTTTCCTATGAGCTTTTTCTCCCATGACTCCTGTTATATCACAGCTGGATGTGAGTGCCTCTCATTATACACCCTAGGTCTATACCAAGGTGATCCCTTTCGTGATGGTAAAACAATGTCATGGCTCTTAGTGGTTTCTTTAAGAAAGAAACTCCTGATGCCAACTAAAGCTCCAAGTCAATGAAGCACACACATACACATTTAACTATAAGCATGTGCATAGTCCTACTTTGTGAATTGAGGCCTAAAGCAATAATGCCAGGAACCTCACCAGCACCAACTGGGAGCATTCTAAGTTGTGGCATGAACGGCTGAGACGGATATACTTACTACCCTATAACAATAAATCCAAGAGCGCTCCATACTAATCAAGAAAACAAATTGCCACTCACAGTCAAAAACTTTTTTCTGTTTTTCAAACACTCAAGGATGCTTCAGTATTGTTAGTTGCATTCGCACTGACACTCCAGACAGCATTTTTTTTTTTGAGAGAGAGAGTAGGATTTTTTCCTTAGACCCTGATGGCAGTGGTCCGAATGCCCTTTGGGTGACTTTAACAGTATGATGTCTCCTGCTTGGGATAGATCATCCAGCCTTAAGAGTACTTATGAGAACCCTTTACAAAGATTGTACCAGAGGCTATCTGGAGACTTCTGTATTAAAGGACTGTGATATTCCATTTTCCCTCCCATATAGTTCTTTTTCATCTATAGACTATGTTTTTTTTAATTTCTGGGTCTTTGGTTGACCAGCTGGCTGTTCCTGTCATTGCCTGTGTTTCCATGTCAGATTGTGCTACCTTTTCAGTTATTTTTGATAAAGTTCCAAGTGCAGATTTGTATCTAAATAACACCGTTTAGTCCTAAACAAAGAGCTAATAGAACATCTCTGAAATTTGTTGCAAAACTTAAAAAAAAAAAAAAAAGTGTAAATGCATTTGATGGATATAATTTTTATAATAAATTGATGTATATTTTATATATAATTTTAGTATTTTTAACCCTCTAATGCACTACAGTTCCTGTGTAACCATGAAACAATTTAAAGACAATAAAACATTATAAATAGAAAACATTCTCTTAAAATTTAAACAAATAAAACAAATGGACATTTGACTCTCAAGCCTTTGCTTAACGTGCCTCATAAGACTCTCTTAGGAAAGTTGATAACCTCAAGGTGAGAAGTATAATACTGTCATAGATTAGAAATGGCTTAAGAGATGGGAAGCAAAAAGTAGAACTAAATTGCCAATTCTCAACGTGGCATGAGGCTGTTAGGGGTGTTTCGGAGATCAGTACAAGGACCAGCATTGTTCAATATAGCTATGGATAATTTGGAAGAGAAGGTGAATACTGGGATTCTGCTCCAACCACTTGTTTGCCTCATTCTCCTCTTATGTCTTCTCCTTTATGTTGTAAACTCTTGGGGGCAGGGATTGCCATTCACTATATATCTGGACAGCACCGAAGACAATGGAAATCAACCTGGTTGTGGCCTTTATGCAATTCTGCTACATAAATGTATTAATAAATAATAATAATAATAATAATACATAAAAGGACAATATCAGATGAAATGCAACATAACATCTATTAGAAGGAATAACCTGCAGTACTGGTAGACTTCAGATACTGGGCTCCAAATTAGTAAAAAGATCTAGGTATATGGTGGACCGGTCAGTGAAAAGCAACTGACAAAATATTAATTAAGATGTTAGGCTGTATTAAAAAGGAAATAGATAATAGAGAAAGTATAACGTACCTTATATAAATCAACGGTAAAATATTATATATACACACATTATATAAATCAATGATAGGGACTCATCTTAAATACAGTGCTATGTTTAAGTTATCTCATATCAAATAGGACATGGTCATAATAGAAAAGACATAAACTAAGGGCAGTAAAAACTACTATGAGGTATGGAGAGGAGGGTACATACAGAAAGAGAATAAAAAAATCAAGGGGGCCAGAACTTAGCAGTCAATCCAGCCTCACTGGGCTGATCTGGTTGTGCAAAAGGGCTGAGGAAGAGAGCCAACTCTTTCCTATTCTCTATCTCTTTCCTGTCCAGCATAAGAGGAGTATTGAGGCTGCACCTCAGGACAAGTGGGCAAGAACGATGCTGAATTCTGTCAATCTCTGGCTGGCATCCAGCAGCAGCACCAGGAAGCTGAAAAGCACAAAGGTAGGTACGACCACCTTTTCTCCCTCTTGGATCCTAGGCATCCAGTGGGATTAACTCCTGTAATGTAAGCATAAGGGTGATAAGCGGGGTTCTGAGCAGCATCAACCAATTCCTGTTGTGCCCATGTATAAGGGGGAATGTGCTGCTTAGAGCAGCTGTTCCTCTCTGCTTTCTAGACTACTCATCAATTCACCTATTGGCCAAGGGGGAACAATCCAGCTTGTCTCTCTGCAGCTTT
Organism: Mesoclemmys tuberculata; assembly: GCA_007922155.1. Classification (NCBI taxonomy): domain Eukaryota; kingdom Metazoa; phylum Chordata; order Testudines; family Chelidae; genus Mesoclemmys; species Mesoclemmys tuberculata. The sequence continues at coordinate 41,708,782 of ML675616.1, read as the reverse complement.
TTCTAGGGGTTTGCTGCCATCAGTACCACACAGTTGAGAAAGGCACTTCCATGGGGGAAAAAGTGAATGATTCCTAATGGATAAAGATTGTCAGATATTGTAAGATTTCATAAAGGTCTTTTTTTTTCCCCTGGAGGGTATTGACTTCTGGGAGCTCTGAGTCCTCAGGACCTCTGAAAATCAGGCGTGGGTGTCCCATGCAGGTCACTCAAATGCAGAGGCACATAAAATCAGTGGCCACTTTTAAAAATTGTGGCTTTGCCTTTTGTTCTATTGAACATGATGATGATTCTGCAATACTTTTCCCTCAAAAGGATTTTGAATGTGGTATGCTGTCATCATCCCTTTGCTTATACTTGGGAAGCACAATTACAAATCTGCATCTGAAATTCAAATGGGCAAGTCTGGTGTAAGGATAAAAGGTCATTTTCATGCTTAACTGATCGTTCTGAGCATCCAACTATTGCATTTGGACATCCAATAAAAGAGCCTTTGTTTGAAAATAGAGAGTATATTCTCTTCTATTGTACTTCCAGCGTGCTGTATTTCTCACTACATTTATTTTAGCACAACAAAGATTACAGTGCATTTTGCCACTATAAAATGTATTGTGCTAGTGGTAAGTTTCTGTCACTTTATCATTTTGCCCCTTTTGTGTGAAAACCAGAGTACCCTAAATTGAGTATGGCACAGTCATCAGTTGCTAGAGTTGTGGTTTGCTTTCATCTGTGAACAAAGAGGGACTTCGAGAGGATTGTACATGTGATGGATGTTTAACAATTAAGAATCTTAAGTTGCATGTGGAAGTGCTGGAGAGAGAAATCGAGGTCCTCAGAGGATAAATGAGTGTAAGATTTATCAATGAAACATGGCTAGTTTTAAATGCAGTAGATGAGACGCAGTAAGGAGGTCAATGGGAACAAGCTAAGCATAGTCTTTAGGGAAGAGGAAGAGGAGAAATATAGTATATGTAAAGAGACGGAATTAAAAGTGAATGACAAACAAAGGAAAGACGTATGGCCTGAGCAAGGCACTGTAGAGCTTCTGAAAGACTTTGGCTGAACAAGTACCTCAAATGACAAGTGAGTAGATGGTGGTGCTTACAATAAGGAAGGACACGCTGGCAGTTGGAGACTATGGAATACTTTACAGGCATTTTATTTTATTTTTTTTTTGGTATCCAAAAGACACTGATTTCTCTGCCAGAAATGATGTTAAAGGCAGTGATGAGAGAACAGGTACATTATTTTAAATGTGCCATAAGAGAGCACCATCTGTGGTGGTGGGTATAAATGATATAAAGGAAAAGATTCTCTGTTTGCAAGATAAAAAACAAGACATTTTCCTGAAAGCAGAAGTACATTAGGCTGTAAAGTGGCACTTTCATTTTATACTGCCCGTCAAAGGTTGACTTTCTAAGCATGACTATGGCTTTATAAATGTTGCCAGGATAGAGGTGTGCAACCTGTGGGGTAAGAGATTGGAGTTAAAAGAGAAGCTAGCTTGCATTTTAAAGGAATATATCAAATGGAACGGTTGCTGAATGTGAATAGGAAGGTGGTAACTATGTAAGGAGCTTGTGAGTACAGAAGGAGAATTAACTTAATCCCCTTCCGAAGATCTCAGTTTGCTAGAAACAGCTTTGAGTCGTCAATGATCCTTCCTATTCTTAAACCAGAAGGTTCTCCTGAAGAGTCACAGGATTATGTAGGGAATTGCTTTGCAAAGATTCCACAGCTCGCCAGGAAATTCCTCTACTGAAAATTCTGGTTTCTCTTGGGAGGGGACCTTTTAATTGCTTCATCAGACTGTTGTATGGAGGAGCCTAAAGATTCTGGCCCAGATTCTTCCCTAGGGTAAGGATACACAATTCCATTGGCTTAAACACCAGCTGCATATACATAGAGAGGCCAGATCCTCAGCAATTATAAACTGGCAAATGTCTGTTGGTTTCATGGAGTTAAGCTGATTTACACCAGGTTAGAATCTGGTGCATTATCTTAATAGGAGTCTCTGAAGAATACAACTTTGTGGGGGAGAAAAACATCTCACTTTCGGGAAGGATCCAAGGTACCATTAGCATCATTAGTGTCTCCCACTCCTGAATTTAGGAAACTACCCAAAAGGAACCTCTCAAAGAGCAGTTTGTGGCATGAGGGCATTAAAAGTGTCCTTTTGTTGCACGTATGCTGTACTACATCTTCAGCCATTCAAAAGTTGAATATTAAAACGGAATCCAAATCATTCTGCAGGCAAGTGGAGAAATAAAATTAAAAATCCGCTTATTATTTAACTCCTTTCCAAAAAAAAAAAGCCAAAAATCTTCTAATCACTCAATGTTTAAGTGCAGTTTTTCTAGACCCACATTTCTTCAAATCTTTCATATTGTTCACAAAGAAAGGTAAGTCAACAAAGGGCTTTTGAAAATGAGCATTATTTTTTTTAACATGGAGATTAACAGTTTGATTTTTTTTAAAGCTTTCAACCACTTTAACTTCTTAAAATATGTATGAATGCTTTTCTGTTTTAAAATGTGCTACAGGTCAGGAATATGACTTGAGTAGTGAGCAAAAACAAGATTTTAAAAATTACATATAGTAAATAGAAAATATTTAAGAACGCTGCTGGGCTTTTGGAAAAAACCCAGACTCTTTGTGTATATGGGTGTACCAGTGGTACACGCAGTACAATTACAGATGACTGTGGAGAAATATAAGCCTCAGAGACCAGAAAAAACATCTACTTAATGGAAAGGTGGTGCTTCTGCTACCTAATGGGAAAGAGCTTAAGAGTCACTGTAGCAACTTAAAGCCGAGGCTAGACAAAGCACAACTGTTTGTCTCTATACTGTGGGATCAAATGTGTTAGACAGTCTTAGAGAGGGCACTGACAATGCCAAGAATTGCAAGCGTATTCTTTTGGTGTTCTTGTAATAAGGGCTAAATTGATCCTTCTTCCTCAGTTCAGAACTGCCCTATACATTTCAGGAGGGTTGAGGAGGGCACGTTAGCCCCTTACTGTGTCACGTTTAATTTGCCCATTTAAACAGCTAACAGTTTTCTGGTTTGGCACTATTTTTCTAACTATCACACCTTTGCAGAAATGAACTGTTTCTTTTTCCTTAATTTTACCTATTATACATAGAAAATGATTTAAATCAGATTAGATATTTCATTCCATTGTGTAACTGAAATTAAAAATGCAGTAAATTGTAAGTAGGGTAGAAATGCTAAAGGAATTCCTGTCTAAATCAAAGGACTCAGAATTATCCCTATTTAAGGCACTTTTTGGACCCTTACCTGGAGTAATTTATACAGTACTGGCGACCATATCTTTGCAAAGGTTTAATTGCTCTTCAGGGGAGCAGTGTAGAGCAATTATCAGAATGATACCAGATCTCAACGATTTAAGTTATGAGGAAAGGCTGGGGAAGTTGAGCATATTCTCAGTGGAAAAGAAGAGACTTCATGAAACCCAATTGAAGTTTTAGAAATTATGAAGAGGATTGATAACATCGATCCAAGCCAGCTCTTTACACTTGCAAGACCACAGAAGCTAGAAGACATGATCTAAAAATTAGAAAGTAAGGAACAAGGAAAAAAGCTAAGGCAAAACTATCTTACACAAAAGAGTTATAAGCATATGGAATAAATTACTATAAAGGGACCCTGAAGCAAGGAGCATCACGGAATTCAAGAGGGAATGCAATGAATATCTAAACAAAGAGAGCATAGACAGCAATGGGGAGAAAAGAGGCAAATGGAAATAAAGAAAACAATAAGGAACAGGGAACATGAGCACAGAGGCCTTTTTCTGTTATTTCTTGTTGTTATTGGCAATACTGTTATTTGGCTATTGGTTTATCCAATCATCTGAAATAATGCATCAGAAAATGGGTTCAATCACTCAGTCCTTACTCTGATAAAATTAATATCTTTGCTTATTAAGGGGCTGCTGGATTTTGGCCCAATGTCAGATTTAACCTGGGTTTGAAAATTGAACCAGTAACTAATCAGAGAACTAAATCCACTAGATACAAAAGTTGAAGATGGGAAACCCACCACAGAGAAATTTTGGGACAACAACTCATGAAATGTCCTTCCTCTCCCCAACCCCAGATGGCCTGGGAAATTGATGCTGGGATATCTAGTAGGGTGTTTTCCCAAACATTACTTAGGGGCTATCAATTTCATAATAGGCTTTAGCTAACTGGTGTCATGGGCTCCGAATGCTCTGCCACATTCTTGCTATTAAGAGGGAAGTTTTTCATCACTAATCCCCACTTCAGATTCTCCTGGATCCCAGTGAAGGGCAGATCTACTCTTACATTACTCCACCCTCCATTTTGTACCCTCCTCCTCCTCTGTCAGTAATTCTAGTATCTGCCTTTGCTGCTTTCCCAAGCAATAGCTGCGTAAGTCGTACATGACTTTATGCCATCACATTAATTTTAGTCTACTGTTGGTGTACAAAGTCATAAGCCAGAGAGTGGCAAGCCCCCAGAAGGCTCCAGTGCAAGAATGGGTTAGGGACCCCCTTCCTGATTCCAAAATCCAAAAGTTCGCTTACCTTTACCATCTTGGAGAATCAGAACATATCCATCTTATCCATAAATACACAGGCTATCTACACACGGATAAGCTCATCTACGCATTTATACAATATGCTCACCAGCAGTGATGTACTGCTAAATTTTACAGTGCAGGAACCCTAAAGAAAGGATCTCAAGTTAGTCATTCTCTCACATGTGAGATAGTCTCCAAATTCTGTCTTGTGTGTGATGTCATCCTAAGACAAAGCACCCATATTCAAAAACCTAACCAATGTTTTACTAGTAAATTTTATCTAACTGAAAAGCTGCACAACAGCAATTATGAGACGTCACACAGTCATAAATACACATATTAAAGAAACATAAAATATGCATAACTCAGCAAAGCACACCTATAGTTAGTCAAAAAAGCCAAAGGCTTGAGTCACCGTTAAGTGGCTCCAGTTTCCAAATGGTGTGACTCTGGTGAAACTAAATGAATGGGCTGTAAAAGGGGACTAATTCACTGGAGAATCAAGCCCCAAATCTTTCTAACTGAACTCATAATTTTGCCCATGGAAAAACTTGCAATGTGAGCACCAACAACATTTGCTTTGCATTCACCCATCAGGTGGCTGGACACCGAATGCAAACAAGGGTTGTCACATATATACAGACCACTCTTGAAAATGAGTCACTGGAACAAACACTATGTGCCATACAGCCATGCAATTAAAAAAAACAAAAACCACCAATCAAACTAAAACTATTAAAACAACAACATACTCCACAGCCCAGCTGAAGGCCACTTTCTGCTCCTCGAAGCTGCAGCTTGTAGGCAGCTGCCTAGTCTGCCTATAGGTAGACTGTGGCATAATGAAGGTAGAGCAGCCTCTCCTGGTCTGGCCCTTCTCCTCCCCTCCATTACCTCATGGGCCATGGCTTAACTGCACCACTTGCATGAATGTAGCTACACCATTGCCATGAGCAGCAGTAGAGGCACTGGCACTGTCTGTGCATACTCAGGAAGACAACATTCCATCAATTTATGTTCAGAAAGATTCATAATGAAAACTTAAAATACGCAGATATTAACTTAGAACCCCACACTTTCCAGAGAAAACTGGTGACAGTATCAATTTTTCAAACCCAGGGGATAACTGGTTATTACAGAGCATCAAACATTTTGTTTCAGTTGTGGCTCATACTCATCAGGCACGTGTTTTGTTTTATTCATGTGAAAAGCTATGTGTTGCCTATAGCCTATTCAAATCCTTGTACTTGCCTAATTAATTTTGAGATTGTTTTTCATATAGAATGCAAAAGTGTGCACACACACACACACACACACACACAAAGCATGCACACACACACATATACACAAAGACAAAAAAAACAACGGATACTGGGAAAATACATATAATAGCCATTGTTTTCTTTCCTCGGGTGCTTGGGGCACATTTGAAAAGATTACACAGCTTTCTTTATCTTAAAACATTTTCTTTTCTTGCAGAAAAGGTACTAATCTTTTTCAAGTCATGGCTGATTTTAAACATTAATTTCCCAGGTATCCACAACTAATTATTCAGCAGTTACTTTAATGTTTCAGATAGGGAATATATTGCCTTTGGGAGAACAGATTCTGCCTTTAAAGTAAGTCTAGCTACAGTAAAGTATTATTACTAGAAGACATATTGTTGCTGCCATTTCCTTCTCTCCCCAAAGATTGAAGCAGACCATCTTGCTCTAGCCTACTTATAAAGTGAGGCCAGACTTAAGGATCAGAACCTCAGTAGCTATGTCCTTGGTGAGACAAAACACCAGACTTCAGGTTTTTCCCAGAGCCAGGTCTACAGGACCAGCTGAGAGTTTGGTAGTTAATACTGTTATAATTAAAATGGCTCATAAAAGAATTGTACATTTTTTCTCTGTTCATCAGAAAGTTTAAATTTTAGGATTTCATGGGGCCAAATTCTGATCTGGTTCATTTGGCCAATTACTGTTTGACACGATTTGGCTACAGAGCCCTGGTCTACGCTTCCCTGGAGATTTGGCAGCAGTCGACGGGAATCATGCAAGCCATGCAGAGTAGCTAGCGTAACTCCCATCTACTGCTGTGCTTTCTTTCTGCGTGGCGTCTTCACTGCACTTTGCCTATGGCAACTGTATTCCTGTCGATGCAGCACTACGCTACTTGAGGCGGTGGTTTACCAGTGTAGACTTCCTGCTCGATTGAGTGGTTCTATACTGACCATTCAATGGATCCAGAAAGATTGATCTGATGGCGGCGACTTTGCCGCTGTCAGTGCAGACATACCCTCGGAAACCATGGTGAGGAGAGTTGTATAAGATATGAACAGAAAAGGCCCCCATTACAGACACATATGAACATGGTAACAAGCACTAATGTGCACTTGCGCTAGCCAACAAAGCTCTCAGGCAGATTATTCCTGCTCAAAATAGATGTTATTTTATAGGGGAGGGCGTGCATGCTATTGGCAGGCTAGGGGACATAAATGAGAATCATACAGACTACACCCTGACATCAGATGACCCACCATGGCTCTATTCTTAGATGACCTATGCCAGTGGTTCTCAACCCGGGTACATGTACCCAGAGGTCTTCCAGGAGGTTCATCAACTCATCTAGATACGTACCTACATGAAAAGCATTAGTGAAGTCATTTCAAATTAAAATTTCATATAATAACTTGTATACATTGCTTTATATTCTATACACTGAAGTATACATACAATCTTTATATTCCAATTGATTTACTTTAAAATCATATGGGAAAAATTAAGAAGTAAGCAATTTTTCAATAATAGTGTGCTGTGACACTTTTGTATTTTTAATTCTGATTTTGTAAGCAAGTAGTTTTCAAGTAATGTAGAACTTGAAGTACGCAAGGCAAATCAGACTCCTGAAAGGGGTACAGTAGTTTGGAAAGGTTGAGAGATATTGACCTATGAAATATCCTCTTTATGGGTTGGGTGTGGAACCAGAATGAAGGCAAAAAAATATTCTGTTCTGTGTTCCCACTGCTGCCCAAATTTGGCTACAAATTAAAAAATTATGGGCTGGATCCTGCACTACCTTTTCACCCATTTTTATATTGCTCTGACTAGCTGTTGTTGTAGAGGTGGTGCAGCCACCACTACCTCCGTCTGGCCCTAGTGCTGGAGGAATTTGGAAAGTGCGTAGGAAGTTCTGCTATGATGCCTAGCTGCTGGAATGGCCTCTTGGGGACCTCTGCAGCTGGGTACAAGTTATAGCAACATGGTGGTTGCTCTATCTTGCAACAGGAGCTAAACTAGCTCCAGTTGACCACCAAGATTTGGAAGGAGGAATAAGGCATGACATGACTAACATTGCCTCCTCTCAGGTTCTGCATCAAGCACCACTTTGCCAAACTCAAGGATCTTGTCCTCTATATGTATACGGAACTATTTGTTTTAAACCTAGTCTGATTTTTTTTCCTTATAATTACTTGATAAATTGTACATTTTTCCAGGTTATCATGTGTGAGTTAGTGAAGCACTGTTTGATTTCCAGTGTGTCAACATATTAATAAATCTTAGTTCCCTACTAATTATTTGAAGAAATAAATAGAAAATAATGACAAAGTAAAAAAATAAAATCAATGTTGAATATTTAGGAGCAACAGATCTTCAAGATATTGTTAAGCAGCACATACAACTATTTTGTGTGTGCGAAGATTAATTTTCAACATGCAGTTTCCCTTGGGATATTTATATTCTTCCAATCAGCATAGAACTGTCCATCAAAAGTAACATTATAAATATATATGTTTTAACTTGCTGCCACAAACTTTTTCAGGGTTTCTTTTTTAAAAGAGCTGTAGTCCGATTAACAATCCTTCTGCAAAAAATGACTTTACAGTCAGGTGGCTGTTCATGTCAACAGCCAATTTGAAGAAAATAACATGTGGGTTTCTCTTTTCTGTTCCCCCCACCCTTTGGTAAATGGTTAAGTTAAAAATTCCCTTGTTTGAGAAGTAGAAATTATTAATGCAAAGTGGGAAAGCCTTTTATAAAAGATGCTTTGGAGTTCAGCCTATTTTGACTTTCTTAATCAAACAATTTACTGCTAATTAGAAAAAACAATAATAAATAATAAAATAATAATAAATAATAATAAAACAACAAAGATTCCAAAAGGGACATTTAAAAAAAAAAAACACACACAAATTGCTTCCATCATTTCTGAACTCTGCTAAACATTAATAGCTGCGTGCCCTTAGCTCATCTTTTGCATGCTAACAATTTAATCTGAATACCAATATAGACACAAAATAAACGATTGTTTCCTGCCAGAGGTATGTGCAGAAGAAATCTTGGAGTAAAACATTGTCTTTGCAGCTCATTGTGTCTCTAATTAGAGTGGAAGGAGGCAGAAGCTTGCTGGTGTCAGTCTGTGTTTAGCATGCCCTGGAGCTTCAAGCTCCTGTGGGTATCAAAGTGCACTAATTAAATGAGGGGTCCACAATACAGCACTAAACATCAGAGTGAGAGAAAGAGTCCAGTGTCCTCGGTGCCTTTGAGAATCCATGGCCCACGCTAATTACCCATTGTTGAAATGACTTCCCATTCTACAAGGAATGAATGGTTCTTCTCTCTCTCCCCCCCCCACTCTCCTCCTCCCAGCCCCCCTTTATATTTTACCATCTTTGCTTTAGCCGCCTAATTAATCTTATGGAAATCTCCCGAAGCCAGATTCCAGCAAGGTTGCCCCGATGTTTATAATTTGATTTGTGATGATAAAAGTGAAGGCACCCGGTGATGGAACAGTGTCATTTTCAACACTCTTGAGAATCGAAGAGGCTATCAATCTTTCCCACGTGCATGGCAAACTGATATCCTAGAAAATTAACTTCAATTAATAACAGAAATCCCCAGACACGCTGGGAAGTAGAGGCTTTGAAAGAGAACCTTCAAAGATGTCTGTGGATTGTCTTTTATATGCAGACTTTTCTTTTTATATGTAAGGGATTCTCAATAAGAGAATTTATAGGGGTTTTTCCCCCCCTTTCCACTACTAATTTCAAGATGAGGTAACATTTATTTAGTTTAGGAAGATGTTAACCAAAGGTCTCCAGGTTAAATCAGTCCTTACTTCCCCTCCATAGATAGAACTACTTAATGGATTTATCCTACATGTTTCACTAAGGAAAGGGGATTTAAAATTAAAAAAAAAAAACCAAAACCCTTATTTAAAAGTAACTTTGTCTCCCTCTCCATAATATTGGAAAGTTAAATGTTGGCCTACTTGTCAGAGTTATCCTTATTTATACTGACAAGGCTTATGATCTAAAGCTGAAAGGTCCATCAGAAAGAAAAGCTTTAAGATTTTTACATGTTATAATAACTGCAATGATGGAGGAGCTAGAGTTCTATAAAAACAAGTCTCATTTCTATGGAACTTTGCAACACATGAATTTCACTGCCCCCCCCAAAAAAAACACAACCCAAAAACCTACTGTGTCTGTACTTCTGAGTGGCATTTCTGCATTGCTATTGTACAGAGAAGCCAGTTATTAGACAATACAACTTGAGTTGTAATAGAAGCAAAATGGAAACAGATGTAACATTTTACCACAGTGTGAATAACAAAAATTCTTTTGCATGCAAACAAACAATGCAGAAGATTATTTACTAAATAATTTTCTAACTGCTTGTTTTTGACATAATGTAATGCAGATGACAAATAAAGAATGATTAACAATTAATTTGATGCATATTATACAAAGTCAAATATTACCCAGTAACAGTTAATATTTTGCTTTCAAGCCATTGTTGGGATAGCTGGGCATTACAAAGGAATCTAAAAGGTACAGTCTTACTTTAGCTGCAAAAATGGGTTAAGTTTATAGCATTTCAGGTTCTTGTTATAATCATTGTCACGTGAATGAATTCATGTTGTGCCATTTCTTCTTCTCATTACAACCTTTGTTACGAGAATGAGGTATTAGGATTTTAATGCCTCATATATTCTGTGAATTATGTTAGTGTGCTGTACTACTCTGACCTTTTAAGTATTCTGTAATTTGATTGGCTGGTAATTCCAGTTCTTCTCTTGTTGACAGCCTCAATAACCTTTCGGGAAAAGGTGGAACAGCAAGCCAATCAAAATGCAGAGTATTTAAGAGGTCAAAGACATAGTAGACTATACTGCTATAGTTCGTTGGGGAAAAAAATAAAATTATAATTCTTCTGATGCCTAAAATTTGTAACATAAATAAAAAACAGAAGAAATAATACTTTCTGAAGATAAAAGCTAGGATACCAAATGAAAGTGATACAAATTAAAAAACATTTTCAGTCTTGTCTCAGTGTTTTAATCTTGTGATATTCCCTTGGCTGTTATACCAGAGATTTTTTGGTACCATCCTTTTTAATATCACAATATCATAAAACATTTACTCATTGATATATCCTGGGTAAATAGGTCTATTTTTAAATAGTTTTATCAAATTTTGAACACGGAAAATATAAATATACAAGAATATGCAGCATTGGAGGAATGTTACAAAGATGGAAAAACAAGTAGTAGGCTGTAGCCAGCATTATCAAAATTCAAGAAAAAAGGAATATTGTTCAGTAGATGCCTATTATTATTTGCTACAGTCAGCTGTGTCTCCCCATTTCATTATGGGAGAAGGATATCTGTTGTACTTTGTCATATGTTGTCATCTGGGTTTATTTCTGAATAATAGAATTCTTCTAAAAATAACTTGCAGTGACAAACAAAGCTAATTAAAGAGATTCAAACCAAATCTAATTTCCAATTCATCTAGATAGAACATACGCTATTTTTAAAAGGCACATAGTAAACTTAAAACTCAATTTAAAGAAAATTAATTCCTGGTCCAAAAGATGTTCCTGAGACCCTCTGCCAATCTTCAGAGATTTATAATCACATTTTGCTATTTTCACAAACATTTTTTCTTTCCCCAATTGCTCTCTGAGAGACACACACACAAATAACAGAGGAAACTGGACAACTAAAGTTCTAATCCAATGTTCTCCAAAATCAATGGAAAAATTCACTCTAACTTCAATAAAGATTTTGTCTTAAGCCAACACTGGGCCAAATTCAGGGATGAGTTTGAGGAAATCTAAAGAAGGACTAAGTCAGTGTAATTTATTCTCTCTTCTGGTTGCCTCAACATGTATCTTACATCAATTTGGACTTTTTAGATTCCCTCTAGACTTCCCTACTTCTTAGATTCCCTAAGACTCACTGACAATATGGAGCAAATTTGACCAGTGGAGTACTGAGGGGGAGATGGAAAGGGGCCATGCCCTCCTTGGAGGAGATGTCCCCTGTGCAAGCAGCCAGGACATACTCCTGGCCCCTCCGCCCGTGCTGGGTGCAAGGAGGGATCCGCGAGGACCAGAACCTCTCATGCCTCTCACTGCTGCCAGGCCCACAGCGGGGGGAGAGCGGGAAACAGGCCTGCAGATCCCTCCTCTCATAGGGCACTGCCCATGCTGCTGTTGCCTTCAATAGGGGTGGGGGAGAGCAGAACACGTTGCTGCTGCTGCCACTGATGAGGGGAGGGAGTGGGGAAGAGTGGAAAATGGGCCTGCACACCCCTTTGATGGCATGCTGCTGCCACCGGGGGGAGGGGGAGCAGGAGGGGGAGATGACCCCCAATTTAAGTATGGCCTCTGGGTGCTGGAGACCTACGGTACACCACCGAATTTGACTTGCCTAAAATACAGACAAAAGCAAAAAGGTTATCTGAAAAGTATTTTCCTTTCTATGATCTCTCAGTTAAAGTAAACCTAGGCATTACAATACTAGTCACTATACTATGTAAAACATTTTCAGAACTATTATGAGACAGAGACCTATTGGTGTTTCACTGCGTCAGCAACTCTTCACTACACCTCACATGTTGTCGTCATAATCTGTAGGGAATGAGTGTCATGCAAGGTATCAGATACAAACAGGTAACTCAGTGATCCCCAAAAACCATGGTGTGGTGTGTGTACAAGGTTTGTACAGAGATAGGTATGTGTTGGAAATATGATATTATAATGTTTTTTCCAAGCAAGTGCTGATGCCAGGCCTGTTTCAGACAAAGCAATGTGGTTCTGCCAGTCTGAATGTGCCTCCAATGTAAATTAAGCAAGGTGTGACCAAAGACAAAGAAAAGCATAGTTATGTGCCTGGTAAACAAAGCCATTAGGAGAGGAAACGGGGAAAGATGACCACTTAATCTCACAGGGGGATGGAGACAGCACTCCCAGAAAACCTTATTGCTTCTTGAAGCAGGATCAATGAATTAAGAGAAGATATAAGCAGAGAGAAAAAGCCATTTTCGCATTCTTCACCTGAGGAGACTAAGGAACAGAGCATTTCGCGCTCTGAGAGAGATCCTAGTCAGATAGTCTGGTCAGCCATGTTGGAAAAGAGATTTGATGAGAAACACTTCTTTGATCAGGATACTGTGGTAGCAAGTGAGAACCTAACACACAGGGCCTACTATAGCAGGTGAGGTATGAGGCCTGAGCTAAAGTAATAGTCAAGCCCTGCTATTATAAAGCAAAGTTAGCCGAAGTCAGGTGATGCATGCTAGCAGACTCCCAGTAACTGGCAAGAATGGAGCTCATATTACAAACACACACATTCCTAAAGAAGCACTAGGTATAGAGCACTTATGGAAGCACATTCCAGAAAGATACCAGAAAACCCCAATACCCCAAAGATAATGAGGGCTTGCTGACCCCTCAGAATGATAACATAATAGATAGAAATGTTTTGACCAAACCATCCAGTGCAAAATAAAGGGTGGTATCTTATCATGTCAGACGGTGGCAGCTACACCCGTTAGAGGGGCAATACACAACTTGTTTGTATCAGTGTATAATAGAGGGTCTCAAAAGGAGTGTCTTTGTCTGACCAAGTAAGGTAAGGAAAGTCCCACCATTTACTGAGCTGGTCCATTGTCATAGGCATACATTTAAATGTACTTATAGCATGTATAGGGCGGTATTTAATGTGCTTGATTGACAATAAACCCAGCTTGGAGCCTTCATAACTGAAATTCATCTGTAGTCTTAATGGATAATCCAATCATGTTTTGGTGTTTCGGTTACTGCATAGAGCTGGATCAGCATACACACTTGGAGAACACACAACAACTGGAAGTCAACAACTGACAACAGAGAATAGTTTGTTAAATCAGGTTTTAGTCTTAGAAGCATATTTTTACTTTGCTTGTAAACCTTTCCATCTTTATTCCTTATACTTGACAACACTTAAATCTATGGTCTTTCTGTTTAATGAACTTGCTTTATTTTTACTGTTAACTAAGTCAGTGCTTTGATTAAAACATGTTTGTTTAGGCAAACAAGGAAATATGAGGACCATTTAAATTATTAGAAACTGTGGGCCAGGTACTATACTGTGTCTCAACCCGGGAGGTGTAGGGGCAAAGGTGGTTTTAGATGACCTTTGTGCCCTCTGGATTCAGGTCACTCAAGTGACCAGAGCAAAGGGAGTTGAAAGCATGCATAACTGAAGATAGGTCACCATCCACCTGAATGGGTTGAGTTTCCTTGCCAGACATCAGAAAGTGTTACTCAGGTATGCTGCTATGTAAGAGTTTAGCATCAACAAGGAATCTAGGAGTGCTTGTAAACTACAGGTTGAACTACCAATTGTGGGTATGCACCTTTAACCAAAGGAGATGGTACAAACTCTTCCAAGTGCTTTCCACTATCCACCAGCATAACATCAGTCTTGCTTGGGCTCAACTGTTCTTAATCCATGACTTGATCACAGCAAAGCACTTGGCCACCTTGGTGGTAATGGTATGGTCATATGTGGTAATGGATAAGTAGAGCTATGAGTCATCTGTATATTGCTGTCACTTGACGCCATATCCTCTTGCCAGTTCAACTAACATTTGCATGTAGATGTTGAGTAAGACTGGAGAGAGAATTAATCCTTGTAGGACTCCACAAGTGAGGGGTATAATGATGGAGTGGTGGAGTGGATGTTTCACATCACATCACTACCAGGAAAACATAAGCCATTTCAGTGCATTTCCTTGAACTCCTGCCAACTGTCTCATGCAGGACCGCAGTATTTCACACTCAACATTGCTGAATGCTGCAGAGTGGTCCAGAAGGATGGCAATGGATGCCTGCCATCATCTATCAACAGCAGGGTCTCATCCATCAGTTCCATATCCTGGCTTGATTCTAGATTGTGCCAGTTGTAGGATATTGGTTTTGGTTAGATATGCTTGTTGTGGCTTTTGATGAGCTTGTAGTTCTCACTGCCAACCAGAGATGGTAGAAAGTGATACTATAAAATGAAATTGTAATTCTCTATAAACTTACTCAGAAACAGAAGGTTTGACACTGGGTGTAGTTGGCTAGAATAAATGTATCTTTCAGTGCTGATAGGACTATTGTGTGCCTAAAGGAAAAAGTGAAGATGCTCCCTGAATGGAGCATTGGCTTTTTCAGCCATGAAAGGCACCTGTTGCTCTTAATCCTCTTTCATAAACCAATTAGGGCCCAGGTTGGATTAACAGGTTTTATCTGAGGCTCCTTTTTGGTATCTGGTACTTCTTGTGGAGTGAATGTTTTCATCTCAAGGACTGAATTCTTCCTTGATAGCTCCCTCTAGTGGTTTTTGGCAGCTTCTGTGAAGAATGGCAGGAAGGTTTTCTTGGCCTGTAATACAGCCTCAGCATAAGCATGGAAAAATTCTTTGTTTCAATGTATCTGTTTTGAGCCTTCATTTTCAGCCACCAGTGCATCAGTTGTCATCCTTTTCTCTTCACCTAGTGCAGGGTACCAGAAAATCAAGCAGATCTGTGTGGATGATGGGGAGGCAGAAGCTCTACGGGGAACAGCGCATTGATGGTAGAGGCTAGACTACACTAATGATTCACCACGTTCTCAACCTGTGGATGGAATGCTGATGTCCTGTAGCATGTTTTAGAATTTAATGGGGTCTATAATTTTTCATGGACAAATCAGGGTTACGGGTCTGTCTTGTTGCCTGAGAGCTCTGACCATTGCTCTAATGAAGTGATGGTCTGTCCAATTTAGTGGCTGGGATGTGATGTCCGCTATATCACCATCTAACCAAAGACTAGCTCCACAGCATACCTGTCTGTGTGGGTTGCAGTGGAAATGACCTATGAAAGTCTTTAGGGGAGACAAGTGAAAAGATGGGTTTTTGTATTTGAGGCCTTGTTGATGTGAAAGCAGTCTCCCAGAATGAGTAATCTGGGGTATTTCATCACCACTGCTGACAAGCTATCATTTGGCAAGGCACCTACTGTGGCACAGTAAACATTATGAGCTGGAATGTGACTTTCAACTATGGTCTTTTGGGAAGAAGTGGGAGCCCTCTGGTTGATTCAGACAAAACTTCTCCGCAGTGGAAGGTCTCTCCCAGACTGTGTGTACTCCTCTCCACACCAAGCTAGCTCAGCCTTCCATGCTGCCCTCTGGAATATGATATTTCCTGTTTGTAGAGGCTATCATCATAGGTGCTATTAACATGGAACACTCCTTGCACTCAGAGCTCAAGGACTGAGACTGTGTCAGGAAGGAGCAAGTTCCCAGAGTCCTTTCATCACCTCTACACTCTACACACTAGTCCAGCTATAACATGACCCTGAGATTTTATCAATGTCCACTATATTCTTTCATTATAGAATAAATTATCAGTGTTTAAAAGTCTGTATCCTGATAGTTGATTCTAATCTGAATGTGTTTGTAATGCAATATAAATAAGAAAAGCATCTTTAGAAATAAAGACTATGTTAAATTTTCTCCATAAATAAGTATCAAACATGTGCTTCTCTGAAAATACCATCTGAAGCCTCAGTGTTCTGGTAAGAGTGGGTTATTAAAAGAATACAAGATGTATCTTTCCTCCAAAGTAACAACAGCATTAACATGTTCAAATCCAGTGGCTTTTTCCATTTTGCCAGCATTAGGTCACCTCCATGGGACATGATTAGCTTTTGTCATAGAAACTGTAACACATTTAAAGTTAAATAAAAAGGAATAGAGTGATGTAGTAAATGTTTTATATTCAGTAAGATAATCATCCTATTTCATGCACTCCTTATTAGAGTGTCTGTTCCTACCCTTTGAAAATGACCTGCAAGTAGTCCAGCAATAATGTTAACTCTATATAGACTTTACGCTTTGCTCAGTTAATAACACATTCAATTTACTTATCTTTCTGTCCATGAACAAGATAATGCAAATCAGTTCAACTAGAGTTGGGAGTATTCTGGCAGGCAAGATTGGATCTTTCCTCCTAAAACTAACAAAGATTGTGAGATAAGGATGAAATTATAGTCGGAGAATTTAAAAAGTAAGTAAACGAAGGCAACAACAACAAAGGAAGAGGGAACGTAAAAACACTGGGTTAGATCCTCAGCTGATTTAAACCAGTGTGGTTCCACTGACTTCAGTGGATTTAATGGATTCCCTTTTGATTTATGTCAGGAGAAACTTCACTGAAGTAAATTGAGTTACACTGGTGAGATATAAGTGAGATCAGAATCAGGCCTATTGAGAACTCTGCTCTCTGCCTCTGGTGTTGATGTGCACTTCGATATTGTGCTGGCGTCAGTGGGAAATGCATCAGGTCCTAAGTCATGTAATCAAGCCAAATCAGAGTTGTCTCATACGAATCACCACTGAACTTTTCATTGGACTACCTGAAAGAAACGAAATGACTTATTACAGTCCCAATAATATATAACAACAAATGACTGGGTAGAAACAAACCCTTTTCACATCCTCAGCCCTAATTCTCCTCTCATCAGTTTTAGGCCAATGTAATGCCAAAGAAGATAGCCTTGATTTACATTAGTTTAAGAAGAGAGTTTTTAAGAAAGAGCAATAATAAAATATGATATATTGAATGTGACCATTGCTCAGTCTACTCTAGCATTTTCCTCCTGGCAATTATTAGTGATGAATAATTCAGACAAATATCATAATGGACCTCTCCAATTACCCAGTGCTGTACACTGGGTTGGGACGTGGTGGTGAAATAAAAATACATATATCACATGTTATACTCAGAATTACTTTTTATTATTCCGCCTTTCATAGCACACTGCCATAAATAAGGCAGCATGTTTCTCATAATTCCCATGTCAAAAAAAGGATTTTAGGGTGTGCTTTTATTTTCCAGGCTAAGGTCTTTTCCACCCCATTCTGTCCTGTACGCATCAAAATATTTTCATACATTTGGCTCTTTACTGGGGGGGGGCCGGGGGGCATTGTTTTTATTTGATTTTAAATTATTAATGATAGCTATATTTTTCAAATGGAAAATTAACCTAATAATACTTACAATATTGTATCATACTTTCATTTCTTAAAATAAAAGCTACAATAATGATTATCCCATGACAAATCCTCAGGCCCTCAGCTGGCAATAAACTCTGCCTGGCCACACCCTGCACCTGTGCCAAGCTCTTGCTGAGCACTCAGATTTTCTCACCAGTTATGCCCCAGTCCTATTTCAGGATTGGTTGTAACCACAAGCTCAACTACAGTAAAATTAAAATTAATGAATTCTCCATAAAGCTGAAAGAAGAAGTATTAAAAATCTTGAGAGGCAGACCACACATTAGAGGAAGCTGGTAGTGTGATGGAAGAAGGCAGACGTTTTCTGCTGCGGTTTTTGTCACAAGTTATTGTCAATTCCATTACTCTTCACTCAGAGCCACAGTTTAGTGAGGAAAGTTACTGGAAGTTGTGGAAGAAGCAGAAGACAGAGGAGATGAGTTTTTGTAGATCCCATTCTCTTCATCAGACTACACTTGCAGCAGCATCAGGCTAGTCTCAGTAAGTCTTTATATTTTCTTCTTCAGATTGACTCTAGAATAAAAAGAAGCATGTATGCTATTCTTAAACCCTGGATCAAATAAGCTAAGTAAAAAGGGAAAGGAGGAGTCTTTTTAAGTAGGAAAAATCTTATATCATTTTATGATTTGGTTAAAAGGGGAAAAATCCCTACTGCACGAGGTGGTATCTTTTCAAAATCCTGTCTCATAGTTTTCAGCCTGATGAGGAGGGATCACAGAAGAGAGGGATTATTTGACCGATATCAGCCTGCTTTTTGTTAACATTCCATGTCACCTCTTTCCAAAATCTGCAAACAATGATCAGGTCAAAGTAAAATACAAGCTGATAAACAGCCCACCCTCTTAGTTGGGATGTCTCACAGGTATCAAGTCCCTGTCATTGTACAGTCATTTTGCTTCATGTAATGTCAGATTTCCTAGGGAACCTACTGGGAAACTGTTCCTGCATGGCTTTCTTCTTATTCACATGTAATAGCCAGTAAGTGACACAGCTTTTCAGCTTTAGATCTGAGGACATAGTTAACATTCTCTTGGAAGCACTGGAGAGTATTCTTTCCAAAATACATTGCTTGCATGAGTTCCTTGTTTGCTTACATTAGACTTGTAATCTCAAGTGCCCAATAGATTATAACAGAAAAAAACAACACATAAAATCAAACTTCAACCACAGTATTTGAGGCCTGATTCTGTCATTGCTTACAATAGTTTTACACTCCAACTGTATCAACTTTAATGGAATTACTACTGATTTACAACACTACATGTGAGAATAAATTCGAGGCCACTAGGGTCAAAGGGCCAGATCCTCAAATGCCCTCTGGCCATTTTGTGTAACGCATCCATATACTTAATGGATCCAGCCACATGAGCATTCTCCTTGTGTTGTATAGACCCACTGTAGCAGGCTGTACGTCTAGTCAGAAAGTCGACTTATTACACTGGTGAATCAAGCCCAGTATGTGTTGCTTTACAGGTCTTGTTCATCTGAAAAAAGATGGCAGAACCATCATCAGCGCTTCACAGAGCTCCAGCTAAAACACTGTTCTCAACATTTTTACGCATCAGTACCTCTCTGTCTGTCTGTCCAACCACACACTGCATCATGCACTGAGGGGCTGGCCTGATTCTCCATACTTTTGAATTCATTTACAGCTGTGCCAAATGAATGCATGGTGAATTCAACATGTTATCAAATACAAATGGGTTGATTCCAATGAATGTGCATATTTACTTAGAGTGGGAAATGCTCCACAAAGGAGAAGGGAAGCAAATGGGAAGCAAACATTTGTACAAAAGAGATGAAAAGGTCACAGGGGAAACAACAGCTTCATAACACATTATTCCACAGAATACAGAGAAGCCCAGCCGGGTGTACCCAGAAATTCGATGGCAGCCAACAGGATTTACACAAGCTACGCAGAGTAGTTTGTGTAACTCCCATCAACTTCATAACTTCCCTTTACTGCGCCATCTCCACAGCACTGCGCCAATGGGAAATGCGTTCCCGTCAACGCAGCACTTCGCTTTTTGAGGAGGTGGTTTATTGCCTGTGAAGAAATAAAAAATAAATAAATAGAATTTTGACACAGAAACAACCAACCATTGCAGTTGGAAGTTGTGAGGCCATTTCTCGAAGTATCATTTTAAGGGAAAATATTCCAGCACCAACATTCGGAACAGCTACAAAGTCAGGTGTTCTGCATTTCCAGGCATCTTCATCTGTCCTCTCATCCCAATCTCTATGACTCTCAAGCTTTCACTGATGCAGACAAATAAAATTGTTTTTAAAAAATCAGATAATTCAGTGACTTCATTTAGAACATTAATTTCATTGACCTGTATTTGCAACAGCTTAACGTTTTCTATTGCTGGCCTGATTTCAGCTTCTTCATTTTTGCATAGCAAAATGAATCACGTGGAAGGGGCTTGGTTTGCCAGTATTAGTGTCGGGGAAATAGCTCATCTGACTGCAGATATAAATCAGATCCAGCTAAACTAAATCAATTGGCAAGACCATTTTTTTTCCCTTTAGGGTTAAAAAAACTTAATTCAGACTAACAAATGCATGCTATTAGATCATCTCTTAGATCTGCTGGATATTGTACTAGTAGACTATACAGAGACTGGCTGTACAATACACCTTATCTTCAGACTACTAAAATAATGATAGGAAAAAAATCTGTTTTATACTAATCCAGGCTAGAATTTTGAAATTGATAAACTAGAACTTTTATCTTCAGGTGATCCTTGAAGAAACCATTATTGCACATGCAAACAAAGGAATTAAAAAGTCTTACCAGAACAATAGCCATAGATGTTAGCCGAAAGAACAAATGATACATGCTTTATTCCTTTCACTATGTAGAATGCTTAAATGTTTCTCTTTTGTGGAAATTCTGTGGTTTTAATTGGAATATAATAAAATACTTAATAGGAGACAGTGACCTTGCCTCAAGATATGCTGCAGCTGCAAAATGGTAAGCCAAAATTTTCTATCAAAAATGGTTTAATTATAATTATCCTTTGGTTTTTTTGCCATTATGACACACTATAAGCTTATAACCAGTTTGCTATACTATATCACAATAGGTCTCCTTGGCACTGCTACTTTTCAAGTATCACCCTTCCATGAATATCAATGTTTCAAATTATCTTGCATTTTTCCAGTTTGAATCTCATGTATGTGATCTTATTCTCAACCCTAACTCCCTTTTTTTTTTTTTTACACTGCCCTCACAGGTATTTGCAACATCTCTTAATTTAGTATCATTTGTACATGTAACGTCTTGTTCAGGTCTTTTGGATTAATAAAGATATTAAAGAAAATAATTTTTAAAGTCTCCTTGTTCTCAACTTTCCCTGTGTGGAAGCTGGATCTTTGCCAAATGACTCTATACTTAGAGCCAATCAGGTACTAAGCAGTAAATTATATCAATTATACCCAAAAATATTTGTGCACACAAAACTTTGGGCATAAAGTGGGAGGAACCTTCTGTCAGGCTCATGTAGAACTGAGCAAAGTGAAAAGACTATAAGCTGCTGAGCTCACTGGTACAACTGAACCCAGTGATGGTTGATGTCCATAGCTAGTTATTTAACAGGGCTTAGTGAAATAGAATGGTTTCACTACACAGGTATCTATGCAGATATTTGTTTTGATTTATATGGATTTGCATCCTTTCCATTTCACTCTGAGTTTTATGTTCAAATGAACCTAAAATATCAACACAAAACTCAGCTGAACGGCCAATGGCACACAGCTTTGACAGAAACCCAGATATCAACCCAGGTTTACACATCCAAATAATTCAAAGTTGGGTCAGGTGCCAAACCAGTGCAGCGAAGGATCAGGCCCATGACGTGTAGGTTACTGGAATTGATAACGTATAGACAGAGAAGGTTTGTTTATGTGCTGTCACACCAGAAATTGTCAAAAGAATGGCTATCATGCTCTCAACCTCAAAATACTCTTAGCTTATTCAGCAGACCAAAATTCCGGTTTAAATCCATGCACCACCTCTCCTGGCAATTGTAGATGTAAGGCTGACCCTTGTGCCACTACTAGCGATAGAAAGTGCATATATCTCTAGCCACGTCAGTCCCCACCTGGTGTGGTATGAATTTGTATGTTTGCGTCTGTCTCTACATAACAAAAAACGGTATGACTTTTTGTGTTACTCGATCTATTTCTCCTGGGTTTCTCTTCCCGAGCCAAAATTGCTACAAGATGTGTCTCACGGCATTTGTAAAATCATGGCATTTTGAGCCAGAAGTCAATTTTCCATGCTGATATGTAAAAAAAATTGGGAGGAATATCTGATTCCTCCAAATTTTGTTTAAAACTACACCAAAGTGTTACGTTCTTTAGGGAGATATTCCCTGGGAAAAATACTCACCAACTCGAGCCAGCTCTAACCTTCATTACAGACTGTAGAATTTTACCCCATATTTTTGCATATAGAACAATCAGGCAACATCTTCTCAGCTCTGTATGGACGTACTCAATTTTCTCTTCTGACAATGAGTGATCCATACGTGTAGAATGAGCAGAATAATGAAGCTGAATACTAGCATGTAGATCTGAGAGAATAATTTTGTCTTTAATATATTTTACTTCTGTATATTTATGTCAGTAATTTGTACACTTTCCACAACACAAAACTGAATGGTTTAGCAATGGATTAGAAAGAGAAAGAATGGATTAAAAATAGATTAAATGGAAATGGATTAAAAATAGAAAGAAAAAAAAAGTTGAATTTTGAGAATGAACTGATTGCAAAATGATCAGCCAATAATTTACTCTTTATATTTTGGCTGTTCTAAACAACATACTGTGATAATGAATACCTTTTGCTCAACTTGATACAAATATGTCTGTTCTTTTGGAAATAAATATAAAAAGGGCATACTATCCCACAAAAGCACAGTAGCATTTGAGCATCAATTTGACAGGCACTGTAATTTCCCTATTAAGGACTCAGAGTATCATACCAAAATATGCCACTGAAAACACTACAAGAATTCTTCACATAAGTCATCTGAAAAAAAAAAAAGTTTTAGCACAAGTCAGAGGAGATATGGTAAGAAAGGCTGAGGAACTTCACTGATTGTCCAAAAACATGACCTTGACTTATTTCCGTTGAATACTCATCTATTATCACTAAACCAGTAACAAGTGCAACTGAAATCAGGAAAGTTTCTCTGTAACAGATTTACTCTACGCAGTGCTATGTCATCCATATACATTTGTATGTGGGTGACAAGAATCAAGGGATGTTCACTTCTAATCTATGCCTTCCCTGCTATTTTACATCTAGGGAGAGGATGATGATGTGAACTACAATCTTTCCTTCTGTAATACAAGTCATGAATGTAACAGAAGAGATGTATTAGTCTTCCTTTAACTCTTTTATAATATATCCAAAGCCTTGCTTTTCCACACAGACATTAGGAAAATTATTTGAAAAGTGACTTTTTTTCCCCACCTCTTTCCATACAGTATTTTTATTGTTGCCATTGTCAAGAAAACGTTGCTAAGACTGTGGAGATGATGGTAGGAAGACAGAAGTATGCTTCCTCTGTAACATACCTCGCACTACTGAAAGGATATGCCCTCACATTCAGTTGGCCTTCAGTCTGGTGAGCATCACTGTTCCTAGATGGTCAAATACCACAGCAGCAAGCCTCACACATTTCCATCCGTGACTGCCAGAAGTCTGTACCTTATATTATTTGATGCAGACCTGGCTACAGTGACATTGTGACACATAAATCCCACTTTCCCCTGGGCTCGACTGTTGCAACTCACACCCAGGAATGAAAAAACATCAGCTGGTATAAAATGTAAAAGTCCATCTATTGAGCAAGACTGTTATCTGTGAACAAATCACCAAAGGGTTCTGCTTTCCATTGAAAACAAAAGTTAGTTCAAAATTGCTATTCAAAGCCCATCATGTGACTGGCAACAGCTATCTAAGAGACAGTCCCTCCTCTTCCAATCATGGACCTTTTCAACTGTGATGCAGGCAGAGCAGGTGGCAATTAATGTTAAAGTCCCCAGGCCTCAACTGAAAACAGACAAACACATAAGCTGTTATCAGTCTGGCTCACCTGTGTGTTAGTATGGTTAAAATAGATATTAAAACTTTAGGAATGTGTTTAGTCTTTAATGCATGCAGCAACTCACAAGCATTCAATTATCTCACCTCTAACATCTGTACCCCATATTTTAAGGCAACATGTGAGCAGTTGTATTGTGAGCCTCTGAGACTATGTAAATGACCAAACAGGAGAGAGACATTAGCTAGTGTGAAATGCTAATCAGGTGTTACATCCTGCCCAGCAGGAAAGGTCCATTGACACCAGATGGGACATTAAAGAGGACAAAATGTGTTAGTTATTCTGCCTTCCCCCCTGAGAAGATGAGTCATGCAAATGAATTCCTCCTATCAGCTGAGTTTGCAGCTGAGAGCACAAGGGAGGAGAGGGATAAAAACCCCTTAGAAGGAACTGTATCTCTGAGGAGAAAAGTTTTCTAGGCATGAGCAAGAGATCCTCAGCTACTTAGCCTGGCTTAGCTCTAAAGTCATACAGAGCTTGCTTATTATAGAAGCTTCTACTACCTTTTGAAACTAAAGATTGTAACTCTTTTGTGTATATATGTTTACCTGCTTTAATCTTGTAAATAACTCTCTTGATTCTTTTTCCTATTAATAAATCTGTATACAGTTTATTCTAGGACCGGCTATAAGCATTTTCTTTCATGTGAGATCTAAGGTGCAATTGACCAGGGTTAAGTGACTGGCCCTTTGGGACTGTGACTAACCTGAATATTGCAGTAATTCTTGATGTAAGAGATCATCTGTCACAAAGGTATGCTCACTCTGGGTGGCAAGACAGATTGGGGACACCCAAGGGGACAGTCTATGAATCCATGTTTAGGCTGTTATAGTGCCTGAGGAGTTTATACATGACAATTGTTTGGTGAAATCTAGGTACAGAATTCACAACCACATTTGGGGTTTCTGCCCTGTTTTTAACAGTCTGCCATGAGGTTGGTATTCATTGTCTTGTGTCACTACAGGCAGTATTAAATTGACCAATAGGGGAAGGCTTTCAAGTGCAGGATATTGAACTTTTAGGGGATCTGGAACTAGCCTATGAAACCACTCATCATTACCATGGAACTAACCTCATTCAGAATTAAATGCAAAGTTCATTTCTATTTAATTTTTCTTCAATAAAATATTCACAAACATACATATAGCCACATAAAACACAACTGCATCCATACACACATAAAGCAATTTTTAAAAAATACCACTTACAAATGAATCAAGCTTCTTCCCCTGCAGGCTGGAAAGGAAGAAAGAGAGGGATTGTGATAGTTTTTCTATGTTTAAATACTTGGGAGATACTCAGAGACATGTGAGTAATGGTGAGAAAAATTTTTATCCAAAAATTTTTGTGTAGCCGAATCTATATTTATTGCAACACCAAAACATTTTGTGAATTTGTGAGTTTCGCAAATAGTTTAGGTTAAAAAAGCCTTAACAATTGTGAAAAAATAAAAAAGAAGAAGAAGAGAAGGGATGCATGTGGCAAGCAATGGCAGGGAGGCCAAGCAGGGAGGGAGGAGCAACGTGGCAAGCAGCGTGGCATTGGATGGAGTAGGGGTGGATTATGGGTGGAGCTGCAGGTGGAAGAGCCCTGGGACCTTTTAAATTGCCAGGTCTCTGGACAATGGCCCCCTTTGCCCCCTTCCTCTCCCCCTGTCGGCGGGCCTAGAAACAAGTTATGTGCATCTAGTAACTGTTGGTTAGGAGCAGAACATAATAGGAATAATAATATTTACTTAGCATTTGACATAACTACTATGCTACAACATCTAAAGTAAATACATATGGTAGGTACATATACTAATAATTTGTAACATCATATAGCTGTAATTTTTTTGTAGTGTATAAATACATCAAAGTTATACATACAAGTCAGTGACATGCTAATTCACTTTTTAATGAGTTCATTTTCAGTTTCTGATTTTAACAAAAAAAGCAACAAAAAAAATTATCTTCAGCTGATCTGTTAAATGCAGTTAATACAATGAAAAAGGGTTTTGTTAATTAGCTCAGAAAAATATTTCAATGCCTATCAGTGAGCTTTCAAAGCATTATCAACCTAGCCAGAAATTTGTTAGTACTTTTTTATATATTCTAATTACTCAAATTAAACACAAAGAATCAAATTCTGGAAAATATGGTCACCTTTGGTGGAAAAAGGTTTGGAGAGATTCTGGGAAAGAAAACTCAATGAGGATCCCCTTGTGAAGCTTCCTCCAATAAGCTCCACCTTCCTCCACACAGGAGAAGCAGAATGTACCACACCTGACCCAGCACATCTACAGGATCCAGCTGTGTCACAAGACAATCTATATGGAGATCCTGTGCCTCAATATTAGCTTGCTGCCTCCTGGAAGCCAGAAAATCCCAAACAGGCAATTGCCCCTGGAACTTCCCTCTTTTAATGATTGCTCATAATGAAGAGATGCTCTGCTAAGAACGGGTTCCCCACAGGGATTGGAAAGGACAATATGGATCCCACTAAGTCTTGGTCATGGCTCACTTGCTCTCTATGAGCTCATCCAAGGCTGGTTGGAGTCAACAGAAGTCATTCCCATCGACTTCAGTGCACTGTAGTATCAAGCCATATGAATGGATCCTGAGCATGGGCTCCCAGAAACATTGATGTGGAGATAGCTGAGCATCATCCCCCTCCATGTGGGCTCAAAACTGTGTCTTCAGAGTATCTCCTCTCACATGCACCTGGGAGAATAGCTGGGCTCTACAGTGTATAAACTGTTTATTTGCAGTAGCACAACTGAGATCAGAATCTGGCCCAGTATAAAAATTGTGCTGTACAGAAGACAAGGGCAATACCCTCCCGTAGAGTTTGCTCTTTCTTTGGTGGGATCAATATATTTTATCTAACTTTTTCATAAACCAAATGTTAGTTAGCTCATTCAAGAGAATAAAAGTGGAACATGAGGCAGAATTGATATTGTACAATTCTGGGGTTTACCACCATAACGGGGCTGGAGAATTATTCAAAATAAAATGTAATAGATTAGAGTGAAAACTTTTCTTCCCCGTACGCTTGATTTCCTCATTCCATTTGTGTATTAAGATTTAGAATCACTGATTCAATTAAGCTATAGTTTTTATTCATATTTTGCAGCTGTTGGGCCTGAATTTGAAGCCTTCCCTGGTCACCAGTTAGAGAGTTTTAATGATTGGGGTTTTGAATGAAGGTCATTATATCATATCCCACATTGCATAAAGCTAATAAAATTCCTTTCTGCCTTGATTTTAATTGAATACAATCTTTCAAGTGAAACAGAATATCAGAAAGGCTTGCTTTGTCTAGATAGTAAAGTAAACGTGATCTATTATTTGTCCATTTTATTTCCATTAAATGATTTATGATTACTGAAACCTTTGTTCCATTTGCATTATCTTTAGAATCAGGTCAAAATGCCCTGGAAAACTTTACAGAGATAAGGTGAGACCTTTTGGGACCAACACAGCTACAACACCACTTCAAACAAACTGGAAAACTAGCAACTGCTTGTTGGAAAAATAGTGGTTAGAGCCAAGATACCTGGGCTCTTCTCACAGCAATACAACTGTATCGCTTCAGCAAGTCAAGTATCCCTGTGGCGCAGTTTCTCTTTGTGAACAATGGTGTTTCTAATACAACTTCGCTGAGACCACTATTTCTAGAAATCCTGGAATTACACAGCATTGTTAGAGAGAAAAAGTGGGTAATATCTTTTATTAGACCAACTTCTGTTGGTAAGAGAGAGAAATTTTCTTTCCTTCCTTCTGAACAGCTCGGTGTAAGCTTGAAAGGTTGACTGACTCACCAAGAGAAGCTGGTCGAGTAAAAGACATTACTTCATCCACCTTGTCTTTCTAATACCCTGGGACCAACATAGTTACAACAACACTACGTATAACAACATTGTTCACTTTAGAGATAGACTTCCCAAAGTAGTCTGAAAGATGCATAAGAATCCCCGAGATGTAGGCATCCCAATTGACAGTTTGGGTGGCGCAGGCAGGCAGGCCCTTTGCTCCCAGCTGCATATGCAAAGTAATCATCACTCAGATCTTTTGTTACCCAATACATTTAGCTAAAGCTCAAGGATTGACTGTTCCAAGTCTGCACCTAAAAGTTAGGTCATTCTACGTCCACATGATGAATAATGATGCCGAGCCCCTTGTTTATTTGCTTATTCTGAAATCAGATCTTGTTTATTCTGTGCCTCTTTCTTGTTCTGATATATAACTAATTGTTGGCAGATGTGGCAAGTATCGAGGGCCAAGATATATTTGTTTGCACAGTCTGATTTTTCAGTCTTAACTAGTATCAGGCAGTTGCAGCTGGTTTTTATCAAGACTCTGTACACTGTAGACAGTCCACCTGGCAAAACAAGATTTGCCCATATGACCTTCTTATAAAAGCTTTAAATATGGGAGTTCCACTTAAGTAATATTGAAAAATTGCTGAAAATATCTAATTAAATTAACAAATTGATGTGAAATGCTAATTTGTGTTTATATATGTAAAAACTGCCCTATGGTTCATGTACAGTGGTATGCCACTCTTATTTGTCAATTTTTATTTAAAACCTGAGCCATATAATAAGGGTGTTAATTTTCCAAGACAGCCTGTATATGTTCTTTGTAATGTAGTCAGTGTCTAGTTTTAATCATATTGCCTGAAAACAAAGCTAGAAAGGTAGTTTGTGTCTAATGTTTAAAAAAAAAAAAAAAAAAGGACAAGCAGCAGAAGCAGAAAGCAGCATGAATCCAGTTTAGCAACTAATACCAACATTCTTTCCTTTGTTGATGAGGCCCCCACTCCTCCAACATATGCCAGATTCTGTACCGTGAAGTGTTTTCATGACCTTCATTGTTTTACACAAATATAGGATTAACATTTTAGCTACTTGTTTACTTTAAGCTACAAATTCCATAAGCCACAGAAGTATTTGTGTTTTCTTCTTTTCATGTTTTTTTTCCCCCATCTGTGTAAGTGCAATTGGTTTGTTTCATCTGTCCAAAATATTTTAGGGGATCTGCACTGCGGAGAAGTATTTATTTGAAGTAGCAATGGATAATTTGCAAACTCTGATGACACAGTGGTCTTCACTAATGAAGTAGAAAGCCTTTTATTCTGCAGTCATCCTGTCACTGTTGGAAACAAAATCTAAAAGAGGTACAGACTGTTAGGATTATATCTGTTCCTAGGGTTATAATACTTCAAGCTAATATGATTGAAAAGTAAGCAAATTTCTTCCCTTTTTATAACATCCACAATTACACTCAACATTGCCAGCTCCAACCACTCAAAATCATGAGTCAATAAATCATGAGAGTGGATTAAAAATCATGTTTTGGGGTTTTTTTTGTTTTTTTTAACTACACACTTGCAGATGTTTTTATTTGCCTTCTGGTTTTTGAACCTTTAGGGTGCACTCGAGTCATATTTTCAAGCTTTTCTTCACAAGCATGAGGGTAAGAAACTTACTTTTCTTTTTAAAAAGAAAGCTGAGATTCTTTTTAATCAAGGACCTGGAACTTTATGAAAAGCACCAAGTAATATAGTATTTTACTCATGGTAGTACCCTACATTTCAAAGGGCTGCAAGATAAAAATGGCCTATTCTGAAGGACGTTCCTAGACAAAATGACATGAAAACTTCCTCCTATGCAGATCAAATAAAAAGCTCCTGAAAAAGGCAATCAGTTATGTCTCTGTATTCAGATAATTGTTCTAGTTCATTTAAACGCTGTATAATAAAAATGGTTGTTACAATTATATTTATGTCTAAAGGCCTCAGCTTGGTGGGGCATCATTATACTAGGCACTGTACAAACTCGTAGTAAAGGACAGTTCCTTCCCCACATTGTGTACAGTTTAAAAGACAAGACATGGCAGGTGGATAAATCAAACAAGCAGGAGAGAGGAAAGGAAGCTGCACTAACTAAAATGATAGGTTGTTTTAGCATAGCCTAGCTGGTGCACAACTCCGAGCCAGCTGGCATTAGAAACCACAGTAATCACAACTCACTACTTACCTAGTCTATCAGGCCAGATCACTTCCTGCTGTAGAAAACAAAAAACAATGGAAGAGGCCAAGAGAAGAGGCTAAAAAGCTATAGATTTTCCACCAGAGTGCTCTACAAGAAGTTGGGGCTTGCCCCCTCCCACCCTCCTGGAACAAGGGAGGGATTGACTCAGAGAACCTCCTAATCCTGATTCTAACCCTAACTGGTCAGGTTTCAGGAGTTCTTCTGGAGATCCAAGTTGTCCGCACAGTAACCCTGAGCCTCCACATTGACTCCAGGGTCACAAGCCCCCTCTCTAGCTGCCGGCCAGTATGGCCTCATTGAAGACATTCTGTCTGCTAGTGCAGCCTCGGGAATACCCTCTGCTCCTCAGGACCCTGAATCTTAAAGTACAGTTCTGCTAAAAATATGCATTGTTCTTTACATCTCTTTTCATTCTGGAGCATCATGTCTTCCTTGAAATATCCTGGGTCTGAAACTGTAATATTTACTACTTCATTATGCTTGCCGTCTCCCTACCATACCACAGTCAGGCCTACAAAGCTAGTCAGATGGGATCTGCCAATCCCTTTTGCTCAAGTCCAGAGTTGGTGAAGAAACAAAATATTAAGGCATGCGTTTACAAAGAAACGTATGTGTATGGTTTCTGTGTCTATATTTTTATTCCAATTTCCAGGTGTTTTGGGGAGGGAGGTTTATTGGGATTCATATGTAGCTTTAAAAGGTGCTGGAGGTTGCCTAATTCGACATATGATTCACAAATCACCTGTGGGGAGCACATGCTGACTATGGTTTCAAAAGATGATACATTGTTTTGAGTTTCTGTATTATTATATACACAAGTGAAATGCTAGTGAAAGGGTTTTTTAATTTTACAATGGCTATGCCTTGCATAGTTTAACAAGGATTAGGGAATGCTCATTTTCCTCCCCTCTCCAGTTGAAAAATGAACTCCACTAAATTTACTTGATTCAGAATTTTTCTAGAAAACAAATCCAGGATTTTAATAATTGAATGACTGACCTAGTGTATTTCTTTTCCTTTGATGTCTTGCCCGTAGTCCATGAAAAATTGATGCTCCCTCAGATAACATGCTTCATTTTACCTACCTGCAACACATTGATCCCATTCCAATTTGGTGTTAGCCTGTTCATCCCCTATCATTCCCAAGGTAACAAATGATATTTTCATAGGCATGGTTTCTAATCAATATACACAAGCTACTGTCGTTGATCTGAGTAAGACCCTTGATCTAGAAAATCACCAATTATGGCTATTTAAAGCTGCTTCCGATGGATTAGAACTGGTAGGTAGAACTGCAAGGAAACCGCTGTTTGGTCATTTTCTTACTCAAACTGTGCATGTTTTCATAATGACATTAAAGCTAAGGTGCAACAGTTAAATTAGATGTTATTTACAGAGAGATCTTTAGACTTTTTACTATATCACGTCTACATAATTCTGTCTGAACAACATGCTCTATTTCTATTATTGCGGTCCTACGGAGAAACCAGCTAAGAATATGGTATAAAGAGTATTTCTGACAACTTCAGTTTTTACTTACTAAAAAATAACATTTAAATTAAGTGTTGATATCCTGTGCATTAAAACCTCCTATGTTGAGAAATGTGAGCTTCTGCTTCAAGCATAAGTTTCTAATAATATACCACATACTGTAAAACTGTTATTGCCCCCTAACTATTACCACCCTACAATTATGTGGAATTCGGAAGACCTGTACAGGACAAGAAGACAGGACTAGACACTACTTATTCCCAGGACCCTATATAGCAACATTATTTCTGATCAATCAGACGTTACTATTTAACTATGTAATTCACACCAGCTTTAAAGCCCCTTTACACTGCCAGACCTGTGTAAAGAGGCTTTATTACAAATGAGAATCAGACCATGAGCGCTAACTTTAAGCTGGTATTCCCATGCTTTTATCAGTTTTCACCACAGCCTTCATGTTATTTTTAGAAACTGGCTGGAATCAGAAATCTAGATTGAGGTTGTCTGGATCTGGAATAAAGTCTGACCTGGCTCCACTCCCATATTTTGGTTTCAACTAAAACCGTGTCTGTCTCTGGCCAGACAACACTCCCCCATCCCCCTCATGACCCTTTCTCTATTCATAGCCTGTACCCATTGCCACCATCTTGTGACATGAAGGTTAACAATCTCCATCTTAGAAGCTGTGTAGCAGGACTGTCTCCTATATAGCCTCTACATGACTATCATTTTAGGCCATTGTAGGTGTAACTTGACATAAGTAAGCTCTCCTTCTCAGTGGGAATGATTTGGAAAGGGAATGGAAGATCAATCTATAAATAAGGATGTAACAAGCATTAGGCCAGAGAAAGTCGAGCTAAGACAAGCAGGAACACCCTGATACTAGGGACAATGGACAAGATAAAACTGGAATGTAGAGTTCAGGTTATACATAAACAGCATCTGGCCAGAGCATGCTGCACAGGGATTGGTTCCTGAAAAGTATGAAGTGCATGATGCAATGTACAGACAGGAATGTAGATCAGAATGTTAGTAAAGATGTATATAAGGAATAGTTTTGCTGTGTAACTTTGGCTTTGTGATGTGCCCTGCATTCATCTCCTGCTTTTTAGCTTGTGTTGCTGTATGCCAAATAAAGGTAACCAAGTGACGAATTCTGGAATCAAACTGAGTTTTTGGAACCGAATGGAAGATGGTCTTGGGGTTCCCAACAGCTACACACTCCCATTCTTTCTGGTATATGGACTTTGTAGATCTTGTGCACTCCAGCAGTGGTGTACCTTATATCCTTGTTTCAATTCAGAAAAGAGGTTTAAATTATTTAGACTGCAGTTCAGCTACGTATGAATGGACCATGAAAGACTCTCCTAACCTTGTAAACCAAACAACACCAGTGCAGAAGGGTAGGTCAGCAGGGCAGGCCAGCAGTGGGGCCAAGTGATCAGCAATCCTGCAGATTCAGTTGGCAGGACTCTCTTTACAGGAAATACTTAGGGGCAGGGATAGCAGCAGCAGACTACTTGGTGTGCAGCTCATGTACCTGCCTACAGGTAAAGGAACTGTATCCCATCCAGAATGCTGTAAAACTTCTGCACACAGCCCAGTAACATGGATTTGTGCAGGGAGGGATTAATTTCCTTTTTAGTGTAATCTTTTATAATCTTCAACACATTAAGACAAGATAAATATTCCTCCATCAAATATTTAACAATACAGTGGAACCCACATTCTTCAATCTAATTGGACCGGAGCCAGATCGGATAAACAAAAATCTGGATAAACCAGAGAATGGGCAGCAGAGCTCTGGCTGTCAGGGCCAACCATCTAGGACTGACAGCCCAAGCCCCATCCACCCGAAGCTCACAGCCTGAGGACGAGCCACAGTCAATGCTGGTGGCTTGCTTAATACGGTGAGCGGGATAGTGGAAGCTTAGTTAAATGTGGTTCTACTGTACTTCTTTTTAAACTAGGATCTTTATTTTTAACCTAAGATTCATCAGTAATATTCTTGGCTACCTAAAAGTCTGCCCAGAAGGTTTTTTATCTTGATTATAAAACTCATCCATCTCATAAAACTGATCAAAGAATCAAAATACAGCTTGATGCACAACAGTACAAATTCTGAATTAATCTTATTCCCAGATTACTAAGGAGAAAGAGACACCTCCATGGACAACGTTGCATGATCTATGAAGTATTTGATCCAAACGAGGGACTATTTATACAAAGTATTTTCCTTGTCAAACTTGAATTTCTTACAGGAAAGGACTGATTTTGGTGAAATTGTGTCGAGAACATTGAAATGAAATATTTTGGGCAGGGCTGACTCAAAATGAGATGCATCATTTCAATTAGCCAGGCCCAATGAAATGTTTTGTGTTGAGTGACAATCTCTACATTCACCTGAGCCACCGCAGTGCCCCACTGGAGATGTAGTTCTGGTGCCAATATTCTCCCCATGAGGCACTATAACAGCTCATCCTTAGGGAGAGACCACCATTCATCATGTAATCCAACTGGAGTGCATACCCTATAGGGAACAATGGCAATAGGAGGAACCCAGAACTACAATTCCTATAAGGCATCACACCATCTAAGGCACATACATAGACTAACGTTGCCTGAAACAAAAATATTTTTTGTTTCAGGTTGACAAACCAGAATCAACATTTCAGTCAAGAAACTGACCTTTTTTGGAACTTTTTGTACTACAAAATATTTTGATATTTCAAATGTATTTCCATGGGATGGAATATCCTTGTATTGATAGCTCTAATCGCAATAGAGCAGACATACAGAATTGAATTCCATTTTAAAATTTTAATTTTTAGTCTTATTATTTACTGTTAACATTATTAAAGTAGTGCCTAGAAGCCCCATTCTTGGCTCATGGCCCTCCTGTGCTATGTGCTTAAACACACATAATAATCAGCGATTTTTCACTCCTTGTGCATTAAAGTTACAGTCATCCATGTCTTTGACTAAAGTTATGGTTAAATTTCCAATTTTGCTTGAGATGGGAACCAAAACTGAGAGGTGCTCAGGACAGTCTGCAAGGAGGCACTGTGCGATTTGAGTCCATCATCTGTAGTTTTAAAACTTCAAATGTTCATGGAGGCTTGGTAAGAACTACATGCATACTTCATAGCGTTGGTGCTGGCCCTTTACACAGAGGTAAATATCCCCCTAGGAAAACCTGTCGGTATTTTACCATCGTTCAGGTCTTAGGAACTCCATTTATTTTGAACCAATGTCCCAATATCTGAATGAGTTAAATGTATTCACCAATTAATTCTGTACTCATGAGTTAGCCTCTCTCTAGAGTATTTTCAACAGCATAGTATACTTAATTGTCTAGGTATATTGCTACCCAGATAATTCAGTCAAGATGTTGACTTTCACCTTCTTATTTATTAGCTGTTTATAAATGCATTTCTTCTACTAAAAAATCTTCATCCCTCTTGAGCCTACTCTATACTAGCACTACACTACACTATTTTTCTTAAAATTTCTCACTGCATCATTGCCAACAATTCCTATCTACTAATCGTAGCAAGGGAGTACTAGTGTTGATGGACTGCCAGGGGCCACTGACATTTTAATCACCCTCATTGCCTAACTCTGCTCTACTAGGGTTAGGTTACCTAGAGTACATCTACTCTGCAAAGTGGAAGTCTTTTGTAGCACAGGTTGGCATAACTGAGATAGTTTTAATCTCATTAACAGCAGCTGTGAAGACTTAGCAGCATGTGCTTCAGCACAAACTGGCTATCCAAGTACATGGCCGGGTTCCCCAATGGGTTTATACTCAGGGACCTAGCCCGAGTACAAGCGCCTTCACTTCTATTGGTACCCATCCTCACTAGATTACAGCTAGAATGGGTATGCCTGCCTCTGCTACAAACACACCTTCATTTAGCAGAGAAGATACACCCGTGATGATTATAACGCCGAAGGCTTAGCTACACTAATGCTCCCATTGATAGGACACCATGCTTAGAGCTTCGCCAGTGCTCAAGGGTAATTTGAAGAAATTGTAGGGGGTAATTTAAAGAAAAATGCTAGGGTACACAAGGCTTTGGCTTCTGGCTGGAAAGCAGGGTATTAGCATTACAGATCAAGATCTCCAAAGTTTCCCTACATTGCAGTCTGCTTAGGTAGAAGATCTAATCTCTATGTTTCCTTGACCTTGTGATCTTTTACCTTAACAGAAAGTCTGTGTTCCATTTTATAAAGGTAAACATTATTAGCACACATATGAAAGACCACCTCTGCTCTACACTGGAAGATAAATA
Source organism: Mesoclemmys tuberculata (assembly GCA_007922155.1). Lineage (NCBI taxonomy): Eukaryota > Metazoa > Chordata > Testudines > Chelidae > Mesoclemmys > Mesoclemmys tuberculata. Next base: position 41,672,914 of record ML675616.1, on the reverse strand, counting down.
AATCCAGAGGATATGACCAAGGCCTAGACTGAAATAGCCGCACATGGTGTGATCAACCAAGTTGCTAGAAAGGAAAAGTTAAGTGTCTTTGTTAGGATGTAAGAAAGCAAAGAATGGATAAATGGTGTTAAAATGGGAAAAACTGGCACGTAAAAAAGTGCTCTTCTACTGAACATAAACTAGGTATGGTTTTCAAATGCCCTGAGTTTCAACTTCATTTCTCTTGCTTCCTCTGTACATAGACAATGTTTTACCATTTTTCCAACCGGTGTTGTTTCTATATCTTATAATATAAATTATATTATATTATAATATTTAATAAGTTTATCCTCAAGGCTGGGCGGGCCCTGGAGCTGCACCAAAGTGTGAAGGGGACTGGAAGAGGGAGAGGTGTGCATGCTCTCAGTGTGTCACAGAGGACTGTGCTGCACATGCCTGCTACCCAGCATCAAACAGGTGTGGAGGGAGATGGCTGATAGGCGGGACAGACACTCCTCGCTGTGGATCTTCCCATCCCTTGCTTCTGCACAAATGATGGTGCTTACATAAATAAGCTGCATCGACTACTTCAGCCACTAAATTCCTCCCTCCTTCTCTCCTATGCTTTCCCCCCCCCTGCCCAATTCAGCTATTCATGCCAGGCAGGCCTTAGGATCTGGATTTGAGCAAAAAGAAAATAGTGTCTGAAACAACTTCTATCTTCCACATGCTGTAACTCATTTCAAGGTATTTTTTAATACTTATATCCACTCACACTGTGCTCTGTAATACTTGTCACACTTTTGGTTAAGCTGGTAACTCCATTCCATTAAAGGATAAAATCATAAGGATTTTTATACCACACTCATCACCATATCTGTACAGTAGGTATCCCAGACATGAGAATCTATTCAGCCAATCATGCCCAACATCCACTTCCTTAAACATGGATTTACACTACCATCCACAGATTCAGAAGATCCTTCTACTTTACCCTTTACCGGGTAAAGACTAAAGAATGCTGCAAACACTAAAGTGAAGTGGCTATCTGTCTATACTGTGTATGTGTGTGTGTGTGTGTGTGTATATATATGAATGAGTATACATAGCATATACACTTCATTCATTGTCCCTTATTAAGTTCCTAAATGAACCATTTCAGATGCTCACCTCAGTTTCTCTAAGCACTGTTTAGGTTCAAGTAGCATTTGTATATTTAATTATGTCACTTATCCTTTGTGTTCTTAGATTCAAAACTAATTAGACAACACATTTCACAGGGGTCTCTCTCCTCCACAACACAAAGCACAGCTAATAAAAGGCAGCCACATGGGGTCTTAAGAATGGAAAAATTGTTTAGGATTGTGCTTCTAACTTTTATCACTTGAGAAATGTTAGCAAAGTGCCAACTAACGTGCAGATTTTAAGAAAAGTGAATCTGACATTGCGGATATTTTAAATTCTTTTTTTGTGTACATTTGAGCTTTGTAGAAAAAGCAGCTATAGTGTAACTTCAAAAGAATGTAACCCAGGTAAAGGCAAAGTGGTTTGTTTAAAATAGATTAATTTAGTCAAATACCTTGCTCTTTCAGTTCTCTCCATTTATTGGCAAGGGTTAGAAATGCAGTTTTTATTCTTGCATGCCGTATTAATGAAATGGAAGGTTTTGTGTATAGTGAGGCCTGTGTTCTGAAATAGTTTGAAAGCTTAGCCATGAATCCCTGTGGTGAAGTCGGGGGGGCGGGGGGGAAGGGAGGAAGGCTGACTCTTCTCCAGTTTTAAAAACTGGGAATGTTTTTCTAAAGTCATATACGAAATAAAATGCTTACAAGAAAATGACTGTAATACTGCATGAGTTTTCACTGATAGAGGGATGTGTATAAGACACCGACATAAAAAATAAATCAGCTTTGACTTCAATTATTAAGTGCTAAAAGTAGCATTCTCTGATAGAAAAGGGTGGGTTTCCTGCTTTTTAATGATAAATATGTATGAAAAGAGTAGTGTCACCATGGAAACCAAGTCTTGCCATAGTTTTTCATACAGGCAAATGTTATAATGGAAACTTGTGATCACTGCAAAAACAAACAGCTAGAGACTAAATCGGAGGTGGTATTACAGCTTTGTCAACTTCTTTAGCTCTTTGCAGTTCATTTTCTTTTATGCATGTCTTTGGGTATTTCCCATCTGGATTGCGCTATCATACCTCAAACTCCACTCTAAGGTGAAGAGTTTAATTTATTTATTTATTTTAAGTTTTAATAAAGATGAAAGGAAACTATGTACCTAAAAACTCTTCTCCTCACCTGCATTTAATCACAAAGAAGAAAACTTCTGAATTCAGTTTTTAATAGGAAAAATAGGAAATGAAGGCCCTCAACTTGGAAACACTTATGAGTGAGTAATGTTACATGTTTGAGTAGTGTCTTTGCAGTCAATGGGACTAGGCATGTGCATAAAGTTCTCACAAAGGTGAAAGTTCACCGGCTCAGAGCCTAAGTGTATGAGAAAAAGAAAATCATATATATGTTAAATGCAGAAATGTGGGTTTATGTAATGAGACTCCAATCCAGAAAACATTTCAGCATGTTTGTAAATGGCAGTACTAAGCTATGTAAAGTTACACACATCTGTAAACATCTGTGGGATCAGGGCCACAGTTAGATGCAATAGTTGCATTTAAGAAAAACTGTCTGTTAGGTAAATATGGACTCTAGAATGCATGCTAATTGAGAGGAAGCGTTATGGGGCGGCTGTATTGCAAAAGATCAGCATTTGCTAGTGCTTATCGCACAGTTACTAAAGTTGGAGAGTGCTATTCTGTAAATCCTTAATCACTTGGAGCCAGATCAGGAACCCTTTCCCTACACAGGAGAGCAGTTACTCATACAAGGAGTCTCTTTGACTTTAATGGACCTATCTGTGTAACTGCTAAGCAATGTGAGTGACAGGTTCATAATCTGATTTTATGAAAGTCCACAGGATTACTTGCATGACTGAAGACCACTGCTTGAATAAAGGTTGCAATACAAGGCATTTATTCCCTATTTGATCCCTATCTGGATCAATTCCGGCATGCCCAGGTATCTGTGATAATTGTTGGCAAATGTTGACTCTTTATTGTCAACTACTGTTACCATACTATAGTAGGCTTTTGAATCACTACGGTCTATTCTTTTAAAAGCATATTTAAATTCTTGAAGACAGTTTTAACCCCATTGGACTACAGTGCTGCATTAGGTCTGTTACAGTATCTCGCGTCCATTTCTGTGATAATTGTTGGCAAATGCTGACAGTGGCAAATGCCAATGTGTTGATAATTATGTGATAATTGTTGGCAAATGCTGACTTTTACTGTCAAGTCTACTGTTACCATACCATAGCAGGCTTTTGAATCACTACGATCTATTCGTTTAAAAAGCATATTTAAATTCTTGTAGACAGTTTTAACCCCATTAGACTACAGTGCTCTGTTAGGTCTGTTACAGTATCTCATGTCCGTTTGGCCACTGCACATATAATCTATATGCAGATATTAAATGTATTATTTTTAAGATTAGGAGTGTGTGCGCGTACACACACGACCAGTTATCTAATTTTTTATCTGACCATTTCAAACTACCCTTGGACATCTGTCTGCCTTTTGAAGACTAATGACCTGCAAAATTAAAATAAATATTTTTAAATGAAAGATGTATGAACTAAAAAAAATAAGCATCTAAAAATCACATCATTTCTATATTTTGCACTTACATGACTTAACAATCAAAACAAATTGTTTCCAGTTTTGTCATTTGCTCTTGATCTAATACCCAGAAGATCAAGCTTCACCCCAGAGCAAACTTTGGCCTGGATCCTGCAAAGATTAGGCATGTACTCACAGTGAGGAGTGCCACTGAGACTAATGGGACTACTCACATGCATTAGGCCTCAATCCTGCAAACGCTGACAAACGTGCTTAATTTTACTACCCTGATTACTTGCAGTGGTAAAATTAAGAACACGTAAAAGTGTTTCCAGGATTGGGGCCTAAGTCTTTGCAGGACCTGGATCCTAAATGTCTCCTTCATAAAAATCTGAAATAAGGGGTTATAAATGAAAAATATGGCACAAATGTACCAGTAGTCGCACAAATGGCACCATCACAGCAATCATTTTGGAGACTTTCAGGGAGCAAAACAATCTAAACGAATTCAAATCTTTATACTGAGGAAAGAAAAAAAAAGTTAATTGAATACAGGACTTTAGAGGATTGTAGCCCACTTATGTTTTCATTTAAATACACATTAAGATTTTCTAAAAAGGCCAAAGATAGTTTTAGCAAAGCCACATATGGATGTCAGAAATGTATGTAAAACGGAGACAGAGCCGCTCATTCTTATTAGGTTTAGTGCCATATTTTTCTAGGTAAGATCATCTGCAATGGTGCTATTTCATTGTGATTTTGAACCATTTAATTTGATCAATAAAAAGTGCTGGATTTTTAATAAGTGGAAACCTCCGAGTACGTGCACGTTCATGGTCAAGTGCCAAGACATGATTTAAAAGAGGCTATTGTAATTCTACTTATATTATTCCTTGTAGCCCACCATAGTCAAATTGTGTGTGGCCTACAAAGAAATCAGAAATTTTAGAAAGGATCCTCTGTTAGGATGGCACGTTAAATAACAAAAGAAAATCCTGTCTGTGAACAGCAAACACTCTAGGAAAGCATCTGTGCTACAATAATGTGCTCTTTATTGTCAGTAAAATAGCAGACTATTTATAATATAAAAAGTCTGTTGCTGTTTTGCAGTTTTCTCCTGGTTTAACATTCACTGTATTTTGCACATTAACGACAGCTCGTACCTGGCCTTTGTACTGGTTTGCAATGCAGGGAGGGTTTAAGGAGTACAGGGAGACAAGGCACAACCATCTTGTGGCCAGGATCCCATCCCCTTCCACCAGAGCTGGACAGCTGGACAAAGGAGTGCATGCTGCGCCTTCTAAGGCAAAGCTATTGCATGTGCACTCACACTGTGCATCCATGAACTCTGGGAGGCAGCTTGTCTTGGACACTGTCTGCAATGCCACCTAAAGCTGACTCCTTAGGGTACTTTTACATTGCCCCTAAAGCAGTATTTTACTTTAAACACACAATCCAGCCCCACTTGAGAAATTCATCCCAATGGAGAAGGCTAGCTCACCACTGATGTTCGAACCTAGGGGGCAAGATAGCCACACCTATACACTCCCCATGCATTGTGGAAGCTGGTCCTGAACTGGTTCGGAAGAGGCTACTGCTGAGGGATGGTTGGCAGTGAGTTAATAGAGCCTCTGCCTTTCTCCTCACGATTGAGAAACCCCTGGCTCTCCACTCCCATCCCCCCAAATAATAGACAGGAGAATCTTGGCTTTCTATTTTTGTTCTAATTTTTAAATATTTCTGTTCTTTGTGAATGTGGCCTTGAAACCCTAAACTGAGGTAACACCATTCAAACCAATCATTCAGTTGAGAAACTGGCCCATCATGCAGATTTGAAAGACTGCAAGCTAGAGACAGGAATATTATGATAAGAATAAATAATTTGAAGGTACAGCACTTTGAAAACTGGATGCAAGCTGAAAAATCTGTGAGCTTTAAGTTATTAGTTTATGTTCATCTGATTTAAACAGAAAGTAACAGTTGACAGGTCAAATCAGAGCTATGTAAATCTGCATATCTTCACTAGCTTCCATAAAACAATTTTCGTTTACACAAGCTGGAGATTTAGCCCAACATACTATCATAGAGCAAAACATTGTCAGTGTTTGTCTGATTACTCTGACCAACATGTTGGTTTCCTCCCATACACCATCGAAATATTTTCTTTTCTGAAAATTTCCAGAAACACAAAATGCAACTTGTAAATAATTTTGGCTTGGCAAGCTCTCCTGTGCACTAACAAGTTACATGTTGTTCTGATTAGGCAAGCCACACATGGTACTAAATATGCAGACGTGTTTCAACTCATGATGACAGCTTGTGTATGATTTACGGTGCTGGCTGCTAAAGGCAATTGTTCCGATTTAATATTCCTATTTATTTATGCCACCATTTTGCTGTAAACAAAACCATTTACTTTATACATTGTGTGGCTCCCAACAAAGAAATGTTTGCAGTTCAACACCAACATACACACAGACACATAAGCACGTACACACTTCAGAAATTGTATAAATATGCTGGTATTCCATATATCTTTGGAGTTGAAAGCTAAATAGGGAGGTTTCTATGGTAATTCAAGGATTGTTTAGGTTTGATTCTCTACTCTGATAAATGCAGGTTTAGCTCCAGCCACCCAGACTGGTAATCCTCAAAACTGGAAACCTATACAAAAGTAATAGATATAGGATCTCCTTAGAACGATTCAAATCAAGAAAGGATTCATATCATAATATTTCTTTAAAGACCAAATTTTTATGCTAACATTTTGTTCCCTGAGTCTCACATGGAACTCAAATGCAATATTCTGCTCTTACTACATATATGCAGAGCTCTACATAATCTGATTGGCAGATGGTGAGTCATCATATAGCACAAATACAGCATGAGCTCAAAAGCCTTATCATTAGCTGTAAATCTCTCTGTTATCAAACTCATTGGTGAAAATCCTAGGCAACAGAATAGTAATACAATATTTCAAAGGAAAACTAGAAACACTTTTAGGGCCTGATTAGAAGGGCAATGGTCTGAGATGCATAAGCAAAAAGTTTAGCCTTTTGTGGGAGGGGAAAAAAACCCACCTTGATCATTCAAAGTAAGTCATTAAGCTTTAAGGGGTTGGGGTTAAGAGCTGATGGAAATGAGCTTGCTTCCTGCCTCTTATGTTCCACAGACTCTTGAATTTATAGCACCTACACTTAGACTAGTTCACCTACCTCCTGGCATGCAAAGGAATTACTATCAACCTAGAGCATTTCTCTTTTATGTGCCGGGAATTGTGAAGGTTGTCCCACTCTTGAATGAGGAAGAAGATAATTGGAGAATACCTGATTTGATATGGTACAGCTACTGGGGGTCAGGGGAGAAGCAGATCATTTCCCCTTCAAATAGTAGGTCATCTAGGTTTAGAAATAAACCCCATTCCAGGGCAGTGTGTCTGTATTAGTGTTATTGGAAAAAGTGTTTCCTAGCACTCTATCCTTCAGATCAGCCACATGATGGACCTTCTCTTTTCTTTCCTCATTCCCTAGGTTGCTTTTCTTTCCCTTACAGTACTCTCTTTTAACTTCTGGCCCCCACATTTCTTTTCCTTCTCCTAGCTAAAGCAGAACTTGTCTCCTGGCCATCTGACTTCCTTCCACAGCCTACACTCATTGGATTTCTTACTATCCCTTAGTTAAGCAGTGTTCTTCTCTAGTGTGGAAGGAAGCCCTCTCACTAGAAATCATACTCCTGAAGTAGACTTCTCAGAATTGTAATGTTCCCCATGAACTATCCACCTTAAGTGGTCTCCTATCCAGCCTAAAATTACCCCCTCACTCTACACTAGATGGAAACATCCCATTAAATAAGCCATGTCAGCTAAATTGATTAGCACAGTTATTAAGGATTTATCACCAATAAAATCTCCCCAACTGGTTGCAATTTTTTTTGGTCTTAAGAGAATGGTAAAAACAGTGCACCTCACAGGAATTGGCTAATTGAAAACCCTAGTGATTACTGACTCCAGGTGAAGGGTCTACCAAACAAGGCCACATACCGAGATAATAAAACCCCCTCCCACTTTCCTAATTTATAGCATTAGCCAAATTAGAATACAGTTAAAAACAATGTGGGGGCCATGGCTCTATTTTATGCAGCAGTTAGGGGTGTAGTTAGAGTTATAGGAGTGGCTGAAGTAGACTGAAATAGGAGTGGGGAGACCAGCAGCAACCACTAAGGATCAGGGTAGTTATAGGAAGCTGCCGCTGCCTCAAACTAGAGAAAACAAGGGGGTGGCCTCCATTTTGTTTGAGCAGAGGGAGCAAAGTACCTTCTATGCTCCCCCAGACCTCCTTATTTTAGCTCCTGCCCCTTACTGCTCCTGCAGTAAACAAATCAGCCCTACAGATCATCCTGCCTCCCAGAGGATTGGAGGGTGGTGCAAGGCTGCTCAAAGGGGAGAGTCTCAGTTCAGTCTCCCTCCATATCTCCGGCAGACAAGCAGAAGTCTGTTCTCCACATTGACTCAGGGAGGCACTGGGCATGCTTTTTTCATTCCCCCAGAACAAAATCTCAACAGATCCTATAAAAAGCAGCATGGTCCAGTGGATAGGGGAGGAGAACCGGGTATGACTACCTCATCTCTCTTTTTGTTCCCTCTCCCATCTTCTCTTTGTATTGTCTACTTACATGTGAGTTTGTTGGGTTTGGGACTCTCTTACCAAGTGTTGCACGCAGCCTAGCACAATGGGGCTATGGTCTCTCCTTGGACCTCCAGAGGCTACGGCCATAATACAGAACACTACAAAGAATAAATCACAGTCCTGGTCCTTCTCTCCCTTTCCTGGAACTGGAAGGAGGACTGCAGATGCTCAAGGAGGTGGAGAGAGAGACAGAAATGGGTCCCTAGCAGTGCTTCAAACACAATGATTTCCTGATGCAAGAGGGGCGGATTAGAAAGCCGCTATGTCCTCCTACCTTGATGGCCGCACGATGGGAAGAGTGCTCTGCACAACGGATACCAGCCTACATAACTGTGAGCGCCCACAGGCAGGAGTTCTCTGTGGGCTGCACCGCCAGTCTCCTCCTCTGTCAGGCGGATGAGCAGGAGTCGACCCTCCATATTAAAGCAAGGAGGCACTGGGCATGCTCAGGCAGCCTTCCATCACACATACAGTCATTCCTCTTTGCAAACTGCTACTCCCTATTCAGCGGAGCTTCCCGCTGCCACAAGGGCTCCCCTGCCCAGCTCCTAGGCTGCTGCCTATGGCTTGCTACTTCTGCTCTCAGGGAGACTCTGAACCCAGGACCTTGCTTCCATTTCCTGTAGAAGCCCTCTACTGGCTGCATGCTGAATGGGTAACGCAACTCCCTGCAGTGGTTGGATCCTCTTTCTCTGCAGGTATCCTGTCTGGGGCCAGTTTGACATGCAGGTGGCCTCAGAATAAACCCTGGCCTGTGTGAGCATAGGTGCTGGAACTAGGGGTGCTGGGGGTGCAGCAGTACCCACTGGCTTGAAGTGCTTTCCATAATATACAGCGTCTACAGTTTTGTTCAATGGCTTTCAACATCCCCACTTTACAAATTGTTCCAGCACGACTGTGTGTGTGGAGTCTAGCCAGGAAGTGCAGATCTCTGCCTGTCGCTCTGTGGATGTTCCCTGGCCCAAGGTTTGGGCTGTTATATATTTTAACAATAAAAATATCACTGAAAAATGATTATGCTGCCCATGTTGTTTACACCTGTGCAAGGGGAGTGCAAAGTGGGAATAAAAAAAGCTGCAAAAGCAGAACGGTAGCATTTTACTTCCATTTTGGAAAGATGGGAATGACATGGCAGTAGAAAGTCTGGCCCTTACAAAAATCTTAAAGGAAGCATTTTCTGTAGTTCAGCATGATCCTGAACAAATACTTTGGAGTCATGAAAGATATTCAAAGAAAGCCTTCACTTTTTAAGCACCCGAGTGTGATCTCAATGGGTTGAAAACCTAAAATAACTCCATTGAGGTCATCTGGTTACGCAGGTGTGAAAATGGTGTGAGATCAGAATCAGGACCTATATAACCTTTTAGCAATCCCAATAAGATGTTGTGATGTGTATATATTTGCACAGTAACTGTACTTTCCAGTTTGTTACAGGAAATAGGCTTCATCTTCAAATTGTTTAGCCCAGCCTGCATTCTGTGGTTTTGGACTCACAAAGACACCCCTTAACATGCCTTCTTGCTCAATTCAGAGCACTATTTGTTACAGTATATCTTCCCTTAGAACTTTGTGACTCTTTCTTCTGATTTTGGCCATGTTGTATCGTATTACTGCTATTCGTTCAAATCTCTTTGTTTCCTCCCACTGTTATACAATGCCTACCTCTGTGCTTAACTGTGGAATCTGTTCACTTACACTGACTCTTCCTCCAGCATAACACTGCAATTGATTTGCTACAGTATGTCCTTCTTTGCCTCTTACATGCAACTGCCTGTGCTGAGAAAGATGCAACTGTCTTTCCACCTTTCTCTTCCACTGTCCTCAGAAACCTGAAAATTCTTTATATCCCATGAATATTTATATAGTCTTTCAGTTGATATCAGTGTGCTTTACCGTACTTTGTTCAAACGTGGTTTGCATTGTTTATGGGAAGGGTTTTTTTTTCCATATTTCTTTTCATTTTCTTCATCTCTTTTGTTTTTAAGAATCACAATAACTTTTCCCTATTTTAAGTGAGTTAATTGTTGTGTTTCATCCAGGTAAGAATTCCTGGGGGGCACCACCTGAAAGAATTTTTTAAAATTGAAGTATTGCATCTAAATGGTTAGTTTATTAATTATTAATATTATTTCATAACGAGAATGCAATGAAAAGGGATAGCATCTATTCAAAATAATAAAAAATTTAAAAAAGAATAGATGCAGGTTTAGAAAGAAGTAAAATACTAAATATTTAGGGCCAACTCAAGTGGGAAAACACATTTCCTTTTCTTCTAAAAAGAAATAGAAATGAATGTGAAAGGGTTCATGCTTGCAATTATGGGATCTAAGTATATACCAGCTCCTAGGTGTCCTTAGGAGAGTTTGAAGTATCATGCAGCCTGTCTCTCAATGGTAAGGCACTTTTTACTGTAGCATATTGTTTTATCTGGTCAAATTTTCAACCTTTTGGAAGCCAAGGTGAAAGCTCAAACTTCTTTGCTAAAGCATATCCATTGTGTATTAAAATATCCAAGATGATTCATTCAGTCAACCCAACATCTACTCATCAGCAGGAGAACAAGCTAAGGAGGCATTATATCTTTCTCTAGCATAACACTTAAAGTGAGGCATTCCAATCTAAAAGGTAGAATTGTTCCTTTGAGTAAAATAATTAATGATCCCAGCAGAAGGAAAGCTGTTACGAGAGAGACCTCTAGTGGAATAAAATGTGTGCAACTAAAAAGGATTTTATTGTTTTCACTTAGCTTGTACAGTCTTAACTTTGTTTTACGAAATGGTGAGCATATTGTTTTTGTTCCTTCTAAATTTGGATAATTAAGGAGACTAGCCTTCTCTTTAGCTACACACAAACCTTCCATTCATGACAATGGAAGTGACAACCAGGAAAGAATAGGCACCTTGAAGAATTACTGTAATGCACTGTGCATACAGTACACTATGATACAAAATCAGGGCTGAGACATGAAAATGGAGACCCGGGGAGACAGATATTATGCCAAGAAGAGTGCAATCTGGATAAAAGCTGTATGTAAAGGTACAGGGCTGGATGCTCTGCTAGCATAAACGGGTGTCACTCCACTGACTTCAATGGAGCTATGTCAGGATCTAGTTCAGAGTGGCTGAGGGACATAGCAATTTGACAAATTAAAACGCTGCTACTGCTACATGGGATATTTTTATAATATTCAATATTTCAAGAGACAGAAGAATTTAGTCTGAAAATCTAGTTTATTTTATGAAGCCAGTTTGTAGAGCATTTACGTAGGTGACTAATCCCACAGGGGAATCAGGCCCTTCACTGGGGCTGCTCTTGTGACTAAGCGGTCACCAGTGAACCTGCTGCAATCGGGCCCTTATCATTTAGTAAGTTTTTGCCAACGACTATTCTTAATTTATAATTATATATTAATTAATGTTTGTTTGCTGTAACATCATAGAAATGCCATTACTAAGCAGACAAAAATGACAGGTTCCTGCCTCAAGGAGTTTGCAATTACAATTGCTATTCATAGCCTGAATCTTTCTTCCTGGGCATAATGCTATTGTGAGTGGTCCCATTGGTATCGTGGTAGTCACTGCTGTCAATGGGCCAGGTCACAGTAACAAGCGCTACACCCAGGTTTGCACAATCAGGCCCTAAGTGTGTGAAAACCTGCAAATTAATGAAAATAATGATTTTTTATGAACAGGCACAAAATATGCAGAGACAGAGAGATGGGACATGCAGTGTGTATCAAGGACAGGTTATCAAAAAGAAACTGTCTCTGGATTATGTACAGTTTCACTTGACTGAAGCGTCATGGAAGATTAAGCTTCTTTTGTTCTCGGTGCTGTTTCACATAGATCAGCTGATGATGTGCAGAATAATTTTAACCACATATTCAACAGTGGTTAATCTAAGATAAGGAGATGAGCAAATATGAATAGTAAATAATGTTTATTCGTGTTAATGTTAATTAGAGATGGAGTAAGCAGTTCATCAGAGATTTAAACCCTCAGAATAGGATGCCCTGAAAAAATTATTGGGCCCGGTCACTGCAGCACTGTTTACCTGCTAGTCTCCTGTGTGGTACATAATTTTCAAAGAAATCTGTAATTCCTGTCTGAATTGTGAAGAGTAATTTCATAATTATGACTTCTCTTGTGACTGACTTCTGGAACTGCTGCAACATGGGGAAAAAATAGGCAGAAAGTGTTAAAAACCCCAGGATATTGTGTCAATGAGTTGTGAGTGTTGACCTAGTTGAGTATGATTTTTAACAGCAGGCTGAGGTGGGGTTGTGGAGTTTGATATCATATAGAAATAACATTGTTTTGTCCTTAAATTATGGCATTTTCAAAATATCACACTTCAGACTTTTGTTGGCCCCAAAGGAATTCTTTAAGTGCTTTTTCTCTTGTTAAGATTTTATTGATCTCTTTTGAGACCAAGGGAGATCTAAAATTTTGCAGATCTATTTTTATTTTCAGCTTCTGCCCTAATTTTCCCACTCACCTCTAATGTTCTTAATTTGCATTAATTACAATCTCCTCAGACATGGGAGGATGATGGCATTTATAAAGCCTTTTCACCAGGCAAGTTATTCATAGTTCTCTCAGGCCTTGTACCAATACTTCTCAGCTAATGATGAAGGGGAACTGACTGTTACCTAAGTGTTAGCATTTCATAAAATTGGGCAGTCTGATTCTTTGAATGGACACCTTAGGGTGTCAGCTGTTTTGTGCTAAATAAATACTAGTAGGTCAAAATACACCTACACATAGTTTTATTTTCTGGATGACCATGACATCATTGGAGAAAGGAAAAATAGTTATAGATAGAACCAACTAAATTATAAAAGAGGAGAATCAAGGAATGGAGATGCTTGATTCCAAAAAAGAGATCTAATTCCTTCTTTACAACGCCACTATTTTTTCCTTTGTGGAAGCCTCCGGTAATGTACAGATTATCTAACATATTCTCTCTTACCACCTACTTATTTTTGTGCTCCTATCGGGCTAATGCAATCCTAGGATGCATCGGGTGAGGTACAGTATTACCAGTAGAGACAGGAAAGTGTTATTGCCATTATATAAGGCACTGGTGAGATCTCATCTGGAATACTGTGTGCAGTTCTGGTGTCCTGTGTTTAAGAAAGATGAATTCAAACTAGAACAGGTGCAAAGAAGGGCTATTAGGATGTTCCGAGGAATGGAAAACCTGCCTTATGAGAGGAGACTCAAAGAGTTTGGCTTTTTTAACCAAAAGAAGGCTGAGGGGAGATATGATTGCTTTCTGTAAATACACCAGAGGGATAAATACCAGGGAAGAAGAGGAGTTATTTAAATTAAGAGCCAATGCTGACAGAAGAACAAATTTATATAAACTGGCCATCAACAAGCTTAGGCTTGTTTCTAACCATCAGAAGAATGAAATTCTGGAAGAGCCTTTCAAGGAGAGCAATGGGGGCAAAAAACCTAATTGGCTTCAAGACTGAGCTTAATAAATTTATGGAGGGGATGGTCTGATGCCCACAATGGCATGGGGCCCATCTGCCACTGCTAGTAGCAAAAATCCACAGCAGTCAGAGCTGAGGCACAAGATGGGGAGGGCTCTGAGTTATTACAGAGAATTCTTTCCCAGGCGTCTTGCTGGTGGGTCTTGCCAACATGCTCAGGTTCAAGTAATTGCCCTATTTGGAGTTGGGAAGGAATTTTCCCACAGGTCAGATTGGCAGAACTTTGGGGGAGTTTCACCTTCCTCTGCAGCATGGGGCCTGGGTTACTTGCTGGTTTAAACTAGTGTTAATGGTAGCTTCTCTGTAACTTAAGTTTTTTAAATCATGACTTGACAACTTCAGTAACTCAGCCCAAGGTTATGGGTCTGTTACAGGAGTGGGTACATGAGGTTCTGTGGCCTGCAATGGTGACAGGAGGTCAGATTAGATGATCACAATGGTCCTTTCTGGCCTTAAAGTCTATGAGTATAGGACTGCAGAATAGGCATTAATTAAGCAATATTATGTTAAACTTAATGTAAACTACCAACTACATCCTTTAGAGGCAGCTTACTGGATTTTGTTGTTGTTTCTTTTTTGTTTTCCAAGATGGAATTTAATTACCGGTTTGGGTCAGATGGATTAAGTCAAACTATCTCATAAGTGCCCATCCAAAATCCCCATCTGTCTCCTTCCTTTCTCAGACAGTTTCTTGATGGTGAATGATAAGTGATGGGACACAGGGATTTATTATGTGCACATGTAGCCACAGATCAGAGATCTTAGCACCATGGTGCTGTTACAGTACTATTTGCGCTGTTGTATTTCTTTTCCACTTGGGCAAAAGATTTACTCACATTACATTGTATGCACAGCTCTTGTTACGACTGATGGGGATGTTTCTTTTATCTCCCCAATTTCCTGTTCCCTACAAAACAAACAGGTTTGACATTTGTACATTTCACTGTCTCTTTTTTTTTAAAAGCCCTATTTTTACTGATTTTAACCTGTTTTAGGTAAACAGCTGGGTAGCCAAACACTGTCCATATACCACTCACAAGCGAGGCTTGCTTTTAGAAGTGTATTTTCCACTGAAAATCATTTGGGAGCCTTTGTAAACTTCATTTATAAACCAGTATAGAAGGCCAGATTCTGAGCTCAGTTACTTCAGTGTAAATCTGAAGCCACTGAATTTACATCATCCAATCTCAGATGTCACAGATGCTTCTGTGCAGTTGGTACTGTGGCCATAAGAGAAAATTGCCAGCACCCTCTAGTTGTGAACTATGCAGATGAGTAAATCAGAAGGTTCCGGAAGCTGGAGAGAGGGAGAAAGAACAGTGAGCTGAGAACAATGAGCACTGGGACTTCTTGACACTGATGAGGGAGACTTAACCAGCTTGCAGACTGGCCAACAGAAGGGCAAAGGGGCAATTGCCCAAAGATCTGGTGAAAAAGAGCCCTGATCAGATGGGAGGATAGATACCTATCCTCATCTCCTCCACACACACTCCTTCCCCCAAGGCCCCTACCGCGCATGCTCTCTGTCCCTCCCTTGAGCTGAGCTTATTTATTATGTGCCATGCAGGTTCCTGGGTGGCTGAGGAGGTGGAATCTGCTACTCAGCTTCCTGGATTCATCAGTAATCTCCCTGGGGAGTCCAAGGGACCCAGGAAGCTGAGTAGCAGATACCGCCATCTCAGCCACCCAGGAACTTGCATGGCACATAATAAATATGTAAAAACTTCCACCGGAAGCTCACTTGGATCTCAGCCATCCCTTTCTTGGGGGCCATTGACTTGTCTGCCTTGGCATCTGGAATTGCTGTTGGTGTGCCTGCCAGCTTGAGATGTTACACCCTCATAGAGGAAAAGCTCTGGAGAGCTCATTGCCAGCTTTCCTAAGGGCTGTAGTCAGCACCAAAACCCTTCCTTTCCTTAGTTAACCTGTCACAGCCAACTGGGTCACAGGGTTGCAGGGTCAAGGCAGTACGGAGACTCCAAAAGAAGACAATGTTGCTCTGATGCACGTCTACAGGTACAGTAGGCCACAGATATCATAGAACCACAGATTTGTGATAACACATAAAAGGCATGATGTTTATATTAATCCCCTGTTTTCATTCTGAATGATTAATTGTCCATAAAGCATAATACCATCGCTATTTGTCATGTGCTCAAAGGCAGGGCCCAAGGACTGTGAGGGAAAGGGGGAAAGTGTAACACAGACATGGATAATAAAAACTAAACATAAAAGGAAACTGCAAACACAAATTTCATGGACATTCATTCTGATTCTGAATGACCATTTGTTTTGCCCCTGTTTGTACCCTGAATTAATTGCTATTCATGAACATCTGTATGAATAACTTATTGTTCATATGCTGGGGAGTGGCTGATTCATTCATTCAATCAGAGAGCAGGAACAATACCACGAAATCTGGGCAAACAGTCACATCTCTCAAATAAGAAATGCCAAATAGCTTAGGTAAAAGTTTGCAAACACCCTATTTTCATAAATTGTTCAATACTTGTGCACAACAAATACATTTGTGGAAATCTATCTGGATTGGCAAAAAATTCACAAACGAATAGCTAACATCATTTGATAATGTTGTCACAACTCATAATTTGATTCTAATAAGTACTATAATTCTTCTAGGTCACTTTCAAAGTTTGAAGATATGAATAAGATAACATTATCAACAACATATAATGCTCTAACACAACCAATAACGTTTGTTATATGTTTAAATTTACCAAAACACATCATAACATAAAATATGCCTCAAAATTCCAGTGATACTGTGGTATCGTTTCGCAGGGGTTAAGTGGTCTGTCTGAGGGATGTGAAAATGAAGGTGAGGGTCTCTAAATGGAAAGTAGGAGGGATAATGAAGAAGAGAGGGGTAGTGAATCTGGGCTGTAAAGCAGACTCCTCTCCCCCAGCAGGTCTTGTTGGTTCAATGAGCTAGTGCTGTCATCCTAATGCTTTATGAAGCAGGCTAACCCTGAATGGATTCTGTGCACCAGAGAGCATAAATTCTGTGTTTTGGGCTATCAAAAACTATTTTTAAAAAAGTGATAGAAAACATTTTCTTGCCCTTTACTAGAAAACCACAGATCCTGAAATCTTTGGTGCCTTTTATTTCTACTGATTTACTCCATTGATTGCAAATAGATAGTAAAACTATGTATTGCTCATAAAGGCACATTTCTAAAAAATCCATTTTGTTATCTAAATTAAAAACAGTCTTTTGAAGTAGTAGAACATATTTTTTTCTATAAATATACATTATCCTATATAATTTCACTGAAAATTTGAACCCTTGATCATATATATGCTAGCAACCCTGTGGAATAAAATAAACAGTGTGTTTGTGAAGAGACTATTATTAATTTCAACCAGCTACATTTTCTGCTGTAATTTCTAAATCTAAATGTGCCTTGGAACCTCATAAAACCCCATTACATGTCACCACATGTAAATCAGGGCAGCATTTGATCCCACAGTTTTGTTTATGCATCATAAATAAGGCCCTACTTCATTTGTGATATTTCAGATACCGCAATATTAGTCTTCCTCCACAATTTTTATTTTAATTAGCTTACTTTGCACAGCCCACAATTTTGCATACATTTTGCGGTTTGCAACACACACTAGTTAGTACATTAGAGCCCTATTTATTAGTACATTAGAACCCCATTAGTACAATAGAATCCCATTTATCCGAGCTGACAGTGACGGGGCTCTGGCGGTCAGCCTGAGGGTAGCGAGGCTCCGCCTATCAGCCCTGGGGCAGCGGGGCTCCCGTTGTGAGTGCTGCACATTAATGACTGTAATATAGTTACCCAAAATGTCTGGTTATCAAAATAAATAAATAAATAAATAAAAATAGCAGGCATAACATAATACTTAAGTGTTTATATTGTTCCAGGAATATTTTCTTACACAAATAGGCCTTCTCTGGCTATTCCAAATTACCGCAATTAATAAAGGTTCATTATTATGTTTCCATGTCTGGTCCACACCTCAGCCTCAATTATTTGACAATTATCCCACGATTCCAGTAGGGCCTTAATCATAAAGAAAATGATACAAAAATAAGGTTGGGGGATTTAAAGCATGAGCTGTTTAAAATCTGTCTTCCAGACTGGCCCAAAAGAGGAAGTTCTGCTCTAGGATGAGGAAAACTACTACTTGTCATACTATAAACACAAGTATTTCATATTTTCCAGCAGTTACTAAGCATGTTTAACATAGTCATGAGCTGTTTTGGCAGATACTTATTGATGCATTTTAAGCCTTTTGTTAGCTATAGTCTTTAGTCATTTTAGTACATTGAGAACTAATCTTCAAGTCTGTCAGTCCCATTTTGTATTACAAATCATTTGTAGTTTTATAACTGTCATTTCCAAGGACATCTGGAAAAGATGGATTTATGAAAGGTTACCGTGCATTCTAAGAAGGCCAGGAATTAGCATGACTTTGTAAAGGTTCTTGTAAATTGAGCAGCAGCCATCACTGGCAATAAGCTGTTTTCTGCTCTAGTCAAGTATCTTTATTTAAATATTAAGGGAGAGATATGACCTTTGACCTCAAAGATCACTATGATACAGCAATAGCACAATCTATTAACTGTCAATGAAGTATTATGGCCCTGGCTCTCTCAAGACACCTATTTGTGGACAGTGTTATAATAACCCTTCCATTAGGCATCCCCAAGGCAAATAACCTTGGCTTTAACAGAGTCAGTTTAAAATTCCTTGGAGTAACATTAAGAGAATATCTGGTTTGTGTCAGTTTAGGATCAACTGCCAGCATTAGTCCCATTCTGTAAACTGTAAGTATCTGCAGTTTTATTAGAATTATTTCATACATGCCCACAGGTAAATATTAAATACAAAGAATGTAAAAACTCATATTGCTTTCTACTTCCTACACAGAATATATATATATATAATATATATGTATAGTTTAATGGACACTTGACAGGTCTGAACATTTTAAAACACAACTCATTTTCTACTATATACATTTCCTTTCATTTGTTGATGGAAAATACACAGCGTAACTAGAATTAAATTCCACAAAAAAGAATTTGTGAAATAAAATCCTGTAGCAATATAGCGTGAATGTGATAAAAGGCAGTATAGATAACATTCCCATAAGCGGGCTGGTTATCCTATGTATATAAGTGCATCGATAATAAGATTAGGGAACTGTATAAAAAGCCTAGAAATTGCTGTGTCTCATTTGTCTCAAAGTTACATTGTCTGCTTTTTAGATACCCATAGAACTAATGCTGAAATGATCCTTCCCCCCCCACCCCCCAAAGTTGTAGGATGTTCAGAACAAGCCTTTTAGATTTTTTCAGGTAAGTAAATCTGCTCAGACAATACCAATTGCACAGATTTTGGAACAAGCGTTTCCCTAGATCCATAAAGTAAGTTGTAATTGTTTTTGCTCCTTTTGCAAGAGAAAAGCTCAAGTCTAAAGTCATCTTCCCTCAGAGGTAACAATCAAGGTCAAACTCCATTAAAATGCTTTGAAAAATCATAGCTGTCAGTGTCAACTACTAAAATCCTATTAAAATTTCAAATATTTTGGCCAGTATAGTGGTTTTAGTGTCTCTTCTGAATGCCACTTTGATGCCTTAATACACGTGACTTTCATCACTGAAATATAGCAAACAATCAAAGGCACTAACTGTCAGGAAATTATCACAAGATAAAATTAAACATGGTCATTGAGGAGTTCTGGTGGCTTTGCAAGTGCAATTTGTGCAGCACAACCCTATGCATTATTTCCTAATGATTTTAATAATTAAAGGCTAGCCATCCCATCTGTGAGAGAAAACCAGTCATGGGATACAAACGACATGAATTTCCCCTCAGAGTTTCTGCACCTCCACACTGCCTCCCAGACCCTCAGGCAGAACCCTCGCTGCAGAATAGTTTTGATGGAGCCAACATGCTAGGGCATCCCCGTCCAGCTCCTGCCCTCAGGACTCCCCCGAAGGAGGGCTTACACACTGCAGAGGAAAGAAAGCAACTGAATTAAAGCTAATACCCTCAGCTCTAAGTTGGGGAGTTTTCTCTGCAGAGTTGTGAAGAATCCCTTGCCCACCCCCTCACCATCTGCAGCCCTTCACCTTAGAGGAGGTTCCATGTGACAGGTGAAAAGAGGGATTGCTGTCAAGGAGGCAGCACTCTACCCTTCTGTGATCCACCCCCACTGGATTCACTGGGATTTTCCCATTCTACCCACAAAACCAGAAAAGACAAACTGAGTTAGAGTCAGGGCCAGAGATATTTAAAACAACTGGCATATAAATCCGAATTAGATTATAACAGCATCTCATGTGTTACCAAGTTCCTCCCTCATGCTATGATGCCACAGCATACAGGCGCCATGAAAGCCCCACAGAGAGGCTTCTCCTGGTGCAGGCATTTTGTAGGGCCACCGTAAGGGTCCCTCTGTTGACCTTCCAACTAGCCCCAGCACTGGGCCCATGACAGGGACAGAAGAGGGCAAGCCTGTACCATATTGGTATGCTGGGCTGGGATTCCCCCAAGAGGCAGTCTGCTATAACTTAGAAAATGTCTCTACCTCACCCTACATGCTGTTGCCAATGGTGTGTCTGAGCTATGTGCAGCTTCACCTGTCAGTAAAAGGTACCAGCAAGGGGGTGAGGCAGCAGGGAAAGGATCTGGCAGGGAAAGGGCTCTGGCAGTGGGATGCTAAAAATAGCAGTGTAGATGGGCAAGGCACAGCATGGGCGTGTAATGAGTTGTGTTGGGTAAATACCCTAAGGTTCTGACATGTCTTTACTCACCAGAATAGTGCCTCACCATCGACACTTTAATTTGTACCTGTGCTACAGGGCCCTGCAGTATATATGTATTCCATACTCCACCGTAAAATGTGTGCAGCATAGACATACCCCTAACACAGCCTCCTATTTTAGTCCCTGGAGCAGCCCAGAGATAGGAGAGGGCAAAGATGGTGTAAAGAGGGACACAGACTCTCACTCCGAGTGTTTCATAATCCTTGAAAGCTTATTTGGAAAACAAAATATACTTCAGAAGCAAATAAGTTGCATATTACATTAATTTTTGACACGCTTATAGTTGTCTTACATGCTATCATGTGCAGTAACTTGTTTCCTCAATAAAGGATACTTGACTTTTGGCTCATTCTGCCTTTAATGCCACTCTTACAATGATATTTGATAGAAGACCATTTTGTTTCACAGGGCAATACGTGGCAGAATATAGGATGTAATTTAAGGGGTTCTAATAATATCATAAATTACAAGAGATCTGCTGAAGCAGATTATAAATGACAATAAAAACCTGAATTACATCATTGGAATTATATACCACATACAGGTATTATTATTTATAATACAGACGTAGGTTCACTATAGGTTATAGAGGGGGAAGATGCTTGAGGACTTGGTGCTAAAAGCTGCTAAAACGTCTTCATCCCTCCTGCTTGCAGATGTGCCTCAGTAATGAAATATGAAAACAATGTTTATAAAGTTTGTACCATAAAGAAGGGGAAAATTACAGGGCTTTGAGCATGGGAAAAGGTGTAATATGCCTGACGTGTTTTATTTAGGGCCAGATCCTTATACACTTTGAAGAGCACCTTATTCCATACATAGTCCCATTTGTGGATTAATGCACTACTGAATGTGAATAAATGAGGCAGAATCTGGTCCTTATATTTCAAAATAAAGCCATGAAAAGAATATCTGTCCCAAACTATAGTGCCTGACCAGAGAAATTAAAATGCAATCAAAGTCAAAAACAGCAAACCTATTGGTTCTTTTTTCACAAAAAGAACCCATCTACCAACCACAACTTCTTTGCCCTCAGTTCTCACAAAACTCTAGCCCTCCCCCTCCAAAAATAAAAAAAACTAATATTCGCTGTCCAAACCCCCAAGTACTTGCCCAAATAAATGAGCTTTGTGGAGGCAAAAGCTCACAGGAAAAAGCATTTTGCTGCAAAATTTACTTGTTTATTTGTATACTACATTTATAGAAATATGAAACAAGGCAGTTAGCCATACCGAAAAGCTTATTTTTACTGGCATGTGGATGGGTAAAAGACAGGAGCCAATTGCCTGGGATGGTTAACACGGCAACTTCTCTCCTGTCTATCGTTCCCTAGTCTTCCACTTTTTGTCCTGTTGCAAATGTCTGAGTGTGGTACATGTACATTCAAATATGTGCATATTCAGCCATTTTAATTTTATAAGGGTCAAATTCTCCTCTCATTTACCCCAGTGCAACTCAATTGATCTCTACAGATCTTACATGTTGCTAAGGGTGAGATAATTGCTTTGCATAAAATAAGGCCTGACCCAACCCCTTGCTGAATTGAGAATCAGGTTGAATGGCTTTTAACAAAATACATTTTTCATTTTCACAAGCAGCTGCACTACCTGTTGAATCTGAAAATTTGACTTCACAAAACCTCACTACGAGAGAAGGCCCCAGGAGGTCAATAGTGTTGTTCACGTCAATAGGACTGCTCCCATAGTCAGGGAGTATGCTTGAGAGTAAATATGAAACATCCAACTTATTCAGTGACATCTAAGATGTCTGGAGCTAACATAATGGAGTCCAGGTCCATGCCTGGGGCTCCTAACATGATGGTAATGCAAATAAATAATAATGAGAGTGGGTTTTTCAGAAGGCTAAGGGATTGGGCTGACCAACTCCCATTGGATCTAAATGAAATCTGGGCACCTTACGCCCTTTGAAAGTCCCAGCTTTAAAGTCAGCATATGTTTTTTTAAACGGACTATGACTTTTCTTAAAAAATAGGGTCAGGGTGAGTAAATAGCACATCTTGATCTTTTAAAAATGTTATTAAATACTAATTATTATTTATGTAGTGTATTCATTTACATTAAGTGGCCCCTGTTAGCCCTCTATGTCAGGCCCAGAGGAGGGGGGGTTGGGAGAAGTGGGGAAAAGTGCATCTTTGCTCCCTTTTGGAAAAAAAGGGATCTGGAACAGCTTTTACGTAGGGAAGGAACAACCCAGACACACCCAAAGAGGGGGAAAGAGACAGCAGCCAGCAACAGGGTATCCAGGTGTAGACCGAGAGAAGATATTTTGTTTGTTGTATCACTAGTATTATTTAGGAGGCAAAGATGAATGTGAAACCTCAGTTGTAACACCCTGTGGCTTTGCTTCAGCAATTGTGTTTATACTAATTTGGGAAACATCCTGCATGTAACACTTTAGGATCTTGTTTGTGTATCTGCTTGGGAACATCCTAAGGCCTTTTTCCTTGCAGCACACAATTGCTTGTTTGATCCTTATCAAAGAACACTTGCTGTAAACGGACTTTGTTAGTGGGATTCATATTGATGGCCATTTCCACCCTAGTACTCTTCTCTTTATTAGAAGTTGTAATTTCCCCTTTCGATGTATATCAAGTGATTGAAATATAGTTTTGATATGATTCTGTAGTTTTGTTTTAAGTTTGTTTTCTTTAAAAAAAAATTAGTTGTATGATTGAGGAATGAATGAGGTATGTGTGTGATTAAAAAAAAATGGACAGGTGGCAACTCTAAATCTCCCTAACAGGATAGAGTGGAGAGACTTTGTTTTAGTAACTTTCGTGATCCAGATGGCTGAAGAACATGGACCAAGATAACTCTAAAGTACAGAGGAGTTGTGCCCCAAGGACAGGAACAGGACAAACTATGAAACAGAAACAAGGAGATAAGGAAAAGCTGTCACACTTGCAACGTTATAAGTGATTGATAATCACACCGGGATACAGAATAGCATGAGACAGCAAGACCCATATACCCAAATGGGAACTGACTACTATAAAAATAGGGTGAAAAGATGAGGACTTTGTGTTCTGCAGTCAAGCTTGGTGGACAGTCAAGTTTTCCCACATTGTACCATGAACAAAGGAGTAGAATGGCTGCATTTTGGGGGGTACTAGGAAGTGGATGGGTTGAACTCGGGCATGCATAATGCAGTGTAGATGCTGGATCACCAAACTGGGACTCAGGATTCAACAATTCTTAATTTGGGATTACATATGTGTGTAATTTGGAATTACAAATGAGTGAAGATGCTCAAATCCTACATTAACAAACCCAGTGTCTGCAAACTTGAGTTCTACCAACCTTGAGCTTACATTGCAGTGTAGACATACCCTGACAGGCCCTTGCCTTTTTGCTCCTGACTGTGGGAGAAGCCCCACGTAGGTAGATTTCCTACATCAGTGCAGGGCCCTGGTAATCTGGGGCAGCAGCAGGTGCCATTCAAATATGTCAAAAAATGGTGCGTGGGATAAATTCCACTATAAATTCCTCGTGTAGACAAGGTCCTTTAGTTTTATTATGAGGCAAACTAGGCACGGCCAACAATTGTGAGGGAGTATAGTGCAAACTTCACCTAGTTTCCTAACAGTAGGCAGTACAAGTGCCTTGTCTACACTAACAATAACAGTGTGATAACTATTGGGGTTTGGTAACTCACTTTAAAAAACAAACAACCTAAGACAAAGCCCAATACAACTGAGGGCAACAAGTGTGGAGGAAGGTGCATTTTTGTTCCCCTAACTGCCTAATTGGGATCGGATACCCCTTTGGGTGGGGGAAGGGAGATACCCTGCTCAGTGGCAGCTGAAAGGGATCAAGGAAAGGGGCACAATGGGACCAGTGGCAGCGCTTGGTCAGACAGAAAGAGGAAGAACAGGCAGTTGAGAGCTCAGTGCTGCACTTGGAAACCAGCGGGACTTTTTACATCTAGGGTAACAATAAGTAACAGTAGAATAAAACCACACTAATGTTGGCCATTCACAAGCCCTGATGCTTACTTCTACCGCCAGTTGTATCAGTGAGTTGTACCACACTTCAAAGCACATCTAGCTGGTACGGATTATATGCTGAACAATTTTCTACAAATCATCTGCCAGAAGCCTCCTCTAAAGTACCTGCCATAGTTATGCTTCTTTGGTAGTTCCAGTGCACTTTCCATTTGATTTACACTGTCTCAAGCAAACAACTGTAGTGATTAAAGTGAATGCATAGTTGTAAACAAAATGACTGCTGAATGATGGACAGCTGAATACCATATAGCAATTCATCCTGTGCAGTAAAATGGGAATAATAGCTTAATTCTGGGTAAGTATGACATTCATATACCAAAACACAGCCGAAGACAAGATGGCATTAAAAGCCACAAATCCACTTACATCTTCTCTTCAATAGACAGTTATTGGAGTGCTTCCCCCCAATCCAGTTGATTTCACCAGACACTGCCCGTCTCCTCCCCTCTCCTCCACTGGGACACTCACCACACTTTTTGCTACAGAACAGGGCTAGGCAAAATGTATAAATCATTTTCAGTGAAAAATTGGATAGAAAATTCACATTTTTCATCTTGTTCAAATTTTGTGGTAATTTTCAGTGAAATGAAAATTGGTTTTGTTTAGTTTTGAATGTAGGAGAGAAATTTTTCATGACCTTTTTAAAAAATTACTAATTATTTCTTAAAATTTGGAGCATTTTCCCCTCTCACACAAACACAGAGTCACCCATCACATTGACAAGCATAGAAGTCTGTAACGTTGACTATAGTATTGTTTTCAGCAATCTGCCTTTTCCTAGCATAGCCTCTTATTCCATTATAATGCTTGAATGATTCACAGGCAATGTTTCCAATCCACTTTTCCTAGCTCATGAAACTTTTTAACGAAATGTTAGCATTTGCAGACACCAGATGTTTTGACATAAGGAGAAGCAATATGTAAATTTTAATCCATGCTAGGAACAATAGCCTGCAGGCACCTTTTTCTTATTACATGAATCATATACTTAACCACAATGTGGTGGATTATATCAAAATCATCATCATCCTGAATATAGTACACTTGTCTTGTGGTTGCCAATTAATGAAACTGATATATATATATAACTTGATGGGTATCAGTGATTTAACCAATAAGCCTTATCATGCTTCACTCCTGTACCCCCTTTATAATTAGTTTTAGCCCTGCAACTGCTTAGTATCAAAACTTCTGGGTTTTCCTTTAATCTTCCATCGGTTGTCAATACAAATGATGCTTACCTCAAACCTGATTGACTATCATTTGCTAACATCATCATTTTTAATCAAGCAGTCAAACGCACAGTGTCTTTCCTAATCTTTTAAATAACTTCTGATTGGATTTCCTGTTGCTATTTATTTAACCATTAGGAGCTGGATTCTGCAAAATGCTGAGCACCATCTTTCTTCAAACGGTATTGAGAGCTCTCAGCACTGCACAGAGAACCTTTTATAATCAGATCTGTGTTTAATGTATGCACTAGCAAAGTTTCCTTCCTTTGGCTAATCACAGAACTTTAGTATGTAAGTAATAATTAGCCTGTGCTGTTTTTAACATTAATTAGGGATCTCTTAATGAATGGACTAATGAAATAATAAATTATAACAATAATAATAATAACAACAAAAAGATGACAATGCTATCTTCATTTGAAAAAATATGCTTATCTAGTGCTGTATAAAACAATGCTAATCCGTATTTTCAAAGAAATAAATAAAAATGCTATCAAAACATGACTGAAATATATATTCCTATTTAATAATATTTCTATCATCCTTGAACATAAAATGCCAGCTATCCTCTTGAGATGGCACTTCTGATATTAGTCATTCAAAATGTTCAACCCAAATTCTAACTTAATTCCAAATGTTGCCTAATTATCAGCATTAAAAATGTTTTACATCTTAAAATACAATATTCTGTTTATCCTAGGCTTTCTGGGGAACTTCCAGTATATTAAAAGATTTTTTTGTAGAGCGTCTTAGTGATTTAACAGATCCCATCATGCCTCCTAGCAATTTTGCAACATTCTGAAAACACTTTCCATAAATCAAAGCCTTAGCAGCAGGAATAAGCAGATGGCAGGAGACCATATTAAAGAATATATCAATTATTTTCATTAATGGAAAGCTTCTGGATCATGATGTATCAGAATGGACTAAATGTTTAGCAGTTGTGAAGCCTAGTAGGTATCTCCTCAGATGCTCTTAGCTGATGGCATTATATTGTCTTGCAGTGCATTCTTAGTTAGTCTGGACAGTGAGATTTCACAAGGGACATATAAAAAGCTGTTTTAATTTTAGTTCTTTAATTTTATTAATATAATAAACAAAGTACCAGGACATATCAAATGTTTTTTTATAAAGATTGCATGTACAGTATGTAATGAAGTACATTCTGTCACATACATTTACTTAGAAAACAAGATACTGTATGGTTAACAATGAAAAACAGCAATTATTATAAAAATATTCCAGTCTCATGCTAGTAATGTAAATGCCTTTACTGATCTAACAGACTTAACAATTTTAAATTACAATAATTTTACATCCTCCACTCATATATATAGCCCTATTAAAGTCAAAAGGTATTATAACAACAATGCTCTTATTAAGATTAAATGACTGAATTATATTTAGTCCTTTACCCTATAAAGCAACTGCAGTCCTGTTTGTTAAAATGTTTTCACTTACTTTACTGTTTCAAACAGTATCCCCACTGAAGACAGTGAAATAATTTAGGTCTCTTTTCTTAGTACAGTATATAGTATCTATATCCATTTCATGAATTAAACAGGATGGTAATATTTCAGTTCCCTTTCTTTTTGAATATTTATCAGTTCTCTCATTCACGTATACTGTAAGAATATGACCACCAGCTTTTAATATCTGCTACTGAAAACAGGCAAAAGCTCCTCATTTAATCCATTTGCAAAAAATTAAGATAATGGATATCCTAGAAGAGCTGTAGAAGTCTTTCTTTCTTAGGGCCTGAGTCATAGACACACTCCATGCCTCTTATATAAGATTTCAACAAAGAAAGCTGTATTAGAAATAATTTTGACGTATTTCTCTTGCACCAAACCCTGCGGTCCTAATACATAATTTACTCATGTAAAACTCCCATTGACATCAATAGGAGTTTTGCTTGAGTTAGGGCTTGAGGATTTGTTCCCATATTCTTAAAATCCCTCTCCTCTGCACAAGTGTGCAATGAAGAAAGCATTGTGCCTTGGTTTAAAAAGTACTAAGCCTTAGTACCATCACTAACTCGAGACAGAGCATTTGCTATTCTAGGAAGTCTGGGATAGTGAAACCAATACACAAGATGGCTCTGACCATCTAGCCTTCTCTAACTCTTTCTTAACTCAGTAGGGCACCCCTCTATTGCCTTTCTTGTAAGTATTAGCATATTTGTATTAATAGATCAAAACATACCAGGAAACTATAGATTTTGCCGCTGAGGAGCCAACTTAATTTTCTTTTTTCCCCAAAGACTCATCCTCTAAAAGATGGGTAGAAGTATTCCGCACCCTATGCTACTAACTAATTTCAGGCATGACACGACATCTCTTATTAAGTTGTAGTAATTCATGAAAACACTAACTATGATATGAAATTATGACTTTCTACTGGAGAAATAATTTGATGGCTTTGACATGGCATTACCATCACAGGCATTAATAGAAGCATTTTCATGAATGACTACAGCATGATGAAAGTGTAGTTGTTGTCAATATGTTTATTCACAGAGACAGCAATTCAGTATATGGCGCTAGAAGTACCCTGTTAGATTTCTCATGCAGAAAATACATGTGGTGTTTCATATTGAGCGAAGTGTCAGATGAATAAAAATGAACTTTAAAAAAAAATTCATGGATGCCCTGTAATAGTTTTTTAGGACAGTGTTTGTAAAAGTGATTAAATTCAGGATGTTCCTAAAGTCTACATGATTCAGAGGTATGGTCTAAAAATTCAATGGGAAAATCATGTAACACATTCATATTTAATTTCTTTTTCTCCATTATGAGCAAACTCACACTGGTGTATTTAAAACTAATGTAGTAGAAACTACAGTACAAAGACAAATGAAAATACTTGACTTTAGCTAACAATCCCCTCCCTTTGGCATTTGAAATGGACAATTCACATCCTAAATTAGGTACCTGGGCATGAATGTTCCTTTGGCAATATCCTATTTTGCAGTTGATTTTAACCACAAGCTAGTCCTTGACAAATCTGTGAACTCTAGTGAAGTAGGCTCCTCTCTTGATAACCCTAGTTTGCTGAGCCATTCTAATTAAAATGGCTCATCTTCCTATATTCAATTACCTTTGGTTAATGTTCCTTCACCCTCCAAACTCCACTTTTGATGTTCTTTAAAAAAATACTTAATATGTTGGTTGTTATTATTTGCATTTTAGTAGCAACTAGGGGCCTAAATCAAGGGTCAGAGCCCTGTTGTGATAGGCACTATACACTCATATAACAAGAAGAGAGTCCCGGTCCCAAAATGCTTACAGTCTAAATAAGTTTATTTATATGAGCTAATAGAACTCCTTGAGTTGACTGAAAAAATTAAATGTTTCCTATACCTCTGTAATGCTTCCTAGATACTCAGATGTAATTATATAATTTATAATCCCATGGTTTAAACTCTTAGCAATACACTGAAGTCAGTCCAAGTGAAATGGAATGAGCAGGTAAAATTCCAGTGAAGAATATACCACAGACAAGGAAACTATAGACCTCAAACTCTTTGGATATGCTGTAGCACACTAGTTAGGTATGGGCTATTGCCCTTGTAAAAACATTTACTTAAGAGAACTATCCATTTAGCAACCTGTATGGATATTTCAGGAGCTCTCATTTGACTTCTGAGCACAATTTCTTTATAAAAAAAAAAATGAATCTATCAGGGTAAAGGCATATTCTTGGACAATAAATTTAAAACATTCACTCAACTAACAGTCTAATTGACTCTCCCTTAGCTACTCCACTACCCATTTCTATATGACACCTTTTTTAGGCAGGCTCTAGCAGAGCAGAGTTGAACACAATTTCACTTTTGAAACCTTTTTGGACTTGCACCGAGACCACCAAAATGCTCTCTTTTGACACAGGTGAGGAAAATGTGAAGAACTTATGCTAGGTCAATTTACAACATATTAATGTTAGATTTAGAATGATTGCACTTAATCTATCCCAAGAAAATACATCACTCTCCAAAAACTCATTGGGTACAAAAATTATGTCTTCTACCTGCCCTCCAACTGCCAAACTTCTGTGGGGTTATCAATCCATATATTTTGTGAATGCCCAGTTCAAAAGATCATATCAATAGGTTTCGGGAATATCCCTTATGATTCCAAGGTCTACCTACTTCATTTTTATAGTGAATCTAGAGATGAATTTCAAGTGAAATTCTCTCTGACAAAATGCATATAATTTGAATCCAGTGCATTGCCCTCCATATCCAACTGGTCAAAGATGTAGGTGTCAATTTAGATAAAGTCCCTTTAGAAATACCTTATTATTCCACAGCAGGAAACAAGATACAGTTCGTGTATGGAAAAAGCTTTATCAAGAAAAATAGTAGAGAAAAGAGTTTGGATACCTATGCAACAAAGAGATGGTGTTAGCCCTATTAGCAATAATGGCTGTTTTTATTTGTACTAACTGTAATACTGAATATGTTCATTGTGTCTTGTACATACCTGCACTCTTAGTATATTGTTGCCTGAACAGAATCTCTCTTGAAGTTGCTTAAACCTTACATCTGTTTCTGTCTGATTATTCTTTTAAAATCACTATCATTACATTAGTTTCTGTTTTTCTTCTGTAATACTGAAGTGTTTGTAAATAAATATAAAATATTGGATACTTTTTCTATCTGGGAATAAAACACTGAAATTATAAGGATTCTAAAAACAACTTTATATACTTTGTGCTTTCATTTTAAAAAAAGAAGTAGATGCAGTTCGTGAAGCATTGAGTGTTGTTTTGAGGTTTGTAATCTCTCTATTGCAGGTACATCACACTCAAACATTTCCTCACTGTTGTGTTGTGTTTCTTGAAATTTCTCATTTTCATTTAAAAAGAAATTAACAAATATTTCTGGCTAAAACTCATCATTAAATTTGGGACAAGTGAGTGGTCGATTCAACAGAGCATTTGAATAAGTTTTTGCAATGTGGGTGTTCATTTTTCTGGGAACCATTTTAATATGGCTGTGAGAATGCAAGGGGAAATGGCGGAAGCCTTCCCAATGAATAAGGAAGGGTCTGTGCAAAAGCCAGCTCTGAACTGATGTAGTCAATTCTGGGCAAAGAGATATGACTCTATGTCCATCTTTTATCTTTCTGTGAAGTACACACTCACCTACACCCTACCCACACAACAGCTTCTGTCCACAACAGTTCTCCACTTTCTTTGAAGTGAGTACAAACATCACACTTAAATTCATAACCCAATCTCTTAGCACCAGCAAATGATTAAAAATTAATTACGCCCTTTCTTGTTTTTAGAAATCATCTCCATCATCTGTGCTAAAGCTACTTCTTCTGCTGCTCTCTTTTGATGCAGCAGGCGATGTGGCAGACAAGAGTGGATCTGTTCCAAATGGGGATATTGTGTCATCCAGTAAGATTTCCTCTAACCTTTGTTCTTCTTTTGAAGCAGCGCTAAAAGACAAATCTGTGAAATGAGAGAGTGGATCAGAAAAGGCTGTAGATCCATCACGAAGGTCAGAGCTAGGTCTATGTACCAGAACCAGTTGCTGAGAATAGTCTATGGAATTCTCCTCTGGATATGTCTGTTGCTTGATGACCTGGGCAGCTACATCCACAGCACTGAGTGAAGACATGATTGGTAGCCCATGTGCACGAGCCTGTATTTCTAGTTCCTACAGTTTCAAACAAAAAATATTAAATAACAATTTTGGAAGGGAACTTGATTTCTTTAGAACTACTGCAGGTAAGAAATATCCAGTTGTGGCAATATGTTTAAAAATATGATATGTGGACAATCCATTATAAATATCAATAAACAACATGGGCCAGTTTTCTTTGTAATTCTCAGCCTGTTGTTAAGTGGATGCCCTATGGGAATATAAGAGTTATGACAGCCCCCATAATACTATTACCTACAGTACTGAACCACTTAAAGGTGATGGAAAAATGCTGCAGACATTTCTACTTATTAATTATCCACAAAAATTCAGGGCTGCTATCTGGAGAGAGAGCAGGTACCTTACCTGATGATATATTTCTTTAAATCTTGCATTTCAAGCTATGGAGACCCGCATTCTGATACTTTATGTCACATGAGCAGATGATGTGTGACTTAATATAACATGGCACAATGTACCCCAAGGCAATGCAATGCCATGGAAATTTTACAAAGAGGGAAAGAAAATATGGAGGAGGATTTAGTGTTCAATATTGTTTTGGGGAAACAAATGCATTTTTTTATAGTAATAATGTAGATATACTACATAAGAAGGCAATATTTCTTCAAAATATTTTATTAGCTCTTTCTATATGTGTTACCTTACAAAAGACCTAATTATCAAAGGATTTTCTTAGAAACCTAAAGAACTTATGTAGCAATAAATACGAACTTGTAAAATTATGTAAAATTTTACCATTCTTGCAAAAGGCCAATCCACTTTTAATAAATGGCAGTTAGGAGAAAAAATGATATAGATGAATTAAATTTGATGATGGATAAGCAGTGAGAAAGCTTTGTAGTTCATGGTGACATTCTTATACAAACCTGAATTCGAAGTAGAAGTCTTCTGTTAGTCTGCTCTAATTTCTTCTGTCTCTGTTCTAATTCTCTGGCTCTCTGTTGTTCTTTTTGTAGCCACTTGATGTACTCCACTGATGCTTTTAAAATAGTTCCTTTGTTCCAGCGCATATCACTGCAGAATGTAGAGATAACCTTTTCACAATTGTGCATGTCAGCAGAATTCATAAGAACTTACAAAATCTTTTACGTTAATATGAAATAATGATTTACATGACTATTATTCACTCTTAGATATTATTGCTTCTGAATGGAAATTTTAATAGAATAGTTAAGAAGCCCTTATATAGTAAAATTAATCCCAGAATGAAAATAAGTGTCAAAAGAAAGTAATAAAGTGACTTTTTGTGGGAGAGCTAAATGCAATATCATGATTCTACCATTACAGTTTTTATATTTTTAGTGAAAATTGCTTTTATTATTAACTCTAAGATTAAAATCTATGTGCAGTATTTCTGCATTAATGAACTAGGAAATATACATTACTGAGGATTTAAGCCTAAATTTTTAAAGATCATTTCAAATATACTACTTTTACCTGACTTTCTAATGAGGTTGCTTTTATACTTGTTGGGGAAAATATGGTCTGTGCTGAATGCTGGTCCTTATTGATGGGGAAGCAGACAAAGCACAGTTTAGTGATCACAGTATATGTAATATGACAAAACTTTCTCAATCAAATCCTTTGATCGCACTTAAAACAATATATATAGCTGATTAATCACCACAACTAAAAATATATCCCAAATATTTCCTCTCCAAGGATCAGACTGACTGTGGCCCTGATCAAACAAAGATCTTAAGCACATGCTTAACTGTAAGCACTCAAGAAGTCCCATTAAAGTCAGCATGATTAAAGTTAACATTGGACTCAAAGACTTTGTTGGATCTCTGTTCTTGAAGCAAAAATGAGTTTTATGAAGCACGTAGATTTTCTTAATACAAGCATGAGTACAGCCTGCATGACAGATACTGATTGCAAGATTTTAGCAAATCCACATCACCAACTTCGAGGCCAGAATGCCTGTAAGAATCTAGACAGAGGAAAGAACTCACATGGGCCTGGGTCCTGCAAAGGGAGTCGTACATATGTAATAGCTGATTGTGACAAATGTGGTAATTTCCTGCAATATTGTGGACAAACCTTACTGAATTAAGACTTAGGAGTTCATTGTATAAAATATGCAAATGATTATTCAACATTTCGGAGGGGAGGGGAGAAACATAGCTAATTGAAACCCTGGGAATTATTATGAGCTTCAGATAACTATTTGAAACAATAAGCCAGACAAGTATGAACTTTTAAAGCGAAGTGGGTTTCCCAGGAAATCTCTAGGAGGTGGTGTATGCAAGAACTTAGCCTTTTGATACATTTTCCTCAGGAGGGAACCTTTGTCCACTGAGCGTCTGTTATATGAGGACAAAATTAGAGGCCCAGTCCATATAAAGGAGTGGCTCACACATTCATGGCTGTGCTTGTTCCGAGTCAAGGTGGCTATGAACTTGTATCAACAGAAAACGCCCTTGGTTGGAACGGAAGGACTGTCTGCTACCAGAGCCCTTTCTGGAGTTGCAGTGAGGTCTGGTAAGCTTATTAGCATGTCTATAAGTTTGTTTATTGTTTAAATGTTTTCTCTATAATGTTTTCACCTTAAGAAGAAATGTGCTTGGTGAGGAAAAGCTATGTGGTATCTTATAACTATGCGCAATTACTCTGATTAAAGCCTCTGAGGAGAAAAGCAAAGTAGGCCTGCTTAGGCAGTCTGACTTGCTGGGGAATTCGCAGAGCAGGCAGGGAACTGTGCTGCCTGGAAATACCCTGGCCAGGACGGAGTGATGCACACGTTTCTGCTCAAGGGAGGAGTCAGCCTGAGGGTGGGTGCCCTTGGTGGACCAAACTAGTGCAGTTGCCATGAAATGACGCTGATTGGATGAAGTCAATTGGGAGGTGGACTAATAGATGCCCCACATAGGCTGCTTTGCAGGATCAGGGTCATTAATGTATACTCATATATGCTCAATAAATGGTGAAAATGAAATATAAATTTTTGAACTAATGACTAGTCATTTCTCACTGCTTTTTGGATTGTGAACACCAAAAAAGCACAGAACGATACTATTTCAAAGACAGCCTTGGAAAATTCTACTCAACCTCTAACTGGTGATTAAAACATCACTAATATTTTTTCTAGTTTCAAGGAAAAGAGTGAGTGACTAAATCTTGTGCCTGGTTTGGTAAATTTTCATGGCAGTTTTGCAAAATGATACCAAGATAGCAATATCTATACCATATTCTTCAGAGAAATACATCCAAAATGGGTTTTGCCAATCCTTCTATCCACGTAAAGTCAGCCTATCCTATCATAGAACCAAAATAATACCATGAGAATTACCTGACCAATCACAACTAAATGGCTCAGCTTAAAAATAAAGAATATAGAGCTGCAAAATGAGATGCCAAGATACTTCAGTGCTCAGCAAATTAGAAATGACTAAAATAGAGTCATCCCCACAGAGGAAAAATAATTCACGCAAAAATGTCAAATATTTTGCAACAGTTTCACAGAAGTGCTGCTGTTACATATAAGGTCCATGAATTAAAAAACAGGCAAGAATTGACAAAAACATTTTTTCAGTGAATATTCCTCCTAGATATAATAATAAACCATGGGTTATGGACTATACTTTGAACCCACTAATGAAAAACTGGAAATCTTTTTGTTTGTTTGTTTGTTTTGCTTTGTTTTTTTACAGAGTAATATTAATAACCTTAATATAGTGTTCTGAACATTATTTACATTTCCTAATTGTGCTGGCTGGACAGCTTGTATTACCACTGATAAAATGGTGTTATTTTTATCTCTTCCTTTAAGTTAGATTTTTCACTGAGCGTCTAATTGCTACATTTAGATTTACAGTGGAGATAGATCTAGTCAGCTGCCACATGGCTCACAAGCGTTAAGGCACAAATGCTAGATAGCACATAAGGTGAAGTTTACAAATTTGAGGGGCTTGCCCACCACTGTGAACTCTGATGAAAAGCTTACAGCCCTTCTGATATCACTTTCGTAAAGAATTTTGAATCCTTGCTTTTAAGTCTGGAAGTTCTGGACTGAACGACATCAGTCACAATTTCTTAAGTGTGATATCCAACAAGCGTATTGTTCAATACCTAGTAGTAAGTACAAAATTCCTCCTAATTGGCATAGATATATATATATCTAGCATTGGGATATCTTATGAAATAAGAGTGTTATAGCTATTCCTTCCAGCACATGAAAGGGATACATACACTGGAACTGATGCAGGGAGGGGAAAGGCATGTATCAGCAAAGGACTGGTTGGGGATCAGCTGATATACCAGAGCACCATCCATAGCCCCTTTGCTCCATCCACACCCATTTATGTCAGCAGCAGAGAAGTGATTAAAGAGATTCTGTGCTGGCTCCAAACTGCAGAGATTCCCTTTCCACTGGGGTGATTTTCCTGTGACAGCAATGCTCACTTTAGCGTCACTTTCTGCTGGCAGTGCAGCATAAGGGAGTCACATCGCAATGCAGAATCTGTCTGCATCTCTCAGAGTCTGTGCTTAGGGCTGGTAGAGCGTGAATAGCAGTATATTGGCTGAGTTGTGTGAGAAGCTTGCATAACAAAGGCCTGCAGTATGCCTATCTCGAGTTAGTATTTGGTTCAGACTTCCATGAGAGTTGAGTTCCTCAACATTAAGAGGAAAAAAATCATGGAATCTGAAAAAGATTGTCACTTAAGGGGTGGGGGGAAACCACATCACAATAATTTAGCCATTCCCATAACAACTTCTTCAAAACTCTGAAATGCTAAATTGAAATGCAGTTGACGTGACTAAAAATGGCATGTTTATCATCTCCCAGTGATTTCCATATCAACCTCACTCAGTTTGTGGCTAGATTATGATTGTTTAGCTACCAGTGCTGCAAACTCATCTGAGACTCTGCAAAGTCAGGCAGTTGATGTTAGTTGTTGTTTATTTTATTGATTTTTTTAAATAATATTTTAAAGCAATCTTTAAAAAACCGATATATTTTAAATGATTTGAAACCATCAATCTGTGAATATAACTAGCCTGTGGACCTCCATGGAGTTACTAGTTGTTATCCTTGTTCTCTTTCCCCATTCCTTTTTATTACTAGTCACACTAATTTATGTCTTAAATTAGAGCCAAGTTTTGTAAATACTTACATATGTGAGTAACCCAAAACACAAGAGCCGGTCATTTAAGCTCAGTAAGTGCTTGCAGGACTAGGATTTTAGATTATAAGAACTGTGTCTTCCTATGTGTTAGTCCATCAAAGTGAGACCTCAGTCCTGCCCATGGCATCTGTGTGCTACTGTAACAATAATCTGACCCCAGACTATTATATTATGTGTTAAAGAGAATTATTGTTATTATATTACAGGTGTATTACAAGCTAATTGTCTAATTTTCAGTGATCTCTCAGGCAAGTGGACTCAAGTGAAAAAATAATAAACTGGTATAAAATGTTGTATAAATCTCCAAATCTTGTTAGGTTGCCTCTTCCTTACATCACCAACTGATTTTCCTGTGAAACTCAAAGTTTCACCCTCTCCCAGTTAATTATAACTACACTCGTCCAGTCAGGGCGAAAAACAATACCATGGAACAGAGCCTCAGCGAGGCTAGACTTTGCTGAAACCAGTGGAACTTCATCAATTTACATAAGATGAGGATCTAGCCCCATGTGACAAGAGTGTCCCATCTTACAGGATTAATACTAGTTAATGAAATGCATAGCAAACACAGTTTGAGAGTAAGATATAGGTTGAAATTTGTTTTCATAAACCATTGACCAACTTTAAATAAAGAAATGTATTCAAATCAAAATAGGTTTGTGAACACTCTATGAGGAGCCCCATCAGCTTAAGAATGATGTTGCTTCCAGCTGTGTTCCAAAGGGCTCAGTTCCGCAAACCTTATGTTGATTGGAATGGGACGACTTCTGTAATCAAGTTATTATTTTGGCACTTCCAGGTTCCATCTGGAGCCCAGTTTAACCAGTGGGAACTGGAACTTGGAAGTCCTAAGATATATAAAACAGAAACTAGAAAAAATACATATATTTAAATGCACTGGTTTTAAATTTTCAGCAAAATATCAGCCCGTGGTTGGGTTTTTACCAGTTTTATTTTTAAATAATTTTACCTACCTATTAATAGTCTTGCATTTTGAAAGTGCCTATCACTTGAATATCTAAGCACTTAAAATTAAACTATAGAGACAAAGTATTTTGCAGCTTAATACAGACAG
This sequence comes from Mesoclemmys tuberculata, assembly GCA_007922155.1. Lineage (NCBI taxonomy): Eukaryota > Metazoa > Chordata > Testudines > Chelidae > Mesoclemmys > Mesoclemmys tuberculata. The sequence continues at coordinate 41,635,096 of ML675616.1, read as the reverse complement.
TATTCCCACCTCAAGTTGTCTTCCCCTGATAAAGCAAATTCAAAACATCCATTCATTTAAGCAACATAATCCACACCCCTAACAATAAAATTAAACTAAAAAGAAAAGGGATTTCAATGTGGCAGGAGTGAGTCCCTCTGACGCTCAACTGGATCCAAACAAGTTCAGCATATACACAAGAAACTGAAAGTGAGATACAAACACTTCTAAGAAGCAAAATCTGGCTTGTAAATGTAGATCATATAATCATAAAAATTTAGGGCTAGAAGAGACCTCGAGAGATCATCTAGTCCAGCCCTCTGTGCTCACACAGGCCCAAGTAAACCTTCAGTGACGAGGATTCCACAATCTACCATAGCAGCCTACTCCAGTGCTTAACTATCCTTATTGTTAGAAAGCTTTTCCTAATATCTAACCTAAATCTCCCTTGATGCAGATTAAGCCCATTACTTCTTGTCCTACCTTCAGTGGACATAGAGAACAATTGATCACAGTCCTCTTTATAATAGCCCTTAACATGTAAGACTGTCATCAGATCCCTCTTCAGTCTTTTTTTCTCAAAACTAAGCATATCCAGTTGGGTTTTTTTAAACCTTTCCTCATAGGTCAGGTTTGCTCAACCTTTCATCATTTTTGTTGCTCTCCTTTGGATTCTCTCCAATTTCTCCACATTTTTGCTAAAGCATGGTGCCCAGAACTGACACAATACTCCATCTGAGGCCTCACTGGTGCTGATTAGAGTGGGACAATTACCTCTCATGTCCTACATACAACACTCCTGTTAATGCTGCCCAGAATATTAGCCTTTTTTGCAACTGTATCACTTTTTTGCAACTGGCTCATATTCAATTTGTCTTCTTCTTCTTGACCAGAGGTGAGGATGGGGACATAGATCTGTAAACAGAGAGTTTCACTACGACGGATAAGTACAGCGCCTGCATCATTGCTGCTTACCATCACTGAACAAGACCACTGGACAACTTAAACTCATGCACTAAAGTCAGTTGCTCCGCCTTCACCTAGAGAGAACACTCCACTTTCTTTTGGGAAAGAACATGACCTCCAATTTAGAGGCACTGATTTTCATCCCCGCTGCTTCACACTTGGCAGCGAAGTGTTCAAGTGCACATCAGAAATCACAATCTGAAGAAGCAAGGAGGACATCATCATCTGCAAATAGCAGAGATGCCACCTCCAAGTCCCTGTCTCAGGTACACTTCCTTGAGTTTGTTCAAGGTGGGTGTTGGACTCTGCCCAAAGGTGCACCTTGATATCCTGTCCATGAAGATCATGAACAGGAATGGGGACAAGATGCACCTTTGGGCAGAGTCCAACAACCACCTTGAACAAACTCAACTTAATGCTAAGATTGTGGACATAACTCTCACTCTGGGAATAGAAGGACTGGATTGCATCTCATACTCCTGCGGCACTTCCCACAGGACATCTTGGAGAATGTGGTCAAAAGCCTTCTCCAGGTCTACAAAACAAAGGTAGACCAGATTAGCAAACTTCTCTTAGGTATCTTTGAGAAAGCAAAGAACTGGTTCATTGTTCCACATCCGGGATGGAAACCGCATTGTTCCTCCTGAACCTGAGGTTCAACTAATGGGCGTAGACTCTTCTCCAACACGCTGACACAGGCTTTGTTGGGGAGGCTCAGAAGTGTGATCCTCCATAGTTGGAACACATCCTCTGGTCTCCTTTCTTAAAGATCAGGACCACCACACTGGTTTCCCAATCCCAAGGTACTGCACCCACCTTCCATGTAACACTGAAGAGGTGCATTAACCATCATACCCCGACTTTGTCCAGTGATTTCAACATCTCCAGGCAAATCTCATCCATCCCTGCTGCCTTACTGCTGCGAAGGCACTTTACTGCCTCAGTGACCTCATCAACAGAAATAGCTCGGATCCCAGCAGGGATTTCTGGTACTGTCTCCTGAAAGGAAGGTGTGTCCACCAGGTTGAGGAGTTCCTTAAAGTGCTCCTTCCTCCTCTCAACAATCTTCTCAGTCAGGGTCAGTGTTTGTCCATGCTGTTCTCAGCAACGGTGGTGAATGTCCCGTTGACTCCTCTGGCAACAAATGATTTGCTAGAACACCTCTGAGGTCATCTGGTATTCATTCTCCATGGTCTTTCCAAACTCCTCCCAGGCCAGGGCTTTTACTTCAGTGACTGACACACAGCAGCGCCCTTAGCCAGCCGAAACTTCTCAGTCATATCAGGAGTCCAATTCACGAGCATTTCTCAGAAGCCTCTTTCTTCGCCTTGATAGCTTCTCTTACTGCTGGTGTCCACCAGTGTGTCCTAGGGTTGCCACCATGACAGGCACCAATTGCCTTCACGCCACAGATTTTCATTGCTGCCTCAATGATTAAAGCCCTGAACATAGTCCACTTGAACTCAATGTCCATGACCTCATCCGGAATGCAGAAGAAGTTATTCCGGAAGTGGGAATTGATGCCTTTCCTCACAGTTTCCTCCACCGGACATTGATTGTTTGGGCCTCCCGTGACTATCTGGCTGACATCCTGTGTGTTGGATCCAACTCACCACCAAGTGTTATTGGTTGACAGCTCTGCTCCTCTCTTCATCGGGGTGTCCAGAACTTATTTTTTTAGGTCCGATTAAACGACTATGAAGTTGATCATTGATCTTCAGCCCAAGGTGCTTTGGTACCAGGTACATTTATGAACAACCTTGTGTTTGAACATGGTGTTGGTTATGGACAATGCATGACTAGCACAGGAGTCCATTAACAACTCACCTTTTGAGTCCAGATTAGGGAAGCCGTTCCTCCCAATCACTCCATTCCAGGTATCTCCATCATTCATGTTGAAAGTGCCCAGTAGAATGACAGAAATCGGTAGGTGGCACTCTATCAAGCACCAATCCCACTGCCTCCAAAAAGGCCAAGTACTTGCTGTTAGGTGTGTAAACACTCACAGAGGTCAGGGTTTTCCTCTCTGAGACCTGAAATCTCATCAAGGCAATCCCCTCACCTACCTGGACAAACTCTAATTGTGCAGCATCTAGCCAGGGATTTGTAAGTAGGAAAAAGTAGTAGTCCAGAGTAGGAAAAATCCAGAGTAGGAAAAAGACCATCCTGGGTTGAGAGGTTTGTTTCCAGAGCCCCTGCTATTGTGGAGGTGACTGACTTTGAATGTGATCTTCTCAAAGGAAGCCATCTAGAATAGGCATGCTAATCATTCTGCCTCAGCAGTAGCATTGTTCTTCCAACACTAAGGATGATTTTCTTCATTTTCATTAGTCCAACTATCTTTCAAGCCTTTCCCCTTGCAACCAAGTCCCCAGTGTCAGAAGCATCTTTTAAAATCAATAAATATGATGACAACATTAAATTTCAGAAATGTTACACAGTGATGGTATATGGCGGTGTGCTTTTAAAGAAAAAGGCCTGAGTAGGCACAGAGGAACGTGGGTGGTAAGAGCAGCAACAAAGACTGTAGGGAGTTGGTGACATAGAAGGACTATGCCAAGAACATGTGGCATAGATGTGATGGGCCCAAGGCACAGGTTAATTTGTGATTACAAATAAAGGGAACTTCATATACATTAATTCTTTGAAGCATTTTAATCTGACCAGACAGTAATAAGGTTGGATTATGGCCTAAATTGATATACATAATATATTTTATTTGCTATATTTTCAAAAGTGATCAGTTAACTTGGGTGCCTCAATTTTGGGGTGCCCAATCAGAGATGCTTTAAAGGGACCTGATTTTCAGATAGTACTTCAAAATGCCTCAAGCTGGGCACTCAAAACTAGACGCACCCAAATTCATGGGTCACTTTGTGACTATCACATCATCTGACCAGTCAGGTACTGAAAGAAAAGAAAATGTGACATTTTCATTCTCTTTGCCCAAAACACTCCATAAGGCAACATCACCAAAATATGGAAGTTTAAATCCATCACGGGCTTATGGAAGCACCACAACAAATGTAAGGCCTAATTTATGCATTTTAGCAGGACATGAGTATAATGAATGAAATATCAAAACAAGATTTGAATCAAAACCAAAATACTCAACCCAAACAGCCCTTCATACTTTTGAAAAATGTTGATTCCTATTTCGAGTTTGCAGCTCATGCCCATTTCTAATCACAGCTTAAGACTTGCATCCATTAACACTTTACAGCTGCAAACCAACACTGCACTGTTTCTCAAAGTAATCTTTTCTCACAATTCTTTACCTAAATGGTCTTAAGATATAATATTAAAATTAAAGCCAATGTTACCAATGTGTCTATGCAGGATATCTGATGTGAACAAAATCTTATTCAGGGGCTATGGGATGGTCTTACTTTAACTGAATTGGTATGCCCATCATCGTTTTAGTAGCAACAACATGCCCATTTTACTCATCTTGGGTTGATGCCAGCGAACAGGCTGAGTCTGTGAAAATGTCATTCCCTAGAAAGGGCTGTGACTGTGTTAACTTTCTCATTGGCGATTTCACTCAAAGTGGCTTGTCATTCCAAGCTTATACTTATGTAAGTCTCACACAGCTTTATATTGTTATAAAAATCCTTAATTCAATAAAAAGTTTCTTAGCCCTGAGGAGAAAAGGCTGAAGTGTCAACAGATAATTTTATTCTGAGCATCACGCATCTGCCACTGACGAACAAATGAAACCCACAATATTTGTATAACCAATTATATCCAAGTCACAATCATACTGGTGCATACTCCTCAGGCTTCACTGAGTGACATGAGAAATCCAGGACTAGGCATTAAAGAATTTACTGAATTGTAATTGCTAATCCTGCAATAGGCTTTACCACAGTGTGTTTCCCCCCCCCCATTTTGTTTACTGCAGAGTATTCAAAGTTTGCTGGCACCAGAGAAAACCAGAAGATTGAAGGTCATCCACTCCCTGTTGTCTATGTTAAAAGATTTAAAGCAGACTCTTTTAATAGTCCATGGTGATTGCTAAGACTTTCCAAAAGTTAATCTTTAGATGCTTTTTATTAAACAGAACTGTTGATAATACAACTTATTTTCTTATCATTAAAATAAAAGGGATGATGAAATTATAAACATTTAGAGAATGCAGGAGTGTTTAGCTGTATGCATTTTGAGTTACTGTAGTTTTTTATACATTAGTATAAAATGTATAGTAGTTTTTGTATTAATTCAAAGTACCTGATTTCCCCTTGTTTTTCAGCTTCTTTTTCAGTGAATATAGTTTTTATGAAAGGTGCCAATTCAACAGCCTCAGAGACTGAAGTATCCTGTTCATCTAAAGAGCAAGTAGCAGCAGAGCTTATGCTGCTTCATCCCATTAAAGGGACCCATCTCTAGAGATGAGAAGGTAGTTCATTCTCCATTATCGTTCTGTCCTTGGCCTCTCTGGTGAGACTCCAAAAAAGCATAACAATTATTCCCAGATGTAATGGTGGTTTTTGTGGTGTGGAGACTTCTCTGTGAGGAACTGGAATGATAAGACCACCAACTCTTTTCCTTACAGCCATCAGAGGTTAATAATTTTTGGTGCCTATCTGACCGGCTGGGCTGGATTTGAACTAGTGACCTAGAAGTGAAAGTCTCTATCCCATTAGCCATTCTCATGGTTATCTTATCACTCCTTCCCCTCTATATTCACACTATAGACATTATTATAGAAATGACTGTTGAACTCACGGATCATTAGACTTTGGAATAAGTGTGCCAAGCTCCTTGATTCGGTAGTTAATATTATACCTCCTTCTTCTTTCAACTGTTTAAAAAAAAGAACAATTTACTATTTTCTTTATGAAACATTCTTGGTCTAATGAAACATTTTAATTAGTCAAAAATAGGTGGACCAGTGTAAGGACCAGTGCAATGCATTCTGATTTACAATGATAGAATTAATTCTGAAATTAGCTTGGAAAGTTACTGAGTCAAATTCAAAATCTGTGTAGCTCAACATCCCTTTATCTCCTTGTCTCAGGGTCTTAGTAACGCAGATTTGCTTTGATTTTTAATGTAAAATACAATTACAGAGCTTGACTGACCCCTGTGGTCCAGGAGGGAGCAAATTCAAATCCCTCCTCCCACAGGGAAGCTCTACCTATGGGGGCTTTACCTCAGGCCAGATGGTGTTAAGGTTGCCACCATTTACTATGGCTGGGGTTCCATAGAAGCCCCAGTATCACATCTTCTAGGTGCCCGTGTCTGCCCCCTCTCCACATCCACTGTCCTGGCTGCAATGGCCATCTCTGGTCCTCATGGTAGCTGGTGAACTTTCCTCCATTGTGGTCCCACAATCCTAGGAATGAATTGGGCGCATATTGCTTATAAGGTCATACTTAACGTCTCATTTCCCAAATTCTTCCTATGTAGGACTCAATGTGGATACCAGCAGTTTTGCTATTGACTTCAGTAGGAGCAAGATGGCATTGATCCCACAGTCCTTAATCAGTCACAACTTCCTTTATGGATTGTGACCAATAGCCCACCCAACTCTTCTCCTGGTAAGTGCTTCAGCTTCTCCCTTTGTGGTCACCTTCTACAGCCTGATAACAATGTGATTCACTGGGAAAGGACACCTCTGACCATGCCCCTCAATAGACACTGAGTAAAAGGTTGATTTCCAGAAATTTTTTACCCTATAGCATGTCCCCTTAGGTATATCTATAGAACTTACCCATGCAACAGTTTTCTTAAACCAAGATTTGCTAGATAAAACCTTTTCAGTTTAGTTACAGAGGAGAAAAAAAATAAAAACGAATAGCTTACATCCCTTAACAGCAATCCCCTCTCTATGACTACTCAGGTCCTTTGGTCTGCATAGCTTGCTGTCCATCAAGAGATGTGTGATTCTCCCTCAGTCAATGGTCTTGTCACCATTTCTCCCCCTTCTCTCTCCCCCTCTAACCAATTGAGGGAATCCACCCCTGCTTTCCAAACCCCTTTCCTCCAGTTACCTACACATTGAGGGCTTGTCTACCCAGTGGGGTAATGTACTCTGTGGGGGTATGATTTCTAAAGTGCACTAATGTGTTGCACATTAATTGGTCCATATAGACTCCACTGGTGGGTATTAAAGTTACCCTAGTGCATTTTAATGTAGTATTGTTCCCAACAGCACTACATTCAAATGCATGAGCAGGATCTATGGGGGCCAATTAATGTGCAATATATGAGTCAGCTTTAGAAAAACAAACCTCCAAAAAGCACATTACACCACTGTGTTGCCAAGCCCTCCAGTACTGTTGGGGACACTTGCCACCCTCTAAGAGATAGGTCACTGAAGATGTACCTGGCCACTTAAGCCAAGGATCTGGGGCAAAGCATCAGGGAACTTACACTCCCTCACCCTATTAATTCTCTGAAACAATAAGGCTGACATAAATAGGATGTCTAGTCTATTGGTTAATACATTTACCTCTGAAAGGAAGTATTTTCCCTTTTATGTATTGCCAGTGGGAGTGTGTATTACCAGGAAAACCAGTTATATCAGTAGTGTGTCAATATTATAAGGACAAAGAAAAAGAGCACTTTGTGCCAAAGTGAGCACATGGAATTTATTTTTGAGATAACTGAACAAAACACTGCATAAAGCTATCAACCACTTCACTTTCCATTATGGCATCAGCTAAGATGTGACGGTTGACCACGTGTAGCATGAAACACCTACCCAACTTCAACATTTATTTAAAAAATAAAAGAAGTTAAAAGAAGATAAAACCAATAGGAACTTGTCACATACAGTTTCGTATAGATTAGAGTTGATTTCTTACATCCAAACCCTCCTCCATAATTTTGGTTCCACACTGGTTCCAGAAATTTACGGGGCCTATTTTTCCTGTTCCTTACTTGTAAAATTTTGCTCATAACTACAAAATGTGAACTTTAATTCAGCCTGGTACCTGAATGCTAGTGTAATTCTAATCCTGTTCAGACCAGCTCTAAAAATATGATCCTCATAAAAAGAGCTTATTTTAAAGGGTTTTTTTTAAATCTCCCCAGCAAAACCTTCATATTCAATGCCTTAATATGTACAAGCAGGCAGATAGTAGCCTCCAGAGGGAGTCTGAGCCCTAAAGTAAATACCCAGAACCAAGGCAGTGTGAAACACCCCCATGGCCAAATACTGTGATCATGATGTGTAACTAGGCTTCAACCCAGCCTCTAATAGTGTGGAACAATGAAATGCACCCTCCTTTCACCCACTTAGATGCCTAATTACCTGATTTGCATGTGATGATTATGGTCTAGTAGTCAAAGGGAACAGCCTAAGCAGAGATGAGATTTGGCCCCCCAGCTGTATGCTTGCTCCTCTCTTTCCCTCCCCCTCATTAATCTGAGCAACTCAGCAACACCTGAATTTTCCCACCTGTGTCTTTTCCTCCTTCAGGAGGAACTGTTCATTTCTGGCCAACCATCTGAAATAGGCAGTGGCCGCAGCAGTGCTTCAAAAACGATGCCACGGCCATCAGCAGAAAGATTTCCAGGGTGCGTTTGTAAGCCAAAGGGCCTCACCTCAAACATCTGGATACCTTCCGGAAGGCGAAGGCTAGGTGAGCAGAAAGTAGTCTATATCAAGGGAAGAGTAACTTGCGAGGGTGGGTGAGTGAGACTACACTGCCAGTACCATGCCAGGGATGCCCTGGGAAGTATCCTGCTTAACCTACAACAAATGTTATCTGAATAGATGGAGATATAAGAACTCCGGAGTCCTAATCCTAGTCTGATGATGACCACAGCCTTGGGAAATCATTTAATAGTGATGTCTCAGTTTCCTCTTCTGTAAATAATAATATAATATATCTAATTCACATAAGTTAAGGGAGGTAGTAGGGTCTAGTCAGTGGACAGTGAGTCATACTGGGAGTCAGCAGACCATGTTTCTCATTCTAGTTTTGCCACCAGCTCATTGTGTGAGCTTGGGCAAATCACTTTACCTCTGTATCCCCTCCCACCCTTTGCCTGTCTTTGTTTAGACTGTAGGTTATTTGAGGCAGGGACTATCTCTTGCTATTTATTTGTACAGTGCCAAAAAAATGGAGCCTCGGTCTCAGTTGCCACCTTTAATCATTGCTAGAATATATTTATTCTAATTTTTATTTATAAATATATGTTGTAAGAATTAATGAAGGAAAACATGTAAAGTATGTCAAAGTTGAAAAATTTTAGACAAGTGCAAAGAATTATTTTATCATCTCAGCAAAGAAAGCAACGTATTGGTGGAGTTCTTTTTTGTCTCCCACCCAGAAACAAATCCTTTCTGCTTGTCTTGGACAACCGCAAACAACTGATAGCTGGCACACTCTATTCCTGTTCTCTCTGTACACAAACATATAATGATATAGAGGCAGAACATATACTCACTGAGGTTGTGGTTATCCTTTTTTTGCCTCTCCTTTGCCATTGCTCGTGTATCTGCTTCTGACAGACAGTAACATTTATTAACATAGTCCGTGGGTCACAGTTCTACAACTTTCTCCCTGTTACAGTGTCCCCTTTTCATCAATAGAAAGTTTTTAGGCAATGACTTTAGCATTTTTTATCAATTCCCACCTTACTAAAGAAGACTGTGCTGTATCTGTCTTTGACTATTATGGCTTTTGCCAGTGTGTCTGACAGGTTTCTTAAGACTTTATTGAATATGCATTTTTAATTAAAATGCTATGGAAGAACATTACTTTTAGTATCTTCTTCTCATTTGCAGCACTTTACATTGGGAAGAATCCCTTCCGTCCAACCTTTACAATAAACTAATGTGAAACTGGATTTGTATATCCCATAATGCAAGAGTTAATCAGATTTCTAAGATATGCATATTGAACAAACTCACTGTTTCTTTCGAGTGACACTAATAAACTGTACATGGTTGTTAGCATTCTTTGGATTAACTGAATGTAACTTTTAAAGTTGTTAATCCATTAATATAGATTTTCCTTGAATAGACTTATTGTAAGCTTTTAAAAGAGCCATTTGTTCAACCCTGGAACAAACTTAATGGGCGATAATTTATTTATACTGTTGATCAGGAGCCAAAACGTGGAAAAATCCACTATGTTTCCTAAAATAATTAGGTTTATTAGAAGCATGATGTTCATAAAGATCACAGAATATACATTGTTTCTGAGTTGCTAAACTAGAGGATACAGTGTAAACATTTTCCTTGCTCTTTGCTCAGCTCCGTAAAGGATATAGCATACATTTTGCAAATTTATAAGCAAAAAATATTTATTTTACATATATTTTATTAGTAAGGCTCACTGAACTTTTAAAACAAACCACTGTTTCCTGAATAATTACATGCCAAAATCCTAAAGCTATATTACCTGTGATTTCCTTTTTTAGAGGTAGAGTAGATGGGCAGGAAGCATTTGTAAGACCTATATTAGCAGGTGACATTCCGTGGTCACTGTTGTATATATCCAAAATGCTACTGGACAGCTTAAGGAAACAAAGCAAAAAAGAGAAAAAAAATCACAATGTTTTACAAGCTTACAAAGTAAAAAGCATACATAAATGCTAAGAACAAAATTCTCTTTCAGATGTGTATTCATGTCTCACGTTCTTCAGTGCAGGCTGCATATGTACATCTAAAGGAGAATTTATCCTTATCTAGTATTAAGTAAAATTAAAAGGTGAAGGTCAAAGCCTGCCATTGTTCCACATGCAGAACTCTGATTGAAGTCAATGTGAGTTTTGTATGTAGAGCGATGGCAGAACATGGCCCTTTGTTCTCATTTTGAATTAACCCTGTAGCCTATTTTCCAGTAACAGGATTACGGCAGCTACACTTCAAACAGGAGTTAAGGTGAAAGGGGAAATAACCTTGCTGGTTTTAACCTAATCCCTAATGAATATGTAACCACACCACTGAACTCAGAATTATTATTTCAAATTGTTTATGCTTTAACAATATAAAGAGGTGAAGGACCGATTGCATTTAAAACAGGAGTCAACACAGCTCCAGAGAACGTACTCTTGGGGCAAATCATGCAAAGTTACAAGAATAGACCAGAAATTCAAATGGCTTTTCTTCAGCTCTACCATGTCTGGCAGTACCTGGTAATCTACATAGTACTGTTCCTTCCTTTGTGAAATGTGATGTGACATTTGAAAACAAAAGAAAATTTTAAAAAATGTGTTAAAAGAACGTGAATGTTAAAAGAGTGCTTCTGTGGATTCCTTCTAGCACCCCAATATATTACCCTTGCTTTGAATAATTCTAAAACCTTTTTTTAAAAAAACACAAATCTAGAAATGATCTATTTAGACTCCAATCCCATATAATCAATCCATCATTCACTATCCCCACGCCTGACTTACAACTAAACACTGTTGTGTATCCATGTGAAAATAGCTGTGTACAAATGTGACTCAAGCCAGCCCCACAGACAATGAGATAGGGAAAATGAAAAGAAAAGGTGACAAGTATTGTATTCTGCCATTTTATGGCATCCACAACTACTTCGCAAAGCATTTCTCTCCTCAGGGACAATGTACAAGGAGTTGGGGCTGGGGATTTTGTCAGTACAGTAAAAAAAAAAAAAAAAAGATAGATAGATAGATAGATAGATAGATAGATAGATAGATAAAAACAGCAAAGATGGTTTGTTTTAGTTGGGGGGAAGTAAACAGTCCTTTTGTAAAAAGTCTCTCTTAAACTATGTAGACCTTCATTGTCCCAGTTCTTTCTCGTTTCTTGACCATGGGATTGGTTTGGAAAAGCACTTCCAGTTCTTTTACTTCGTCCCCTCAAAATGTCTCCTCTAGATTTCTCTTGCCTCCCCTTTGCATTCCTGAGCCTCTGATTAACTCTCTCTCTACCTTCCCAAGGGTGGGGCACATACCTCATCACAAGCTGCTTGGGAGCATGGTACTTTTGGTAAAGATTTGTTTAATGCTTATCTGTCCCATGCTAGTGTTACTACATTCTTTCATCAGTCATTTTATGTATCTAATCACAAAAAAAGCTTTATCTGCTTTTTTCAAATAAAATATCTTTATTTTAAAAGACTTTCCATTTGAGTTCGTTGCAAATTCTCCTAATAACCAGTGGTGGAATGAAGCTACCACTGCACAAGTTGCACACACACAAACACCACTACCTGTGTACTTCAAAGCACCTTATCAGAAGACTAATACTTCAGTGCACTGAAACTTCCGAAACACAGTTAGAAACCACCACGCCAAGTCAGTTTTGAAAATCCGCTTAAATGTTTAATCTCCCAATGCAAATAAATTTTAAAGAATGTTCAGAATTCACTTGAATGTTACTCAAGAACAAGCTACGTTTAATATGTAGGATTTGAAGCTAAGCACATTCCCATCTTAAGCACCTTTATTTTATTCCTGAGTACTATAGTATTTATTACAGTTTTCAGATTATAATCTTTGTGTTGCAGTCATACTGCAACTAAACTATAACAGTGGATTTCCTATCAGCTCCAGGTATATATTTAGGGACTATTCTGGCTTCACATTATGTAAATTAGACCAGAATTTGGTCTCCTGACACTGTTAAATCAATGACTTTCTACAGCCTAATCCAAAATCTTCCAAATAGGAATGTTATCATTGACTTCAATGGGCTTTGGATCAGGCTCTTACTGGGATTAGTCTTATTGTTTTAGTGCAGTGCCAGGGAAAAATAACTATTAATAAAATCATAGATTTCTTACATACAAAGTTGTCCAATAAATGAATTTTTTTTCAAATAACTGCAGTAAAAATCTCCTGTAGCTATGTATGTGTATTCAAAACCATGTATTAACATTCTAATAATGGTAAATACATTATCATTTGTAATGTTACTGTAATAGTGCTGAGGGTTAACACCTGAGCCAGCACTCTGGTTACCATTGGTACTAATTAGGTTCCCCTGGAGAAGGCCTAATTAGACAGAGGTGCACCTGATTACCAGGCCAGATTGGGGATAGTCAATAAAACAGTTAGCCCCTTTAACAGAGAAGCTGTATAAAAGGACACAGGAAGGAGTGCTTAAGGGGAAAAGAGAAACAGAAGGCTAAGTAAGCCTAGCAAAGGGGATCTGCAAGAATCTGTAATGTGGATAAAGCAGCCATCCTCTATCTGGTGGGCCTGTCCACAGAAAAATATTGCCAGAAATTTAGAGTGGTAAAGTGAACTAAGGGATTACGGCCCCAAGCATTTACACAGAAATCAACATATTAGGCCATTCGTTGGTTAAGGCCAGATACCCAAACTGTGGGGGACATTACAAATACTGTGATTCTGGGACAGTTTCTTCAGTCTTCCTCACAAAACAGAGTATGGGTTAGGTGGCATCAGTCAGGTAAGCTGGATGTCGCCGTTAAATTTATAGGAGTTTGCAGAGGTGGATGTTCCCAGAGTGAGTCAACAGTTTAAAGGGCTAGGCCCGGGGAGGAGGACTGGAGAGAATACGGCTCGAAAGGGCACTGAGAAGAAGAGGGAGGAGCTCTGAGGAACTCAGGTAGGGACTCAGGCCATAACATGCTTTCAGTGTGGTCATGAAAGACCTATAAAAAGAGATTGTCCCTTCATGGACTGTGGGTTTACACTGTTTTGTGGTTGGGCCAAGACCTCCAAGCAGGGAAGAAAAAAAAAGACCTACGGTCATGGTAATGGTAGGGAGGAGACACCCAAAGGGGTCTAATGTATGCAACTTTATCCTGTCCACTAATCAAGCAGGAGTTAGTGAAAAACCACTGGATACTTCCTGGAGCAAGGGTCAAAAATCAAATATGTATACGGGAACAACAAATTCTTCCCCATGGCAGAGATTTCCTTGGAAGTCAAGAGAATGTTTAGATGTAAGTGTCTAGGGGTAGTGGATGGACACAGAGGCTCAGAAGCCGAAGGGCAAGAACAGACCCCACCAAAAAAGAAGGTGTAGGTGGGGAGAACAGCTCAACAGGCTGCCCTTAATGCAATGATCTCAGGCAAAGGCAGAATGATGAGGAGGACCCCCAGTCACCAAATGCAATTTTTGTGGGTAAAGAATGGATAGCCCCTATTATAGGATCCAAGATGAAGATTCTGAGGGCAAGGAGGGGCAGATGCTCAGTAAAGCCTCCATTAAAGGAGGAAGAGAAAAGGGGATGAAACTAATGCTAATTAGGTTCCCCTGGAAAAGGCCTAATTGGGCAGAAATTTACCTGATTACCAGGTGAGTCTCCGGCTAGGGCTCAGCAGCATTTTGCAAGGTCAAGTCCATAGTGTCCTCAATAGCACTTCCTGTAGCTCCAGTATTTTTGTTAGGGGTCTCCCCTCCAGCTACTGAACAGGACTGATCCTGAAAAATGAGTCCTAGCTAATGAGATTACAGCCTGAATTAGCATGGCAGCGGACATGAATGTTTTAAAAATGCCATTTCATAGTTGCTATTGAACAGCTGGGCAGTTACCACAATTCCATATCTGAAAGACCACCAAATAGTTCCTTATCTAAGGAAAATGTCATGCTGCTAAGCAAACTAATGTACTAATCTAGGGAAATACTGTGGTATTCCAGATATCACACCTAGGAACCGTCGGTAGATGTCTTTTCAGTGGAGACCATATAAATGAAATATATAATATATGAATATTACACGAACAAAAAAACCTATGTTAAAAGAACATTAAAGTTGCAAAGTCAAGCACCAAAATCACAGAATTAAGATTGCTTTAATTTGACCTCCTTGTGTATATTCATTATGATATAATCTTTAATTACATGATCACATTACTATTTCTCCAGGTTACCTTTTGTTTTTTGTGTTACTTATTTGTATTGCAGAAACACCCAAAGTCATCAGTCAGGATCAGGCTAGGTGTTATACAAACATAAAGTAAGAAATCATTTTCCAAAATAAACTAGATTTTCTTGCTTTTCCAAAGTCCTCCTAAATGTAGTAATGCCCAGTCTACATAGAGTTTTGAGTTTAATTTCTTGATAATCTCTATTCCACTTTAGTCACCTGCACTATATTCTTCCAACCACATGAGTAGGCCAAAATTAATAATCCTGAACTGTCCTAAAATTAGCTGGCAAGAGGAACTCAAATTGTGAGCAACCATCATTGTTCCACTAGACCTTGAAAAGTATGTCATCATCCATTGAAAAGTGTAGAGAGTTGTCAGGCATATTAAAAGCAGACACCTTCCACAAACTCATGTATCTCTAATAGCTACACTCATTTGCTCTGTCTTCTTGAGTGTACAGTATCATAATACCTGCAAAGGTAAGTTTCCATTTCTGCTTGATTAAAATTGGTACTTCAGACGACATCCACGTTACAGTGCTTCCATATTAAATGTTAGAACAATCTACCATTCTCCCCGTCTATCCTCCTCTTAAATCATGTTAATATTGGACTTTAAGCTATAGCATAATTTTGTAAAATGATTCTGGTCTCTCCACACCATCCAGGAATAGTACGTTAGCATCCTTCTACTTAAAAATGGTCCTTGTTAATTCTTTCTAATTATAAGTATGGACAGAGCCTTAATAAAGTTTTTACAGTGGTTAACTTGTGTCCTTAATGTGGAAGGAAGTCTAAAAGTAGAACCATATTTTGATGGTCCATTTCACATATTAAGTAAAAAGTGATGTTTTTGGTATTTGTTTTATTCCTTGAGATTCAAAAAGGAAAAACAAAATATTTCATTCCTTATCATTTACCCCTTGTTTGTTCAGTGTAACCACATGGCACAGTTGGCTTTCATCTCTGAAGAATGCATATGAATTTCAAAACATACATTGATTTTTAAGTCCATAATTATATTTTGAGTGAATTGTTGCTCATATAATTACTATATGATAATATCTGAAATACCAGAGATACTTCCTATTTTTAAATAGAGGGAGGGAGTTGGGATCTCTCAAATACCTTTCAGTATTTGGTTTAGTGTGTAGTAACAGCTCACACAATGGAAGGGACATATAGACAGGATGGGCAGTCTAGTCATTCAGGACTGGAACAGCCCCCCAGAGATCTGGGTCCAATGTCTGGTTTTATCATAAATTTCTGCATAACCTTTGGAAACTCATAGAATCTCTCTCTGCATACACTCACTCAGTAAGATTACAGATAACAATACCCCCTTTTCCCAACCCTTTGTCTGTCTGGACTATTTAGACTGTAAACTCTTTGAGGCAAGTGCTGTCTCTCATGATGAGTACTTACAGGGCCTACCACAATGGGATCCCTTTTGCAGTTGAACATTAAAGGTGCTACAGGATTTAAACTTTTAAATAATTACTTATTAAAAATATTGACTTTTAAAATGACAACCACTGTATATTGGGAAATAAACCTGCTTTGTTGCTAACTAATAAAAACTATACATGCTCCTTTTTCCTATTTCCCAAGTAAGACATCAAATTAGCAGGTGTACCAAGTTTCAGACCTCTGTATTTACACCAGCACGAATTCCAGCACATTCTACATTTATCTTTAACCTGGTTAATAATTATTCGCTGCTTGACCTGCTACTTACCACTCAGATATTAGGTATGAAAACTGGTTATTTTTATCTTTGAATAATGAGCAGCAAATTTGTTCATTATTCACAAGAGAAAAATGAAATAGTGTCATACGTACATACAGTATATGACCAGAAGAAATGCTGGTACCTACCATATGCATAAATGTCCATGGTCAAGCCAATAGCCTGGCCAAATAAGACCAGGACCTCATGTATACTGTATAGCTCTGGGATTTGGTGTGGAATCAACTCCTTGCTGCAGAGTTGTGTGCTGGAATATAAATTTTAATTACTTTTTTAAAATGTTCCTAGCCCTTCTGGTTGCAAAGATAACCTAAGAACGTGAATTAAAAGCCAACTAATGATGTCTGATTACTATGAGGTGGACCTGTAGCCACTCGCCTGGACCACACCCATTATGGTTTTTGTACTGGTCTCTGTAGAGCTGTAATAAAAACCTATTCCATGGCAGATTGGATGCATAGGCATCCTTGCTTGCCATTCCCTCAACATAACCCCCACGCAGCCCTTATGAAGAGCTTAACGGGTACAGAGAGCCATACCATGAATTAATTTCACACATGGAGTCCTGCTTCAGACTGGTATAACTCATGAAAAACTGGTAATAAACATTTGTTTATTTGTACAAACAGAAGAGAACGTCCTCTCTGATATCAGATGTCTCCAGAGAGATTGCTACAGCAAACAGTTCTTAGGCAATCTAAATTAACAAACTACACTATTGGTTCTATGCATTTTAGAAATTCAGTTTCCAGTCCAGTACTTTAACTTGTTTGTTCTAAGATCAGTATCTCATGATCCACATACGCTATATTTTTAAACTCAAATTATTGAGGACAAACAGAAAATATTTGCTCACCAGTTCTATTTTTGAAGAGTCTATAATTTCCACAATAGCAATAGTTTGGTCTTTCTCCTTCATTTTTCTCTTTCATTAATCTTGTAAACAATATCCCGGAGAGCTATGCTGAAGCTTATGTACCAAGGTGAACTTTGATTCTTCCTTGGACTTTAAGACTAATCTGTCATTCTCATTGATGTTCAGCTTTTTCAAGTTAGCCACAGTAAGCAAAGAGCGTTGTTAATATTTACTCTGGCCCTTTCTCTAGAATTGTTTTGAACTCCAGCAGTTTATGGAAATTGCCAAATGACATCAGTGTTTACTGATTTAAAATTACCCATACAATATGCAGCACTAGGCTGCCTAGTCCAGCAATATTTTGTGCACCCTTTAACAGAAAGGACAGCTGTCTGAATGATCGTAGTAGTTATTAAATAAAGCACTTAGAGAAATACCCTACCTGAAATTTTTTCTATATGGTTTCTAGGAATGGGATAGACAGTAATTTTTTTTGTTATCCATCCAACTACCACATGGTAACCATCAATATTTGACAAATCATTACTATAAATACAAATTATGGATGCCATGATGAGCAATTATGACCTCAAAGACCCTGTGATAGCAACAAGATTTTGCAGATAGATTGTGTTGTGCATTCATCAATAAACAGAATCTTCATAGTGTCAAAGGCATGGTTAAGAGAGATCTAATGAAAGCTTTTTATCCACTGCAGTTAACATAATCATAAAAATTACAGATAGATAAAGACCTATCAGGTCTTCTAGTCCAAACCACTGCCAGGGTAAGATTATTCCCTAGAGAACATTTCTATTGCTTCTCAGGTTATCAATATCACAAGGACTAGCCTGGATTGAGCCACTGGCCAACCGACAATTTGCTTAATCAGTTGTTTCCCTGCATAGGCTACAAGGCTCATCTATGTTCTTTCTTCAAATTTGCAGGTCCCTGTGAGACTGCAGCTATTTGTCTCTTTACCAAGGAAAAGCAATTCTTACATACTGCCTAATGGACTGTTCCTTTGCAACACCCTTGGTCACTTTTGTGGGTCCTGTTGCTCTTTCTGCACAAGTCTATTATCCCCTGATGAAGGGATGTACCTGGTCTTTGCAGCTTCCTACAGGGGGTACCCCATCCTAATGCACCCCATATCAGGAAGCAGCCATATGGGAGAAAAGCAGCACGGAAAGTAGGCCTTCCAGGCCTACCTAGAAAAGCCTCACTTCAGCAGCCATCTTGGAACCCACATAGGCCTGGTCCTTCAAGAGCTAGAAGAGCTAGTGACAGCCGTTCAGAGCTCAGCAGGCTCAGATAAAATGAGCGTCAGGGCCCCAGCAGGTCAGTCTGTGGCTGGAACAAGAGGAGTAGAGAAGCATGCTCCTCGCTGATCACAGGTGCCTGATGGTTAGGAGGTTTAGACTACACTTGTGTGGCTGGGTTTTCAGGGTGAAGGGGACCTGAGAACTTTAGCCCTCAGGTAAGGAGAGGCCCAGAGAACTAGCAGTAACAAGTTACACTGAGTAGTATCTGGCTGCTGTTTACAGGATTCCTGGGTTGGACCTTGAATTAGGCCTAGCAGCCAGGCTAAGTGGTGTAAACCCTGAGAAGGTAACAGGGCTTATTGGGAAGCTCTAGTAAAGGACTGAATTTAAAGGGACCAAAGCTGAGGCTGGAGAGCTTGGAAGGAGCAGATAGATCCTTGAGCCTATAGAGATTTTTTGGCTATGAGTCCTATGTTAGAGCTGTTGGAATAATTCACAATGTTTGATATATTAAATCTCTTTTCATTCATGAATATTTTTGGCAAATACTTTGTAGATTTTATGAGAACAGCTTGTTTTCAGTAATGAGTGAACAAGCAATTTTGGTTAGATTTGTCTAGGTCTCATGGTTTGTTTCTATTCCCTAAATGAATGAATGAACTTACAAACATTTTTCTGGTGCAAGAACTCACCCTTACTAGTTCAAAATGTGCTTTCCGCCAGGATTTTCAAGTATTTGCTTATAATTCACTGTTTTCAGGAAACATTTTGTGACTATTCTAGTCTAGTAAAGGGGCACAAATTCATTAAAAATTGTGAATGAATATTCAAATACCTTTTTTGCTAGCTTTCCTCAGCACTAGTAGTTGTTTTAAAAAATTGGCAGCTTTTTTCCATCTTAAAGTTATTCTTTCTCAAGCTCTTCTAGTGGACCTGTTCTACTGTGCATGAATAATTAAATATTCATTGCGCCAGAGGAAAAAAAAAGTGACTCCATAGCCTAGTGGTTAAGGCAGTCACCTAAGAGACAAGAGATTTGAATTCAAATCTTAGCCTAAGTCAGAGCAGAGGCTTGAACTTGTGTTTCCTGAGTGAGTGCCCTAATCACCAGAATATTGACTGTTTGTGAGGAGGGGGGCTCTCTCTTGAGCTTTTTCATGAAAAAAAATTCAAAAGGTCTCATTTTTCTTCCATATTTGAATGAAAACTGTCAAAACCTCAGTTTTTGGTTTGTTTTTTTTTCAAATTAGAACTGTTGTTTTCCAGGCAGCTGAACTTAGCACTTTACTGGTGAGCTGAGGTCCTTGCAAAATGGTTTGTTTTGGGTAAGAATCCAAATGTGAGGATACTAACAATCTTCTAATTCTTTTGATATAAGGTTTGGTAGAAGTCATGCTAAGTAGAAGCCATTAAAAGTCAATGTTCATCAGCAGTTGAGATGCTGCAATTATATAAGATACTGCAGTTATTTCTTATACAGACTGGAAAATTAGTGGTATTTCAGATGCCACTGTATAATAACTAATGTTAAATAGCAACCTGTTTCACAGACACACTATTCTTGACAATCTACCAATAAGGCCTTCCCATGACTCTTGGAAGCCTATATATAATATAGCAACACAAACAGAAACTCTGTTTACTGATAGTTAAGATTGTATCTTGACAACTCAATCCACCCAAAACCTGAAAAGAATGAAAATAAAAAGTATCCTGCATTCTATGCCATTTTCACATTGCCTACTACACTTTCTATAACACACACCATAAAACTTTCACGTCCATCTCCAACAGATTCCAAAAGCAGGGTGTTCCCCCAACTTTATCAAATTTGTTCTTTGATGCCAAATCATAATGGTGATGTCATATACTTTATATCAACAGATATCTGACTGTCACACATTCCAAGTATTTGGAAAGTTAAAACACTTTAACCATGCTGAGGTTGCTGTTAAGGTTTTGTGTTAAAGTGCAAGTTTGATGAAAATGGAGAACTGCACTATCTCCAGGTCTAGCAGTACTTGTCCCTGGTTAATTTAATCTTTGTTTCATTATAGGTGGCAGTTACGTAATAATTACTAAAGTTGCAGTTGACCTACTGTCTTAATATAGCTGTTGCATTCAGCACATCAATCCCTAGTACTCAAAGTGACATCTTTCAGTGGGGAATGCTACTTTCTAGATCTTACGTTAATAACAGTAAAAATAACAGGTCTCAATATACAGCAGTGGTTCCCAAACTTTTCTCTGCCACGGCACACCTTGATACCATTTAATTATTTTGAGGCACACCACCGTATAGTCTCCAAATGAACTCATGGATATTCATGAGCCAACTCAGAAATTCTGTGGCACACCTGCTGGTTAGGAAACACTGTTATACAGGATCCTCACGATTATGGAAAAATATTTCTTGATTGATCGTATTCTGTTTTACTTTGAATTTTGTTTGCCTAATTAATTTTTTAGATTATACCAGCAAAACTGAGAGAGTTTTAGGATTAAAATTAATTTTTTTTAAAAAAACATTGTTAAAATGTAAACCCTTAAGTGGTGTTTCAGGTTTGTTATTCTTGCTCTGCTGTCTTCAGGGGAGACATAAAACTAGTACTGCTGAAACAACACTAGTCTTAAATTTCCTTTGAGCAACAGATGATAGTAATAGATATGCTTTATTTTAAACCAATGTTTCATGGTCAGAGATAGAACTGGGGTCTACAAACACTAGCATAAGTATTGAGGAAGCTAGATTAATTGTTCTCTGTCCCCTTATCTTTCCTTGCATAAGTGATTAAGAAGTTGATGATAAAAGATACCCCTGGTCTCAAAGTAGAAACATAAGTGCAGAAGAAATACAGCCATTCCATTCTCCACTCTGAGTAGTTCTTAATCAGGGACCCAGAAATAGATGGTTATGTGATATAATGAATATAGACCAAATATCAATAAAAGCCAGAAGACCACCTTCTTCAGCATGGGTGGAACTGCAATGAGCACCTACAGGGTGGAGGTAGTATGTTCCTGTTTTCACTTCTTTGGTCCTACTAATACCACTCCTGTAATTCATTAATTAAGGGGCAGATTATGAACCTCTGATCAATTATTCACATAAGTAGTCCCATAGACTTTAATGTGCTCATTTAAGTGGTATATGGACACATCCAACTAAAACAAACATCAGTTTAGAACTACATACAATGGGCAGCAATACAAATTCCACAACCACATCAACCTTCCAATAAGAAAGATTAGGAAAGGAAATGGTCTATAGATTAGACCCTGTGAAACCAAAGTTCACTGAAAAGACTAGCTTTACAATGCATGTGGAAGGCTAACAACCTGGGTTCTAACATAGTGTAGGAGAGAATGTGTTTCAGAACTGAGGAACAAACCATAGACAACGACACAGAAGTACAAAGTTAAAGTGTGTCTCTAGAAATGCTTCAGTAGATCTCTGCGGCTGCAGTGGCGTATAAGAAGAGGGGAGACCACCAAGTGAGATAGACCCACAATCACCTACGGCCTGATTCTGATCTTATATACAACAGTGTAAGAGTTCTGTCAGGCCCTTGTTCAGAAGCACAGGAGAAGGCACAAGGATTTTCTCTCACTGCTCCTTGTGACCCTGTGCAAGGACCTGGGGCACAACTGAAGTCCCTCTGTTTGGTGGCACAAAGATGATATCTAGTGTGGGAAATACCTGCCTCGTCTGGGAAACTGAACATCCTGAAATGTTAGTCTTGGTTGCTCCCTCATCCCTGTCCCTGGGGCAACATTTTATAACATGACCAAATACATATCAATATTTTAACTCAGTAAAATAGTATATTCCCCTACTTTATGTGATGCTGGACAACAGTGGATCAGAAGAATTCAGGAACTGTCATCTTTGCAGGACCCATTTCTCTCTCTTTCCTATGTTCTGTTCAATGTTCGTAGCACTGATGCAGCACTGTAATTACTTAGACTTTGGACACAGGCCTGTGACCTTGAGAAATCCCTCAACAGCCTGAGTCTCAGGCCAAAAGCCTGAGATGAACTGTGTCTGGCAAAGACTGAGTCTATCATGTGCCTCTGTGAGCATACACTACCCAAAGAGGGCAGAAAGGAGGCAGAGCCATGGCCTGGCCTCCCTCGACATTGACCCAGGTGCTCCACGGGGAGCAGGCTGTATCTTCCTAGATGACACACACCTGGCTGTTCAGAAAGAGGTTGTATCTCTCTGGCCTCCCAGGAGCCATCCTGTAAATGGCACCGTTTGGCCCTGTGGAGTCACAGGAGTGTCAAAACAGTGTAAATAAGAGAATACTCAGGCCCTTAGTGTTTGATAGGTAAAAACCTGACTTGCTGACTTGCACCTGCAAGAAGAGGGCGGCCATCGAAAATGCACAGAGAGTGTGTGCTTCATGACTGAGATAAACATTAATGAGGCTGGAATTAGCATACTTAGTTAATGAAAAAATTCTTCAGTTTTAAAGGATTCCACTCCTGCTGGAAAACCCACTTTTCATTGAGCCGTTTACACTCTCACTGACCATCCCGCCATACCATCTTGTAACTGTAAGGCTCCTCCCATGCATCAGATTGATCTGAACCAGAGTGTTAACTCTGCTCATCAAGGACCATATATTTGATAAGTTCTGTAAAGATTTCTGCATATTTACAATGTTCTATAAAAATAACAATTTGATCTCTGTAACTGGCATATAGATGTTTGAACACTCACGCCAGGTTCTAATTGCCAGTCTGGCAATCGCCAGACTATCACTTCAGGGGTGAAATCTGGAAATAAGAATCACAACAGGAGTCGGGGCTGAGAGGAGAAAGCAGATGATATCTTAAGTAAAGTTTGAGCCCTCAGATTGTTTACCCAAATATGCAATGCTCTATATTATGAGCCATCCAAATTTTGTCCACTCTACATCCTCAGACTTGTAACGTATTTCATGATGTAAGCAGCACATTTTTGAAAATTGAGTCTAATGCTTTAATATTATTCAACTGGTATTTCTCAGACAAATGGGCGTCTTCTCATCTCAGTGCTTAGAACTATTCCAAATAGGTGCTGTTTACCCATGTTAGAGCACACCCCACCTTCTTTCCCGTCAGAGTAGCATGCAGGAGTAGCTGCTACACCAGGGATCTCTGAACTTCTCGCATGCTATTGGGAGGAGCGGGACTTTATACAGGCTTTCATGGATCTATTTAGTCTTAAAACCCTTGCATAGGAGCACTGGGGAGCTGAAGCCACTATTCCATCCCAGCGTCTACAATGACAGCAATAGAGGAACTGTGCTGGAACCCTCTATCCTTATCCTGGGGCTGTGGATTCCCTCAACCCTTATGGCATTTCCTGGCACAAAGACAAATAACTCAGGAGAATGGGAAGGAAAGTTCACCACTTGACAATACTGCTTATTCCTCCCACACTATAGTTTACAATTCAGTTCTAGGTCACAAAATTTATATTACTAATAACAGGACTAAAGTTCATAAAATACTTACAGTTCTTTGCATTAGTAGTGAAGCTTCAGAGCAACCTATCCCTTCGTCATTAAAACTTGATTCCATATTGATGATGTCATCAATAACCTCCTCCATCTAAGAAAATAAGAGTTTTAAAATAACTATTAATGAGGATACGTATTTTTGATAATAGGAAACTAAAGAGAAAATAACCTGCAATCAATAAAACTGAATTAAAAACAAAGATCAAATTCTTAAGCCTCATACAAACTCTACCATCTGTGGAAGATTTTCACATATAAGAGCCTTCATGAGTAAAGTAAAAGTGTTTGTGGTTCATGAAGTTACTTTTTTCCCTGAATACCAACAGCCCTCTGCCCAGTCCCCGTTTCTGAGCCTACCACCTTGTCACACCAAGATCAGATGTCAGGAGGGTTGTGGGTAACTAGTAACCATTAATCCCAACCCCTCTGAAGTGTGTCACATCCGTAACACATTTGTCTACTGGTCCAGGAAGGCTGCCAGGAATCTGTGGTTGTTCAAGAATCCGGGTCATTCACGCTGAAGCATATAATGCTGCTGCCAAAATTCAGCAGGCTGAGTAATGTGTTGTGTTTTGAAGCCCACAAATGGAGGATACCTCAGTTTGGATATTCACTGATTTATTCACTCCAAAGATTGGATACATATCCAAAGCAGCCTGTCTGGTCCTAGCCAGAATTAGGAACTATGGAAGCATGTGAAATTGATAAATTATCAAGCCGAAAAAAAGAGTTAAAATACATTTGGAAACCTCCGTATAGGTTCAGTTTGGGTTCAGTCTGAGTTTCGAGTGACAGTCTGGATTGGTTCAGAAATGTCTTTTTTCCTTAACAAAGCAACCCTGAAGAAGGCCTCATAGTCAAAACCTGTTGCTAATTCTGTTGTCTATAGATACATTTTCCTTCTGTTATGAGAGTCCGTAAAAGGGGAGCTGTTAGGAGAAATATGAGTGGAGCAGCTGTGTGGAAGATCCTGAACACTCCATGCTTCCACATGTCAGCTACCAGGAAAGGCCACAGATGGGGCAGCCAAGGGATATTTATGCAGATCTGGTGGCTTGAGTACTGACTCCATGCAACTGGCAGTGAGAAGCTGCAGCCACTATTGCAGCCATTAGCATCCCCTGGAGAAGAGACCTATGCTACAGTCCCCCAACCCCCATTTAGCCCCATGCTGGGGTGCTGGATTCCACTTCCCCAGCCCTTCACACTGCATGGACATAGAGTCAAGTACTAAGGACATATATAGGTGGAATGGATTTCACCCTGTGGTTACAGCATATTCATAAGAGCCTTTTTTGTTCTATTTAAATCCCACTATGTGATATAGCTGCTCCTTTTCTTATGCCTTTGGATGAATTCTCCTTTTGCTGGTATGCAACATCTCTTGAAATCTATGGAAATCCACCATGATCTATATCTGATTGTATGAGACACGTATGGGCCAGATCCTCAGCTCCAGTGAAGTCAATGTAGCACTGATATGACTGGAGCTACACTGATTTACACCCACAGAAGATAAAATATAGCAATTAACTGAAAAATCAATGAATAGTTGTTGCATCTGCAATTTAGTCTGATCTGGTGTTTGACTTTATTATATACTTGACTTTATTATATACTTGAAATTCTTTTAGACAGAAATAACTTCTATCTGACAAACTAGGCACATATTCAGAAAAGGGACAGTAATATATGACTGTCAGACTTTGCATTTGACTTGCATTCTGCAAATACAAAATATCCAGGTGTACGCTGAAAGTTGAAGTGTCTGATCCTAAAAGCAGCTAATTCACACTGGCATTCCCACATACTTCGGTGGGACTCCTTGTATATGCAAGGAGTACTCAAGTGAACAAGCGCTGCAAAATAAGGCATGAGAAAAGGAACACTGATGTGCTGCAGCAAAGAACAGGTACATGTACATTCAGTTATTGTCCACAAGTAACACAAGACCTGCAAGCTAATCACCACGCTCCCATACTTTCCCCCTGCCCTGCCGGTATCTTAAACCTACATGCCATACCACATTTTCATGTTGTCCTCCAAGAGCCAGTAACTTGGTAACCGGACTTTCTGGATTGCCGATATCGCTGACAGGAGGCATGTGTCCGTTTCTTAGTACAGGTGTAGCTCCTGCAGGCTGGACCGTGTGGCAGTGGGACAGTGCGAGGGTTTGGCTGGATAGCTTGGTGTCAAGTGTCAGATATTGTTTCACTTGATGTTTTTGGCTTGGCTGTATGTGATATCTAGATTGATTTTCCAAATGTGTTTGTACCTGTGGAGAAAAGGAAATAATTTCTGAAGTTCATATTTATCAATACAATTACTTATGCATTATGTTGCTTTATAACGTAACGGTGGTAAAGAAGAACATACAAGGCCAGATCTTCAGTTGGAGTAAATAGACACAGTTCCATTAAAGCCACTGTTGCTATGCTGACAGGTGATGATCTGGCCCTTATGTCAGCACAGAAGAATTATTATAAATCTCAAACCTTTGGTGGACTTCATTCCCTTATACACTAATTAGATACTTCAAATACCATTATTTCCTCCCATTAGAGCTGTATAATGTGTTTAAATAATGCGGGTATGGGGGAAGCCAGGGTAGAAATACAATCACTATACATAATCTTTCGAATACAGAGTAACTGTGGCACATCTCTTTCCTTTTTCAAACACATGGTTCATCTCTAATTGAAAACACTGACCATACCTGAAAAAAAGGGCAGTCAAATGTTTAAACATATATGTACAATGAAACATAAATATTGTTAAGTGTCAGTCAATAAAAGGATTCTAAAACAATATGTAATCTAACTGTGTTTGAGTAATTAAACAGAAGCATTCATTCATTAAATCTCATAATACATTTGATTGGCTCACCTTGTAGTAAGAGCAGTCTGTTAAATGAGGCATTGTATTTTTGTGAAAGGAAAACACAATGCGGTTCCAGATACAATCCTAGATTGGTACTAACCAACCCCCAACTATACCGTCTTCTCCAGGTTCCACTTGAAGAATGACAATTTTTGAAGATCATGGGACTTTATAAACTAAGTGGTCACGCCAAAAGAGCTAATTGAGTCAGACTTTGGGCCATCCTTTAATTGCACAGATTGCCAGTTACTATTTCAAACGGCTCCCATTTCAGATCAATGTCACATTCCTACAATTCAACCACCACAGGAATACTGCACACACAAACTGTACTGTCATTTCAGCCCTGTGGCTTTCTTTCTATGCTACGGTATGACTAGTCACAAATTTCCTGTAATCGGTTTTCCTCAAGTGGCCTTTGTGTAGGCATGTTTAATATTTGTTAAACAATAGTAAATCTTGCTTTGCAGCTCTTATTTTCACTATTTTTTCGTTTTACTTAAATAAACTTCTTTTTCATTCCTATAACATACATCAGCGCAGACAAATTACTCCATAAAAAGAGTTTTGCATTTAAGCTAGCTATATTGTGGTACAATATTGCAGTACTTCTTTTACTTTAATAGTGTTATGCTGGTATTGTTAGAATTATTTTAACTGTGGCTCAGATAAACTAATGTTCCAGTCATATCAAAAGATTAAGAATTGTAATAAAAAATGCATATTGCTATAGTGTACATGATCTAGGCTTTAAAGATATTAACTAACATTTCAGAAGAATATCATTGTAAAATTTTCTGAATGCTGTTTACACGATCCTATAATTTTACGTTATGAATACACACATCCTATGCACAACAGTTGTAAATTCAAATATATTTTGGAGTCTTAATTCACAATACATTCAGAAATTCCAAGGCCAGAAGGGACCACCATGATCATCTAGTCTGATCTCCTGTAAAACCCAATCTATAGGACTACTTATTATTAATGCTAGAGCAGATCTTTTAGAAAAACATTCAATCTTGATTGAAAAATTGTCAGTGATGGAGAATCCACCACAACCCTTGGTAAATTGTTCCAATGGTTAATTACACTCGCAGTTAAAAATTTATGCTTTATTTCCAGTCTAAATGTATCAGCTTCAGCTTCCAGCCATTGGATTGTGTTATACCCTTCTCTGCTAGAGAAAAGAGCCCATTTTTGAGTATTTGTTCCTGTAATGGAACCCCACACAGAGCATAGGCAGAGGAGAGCCTTCCCCACTGACAGGCAACCAGGCTGAGCACGCCAGCACAGCTGCCAGAACTTCCAGAGAGACACACCCACAACTAAGACCAAGAAAGGAAAACAAGCCCAGCTATAAAAGAAGAACAGAGAGAAAGGAGGCAGAAGGATGATGGAGGGGCTGCTGCCTCCAGGGAACTGATAAGGATGTAAAGGAAGACTGCTAGCCCTCGAACCTACATTTTATGTTAAGTTGATGGACTGGGCTAATTTGAGTTAAATTGGGGAGAGCCAGTTCGGTAAAA
Source organism: Mesoclemmys tuberculata (assembly GCA_007922155.1). Lineage (NCBI taxonomy): Eukaryota > Metazoa > Chordata > Testudines > Chelidae > Mesoclemmys > Mesoclemmys tuberculata. The sequence goes on along the minus strand of ML675616.1, from coordinate 41,606,581 downwards.
GATGGGATACCAAAAGGAGACTACACACAGAACCTTGAATAGTTCCCCACATAGGTACTTATAGACTGTAATCAAGCCATCCCATAACCTCCTCTATGTTAAGCTAAATAGATTGAGTTCTGAGTCCAACACTGGAAGGCATGTTTTCTAATTCTCATGGCTCTTGTCTGAACCCTCTCCAATTTATCAACATCCTTCTTGAACTGGACACAGTATCCCAGCAGTGGTTGCACCAATGCCAAATACAGAAATACAATAACCTTTCTAATCCCACTTCAGATTCCCCTGTTGATGCATCCCATGTCTTCATATTACCTCTTGTGGCCATAGCATCAGACTGGGAGCTCACATTCAGCTGATTATCCACCGTGACCCTCAAATCTTTCTCAGTGTCACTGCTTTACAGGATAGAGTCCCCCCTCGTGTCAGTATGGCCTACATTCTTTATTCCTAGACATGCACATTTACATTTAATTGTATTAAAACACATACTGTTGCGGGTATTCAGTTTACCAAGTAATCCCAGTCGCTCTGAATCAGTGACCTGTTCTCATCATTATTTACCACGTCACCAATTTTTGTAACACCGCAAATTTTATCAGTGATAATTTTATCTTTTCTTCCAGGTCATTGACAAAAATGTTAAAAGCATAGGTCAAAGAATCAGTCCCTGTAGGACCACACTGAAAACACAACCACTCAACAACAATTCTCTGTTTACAATAACATTTTTAAACATATCTGTTAACCATTTTTAATCCATTTAATGTGTGCCATCTTCATTTTATATTTTCCTAGTTTTTTGTGTGGTACCAAGCCCAACGCCTTACAGAAGTCTAAGTATTTTACATCAACACTATTGCCTTTATCATCCAAACTTGTAATCTCATCAAAAAATAAAATATCAAGTAAGTCTGACAGAATCAAGTTTCCATAAACCCATACTCATTTGCATTAATTACATTATCCTCCTTTTTTATTAACGAGTCCCGTATCTGCTCTTCCATTATCATGCCTGGGATCAGTCAGGCTGACAGGTCTATAATAATCCGGTCACCCTCTTTACCTTTTATAAAAACTGTCATAACATCAGCTTTCTTCCACAATTCTGGAACTTCCCCAGTGCTTCAAGGCTTCTTGACAATCAGTATTAATGGTCCAGAGAGCTCCGGAGCCAGCTCTTTTAAAACTCTTGGATGCAAGCTATCCAGACTTGCTGATTTAAAAATGACTAACCTTAGTAGCTTCTGTCTAACATTCTCCAGAGATGGGAACGTAAAGAGTATTATCACCATATGATAAGACAATATCATCTGTTTTTTCCTCAAATAAAGAGCAGAAATATTTATTGAACACGTCTCCCTTTTTTTGCAGTGTTGTTATTAATTCTGCCATTTTCATCTAATAATGGACCAATACCATAGTCAGGATTCTTTTTGTTCCTAATACGTTTTTAAAAATCCTTCTTATTATTTTTAACTATGCTGACCATAGATTTTGCCTTGTGCCCCTGGGCTTCCCTTCTCAATTTTCTACAATTACTAACTTCTGTTTTATTTATTCTGATTCATCACTATCAACTTCCCCTTTATTCCATTTGTTATATATTATTTTTTATTTTGCTGTCTTCACTTCACCTCTAAATCAGTTATTTATTTATTAAACTTATACAGCCTTCTTCCTTGATTGTGGCTCTTTGGGAATCTAGTAAGGTGTTATTGAAAGATTCCCAATTATCATTCACAGTTTTCTGATTAAAATTTTCCTTCCACCTGACTTGGCTCATAATTGTTTTCTTCTTTGTGAAATTGGCCCTATCAAAGCACCAAGTATATATATTACTGGTCTGGACTTTATTCTGTGTTCACATTATAAATTTGATCAAGCCATGATCACTTGCACCTAAGCTCATATTTACTTCTGTGGTCAGTTGCTTTTTATTGGTTAAGATGAGGTATAATAAAGAATTCCTCCATGTTGACTGCAACTCTTTTTAAGCTAAGAAGTTGTCATTTCTAATGTTTAGAAATTCCAAGAATGTTTTAGTAGTGGTAGCATGAGCCCCCACAGCATATGTCACTCAAACTGAAGTTCTCCATGATCACACAGCTTTTTCCCTGCACATTACAGGTAGGCACATAAGGAAGTGGTCATCTTGTTCCTCAGTTTAATTTTTTTGTCTGTAGCAGACACCAAGTAATATCTCATCTTTTTCTTTAGATGTTCGGACATTGATCCATAAGGATTCAGGATCATTTTCTTCTGAGTTAACAGTGACTCAGAAACAGGTCATGCCATTTTTGACATAGTGCCATTCCCCCACCCCTTTTGCCCACTCAGTCCTTCCTAAATAGGTTATAACCACTGATTTTAACACTCCAGTGGTGCAAATCATCCCACCAGGTGTCAGTAAATCCAATTACTAGATCATATTTATGCCCACAAAAATAGTCAGGTCTGGTTTGGAATTTTCGTATTAGTTTGGGAAAGTATGAAATGTGCTGTTAATTAAGGCTTCAATTCAGCAAAGCGCTGAAGCATGTGTTTAACTTTAAACTCATGCCTACATCCATTCCTATCTCTCAAAGTACTTAAGTATGTGCTTAAATTCCTTCAATGGCATCTGGATTTAAGCCCATGCTCAAAGGTAAGCCTATGATGTTGAATTAGGGCCTAAGGGAAAAATCTACCCAATGCCCATTAAACTTTGGAATTTGGACGCTCTGTAGGTGGAGTGCAGTGTGACTGGGAATTGACCCCAACCCCCAACTATGGTACAGAGTTACTGTGTGGCCTTCCTTCATGCTGCTGTTCCACAAAGAGTAGCATGTTCTCCCTATTAGTTACACAAGGAGCTAGGCAACTATAAAGGAGTGAATGTGTGCCCCTCCCATGCCTACCTGAACTTCCACACTGCCTAGGCTAGTGCAAAGACTTGTCCTGTAGCAAACACTAAGGCACTTAAGTTCAGCAATTTTGCCAGTGAAACATCTACAGAGCCCCTTTGCATGGCATAACAGGTGAGGAGAACTTTTGCATGGGCTTTCCATGCCATGGTTGAATTTAACCCCAAATACTCTTTCTTCCTAAACTGAGGCGGCAATCTCTCTATCATGTATGAGGAAGTGGCTTGGAAAATTCAACACTTCTGCAGAAAATATTGAAACCACAGTATTAAATTTTAATAATAAATAAAGAAAAGAAATGTATAAAGCATTTGAAGTTCATTAGAGAAGTCTGTGTTGCCTTAATTTAAATTGGTCTTGCAAACCAGGAGATTTAATCAACTGGTTGATTTTTATTACCACAATCTTTACTGGAAGGATGATGCGGAGGAGGAAGGGTCTTTCTTTCTGTTTCTTTGGATTTTAGGATGATCAGCGAACCCTTGTGAAGCCTGATTGCCAACTGGACCACTACTTCCATCACTATCGTATTGCACTGTGGTTTTCATGAATGAAAATCAACTAACCATGGAGCAGTAGTAATTCAGATATCAAGCTTGTCATCAGTGCTTTTCTTGGATGGTGTTCTTTCAGTGTAAGCAACAAAGATCCTGACAATGTTGTAGCAGACGTTCCACAAGCAGGAAAGCATTTAAAGCTCCTCCAATGGGAGGTCATTAGTGCAGCTATAATTTTGCAAACTCCTGGTGGCATCTAGTGTTCAAATTACAAAAGCAGTTAATATGAAAGTAAAATTGTTTGAATGGGAAGGAATTTATACTAAGATTTTAAAAAATAGATACATGAAGTTAAGGTACTAAGTCCATCTTTAGAAACCCATTTTTGAAAATTCGGGCCCTACTATATATTCCATACTTTTTCTTTTTAAGTTAAGAGAACATTAGGGTTGCAAAGTCAAGTACTCAAAATAATTAAGAATACCTGTGCAACATGAGTCACGTAGGAGAGAAAATTTAAAACTCATAATAATTTTATCAAGTCAGGGTAATGTAGCAATTAGCCACAATATAATTGGAAACCAGGTTTTATTCTCTACTGGAACACAAGTAGACTGGAATGATTCACATTATTAAATGTTAGTAATATTATGTTGAGTATGTTAGTAATATTATTAAGTGTAGATTTATTGAATGGCTGAGACTTAAAAATAAAATAATCTCTTTTTAGTATTTTATTTTCAATTTGATTTTGAGTTTTAACATAATTTGGGGGTATTTATTATTTCTATGAAAGTTGAGAACAAAAGCCTGGCCACGAACCCTAGACTCTGGAGAAGTTTGAATCAGAATCTAAAGTTGGACATTCATTTTCAACAACTGGTATTGAAATACTGGGGCATTTAGGGGGTTAGGAAAGGGATAACTGAATAAAATAAACATTCCTCTTTGCTTCTGGGATCTCCCAAAGTCTCATCCAGTTTTTGAATGAACCTCAAAATGAACATCAGTAGCTCCTTTAAATTCACTGGAACCATTCTATTCAATGGTACTCACTATTCATGTGCACAAAGTTTCTCATGTATGTAAATAATTATAGAATTCAGGTCTAACTATGTTTGCATTTGTCCTCTTTTTCTTATTTAAATATTTGTGAAAAGGAAATGTAAATGATTGAATTGTGAAAAGATGAGGTAGGGTCAAATTTTCAGAAGTGCCTAACTCATGTACTTACGTCTACACTGCGATAAAAGTCTCACAGCATGGCTGCAGCTAGCCTGAGCTATAAAAGAGCAATGTAGATGTTCAGGCTTGGGCTGGAGCATGGACTGAGTCCCTCTGAGGGGGGTGGATCTTAGAGCTGGGCTCCAAGTCAAGCCTGTACAGCTTCACTGCTATTTGTAGCTCTGCAGCCCAAGCCCCACAAGCCTGAGTCACCTGACCCTGGCTCTGCAGGTATGTCTATACTGCAATGTAGGTCTGGTCTCAGACTCAATCTCAAGCCCAAGCCCCCTTCCATCCAAGCACAAATGGTGCTAACCCAGGGGTCAATCCCAGGCCACGGGATCCTGAGAGTTTGCAGGGATTGAGCCCAGGTCAAGCCTAGAGCCAGGTTTTAGCCCCAGCGTTTTGCAGTGTAGACATATTTCCACTTGACTCAGATCCTGGGAGTTCTTCAAAAAATATCCCACGATCTCTTTGGCCTCTCTATCCCAGGAATCTTGACTCGACTCTACTGAAAACAGAAGCAAACACCACTGGTGTACTGCAGTCGCTCAGCGAGTCACCGTTAATCCTTCTGACCACTGAGCTGCAAGCACATCAGCAGAGAGCCTTCCGACTTCGTAATGGAGACCGACCAGAACAAGCATTCTGCAAATCGTGTTGCTTCGTGGTCACAGAAGCACAGCCTGATTTTGATAAATCTCTGGTGTGAGGCCAGCAAAACTGTGGACGTGAGTAAGCCTGTCAGAAATGACCACACATACCAGCAAATAGCAAAGAAGCTGGCACGGTCAATGCAGAGAGCAGGTTGAATGGCTCAAGAGTGGATACCGGAAAACCAAGGACCAGAACCACACCTTGGGCAACTCACCAAAATCGTGCCTCTTTTATGAGGAGTTTGCCCAGTGCTTGGTACTATGCCCGGCATGGAGCCAACAGTGGGACATGATGACCTGGTCAGCCCGACTGATGACCTGCTGGCCCTAGAATCCAGCACGGGGATTGATGGGAGTCAGCAGCAGGCTTTGAGTGGGGACAATGAAGTTGCTGTGTTGCTAAAACTGGTTCCAGAGCAGGCTTTGGAGCAGAAGCAGCAGCACGTTCTGGAGCCATACTAAGCAGAACTGATGCAGCCACCGAGGATGCAGCTGGCTGTGGAGCCTACAGCAGACGCAGGCAGGACAGAAGCCTCCCCAAAGCCCTGTAAGTTTCTGACTCCATTTTCATGTTTATTAATACAGCAGTGGGAGATTTCCACTCTATGAACCAATGCAAAAGTTATGAGACGCCCCAGTTAGCAGCATGTATCTGTTAATGGCGGATTGTATGCCAGCAGCGTGGGTCCTTCCCACACCACCACTCAGAGTTCAAAAAGGCAATCGGGATATGCAAACAGTAAGGAACACCTTTCAAGTGTATTTTTACTGAAAAGGCCCAGATTTTTTCCGGGTCCATTCCCCTTTCTTAATATAATATCCTCATATTGCCATGCCTGTAAGTAAGCCTCTCTGTAACCATTCTACGGCCAATCAAGCAGCTAGAGAACAGCGAATTCTGTATGTTTAGGGAAATGTTTTCCATTTACACATCTAGTCCACTTCAGCTACAGATAGTCCATGTAGTCCACAGGTGACAAAATCATTTGTCCCAAACATACTACTGTGAAATTTTGTCCAGAAATGCGCTGAGGCAGGGAGGAGGAAGGCTGTTGATTTCTGCATGTTTGCATGCAGTCAAAATAGGGTAAGCCATGTGGAAGCTAACGTGAATTCCTGTGGATTCCCTCATGAATTCTGACCTAATCTTGTGTGCTGACAGCTGCAAACTTTCCCTGAAGTAGGGACTCCAGATAGCTAGTCATCCTTTGGGGAAGGGTGTATTTTCCAGGGCCACCTAGATAGCTGATCAGCCCACAAAATTCTCAGAGATGTGCTGTTCACTCAGGCTGGGTCTATACTGACAGTGGCAAATTCACCGCCATCAGATCGATGTCTTTGGATCGACTGAGTGGTCTGTGTAGACCCGCTCAGCTGATCCAGAAATCGATGGAGGAAACCACCCCCGTAAGTGGCGTAGCGCTACGTCCAGGGGAAAGCTGTTCCCGTCGGCATAGAGCAGTGTGGACGCCACACAGAACAGATGCGCGAAGTCGAGGGGAGATACGCAAGTGTATCTCCCGCCGACTGCTGCCGAATCTGGAAGGTAAGTGTAAACCGGGCCTCAGTGTATCTTTGAATACTTCTGTTGCATAAATTGCAGGTTTCCCACCAGCAGCTTGGAATAATATTTCCCTTTGCCAACTGGGCATCACAAGAACTGTTATGTCCTATAAAATGTGGAAGGCCTAGAATCACAACCAAAAAAAGCTTTTGGAGCACAGCCACTGGTAGCAGCCTCTCCCGCCCAAAAAACCCATAGAGTTTTGAAATTTTCTAAAGATGAAAGAAGCAGCTTTGCATTTATAACTTACCGTTGTGCCTGCAGTTCTGTTGCTGTGATTAACCAGGCTGTGTCCAGGGAGCTTCTGTGACCTGAAGCATCCCCCAACAGTACACTGAAGTTCAGTTTGTCAAAGTATCATTTTATGTCCTTGAAATTCCATGAGGATTTTTTCTGTGTTCCAGCGGTGAGTTATTGGGGACAATAACCCTCTGTGTCTTGTCCTGTTCCCGGCCCCTCAACTGGCTGCACTATCTCCACAGCTCACCCACAGTGCAGCAGAAGCCTGTGCCAATGTACCTTGAATGTACGGACGGTTCCAAGAGGAAGCATTTCTGTGATGAGCTTATGGCTGAAGTTGTGGCGTGAGCCAACAAGCAGGTCCAGGAGCAAAAAGAAAAGGACTTGCGGCTCGAGGAAAGGCATGCCGCAAAGCAAGAGGAAAGACTCAGGCTGGCTGCACAGCTTGAGGACAGAGTTTCAGAGCGGGAGCAGCCACTAGGTTCACAGTTCCTGGAAAAGGAACGGTGACTAAGGAAGGACAGAGCTCAACAGAAAGAGCGGCTGTTAGAGTGGCTCATATCACTAATGACCACCACAGTAGTGGCTCCTGCTGCATTACGCACACCATGGCCTGAGTCCCCTGAGTGCTACCCTGTGCTGTGATCCAGAAGCAGCTCGGAAGACTCCATGGTTGGGTGGCCCATGCAGTTATGCCCCATGCGCAGCTGGGCAGGGCAACCTTGCCTCTGCAGCCTTCCATATTGAACCTCTCTGCTGTGGATGCCTCCATCTCCCTCCCACAGTGCCACATTCATGGCAAATGGGGAAAGAAAAAGAGGTTGCCAGAGCCACGCCAGGGTAGGGGGTTTCTCTCTTGCTCATGGCCACACTGTTTGTACTTGTTCATGCATTTTGTTTTTATTGGGTTTTCCCTCCCATAACACTGTAGTTTCCCAGAACTGAGGTTTTGGTGTGGCAATGGTAGCTGGCCTGCCTGGCAATGGTGAGAGTTGTACTTTTCTAGTACATGTTGATGAAATAAACTTTATCTATAAAGAAAGTTTATTTCTATCACTGCCTCACGCCACATTCAGAATCATAAAGGTAAACACATGATGAGGGACAATTAGGAATTAGTATGCAAAGACTATCCCTCAAACATAGTTATCTATATTCATAGAGACATTTCATATTCATATTTCAGTCACTGCTTTTACATCAATGCATACTGTGAATAACCTCCTCCCCCCATGTCATAAGTGGTAACGTCATTTGTAAGTACATCACAAGACACTAAAATTCCAAATCCCTCCTCGCAGTCAATGAGCTTCATCCCCCTGCACGCAGGCACATTCATGAGGTCCTATTCCCTCTCTTCTAATGTCCATAATATGGGAACACAAAGTACCCCTGACCTCTGTTGTCTGGGTGCATCCAGCCCCAGCTGCGGTTGGGGATACACATTCTAGCTGAGTGTACTAATTCAGCAGCCCCTCACTGTCATAGATCCATTCAGGGGGAAATGCTCACCTCTGGCTTCACAGAAATTGCGAAGAGCACAGCAAGTCACAGTAATGCAGACAGCACTGACGACACTGGCATCTGGATGGGTCTGCAAACATCTTTAACAGGATTTCAATCTGCTAAAAGCACATTTAATAACAATTCTACACCTGCTGAGTATAATTAAAGCATCTTTTTGCCAGGGTCTCTGAAATCAGGGTATGATTTCATAACCCAAGACAAAAGGAGGTACGACGGGTCCCCCAGAACAATAGTGGGGATAGTAACTTCATTTATGACAATGTCATTTGGTGGGAAGTGCCCCAGCCTGTCCATGAAAGTAGACTCCTGATCGGTAGAAAACCTGGCATCATGAACTTTTCCAGCGCAACCCATGCTGGTGTTCATAAATCATCCCCTGTGGTCCATGAGGGCCTGCTTAACAATGGAGTAGTACCCTTTGCAGTTTATGTGCTCCTTGAGGAGGGCAAACTATGGACACGTGAGTCCCGTAAGTGGCCCTTGCACAGTTTGGAAATCCCATTCTCTCAGAGCCAGCAGTTACCTCAGGAATGTATTTTATGATCACCGCCTTGGGATAAATCACAAGCCTGATAGCCTTAGAGACCTCCACCACCACTTTACCCATAGTTGACTTTCCAACACCAAACTGGTTTGCAACAGACCTGTAGCAGTCTGGAGTAGCCAGCTTCCAGAGAGCTATACCAATCCGCTTCTGGATCGGCAGGGTGGCCTTACGTGTTTGGCTTCGTTGTGCTAACAAAGCTCCAGAAATGTAGCTTTATTCATGCTAAAGTCCTGGGCCCACTGCTGATCATCTCAGGTCTGCATGATGATGTGATCCCACCAGTTTGTGCTTGCAGTACCTGCTCCAGAATGGCCAGTCTCCACAGGGGACATCAGAGGCTGTAGCGAGCATACGGAGTAGCATCAGCCAGTTTGAGTCTGACACACCAGAATACGCCTCCACCTTCATCATCATAAGCTGTGTCAGGTGCCTTTGGTGGTCACAAAATGCTGCCAGAATGTCCACCAGCACCTCACAGGTGCTCTGCCCGTTTCCTGACAGAGAAATGAAAGCAGAAGCAAGGAAAGTTCTTCAGAAGTGCCTCTTCCATGGTGCTGGCTGCAGTAGCTGGGAGTGCACTGACCAAAATGACTACTTGGCAAGCTGTTCAAAGTGCCTGTAATTTGCAGGCTGGACAGTCAAGTTTCCACACTGTGCACCGTGGTCAAAGGAAGAGCAGCCATATTTCAGGTGGGTGCAAGGGAGTCTGGAATAGGGTTGGTTTGACTCGGGTTTATGTGCTGCAGTGCATATGCCAGAGCCTCAGATTTGAGCGAGGTTAGAAAATTCTTACCCTCAGGTTAATAATCAATGTAGATGCTCAAGCCCTGGATTCTCTAACCCAGGGTCAGTAGACTCAAGTAATACCAACCCTGGGTTTACATTGCAGTGTAGACATACCCTGAGACTAGGTGCTGCAGATTTTTTAATCACAGTGTGAACACACCGTTGGAAGTCTAAGTTCCATTTGCAAAAGTGACATGGGTCCACTAAGCAGAGCAAGATTAAATCACTACAGGTATGTGACTACAGGCAACGTCCACATTGCTACTCTTAGCACGTTAACAGAAGCCACACTAGCAAGAGTCTGTCTACACCCGGCCGGGAGGCTTGCTCCCTGCTGCAGGGTAGACAAACACTAGATGACATGCCACCCAGCAGAATTTTAAGCTCAAAGTTAGGCAGCTTTGTGCTGCTTAGGCTTCGTATAAAGTCCACGGGGAGAGTGAAGCACCTAAGAAAGGGATTTTCCATAGCTGGGCTGTTGAGCAAGGAGCTATCTAATTTATGCAGGAGTGAAATGCTGAGGAGAGAAGAGGGGCTTAGGCACCCAAGTGACTGATCTGGTGTGTCTTGGACACGAACCCCCTGATGGAGTTAGGTACCTAACCATGTCAGCAAGTAGCCCATGCCCTAGCAGTCAAAACGGTCATTTGATCTTCAGCACATGCTCGACACTTCTCTCATGCTTGTTCTACGTTTCCCTTTGCCCCTGGTTATCTTTTGTGCAGTGCTCTGCTGAGACTCTACCTACCTGTGGCTTGACCTCTTGCTGTGGCATCTGACAGGTAACAGGTATTAGGCATGCTCAGAGCCAGCCTATGAGATCAAGTCCCAATGGTGAGAAAGGTGTTTCCTGCCTCAGACCCCTGTAGCTTCATCTTGAGCTAGAGTTCTGAGCTACTCATTGGTTTGGGAGTTGAGGCAGCAACTAAATTGCTTTGAAAATGCTGACTGGCCAAAATTTAGGTGCCTAGGAGATTTAGGCACATGGGGGGTTAGGTGGCGCCTGAGTTCCCATTTTGAAAATATCAGTTGCACCTACATGATGGATTTAAGCAACTATTTATGTGCTAAAATCCCCTTAATAATCTGGGCCCTAAGCCTAAACCCCAATGACTTTTTTTTAATTAAACTAAGAGTAAAATTTTCAAGAGCAACTAAGGAATTTAAGAGTGAGTCCTATTTTCAGAAGTGAGTTTGGTATTTAGGAACCTAAGTTCCGCTGAATTTCAATTATACTTAGGCCACTAAATGCTTAACTCTCTTTTGGAATGGGACTTAGGCTCCTAAGTGACTTAAATGTTTTTGAACATGTTACAGTTAAACACTCAGGAGAGCAGAAATGTGCGGATGACCCGGAACTAGTTCTCCTCCCAGACATTCTTTTGTGGCTGTTTGAGCCAGGCATTTTAAATACCGATTATTGCTCAGGCTTTTCAATGAATGAAAGCTAGCGTACGTTTTAGCAGAGAAAATTTCATCTCCTGCCCACTCCTTTTGCACCTTGATTCTGCTTAATTGCTCCAGGTAGGATTACATAATCAGATGGTGCAGAGCCAGAATTCCAAATCCAAGCATCCTGAACACTGAAGGCGTTAAAAATCCAGACCCAAACCCAGAGCTGAAACCTTGAAGACAAACATTCCCAAACTTTGGAGAAAGTTCAGGCCTTGTTTTTGCAACCTCAGTTTACATGTTGTTCATATCTACTGACTTTCTAATTTATATTCCACTCACAAGCCAGTTATGAGTACAAATACAACCCGCATAGGAGTTACAGAAGCAAATGCAAAAGTCTTGGTTTCTTTCTGATTTGAGCATACATCTTGACTCTGTTGCAAATCTGTGGTAAAATTGTGTAATATCCATTTTATTCCTGCACAAGTTTGAAATTCTGACTAGTTTTACTTTCTTTTTTAATATCTTACACAATGTCATAGCAGAATTTCCCATTTGTTTATTTAAACAGCCATTAACTGGTTTATTTCTATATTTGCTGATGGGATTTTTCAGTTAAAAAACAATTTATATTGTTTTCACAGCCATCATGTTAATGGTAAGAAAAAGTATATATTTGATGGGCAGGTGGGAGTCATGAACAGCGCTTCAAAATACCCAAATAAGTGGAATGCTAATGTGTCAGTATTCAAATAGGACAAGTGGAATGACCCAGGTAACCATAGGCCTATTAGCCTGACATCAGTTCTTCACAAAATAATGGAAAAAGCTGATATGGGATTCAATCAATAAAGGACAAGAATATAATTAATGCCAATCAATATGATTTTATGGAAAATAGGTCTTATCAAACAAGCCTTACTTCATTCTTTGATAAAATTGTAGATCTAGTTAAAATTAATTGTTCAGATGGAACATACTTAGACATTTGTAAAGTGTTTGACTTAGTACCACAAGACATTCTGATTAAAAAATTATACTATATAATATCAATAAAGCACATGTTAAATGGATTAAGAATTGACTAACTACGGGACCTCTAAAAGTTGTTGACAATGAGGAGACATCACTTATCATCAGATAGGAGTGTTTCTGGTGAGTTTCCACAGGTATCAAAGTAATAGGCTATTCAAACATTTTCATGGATGATCTGGAAGTAAATATCAAATCACATCGAGGAACAAGGAATGCTGCCTATACCTGCAGAATGGGGGACTGTATTCAGGAAAGCAGTGTCACGGAAAAGAATTTAGCATCACAATGGAAAAGCAATTTAATAGAAGCTCCTATTGTGATGTTGTGGCAAAAAGGGCTAGTGAGATCACTGGATGTATAAACCGAGGAGAAATGAGTAGGAGCAGGGAGGTCATTTGACCTTGGTATACGGCACTGTTGAGTCCAAAACTGCAATACTATGTTCCTTTCTGGCATCCACATTTTTAAAAGTATGTTGAAAAGTTGGAGTACAGAAAAGAGACACAAAAATGATTCAAGAGTTGGAGAAAATACCTTTCAGTGAGAAACTGAGCTTAATCAATTCACTTTACCAAAAAGAAGACTGAGAGATGACTTGATTACAGTGCATAAGTAATTTCACATGGAGAAAATACCAAATAATAGGCTCTTTAACTAGTGAGGAAAAGCATAACAAGCACCCGTGGCTGAAAGCTGAAGCACGACAAATTCATACTGGAAAAAAGGCACACATTTCAAACAATGCAGGTTATTAATCATTGGAACAAACTACCATGGAAAGTGGCGCCTTCTCTATTTCTTGATGTATTTAAATCAAGACTAGATGCTTTTCTAGCAGATATACTTCAGTCAAAGACAAGTTACTGGTCCTAATGCAGGGGTTAATGGGTGAAATTTAATGATCTGTGATATACAGGAAGTCAGACTAGATGATCTAATGGTCCTTTCTGAAGTCTACTCTATGAATCAATACATTTGGCTGCTTTATAACTACTTTTTCTTTGATAAAAAGTCATTTTGAATTTTCAACAAACAATGTTAAAACTGGAAGTCTCTGTTATAAAGTCATTGGATCAAATTCACACTTGCTATAGCGGACGCAACTCAGTGAACTTCACTACAGTTTTTCCACTTATGTCACAGATGAATGCACTACCATATTTTTAATTATTTGTGAAATAAACTACTCCAGTGGTAGTAGCAGTTAAGCTAATGGGAACATCACAATTACCATTTGACAGGAATACAACTGTTCACTGTAACTATTCTGGTTATAGGATTTCATGTTCTTTCAATCTTAGTACTAGAAAATAAGCACCTAATTATGGCTTCTTTGTTAATAAAATGTTCTGTAAGAACCTAAAGTTGTAATTCCATTTTAAAAGATAAGTGCAACAGCAACATAGACGATTATAATAATTTTTCTATGGGTTTTCAAGTAGCTTTCAGAAAGACTGTATATTAGATGATGAAATAGTCTTTCTTAACTGCTAGCAGAACCAAACATAAATTGTTTATTTGTCATGATTATTTTATTAAACTTGTTAAGCTTTATTAGAAACAGTATGCATTTGTCAAACTGTTTCATACAAACATTAAATTTCAATTAAAGTTAACAATGGAACATTTTAATTCTATCTAAAAATGTATCACCAAATAATGTTGCTGCTCGTCTTAGAGCTGATGTCTAAAAGTATGTGTGATGTCAATTATTTAAGCTAAACAGAGTAATTAATTTTTTTTAATGTGAAATTTGTTGATTGGAACTTTGATCTGACCTTTTCTATTAATATGCATGAAAAGAGATTACAAAGGAAAAAGACATCCAGTCTGGCAATCCACAACTGTGTTTAGCAGATGCTATAGAGTTGCTTTCAAGTTAAAACAAAACTCTCATGTGATTCTAATGAATTATTTTTCATCCAGTTTAACCTTTTGACATCATATTCATCAAGAAGTTGTAAACGTTCTTTCAAGGGTGAAGAATCTAAAGAAGCACATTTTAAAGTTTTTTTACAAAGACCACATCTTCGACAATCACCACTGTCTTCTCTATTTTGGTATCTCACTGTCCTAAAATAGCTCTGACAACTATAAATGGGAGAGGAAGGAATCTAAAATTCTCCAGCATGGCTGTCAGTCACCATAATAACCATGATATATGTCTAATAAAAATAAAATCTAAAAAAAATCAGTGGCAGCTATATCTAGGTAAGAAATCTATTAACACTTGTCATTTATATTCTTTTGAAATAGCTTTACATGGCATTTTTGTTGTTTTTGTCCACAAAGAAGAAAAATGATATAAGACTTAATTTTAAAGTGACTACAATATTTTGGAAACAACATCTTTCACTTTTAAAGGATAACAAGTGATTCTATAGTACACACTTAAGGACACACTTATATTCTATAGTAGACACTTAAAGTAGTGGATCCAAACACAAGATCATGGCTATGATAAGTTTTCTGTTCATTTTAAAGATTACAATGATTGAAGGCATTTACTTTTATCTTGAGAAAATGTCATCATTTAAGTTCTAATGCAGGAAAGCATTAGAATGTACATTCTAATGTACTTAGGTCCCACTGAAGTCACTGAGGGCTTATCTACACGGTGCTTTAGTTTGCACTAGAGGTGTGTAAATTCTAGTGCATGCTAGCATGCTGTGCACTAACTGGCGCATGAGAACCCTTGCTTATGTGAACTAAAAGTTCCCTAGTGCACATTACTATAGTCCAGTTTCAAACAATGCTACATTAGTGCATGCTAGGGAACTTTTAGTGAATGTCAGCAGGGTTCACATAGGCCAATGAGTGAACAATGTACTAATGCACACTATGATTTACACCCCTCTAGTGCAGACTAACACACTGTGTAGATTAGTCCTGAAACTTAAATGTGTATTAACGTTCAGTACAAGCTTCATAGGGATAATCTAAGCATACACTTAAATGCTTTCTTGCATCAAGACCTTAAATTTCCATATTCTATTCCAACCATCTGCTTCACAGATGTTTACAAAGACCTGACCCTCCTCCCACTGGAGAAAATGGGAGTTTTGTCATTATTTCAGTAGGACCTTGAAAAAGCCATTTAATTAATTTTTTTTTTCAGTAATTAACTGTTCAGAAATCTAATTAAAAATTAAAGGCAATTTTCTAATTTGATAGACAAATTGTTGAAACATGAATGACATTACATTTCCAAGTTTTGCTCCAGTTGGCAAAATACAACCAGAAATGTTTCATATTCTGGTCTGCATGAAATGTGGAAGAGGATAAATAGGACCCCATTCCTACAAGCTGTATCATGTGACTGACTTCTCTTCCCATGCACAATCCCATTGACTTTGAGAGTGAATTACAAAAAGCATTTCAATGGGACTCTCCCAACACCCAGCAGCTTGTAAGACCAGGGAATGGAGCAGCATATAACATTCATAGCAGAAAGTTTTTACAACGAAAATGCTGACTTTTGAGGTTGTGCAAATATGTACAAAATGGCACATACTCTTTAACAAGTCAATGCAGTTTGACAAAAAACAATATAAGAAAAGTTTTGCTAATAGGATTGCAAAAAAGTTAGAGTTAAACTGGAGTACAAGTTTTGCAGGGATCAAAGCCTCGGACATGATCTCTGAACACACAGATGTGATTATCATAAAAACCGTTTCCTACGATCGAACTTGATTTTTGGTATCTGAAACATGTCAATCATTTCAGTAATGACCTCAATAATGTCTTTTACACAAAATTTCTTTGCAAAAATTCACAATTTGTTTGTCGAAAATAGGTCTGGTTCAAACTGCAAAATAGAAACAACTTCAACATTTTGACCTTTTCCATAATACTTTGAAAAATACTTTGACCCAGCTCTAAATTAGAGGCTGCTGGGAAGAGAAGTGAGTTAGATTAGAAGGCTGAAGTAAAAACTGGATGACTGCAGTCCTTTGATCTTAAGGTGAGAGAGGAATCCACATGGCCTCCGGACTGAAAGGCAACTGCCCACCTTACCCGCTGTTAATCTGCCCTGATATATAAACCATTACCAAAAGCCCACCCAGCTGTCAGAGCAATGGCCTTAGGGAACAAGCTCAGATATAGACAATTCAGCCAAAAGAGCTAAAGAAAAGTGGTTCAGCAAATTAGCAAACAGAAGGAACTGGACAATGTGGGTCAAATGTAAAAAAGACTTTTCAGTTACCAGTGTTGCATGAGGAAAAGGTGCAAGGTTTGAACAAAGGTATAAATAGAACAACAGCTTTCCCATGGATAGAAAGTCAGAAGATCAACCCAGCAGCATGTGATCATTAGAGGCTTTATCTTAGAACTAGCCATTCCCTGCAAAGTTATTTTAAGAATTGGGAAGGTGATTATTTTGACAGCACTTCCTCAAGGAGATATTTGCTAACATTCATTTGTTGAGCTCAGTCCTTTCCTTCCCTTGTTTCTGTCTGTTAACTTCATTGTTCACACAACATTCATTCAGTAGGAAATGAGTTCTGTGAGGCCAACTACCTGTACTATACAACTACAGGGATATCATCAAAGCATGCCGTCCCAATTGCACTGGAATACTGGAAAGACTTTTAGCTCCTTAATTGAACTCATGCAGTCAAGATGCACAATCCTCTGATGGCTCCTTGGCCAAAACCATCTAACTCTGACTTTTGCTGAAAGGAGCCCTAAGGCTTTAAGGCCAGCTTGTCAGGTTTTAAAATAAAATATAAGTCTCTATAACTTAGGCTTTACTGGCATTTAAGAACAATTTAACTCCCTAGCCAAAAAGGATTTAAGTTTTAAAACATGCAGGCTAAAAACAGTATGTAATCTTAAATTAAACAGACTACAGGAATTGTTTTTACGAACTATGTACTTCAAATTAAAGATTAAAACTGAAAAATAAACTAGAAATGAGACTAAACACTGTAAGTAACCATAGAAATGTAGTTCTGGAAGGGACCTTAACAGGTAATCTAGACCAGCCTCCCATGCTGAGGCAGGACCAAGTAAATCTAGACCACCACAGACAGGTGTCTGTCCAACCTGTTCTTAGAAAACTTCAATGTCAGGGATTTCACAAATTGTATTGGAAGCCTATTCCAGTGCTTAACTATGCTTATAGTTAAAAAGCCTTTCCTAAGAGCTAACCTACGTCTCCCTTGCTGCAGATTAAGCCCATTACTTCTTGTCAAACCTTCAGTGGACGTGGAGAACAATTGATCACAGTCCTCTTTATAACAGCCCTTAACATATTTGAAGACTTATCAGGTCCCATTCCCCCATCTCTTTTCTCAAGACTACACTTCCCCAATCTTTTTTAACCTTTCCTTAGCGATTAGGGCTACGTCTATACTGACGGTGGCAAATTCGTTGTCATCAGATCAATTTCTCTGGATCGACTGAGTAAAGACCTGCTCAGTCGATCCAGAAATTGACCTAGGAAAACCATGTCTTACATGTCTTACGTGCTTACAGGCAATCAGTTTGATCACACTCCTGTACAGCTGCCAGAGCAGCCAGTCATGGAGACAAGCACCCGTATCTGTGACCAACAGAGAAAGCAAGCCTTGCTATAAAGTAGAGAGAACTGAGAGGGGGACAGAGGCAGAAATGCCTGGGATAACACAGCCCTGGGCCTGGCTGCTTTTGAGAAAGCAACAAGGGGACAGAAAGAGACTGAAAGCCTTCTAGTTGACGGGCAAATACACTCAATTTAAGGTGGGAGTTCATAAACCTCCCTGATTGAAAACAAGCTGAAGAGCACTAGGCTTCAGTGCCTGGGTAAGACGAATGAAGTGCTTTTCTTTTGAGTACTAACTGTTCATCATGACTTAAATTTTTTTTTTTGAATAAATAGATTTAAAGATAGACTATGTTCACTCTGTAAGGTAGAAGAAACAATTAATCACCTTCAACGGGTATGTTAAGGGATTTGCTAAAGAAAGGGAAAATCTTCTAAAGCAATTCAGATGTCTTAAGGTTAAAAAAAATTACATCATGGTATAGTAAAAACATTTGGGAAATGGTGTAATACTTGAAAAAATGCTGTTACATTACCTGAAAGACACAGGGCAAAGTGAGAGGATATAAAGTGCTAAGTAGTGAGGTATTATAGTTTGTTGTGGCTATAAACTATTCAAGACTATAGTCAACTCTGTTTTGTGATTAAAAAGAAGGGAAAGAGAAGAGGACTAGTTAGATGTTGGAACCCCTTGAAAGACTGTCCCAAGAGGTAATAATGGATATATTAGCAGGAATGTTGTAAGCAAAACATGAGAAGTAATTTTCTCCATCTACTCAGCACTGATGAGGCATCAGTTGGAGTACTGTGTCCAGTTTTGGGCACCACACTATGGAATAGATGCAGGCAAAATGGAGAAAGTCCAGAGGTGAGCAACACAAATGATTAAAGATCTAAAAAACATGATCTATAAGGAACGATTAAACAAACCCAATTTTTTTCAATCTGGAGAATAAAAGACTGAGGGCTATATGATGATGGTCTTCAAGTATGTAAAAGTACATTTTCCTAATATCTAACTAAATCTCCTTTGGTGCAATTGAAGCCCATTACTACTTGTTCAGTGGATAAAAAACACAATTTATCACTCTCCCCTTATAACTAAGTACCTCTTGTAATAAACTGCCTATCCCTACTTTTCAATAAACGGAGTCAAAGATCCTAAACTCTAATAGAGGCCCAATTGTGTAAACAAAAGTTACAAGTTAAGCTTACATAACCTTCTAATTAAATCAAGGTTAATTCTGTGTGCCTGAGAGAGAGAGAGAGAATCTGGAAAAACTACTATTTGGCCAAGTACTAATCTGACTATCCTTTACAGACGTGAAGAGAGCTTAGAATTCATGAAGAGAAAGTTGGTGACTGTAAACCACACAATGTGTATTTTTACTGTGCTCTGCAGTTAACTGGAAATCTCACAAACTGCATAATTGGTACTTACATTACTAAACCGAGCAAATGATCTTGACAGTCAACATATATTAACAAATCTTAGTTCACCGCATGTCCCATTTCATGGTCATTCAATTAGCTGAAAAAAGATCTGTTTTCTGTTTCTAATGTGCAATGGATCAGAGTTTCACTTCTGTCTCCAATTACTTGATTTCTAGAAGTAGCGTTTGAGAAACCATTTTAAAAAAAAGACCTATTTAGTTTAAAGTCCTATAAATGTACTATAAACAGATTTAAAGGCAAACTGACATGTTCATTCAGTATAATAATTTTAGATTAACTCATTTACATTTAGAGCTTGCTGCAACAAACCTTCACTCATTTGGGTAGACTTTATGAAGGAGTTATCTGTGTGAGTGAGGACTACCCTGCAGCAAGCAATTGTAGGAATGGCTGTTTTGGGAAATGTCCAAATGCTAATAACTGTCACTGTCATGCATCTGACAAAGTGGGTTTCTGCCTATGAAAGCTTATACCCAAATACATTTGATAGTCTTTAAGGTGCCACGGGACTCTCACTGTCACTATAAAGTAGTTGTCTTGATTTGTTTATTTATAAATCAACAATTTTCAGTCATTATCCACTCAAGAATATTTTAATCAAGTAAAAATGAAATTAAGACGACATCCTGATGTCCATTAAATATGTGAAATGCCCATTTAATTGGAAAGGGAGTTATGTGAATAAGGAATTAAAGATTACTATAGACATCACATAATTAGGAGTATTAATTATAAGATCTATGGTACAAAATAAGGCAGACTAAACAAGCCTTATAAACAGTATAGGAATAACGTGAAAAAGCACATAAGTTATAAATGTTGAATTGCACAGAAAATAACTCTCCTGATTACCTATATTCAGGAAAACTTTTTACTAAATTTCATTTCTCAAATTGAAAATACAGAACCAGCATTTTTAAAAGCAAAGAACACTATTAAATCATACTGAACCGGCTTCTAAATTTAATGTCATGGAATGCAATGTATAATAATGAGGCGAAATATCAAATTAAATCGTCATGAAACAATAAAAACCTCTTATTAAGCTTTTCTTATTTATTTTTACAAGTTCTGATTTCATTACACTTAGATTAATTTTATATTTAAAAATATTTCCCAGCTGTAAGCTACAAAAGATAGAGAACTTCTAACAATGAGGCAATATGAAAGTCTTTGTGCTACAGCACCTGAAGAGCCTATGAGTGTTAAACAAGATGAAATTTACCAACAATAGCTGAATTTGTTACCAGCATTCTGAGCAAGCCACATCATGGAAAAGATGCAAAACGTATTCTTTTCCATCTGCTTTAACAAGATAACAAAACTGATTAAATTAAACATGCAACATAAAGCAAGTAGTGATTAGGCTGCTTTTCGCCACTTAGTTAAAGCAGAGAAACATTGACTCGACAGCTTAGTTACCTACCAGTAGTGATTGGATTTCTACCAGTTTTATCACCTCTTACAGCCTCAACTCACCCTCCTGTTACCAGAACATATCTGACCATGAATAACGTATGGTATATTTTGTGCAAAACCAGTTGTTTTGGAAAGAAAAGAGAAGTGGCTCACCATGGTCAGCCTAGAATTTCAGTTAAGGAAGAAGAAATGATACAGCACTTTCAAGGAAAGACACTTCCTATTTGTGCGTAAAATGTGCTACCAACTGAAAAATCAGTGCTGGAGTGAAACTTTAGGGTAATGGTATAGCCATGTTAGTGGTTTTCCTTAATGGCTGTATTGCTTTGTCATCATTGCTTCTTTGCAAAAAGCACCAAGGCTAAACACAGAGGCAGCATTTTCCTAACAGAATATATTATTCTTATCTAGCATGGACTAACTTCCTGTATTTGAAGACTAACAGTCCACCAAGCACTGGAAATATCTTCCACACAGTTCAACATACTTGCAAGTGATTCACTGTTCTGAAGTCACTTAATTCCATAATTTTCTCAGATATAGTTGGCTTCAGGAGTCATCTTTTCCATCAGGTTTCTATACATGAGGATATGAATATTACATACTCACATATTCTGGTGGCAAGGCACTCCAAGTGTCTTCTCCCTTAACTCTCCCTCATCAATAAGGTTTTCACCTTTCTAATTAAGGTCTAGACTTCCACTGGTGGGCAGTTCCAGTCAGAAGAAATCCTACTGAAGTTAACGGAACTGCTAACTTGAATAACTTCTTGCCAGAATACGTAAAGAATTCACAATGTAACCCAGGATATCAGAGTGAGTGTAAGTAGAGTCCCAACATTTGACTCTGAGCCATTCTTGGTTCTGCTGACTTTTTTACCCCACTTGATAATTCCTTCTTTAGTCTCCCCTCTCATAGCTGTTCTTCCAAACAGCCACAACTGTAAGCATTCAAAATAAAAATGCAAGGCTAGCCTTCCCAAAAGATCAAGAAATCTGACTAATTTGAAGGGCAGAATTCCCACTGTCACTCCCAAGCTTGGATCTCTTGTGTAAGAATTTAGCATATCACATTAACACTCAAGTCTTCAACCTAGCTAAATTTAACCTACATTTCCAGTTCCTGAAGAAAGACGTTCACGTTAACTACTAAAGTTTCATTTTCACTTCCAAAGGTTCAGTTAACATTATTGTAAATTTTCTCTCAAAAATACTTTTAGTGCAATTGAGTTGACATTTATGTCTGACAAGGAGAGTGAATAGATTAGGCTGAACTAGGTCACCAAAATATTTCACCTCCCATCTGGAGGTCTTCATAAATGTTGAATGAGAAGAAAAGCATGGTAATATTAATGATGAATACATGGAAGACTAAAATTATGTTTAATATAATTGTGAAAGAAGAAAGTATTATGGAAGAAAAATAATTAGAAGCTAGACAAGGTGCTGCATGCTAATCCAGGCAGGATGATGAGGTAATGATAAAGAATTAAGGCTTGATAAAGACCATTTGGAAGACTGAATGTCAAGTCTCATCTCTGCTTGTAATGATATTTTTGATATTTTTATATTATATTTTATTAGCCATGTCATTTTAAGCAAAAACAAAGACACTCACCAAGAAAGTTCAGAGGATAAAGTTGGATAGTGAAGCAGGAGAAAAAAGTATGGTTGGCATCCTACTGAGAAAAAAAATCAACTAGTAAAAAAAGCAAAACCAGTTGAAGAAAATTGCAGAAATTGTGAAGAAGGTAAAATGGCAATGAACTGGAAAATGGTGTGAAATAAAGAGAAGAAATATAAATAATTATTATGAAGGGAGCCAATGTAATCTGTTAGTAGAAAACAGGGAAAGATACATTACAAATAGACTTATAGGACATGTGTGATTAGGTTTGGCTCAAGAAAAGAACACTTGGTAGTCCTGCATGTAAAGCTTTTGATTATTTAAAAACTAAATTGGGGAATATGAAGAACAGTATGCATCACCTTTGATATGAAAAGGGAGTTGAACTTGTTTACATATTTTCTTAATTGCAAATTGAAATTCACTGCATGCCCAACTTCTATTCAATGCATGCACAGCAAAGAACGCAGATGGCTCGTTGAGAATAGATCAAAACAGTGCATCAGCCAAAAAGTGCTGTAAATTGTTCTTCCACAATGAACTGACTAGCATAAGAAAGACTTTGCAAGGAAAATAAAGCAATGGTACTAATTTCAGTAAGGCTTTTGACCACCTCCTGGCACTGAACCAAGTAAAAGCCCCAAACCCCCTGTGTGATGCCGAACTATCTTCCCTGGAGGTATTTTTGCAACACTGTATAGGACAGTTTTGGGGGTGGATGCAGGGAAGAGCTGCCCAGTGTGACTGTGTATCTACTGACCATCCTTCACTTGGTGAGCAAGAAAGGAGCCTTTAGGATATTACAGCCCTGAAGCTGCTGTAGCATTTACTCCATAGACAGCAGAGAAGATTCCTTCTCCTGGTCCTGATGGAACATACCAG
Organism: Mesoclemmys tuberculata; assembly: GCA_007922155.1. NCBI lineage: Eukaryota > Metazoa > Chordata > Testudines > Chelidae > Mesoclemmys > Mesoclemmys tuberculata. The sequence goes on along the minus strand of ML675616.1, from coordinate 41,583,295 downwards.
CACACAATAGGAAGTACAGGCAGGCTATGCATTTGTCCTATGATTTGGACTTTAGTAAGAAGGCCCATGTTACAAAAATGATCAAGCATTGCAATTACCATTAATAACTTATCTGCAAAGTCCCACTATCCAGTCTAAACTCAAGTAATATGTCCTCCTCTGAACTTTTCTTGAAATGTGAATGAAGGCTGAATTGGTTCAAGAACATCGATATGTGGGGAAAGGGGTGTACAAACCCTGCAGAAGGAGTTAAAGAGCAGCTTGGGCTAAGGCAGCCCTGTCCCCCCCCGCCACCTGTCAGGCATGCCTATCTTGGAGTAGCAGCATTAAAAAGGAGGAGCCCAGGTCATGAGGGGTTAGCAGACCTCTCTGCACTAGCTCTTAGGTAGGAGCACCATGAAGGATGCAGTTGGTGGAGGGTTCATTTGAACACTGTGAGATAGGTCTGGCTGTGGCTTGTCAGGTACCTCCTGAAAAGGGGGGAGGCTAGGGGTATGTTTAGACTTTTGTGTTGTGCCTTTCCTCTAAGTCTGAGGAAAAAGGCCCCGAGGCAAGTCATGGTAGGAAGAAGCAAATTGTCTGAAGGAGTAGACCTTAATTGCCTGCTAAAGGAGCCCTGATCTGGAACCCAGGATAGAGGGAAGGACTGGGTTCCCCAGAATACCAGGTGAAGGCCCTGGACAAGGATCATAAGGCCTAGTGGGTCAGGAGCTGGGCTGAAGCTCTGGAACAAGGCTGTTGAACTGGAGGCTGACTTACTCTCAAAGGGGAGAGACTAAAAACTGACCTAGCTAAAGGGCCAAGTCACAAGACTAAAGGGGCCAGCAGACGACCTGCATGGCGGGTCAGTGAGACTACAGCGAGGGAAAACATGACAATGCTGCATCCAGACACAAGATGGTACACTGGCTAGTGAGTCACTTTGTCACAGGCTGCTCTCCTAATTCCTTGGATAAGACTTCAATTGGATAAGACCTCAATTTTCAGTAGATGCTAATATGCCAGACACACATTTAATAGTGTACATAAAGAGCTTCAGAATCTAGGCCCCCAGCACTTGAGCATCTGTCTGGAGGATGAGCAAGAGAGGGAGCTGGGGGAGGATTACGTAAGAGCACAGGGTTGCAGCATGAACAGAAAATCCATAGTTTTGCCCTACTACACCAGTGGAGTGGTCTATGAAGATAAAAGACTTGATATAAACAGACCATTTATGATTTAGTCAATAAACTATTCTGCTGGGCATCTTACAGATGTCTGCTACAAAATAGCACTGATAGAATATTTAAAAAATAATTTTACGTCACTGAGACTCCTAATCAGTGATGGATTTCAAAAGGAAGCCTCTCCAGCCTTCTGAAGTTAAAGCACAGCTGCTCCTCTACTTCTAGTCTCTAGATGGCTCTGAAAATCTCAGCCTAATACTATAATCTACTATTGAATTTAATTGTGTTCTATAGGAAACCAATAAGAATTTTGGCTAACCCAAAGAAAAACAAGTCTCTGGCAATCAGGATTAGAAGCAGGCAGTTCATGGCTTAAATTAATATTTTCTAATTATTGAACCATTCTGCAACTCTGCCACAGCATTGCCTTCACAAATATTGTAACATACATTTGCCGTTCATAACAACTTTTATTGGTAAAGAACTATAGAATATCACTGGATTGGGACATAGGAGATGGGACTTCTAATTCCTGGCTCTACCACATGTTTCCTGTGAGACCTTGGGTAAGTAACTTCATCTCTGTGTGCCTCACTTCCCCATCTAATATTATTTTCTTTCTCCCACCCTTTATCTATTTAGATCCCAATTTTTTTGAGGCAGTGAGATGGGGTTGAAAGACCCGACACTGGAAAGCAAGGGTTTAAGGAACAACTCTGGGTTCAAGCACAACCACATCTGCAAAGCCTGAGTAAGCTGGAGACAGGGCTTTACAAAGGGGAGCAGAGCAGTTCAGAGAAGCACTGGACAGGGGCAGAGAGCTACTCTGAGCTCTGAAGGGAAAATACTACCCAGGAGCTCATTGCTTGTGATCAGGCAATGCAGGCCTGTGAAACCTAGAGGAGAAGCAGGCAACAGAGACTGCAGCCAGAGACTGGATTAGAGCGAGTTACACAGGAAGCAAAAGGGACTGGGAGAGGAGTGGTCCAGGGGAAGGCAGCTCCTTAGCACTTTAACGTGTTGCGTGTAGCTGCCCACCATTGAGCCCTGGATCAGAGCCTGGTAGACAGGGTGGGCCTGAGCTCCCCCACCCATCCCAAGAAGACATAACCTAAGTCTTCACCTAAGTGACATGATGGACAAGGCCTTGACTGTTCAAGGGCCCAGCCCCAACAAAGTCTCTGTGCTAAGGGGGAGGACTGGAAACCCTTGGGGCAGGGATACTGAGGAATTGGACTGTGCTTTCAATGGGGAAGCGCATTGCTAAAACCCATCTTAACCATTAGGTGGCACTGTTGGTGATTATGCATCTTCTACAGGCAGAGATGGTGTTTCTTATTTGTTTGTACAGTACCTAGCATAACGGAGCCTGGATATTAGCTGGGACCTATGGACCCAACAGCAGCAACAATCATTATCCATATTTCATGATTGTCTTACTTGTATAAATTAAGAACACTCTAACCAATTTTTTCTCTCAAGATAAAAATACAACTTGGGGGCTAAAATCTTGTAGGTCAAAATTCAGGCTGGGGTGAATTTTGCTAGCAGATCAATCCCTGATAAGCATGACTAGGTCTTACTATAAATTCCTGGACAGGATTGGATCCACAAACAACCTCTGAACTATGGGGTCATAAACATTGAGATTTATTCCTTCAGAGTTCCCAGACATCATTCTTATAAATATCGTTGGGAAGTAAGCATGCGTATGGAAAAAAACAGACCTTTGAAAATATATTAACTATGTCATTGTTTACATTGGACTTGTGGCAAACATCATTCGTTCTAAATGAAACACCCAAATCAAATGTTTTTGGGCTTGACAATAGTATATAAAAGTCTACATTACCTTTTTTTTTTTTTTGGTTCTCTTATTGATAAAACTTTGTTTCTACCCTTAACTAGAAAAAACTTGCCAGCTCATGTTTATGCAAAACAGAATTTTTAGAAGAGGGGAAAAAAAGATGTCCTGTAACATCAGAAGAAATGATCAAAGGACTAGTGGCAACGTCTTAAGGCTTTTATCAAAGTAGTGAGGGAATGCATTAAAGCAACAATATATGTAGCTTACATGTGATATAACTATCAAACCCAATACTATGTTTGATGAACATAGGTGGGTGCATGACTCAAATGTGCTTTGTTTTAAAGATAGACTCGAAATATGGCCTTTCTTGAAAAACTGAAAGAAATCTGAGAGGAATATAGGATTAAGTCCTCTGGTGTCAATCAATGTCGCTGTACGAAAATCAATGGAACTAAAGTGACTTACACCCGCTGAGAAACTGGCCCTTTTTTTTTTTTTAAAGAACCAGTATGTGTAGCTACAGGATACACAATTCTTTTGATGAATATACATTCCATCCACTTATGCATCCATACAGGGGTTTTGGAACGATGTACTAGAATCTTGTCTTTATAAACAATGTTTGCAAACTCAGTGGATCTCGCTGCAAGAGTGATGAAACTTGTACCGGTTTTGCATTTTGGTGCAGATGTGCAAAAAACTGTCTAACCTCCATCCCCAAATGTAACTTGACTCCTTTCAGGAATATCAAAAGCTTCACCAATTCACACTAGAAGTGTGTCATCCACTATTCATTATTTGTCATGAAAACCCTGCAGCCCAGCTTCAGAAACAACTCTTGATCAGCCACGTGAGTAAATGAATTATGCACAATCTCAGCGCTATCCTAAAATTAACGGAATCATTTTCCGTATAAAGTGTGTGCATGGTGGAGGCAGGGGATGTTCTTTAGTCTCTTGCGCAGAAGTAGAGACCAGAGACTTGTTCCTTTCAAATTTAGGGTTAGAGCATGCCCGTACAAGCTGCACAGGAGCACCACCGATTATGAATCATGCCTGAGAGAGACCGTTCCTCTCCTACTCCAAGGAGATAGTAATGTGCTAGTAGCGTCAATTAGCTTCAAGCCCACAGACCATGGGCTCCAGTCCCAGCTCTTCCATTGCCTGCTGTTAATATTCCTGATCACTTCACTACCCTTATTATGAACCAAGGTTTCATACACTAAGTAATTGTCATTCACCAGTTTCACACCTAAAATAACGGAGAAAACACTGGAAATAAAACCCAGACCTCCAGTAGAGCAGAGCTAAGTCTCACCCACTTTGCCACACAGACGTTCAGAAGGAGCATGGCAAATTACATGCTTGGACATATACAGTGTGGCTCCATATCACACTGTAGCAACAAGACAAATTAGGACAGATTTATGGATTCTGCACCTGCTGCTATACAAAGATCTGAATCTTTATCTTTAGAGATAGCAAATCATTTTTTACATCTAGAGATCTTCGATTTACCTTCTCAGTTGATTCAGCTAAGCTGTCTGTAACCACTAGACCATGCTCCTCTTCCAGAGAAAGGAGTGGAAAACAAGAATCCTGATGCTCAGCAATCCACTGCTGTCTCCTTGTGTAACTCACTGGCCCTGTGAGTCTCCCTGAATGAACTGATCCACACAGAGAACAACAGCATGCATCTGTCGTACCAATGGCTCCTTCCGTGCTGCCAGTCTGAAGGTTGTGGGTTAATATTCTGTTGATAACCCATGCGGGGGTGAAAAAGAAATTGTGGGTAACAGTTAGTGTAAGGACCTGGGAGTAACAGTAAGATTGATGTATCCAGAATTTTATTGTCAAAGATTGTATCCAGAAGTGAACTTGGACATGTGCTAATGCTTGTTTTACTGCAGCATGTGTATTATTTGTATTTAGGTCATGAGAATTCTGCCCCCCACAGTGGGGCGTGCTAGACTTTGAGACAGACAGCAAGTGGTGGGAGATTTTTGCATTAGGTTCTGAGATCGGAAGACCCTGCCTATGCAAACTCCCAGGAGGTCAGAACTTGATTTAATAAACTTCCATTTCTAGAAACCAAGTGTCCTCCTTTAAGTTGTAACGTGACTTCTTATGGGGAACCAGATGCTTCAGGGTGCTGCCAATGAAGTATAGAGCCTTTCCCTTGTAGACAGCCACTTTGAATACTGCCTAGCTCAGTGGAGATTAAGAACTGCACCTATTTAATGGGTGGTTGATAGCCCTAGATGAGATGAGTTTGGCAAGTCCCAATTGCAGTTACCATTTCACAAACTCCCCACTAGATTTCAAGTTCTTTGGGACAAGGACTACTTTTTACCTCTATGATTATTTACCTGTACTGAGGTAGTACCTAAGAGCTCTAGTTGTCACCAGGATCTCATTGTGCTAGGCACTGTACAAACAGAGAACAAAATGATAGCCCCTGCCCCAAACAGCAGTGTGCTTATAGAGGGCCTCGCCCAAGGGGGGATCCAATCTCAACTGCATCCTCTACTGAGAGCCTCCTGCAGCAGTGGACCAAACCAAGCGTGCAAGAGTTGGTCACACTGTAACTGACACACACAGGGAGTGTGTAGGGGGAGGAGAGGAACTGGTTTTGCGTTGTCTGGTTTTTAACTTTTGTTTGAAATCCTGTGATTTTGAGTAGAAGGGGGGACGGACTCATGATTTTAAGCTCTAGGGATTGGGAGCACCGCAATGCTCATTTGCAAAAAACCCTGACAGCCTCATTCCATAACAAAAGTCTTAATGATATTTATAACTCTTTTGTTACACCTAAGGAAGAGGTCTGCAAAATATTCCCTTTCTAGCCCACATATCTGCTTCCATCTACCAGGGCATGCAGCTCACGTGCCAGATCTCACTTGCAATAATCAACACAGTTGTGAATTAACAAGGAGGTGAAAAGGATTGAAAGGCTGGGAACACACATTCAGTAACGTTAATTGTCTATTGCTGCATAGTCCTGCAGTGCTCCCCGAAAGTTACGTTTTAGAAACATTCAGGCAGACGTCCAGCAGAGAGCATGATACTCTTTTAAGTAGATTTATACATGTCCCTACAACCACTAATGAAATAATGTCAACTTTTTATGAATATTCAGTGTGCTTTTGTTAACCAAAAAAAAAAAAAAAGGGACTAACAATAGCTAGCCGCTATGCAGGTTGGCACCAACTGTTCACCCTTTCTCACAGAAAAAATAATTGTATGTGAATTGTAGCACTCATGAAAGTGAGATTGCTATAGGTATAATGCAGCCTGGCAGACCCTGTGAAGGATTCTCCACACACCTCAGTCCTTACCTGCAGCACTACAGTTATTCAATTACTGGGGCTTACCTCTATCATCCATAAAACCTTATGCAGTGGTTTTGTGATAAGGATAAATGCCTGCTTAGGACAAGATTAATATCCCCAAATCTATTTCATTTGCAAGACGACAGGAGGTTTCTGAACCCAGGTCTCCAGATACGAATGTCTTCTATAAGCTACAGCAATATCTAGCTCACAATAACATCTAGCAAAGAAAAATTGCTTTTATATACCTTTGTAGACTTGTACAGACCCAATCTACCAATGAAATACTAGTAAGACTTCATCATATTTAGTGAAGAGGCTGTAAACATATCTAAACAAAGTACTGTAAGCACAAATACACTGACTTGTGTCTAAGTATGCTGCTGTCCTTTTCTGGATCGACACACAACTGTTCAACTACTTATTACAGGCCTTGTTCTTCAATCAGCTTAAGAACCTTCTGTTGCGCAAGCGGTAGGGCTTCTGCTTTTTGGTGCAGGAGGACCTGAATGCTGTTACTGCAGAGCAAGAGGCTATGGCGTGAAGCCCAGTGATACCCATGCATTCCTGTGTAGCCATAGACTAGTAATAATATAATATCAAGGACTTCATCAATCAGAAAGCGTTTCCCCACTATTCAGACACATGCATTCAGTGATATCATCTATGGACTATGCCACATGTGGGTGTAATTTTAGCATATGTCATTTCTACTTTGCCTGGTGAAATGCAAATATCCACAGTGTTCCCAAAGCGAAGCAGAAGAAACAAGGGCAAATAAATTTTTTCATGTGTTTCAAACATTACAAGGCAGGCCCTACTTTTTTTTTGGGGTAACCACAACCACAATGTCAGTGCAAAAGGTCTTCAGGAGGGGAATGCATGTTCTTTTTGAGTGTCCTATAACTTATTTATAGGAGATAAAACTTTCATTTGAGATTTACCAATTCCACGTTTGCAGGATGAAGGAGAAGAAAGGGGGGGGGGAAGACTTGTTCAAAACATGTCAAACTTTCATGAATTTCCAAATGGATCTCATACACCTATCAGAATTCTGCCACATGACTCAGCAAGCCAAATTATATTGCATTTGTTTAAGAAGGATATAATAGCTTATTCATCCTATAAAATATAAGAACCAATCACCTCTGATTTAAAGCCCCAGTTGTTACTGATTGCTTTGGATCTCATGCTGGCCACCATTTTGCATGAATACCCTTCTTGAACAAATACTTCTCCCTTCAACCCCATCTCTGACACGGTGTCAATAAGAAATCAACCAATCACTGCATGATTGCATAAGGATGGGAAGGCACAAGGGATTCCCCTTACAAATGTGCATCTGTATTGGTTCCCAGCATAATCCCAATCTTTGACACCTGGTCTGCAAGGAGCAGGAAAATATAGACTGGACAGTGGTCCAAAGAGGGAGGTCAGAGTGGTTTCAGGGTAAAGCTATAACCATGATCCCCATCAGCTAGCAAAGGAAGTCAGATGCCAACCAATGTGGCATGTTTAGAAATATGGAGGCCTCTTTTGAAAATGAGCATCTAAAACCAATCAAATGGCCCAAAAATTCAAATTCAGGCCTGATTTTTCAGAGATGCTGAGCACCTTCAACTCTCATTGACTTCAAATGGAACTATTTCAACATGTGTTCAGCATTGTGGCATCTAATACACATTTGATTGATCTTAGACCCATGTTAATGCACTCTGGGAATAAATTACTTCTGAATTGTTTAATCCTAATTAAATTAATAGCATATTATTTCTCAGAGATTCCTTGTTTGATACATGAGTTACATAGTGAAATTCATTAGATTTGCCTTGGTTCAATTCCATAAAACATTTAACTTCATACACACACCAAAACAATACTTTTTAAAAAAAACAAATTACGTATCACTGACATTAACGGTAGCACACAAAGACCATTAAAGTAAATCAGAGGCTTTCCTTTGTTCTCAATTGACTTTGGATTAGTTTCTAAATCTTTTGCAAGCAGTAACTTTCTCATTCTGTAGAGAGGCAAGTATGTTTAGAAAATGCCAAGGTTATCAAAAAAAGCTGTGTACTTTGTTCTTTAGTGTACGAAAAAGGAATGCAACTGTTTTCAAGTATGCTGCTCCCTGACAAAAACCTGTCTTTTGGAAATATCTAACTTAAAGTAAACATCATTTGTTTTTGTTCAAACTGTGGGGTCTATTCTGAAAGCACTAGTTATTTTGCATAAATGTCACAATTCTTAAGAGTTCACCAGAAATTATACTGTTATATTATCCTGATCTTTGCACAATAGCACGTGAGCTATCACTGCTACTATTCTTAATGGTCTTTGTCCAAAGGCATGAATTTAAAAAGTCACGCTATGTCAGATCCCATAATTGAACATGAGAACCATACCTAATGCAACACCCAGTTCACTTTTGTGTGATCAAGCTACATAAAGCAGCCTTTTCAGTTGGCCTTGCATTGAAGAGTTTGATACTTCAGAACCAACTTCCTGTGGTGAAACTACAGGTCTGTCTGGCCAATGTAACTTGCTTTTTCCTGGTAGGTGGGCTACCATTTGTTAACCCCTGCTGTTCATTCCAGCTTTAATGATTGGTTCTTGGTCCAAAGTGAACTGTCCTTAGAAAAGGATGACAGGTTTCGAGTTAAGGGATAAATCCTTTCCTGTGAATTAGGCATCAACCCACCCCCTGGAACTAATGATACTTGAATCAACTCTCCACTCTCTCACTCTGAGGTTTTGGGGTCACCTGGCTCAGTCACTTGTGCGGAACTGTAAGTCTATTGAGGTTTTGGGACAAGGTAGGCCGAGCCCATTAATGACTTCATGAGCTAAGTGGGCAATCAGAACACACATTATTACATGTCTGTGAAAAGGGGTGATTGCCAGAGATAGTAAAGGGACATGAGAAAAGGCATACTAAATCAAACCATTGGTCTGTCCAATACACTGTTCTTTCTCTGACAGTGGCAAATACCAGGTGATCCAGAGGCAGATGTAAGAAACCTTAACACAGACAACTATGGGATAACCTGTCCATAGTGAAGTTTCTTGCTAACTCCTAGCCAACTCCTGAAACGTGAGTATATATCTTTGCTAAAAAAAAGTCTTGTTCTAATGTAATTGTAGATGCTTTTAAAAATGGAATCTGGCTAACCTCTTGGCTCCCAAGATATCTTGTAGCAAAGAATTCCACAGGTTATATTGTGTTATGTAAAAAAAAAAGTTTATTTTTACCTATTGTAAATGTACTGCTTTTCCATTTAATTGGATGTCCCTTTTGTTCCTCTTTGATGGAGTAGGGATGAAGAAGAAAGTTACCTCCCAGCCATCCTGCAGCTGCCAGCCCCATCTGTCTTTGGAAATAACCTATTTTAATTAAGTTGTTGTCATTTTCCAAACATTAAGTAGCAACTGTCGTCACTGGTGCGTGCTCTTGACAAACTTCATAACATATGAACAGAACATGTTTCTACTCAGTTTAAATTTAAAATAATATCTAATTGCGATGATATGAACCCAGAGACAGCAATGTAGAAAAAATAATGAAACTACTGGAGTTAATGTAAAAGAAAGGCTTCAAGATTAAAGCCCACTGAAAAAAATGGTTGTGTCATATAAACAGTTAACTTTAAACAATATTCAGATAAACAGTATGTGAATTGTTTCAATTCCTCTCATACATCAATAGTAAATTCATTCCGGTAATTCCAGAAATTAAATTTAAAGAATTAAGTTTTATCATTATGTATGAAGTTACATTATTAAATATAACAGGAACTCTACAGTTTAGAACTAACCCTGTTGAAAGGCTTTTTATCATTTAAATATGATTTTTGGGGGGCGGTGGGTACCTCTGCTGACTGCTATTGCATGCTGTTTCATCTTTAATTTAACCCTTTGAGCATTTTGCAGCCTGCATCTTGGAAGATGAGTTGTGGGCATCAAAGAGAAAGCTTAGTTGATTAATTCAGTTTGGTTAGAAAGTAGGAATATTTCAACTTCCTGTCCTGTTAATAACTATAAGGACAAACTAGGATTCCTGTTGGTGTTTATAATTAGTTAGACATTCTTTCAAGGATTTCACTGTACAATGCAATAAGCTGCAAACTCAGGCACGGAATGATCTATAGGCAGTAGATGTGGGTTGCGAACGACACCCCTTTGCGCCTGAGGGAGCCATGGCCACTGACAGAAAGATTTATCCCTGGATTAAGACAGACAATATTTGGAGTTTGGCTCTTCCCAGGGAATCTGGCAAGGGAGAGCAACTTTTAAGGGGTTCTTCTTGCAAAGTGATGGATGCCTTCTAGATTTCTCAGAGCAGCCCCAGCATCAGTAACCTGAATGGGAAGTGAAAACAACCAAGAGCCATTGAGCTCCTGGTAGAATCAAACCCTAACGTGCCCAGTGCTCCATAGGAGCTCTGCTGATGGAGGCTTCCAAGAATATCCTGGGAAAGAACAAATCCCATTGTGCTCTCTGGCTATAATCCTTCCTCAGCCACCTCCATTTTGAGATCTTCTTTCTTCCCTAGCACTGTGGAACCTGGTGGGCCCCTTACCCCACTATGATGGAGCACAGAAACTTCATGCCAGCAGAAAAAAAGTTAAAGAGAGCCTATGGGCCCGGCAAGCCCCACTCTGCTATACCTGCAGCCAGTGCCAGGACTGGAGAGGGAAGAAAAGGAGAGAACCTGGCTCTGCTCAGCTCAGGGCTGACTGAGGAACAGGTGAGATGTAGTACTGCTTCTCTCCACAGGAGGGGAGTTTCTCTACAGGCCTGAGAACTGGGACAACAGCACTGCTGGCTGACCGAGAGATTGTTAAGGACACTGGGGGGCACCCAGCAGTGAGTGAACTTTACTCTCTTACTATGAGGGCATTGTGAGGCTAGGCCCCCTCCAACTTTGTATCTGCCTCTGCCCAGAGGGATTTCTGGCTGTGGCAGGATGCTGCTAAAGATCCAGAAGGGGGGGGGGAGTGGATGCTACTCCAGGTGAGACACTACAGACAGTATGGACTACTGGGGGCCCTGCCCAAACTGAAGGGACATAGGTAGGGAGTAGCCCAGGCAGGCGACTTAGGCTGTTTGCTAGGAGGACCCTGCCACTATTGTGTCACACAGGCCCTGGGCTGGGCCTTAGGGGGAGAGAGAGTCTGGGTCTACCTACAACATCCCCTTTAAGGGCTGAGGCCAGAAAATTCCTGGTCTAAAGACAGGAATCAGGCCCTCTGCTGCCCAGTTAAGGACATCAAGTGTGCTAACTGCTAGGCTGCCCAGTCCTCCGAGCACCCTGTGACACAACCTTAGATAGACTTACTACCACTGAGAGCCCTGCACCCTTGGTTACATCAGCAGAGGCTGGACTATTCCAGGGCTGAAGCTAAACAGGTACCCTGAGGTTGGCATTTTGTAAAATTTTAGCTACTGTTTTTCATCATCCTTCAATGCTTTCACACCAATGCGTTAGAGAGACAATTCTTTTCTAATCAGCTAACTAAAGCTGCATTTATCTTCTATGAGGGACAATCCCTAACTTTTCAGCTTGGACCTATCAGGCCAGATCCTCAGCTGGTATAAATCAATGTAGCTCCATTGAGGTTAAAGGAGCTACAGCAATTTACACCAGCCAAAGAGCAGGCCACTTATGTTTTACCTTTGTTTTATAGACTGAAATTATGATACTATAAAAAGCACTTCAATAGGTACCAAAGTTCTGTAAAGAAGAGAGCCCTAGAGTTAGTAACTAAAACTGACCAGAGGCTACCTTTGTTATTCATTTAAAAGGGCCAACAGTGCAGAAACAGAAAAGAAATAGCATGAACCATATCCTAGATCACAGTTTCTCAATCTGTGGTACGCGTACCCCTGGGGGTACACGAGACACAGGTAGGGGATACTCGGGGGGGAAAAAAGAGAGAAGTCAGCTCCCAGCTGGGAGGCAGGTAGCAGCTGCTACAGTCCCAGGAAGCCCGGCTGCAGCTGCCTGCTTCCCGCTGGGTCCCAGCTGAGAGGCAGGCAGCAGCTGCCGGCTTTTCGGAAAGGCGCTCAGCAGCCACCTGCTTCCTGCCAGCTCCCAGTTCCCAGCTGGGAGGCAGGCAGCAGCCACCCATATCCCGCTGGGTTCCAGCTCCCAGGTGGGAGCCCGGTGGCAGCCTCCTGCGTCTTGGGAGCTGGGCTCGCAGCTGCGTGGCAGCCATCCGCGCCCGGCTCCAAGCCGAGGGACAGTCTCCAGTGCCCTAGCTTGAAAACTGGCAGCAGCTGCCTGCCCTCATCCCTGGGTCCCAGCCAGCACGGAAGCCTCCTCTGCTCACCTCAGAGTGGGTGGCAGTCACCCACCTCCCAGGCTGGCAGACAGGCAGCCGCCGCCTGCAAGCTGCCCAGGTGGCAGTCCTCCCTGGCTCAAAGCCCAGTGCCCAGAAAACTTGCCAATTTCACAGCTGTAGCTAAGCAGTGAAATTGACAACTATGACAGCCCCAGATTTTACCAGTTACCCTCTCTCTCTCTCTCTCTCTCTCTCACCTCTTTCTCCTCTCAAATTTATGACAAAAAATTTGGCACGCCACACATTGCACAGCAGTTTATATCCCGCAGCATTGGCATGCCACTCAAAGCCTCCTACCTTTGGCCAACATCATCTCTAGCTCAGGTACATACTTGAGTTGTGCACCCTGGTGTAAAAGTGGTAACCCTACCCAGACTAGATCTCACATCTGTCATATCATGGCCTTATATACTCAGCCTTTCTTCCAACATATGGCTCCCATTAGTCTGTAAATGTCAAATCCCATGGAAAATTGAGTGTTGGGGTACTTATTCACAGTTTCAGAAGTTAGGGGGTACTTGCTCCTTAAAAGATTGAGAAAAACTGCCTTAGATGCTCAAAGTTGTAGAATGTCCTATTTTTAGAAATTATCTTTAAATAAAATTCCAGCCCCAAAATTATAGAATGATGGAATCTATTAAGAAGATGGAATCTACTGGAGTCTCTTTAGACTAGTGACAGGCAAACATCAACCGCTTCACCCCAAAATATTTATTTAAACCTTATCAAAGAAAAGCAAAAACACTTAAGTTATTCCTACCCAAGAGTTTCACAGACTATCCTTTCTTTTCTCTCTCTCTATTAGACTCTGAGCTTTTGGGGACAGGGACTGTCCTTGTGTATCTTCTATAGCAGCAGCTTTCAAACCTTTTCATAGGACAGACCACGTTTCAATACAAAGGGGTTGCCTCTTTGGCACTCACATAACCCCTCCATTGGCACTCACATAACATCCTAGTAGCAACTACAGTAATTGTGCCTTTGTACAAAAACAAAAAAAGTGTCTTATGGAGTTGTAGCTGTCTTTGAATGAACTTTCACTGATAGAAATATGGAGGAGAATGAGAACCATGTGATCAGATAGTTCTCCAGGGTCGGTGCACTAGTTTGAACCTCCATTCTACAGCACTCAGCACATTCAGCATGTAACAAACATTAAGATAAAACAAAACTATACATATTTATTGGGCTTAATTCAAACTTGGTTCAAGTGAGAACAATTCCAGTAAAGGCCAGGGAGTTTAAGTGGTTTGCAGCACAGAACCATTTGGCTCGTTGTGTCTGCAAAACTGAAAGTATTGTGAAAGTTTGGCTATCTTGGAATATTTTTAATACTTCTGTTTACAGTTAGGCTGCAAAATCTAAAAAAAGCAGATTTTTTTTCCTGCTATTTTGACAACTGTTTCCAGCCCTGGCTGGAACCAGGAAATGCAGAAGTTTGTGTGGAAAGTGAAAATAAATAAGTTAGATTTAACTTAAGTAAATAAAAAAGTGAAACTTAAATAAATTAGATTTACGGTAATAGGGAGGGCACTAGACTAAGACTCCTGAGCTAGGAAACCTGGGCTGTACTTCCAGGATGCCACTGACCTTTTAAATGATTCTGGGCAACCCAATTTGCCTGTTTCCTCTCCCACCCTTTGTCTGTGTTCTCTATTTAAATTCTAAGCTCTTCAGGGCAAGGATAGCCTCTTACTATGTATTTGCAGCTTCTAACACAATGAGACCCTGATGGCAGTTGGGACATTGAGTTATTACTTTTCCAAACCTTAAAGCTTTTGTTAGTTTGGCTGAACTTACTTTCTCTGAACAAATTCACTCATCATTTCTTTACAATGCACCTAAAAAGCTAAAAATGCCTTTGTATTATAAGTAAGGTCAGAAGTAGTGGATCTATGGTGACCCCCGCTAAAGCATAGGCCAACACAACAGAGCAAGTTGCTCAGGAAGAGGAAGGATGATCTCTTGCCTTGGCACTGCGCACTAACTCCACAGAAAACTGAGCCGTACACAAACTTTCTCTGCTCTCAACTTGTTTTTTTGTTTGTTGTTTGCTAAAGAACCAAGACAAGAAATTATTTTTTTCATAAAGCAAGTGTAATCTGGGACTTGTGTTACAACTTCCCCATCCCACGCTTCAGATTTGCTGCCCACCAAACTTCAAGTGACCATGTTTGAACTTGCCCACATAGACTCAAACACCTCGCTGAAGACTTAACAGGCCATTTATGTGCGCGGTTGCTTGATTTGCATGTGACAATTGTCGTTTTGCAACAGGAACAGCTATTTCTTGCAAGTGCACCTTTTATCAATATGATTTACATGGTTTGCCCCATAATTTTGACAATCTCTGCCAGTGGTTCTCAACCAAGGGTACTCACACACCTGGGGGCATGCAGAGTTCTTCCAGGGGGTGCATCAATCATCCGGATATTTGCTTAGGTTTACAACAGACAAATCAAAAGCACCAGCAAAGTCACTATAAACCACCATTTCATCCAGATGACTTGTTTATACTGCTTTACATTCTCTACACTGAAATGTAAGTGCGATATTTATATTCCAATTGATTTATTATATAATTAGATGGTAAAAATAAGAAAATAAAATTTGAAAATGAGAAAAGTAATAGTGTGCTAGGACACTTTTGTATTTTTATGTCTGATTTTGTAAGCAAGGACTTTTCAAGTGAGGTGAAACTTCGGGGGTTCACAAGACAAATCGGCCTCCTGAAAGGGGTACAGTAGTCTGGAAAGATTGCAAGCCAATTTTGTACATCTGTATTGAAGGCAGTGTAGAATCATAGCTTGCACTCTCCATGTTCATATGCAATAGTAAAAGCATAATCTGGTCCTATTTCCAAAGTGCCAGCACAGTGCTAGGAGCTTGACAAACAGGAATGAATACAAGGTTCCCTAGTTTAGGATTTACAATCTAAACAGGCTACGTGTATATGAGGGACATATGAGCAACAACAACAAAATAGCTGTGAGCAAAGCATGCAAATCCTGAAACCCTGCCAGTTTGTTGTGCAGATCTTGCTTTAGGATAGCTTTGCAATGCTTCACTGGTGCACAATTGCCCAAGTCTTCTTACTCAGGCCCCTCTGTGCAGAGGGATGTTCAAACAGCAGTTAGTGCAGGAGGGATGGCTATTGGGAAGAAGGTGTAGCCAGAGTATCCCCATGCTCTAGTTATCCATAGCTTCCAGAACCTCCCCTTAGGGCTGTAGGAAACGGTCACAATTTGGAGCAGAGGACTAGACCAGCACATATCAGCCCAAGACTGGCGCTGTGCAGAGATCATTTAAAGTCACCTTTGCTCCCCTGCTACAGCCCAAGCTCAAAATCTGAATGATCAGCTTCTTTAAATTGCAATGTTTCAAATGCATTTGCAATTCCCACCTTAACATGTGTAAACAACGTGTGAAATTAACAGATAAGAATTCTGTAAGAGTTGTTCTTCCTATCACTAATCGTCACCTTTGGAGTCTCCTGTCAGCTCAGGTGCTGAACATTCTTGAAATTCAAAGGTCTGCAGTATGCTTAGTCTCTTTATATGTAAATCAAATTTAAACAGATACAATTTAAAATGCAATGTGTGTTAGAACCTAAAGTTATCATTCTTCAATTTTGCTTCCTTCCAGAAGCACTCAGAACAAAGAGCATCAGGTTTGGATTAAATTACCAGACTGTGCTCTGGTTTGTTCGTCTGATTTTACAGGGTCTATTAGAGAAATCTTGCATCCTAAATGTGAGATTCTTCTAAAAATCTTTAAAGGTATTGTAACACCAATCCGTAATTTTTAAAAAGCATATGGAAGACTAATGCTAAAATTAGCTTTTAAGAAATTACAATTAGTGTTCATAAATTGCTGTACTAAGAACGTCATATATTGAATCTGAAACAATGTGCAAAATGCACATTTGTCACAGAGTGACTGGTTCCCTTAAGAGTGAATAGGGGCCAGTGTACCTGGACTGATGAGCTGCTGCCCAATAAGGATAAAATTCGGGTGCCTTCCTTTAAGCAAGGGGGAGATAGCTGCAGGTGGTTATTGGCAGATGTCTGTGGTGTCTGCCAACAGCCACCTGCAGCTGTCTCCCCCATGATGAGACACAGGTGCCTTCCCTTAAGCCCTACTGGGCAACCAGTAGTCATTCTAAATGCACGGGGACTCTGCTCTTTCTTAAAGGAACCAGTCACTCTGACGTACACAATTTTCCCAAATGTCCTGTTTCGTTGTTCTAAACTTACAGGACCAGATCTTCAGCTGGTGAATAAGCATAGTTCCATTAAAATCAGACAGCAGCATAGACATTTGTTGGATCTAGAACAGCGTGACAGACTGTAATTTTATGTTTATCCTTTTTACAAGCCTATGATAAACTTTGTACAAAGTATGTCTTGTGAGGTGGTATTCGAAAACTCAGATTCTGCTGAACATTATTGCCTTGGTAAAACATCTGTGGCAACATTGTATATAAAGTTATAAAATTCTATTGTCTAAAGCATGTTCCAAGTCTGAGAAAACAACTTTATACCAGTTCCCCACAATCAAGTAGACTATCACCTGGTTAAGTGGCAATTCTTTGGCAGGAAGTAGGGAGTGAGGGAGAAATGTAAATATTAGCAAAGAAACAGCCGGGGATGGAGGGGTTCCTGTTACCCAGTCCTCTTATCTTCTGAACCCCAGCTGGAGATGATCTTCAAAGGGAAAAGAGTACTATCAGAAATGACAAGAGAAGCCCCAAAACAATCCTCTTTCTGCTTATGGCATCAACGAAAAACTGAAGAAACATTGAACTGAGGGAGAGATCCTGTGTGAAGGAGCTTAGCCAGTAAAAGCATGCGGTGAGAAAAAACTTCTCTTTTAATTCATTAAGTATTAACTATTCATTAAGGTATTACTTTGCATTGTCCCTGTTATTTCTTGGTAACCAATTCTGATTTATGCCCCATTGCTTGTAACCACTTTATCTTTCTGTAGTTAAGAAACTCGTTTTGTTATTTACCTCAGCCAGTGTGTTTGGAAACCTCCTTTTGAGATAACAGGGTTTAGGCATATTTTCTATTACTGAAATAATTAGCTTTCTATGAACTTATATTCCACAGAAGAAAAGAGCTGGGCAGTACAAGATGCACATTTATGGGGACAAGTTTGGGACAGGGAATTTGCTGGTTTCACACTGCAATATAGTCCAGGAGTGGCTGTCTAGAAACACTCTTATAACCCAGCTGCCAGTAATTTGCATGCTAGAGGCTGTGCGTGAGCAAGACCAGGGGTGGTTGCCCTCACAGCAAAGCAGTGTAACAGGCACCCCAGATTGGAAAACTGAGAGGACACAGCTGTCCAACAGTCCTGATTGTACCCAGGGGAATGTCACAACCACCAGTGGGAGTTAGGCACCTAGACCATTCTGAAAATGCCCTCAGCACCTACCTGCATCTCTAGATGTCTAAATAACTTTGAAAATATAGCGCTTAGGAGACTAACTTCCACTGACTTCTGTGAGACTTACGCTCCTAGGCCCAGATTTTTTAAAGGGGTTTGTGCGCTCAGACTTGCAACACCTAACTGATTTAGGAGCCTACATCTCCTTTTCAAAAGGAATTTAAGCTGTTAGATGCTTGGGTCCTAAATCCATTAAGCATTGTAATGCTGAGCACAGCAGTGCCTAAATAGCTTTACAAAACTGGACCTAAGTCACTTTTGAAAAGGTGACTGAAGCTCCTAAGTAATGTAGCCACTTTTGAAAACTTTACCTTAAATTGATATTTAGGCAACTAATTTAGTGGTCTGATCTTCAGAGCAGTTCAGTCCCTTCAGTTTCCACTGAAGCCTGTTGGAGCTTTGGCTCTATAACTCAACTGACCAACAGGACACTGATTTTAGGTGTCAAAACATATATTTAGGAATAAATATCTGCATAATCAGATAAGTGATTTAGGAATACAAGCCACACTGACTTTCACTGAGAATTGCACTACTCTTAAGTCACCTAACTGCCTTTGAAAATCCCATCCAAGGCACTCAATATTAAGCACTCAAGTTGGAAAAAAATTGGCCATGACTTTGGAATCAATAAGATGAATTATTAAACTACTAGATTCTCTAATTAGTGATTATAGCTTTCTCTATTTTATGGTTTTCTTTTTCCCTTCAAAAAACAAGTTATGCAGTCAGTATGCATGGTAGAGGATTTAAATTATAATCTCTCTTCATACACCTTTGCATATAAAGACGTGTATATATACATAATGGTCATATATTATATTCCATAACAGACATTCTAAAATTTATAATGAAATATAACGTGCAAGTGATATACACACATACAAATATACACATACTTGGAAGGATTAGATTTTTATTCATAAACATCAGTTTGACCACAGACACACAAGCTGACTAAAAATATTTCTGCCTACGACAGCCACAATTTACATCTAAGCAAAGTAAGAAAAATGTGGCTTGAGCATTTTTTGGAGTTTGATTTTAAGGGTATTTGTATATTATGACATATGATGTTGACAATTTGTATTTTAACTATTATAAAGCTTTAACTTTTTTAATCCCAACATTTGTAATTAAATAATTGTCTGTCATACACATGCACTCACCCCCATGATTCCTGCAACTGTGGAAAATTTAAATTGATAAAAAAAATAAATGCTTAAAACCCATAATTTGACACAACTGAATTTAAATTAAAAGTTAAAAAAAAAAAAAGCTTAAAAAGAAACAGCCATCAAAATTATAAAAAATATACTAGAAAAGTGTGTGTTTGTGTACGTGCTGTAAGCTGTTACTTGAATGTAGACTTGCTTTGAATATGCAGACAAACATTCCCGATTTACCAGTTTTGCATGAGTAAGCAATGAAAGATCAGACCCTGCATCGTAATGTTACTGCTTCATAAAAAAAATAATTTTAGCAAACTGGGAAACATAATCTTCATGTCTCCTCAGTAAGTAGGTATGACAGGTTAATAGCCTCGCTTAACCCCTGTTAGTTATGGTGCAATACAGCAGTCCTAGAGGTACAATAGTTTAATTGTGACATGATCTAAATCCAGGGACATTGAAAGTAACTTGTTAATCAATCAGTTCCTGTCACAGAAGAGCACAGCAAGTTCAGCTACAGTTAAAGCACAAGCATATAAATCAATTACTAATGTCTAAACAATTAAACACTGTTCTGTAGTTAGTACTCCCCTAGAGCCAGAACCTGGAACCAGAGTCCCTGCTTTTAAGAAAGGGGAAAGTGATCTGGGAAACTACAAACTAACAGACCTGATCTCAATTGCATGCAAGGTCTTGGAACAAATTCTGAAAGAGAAAATAGTTAAGGACATAGAAATAAATGGTCACTGGGATAAAATATATGGTTTAACCAAAGGTAGATTGTGCGAGACCAACCAGATCTCCTTCTTTGAGAAGATAAGTGATCTTTTAAACAAAGGAAATGCATTAGATCTAATCTTCCTGGATTTCAGTAAGGCATCTGATACAGTTCCACATGGGGAACTTATTAGTTAAGTTGGAGAAGATGGAGATTAATACAAGAATTGAAAGGTGGCTAAGGAACTGGTTAAAGGGGAGACAACAATGGGTCATACTGAAAAGCGAACTGTCAGGCTGCAGGGAGGTTACTAGGGGTGTTCTCCTCAAGGATCAATCTTGGGATTAATCCTATTTAATATTTTTATTCATGACCTCGGGCACAAAAAGTGAGAGTGGGCTAATGAAATGTGTGGGTGACACCAAGTTGGGAGGTATTGCCAATACGGAGGAGGACTGGAATATCGTACAAGAAGATCTGTATGACCTTGAAAATGGGAGAAACAGAAATGGAATTAAATTAAATTAAGGTCATGCATTTAGGGACTAATGGCAAGAATACTTCCTATAAGATGGGGATGGATCAGTTGGAAGCGACAGGGAGAGCTCCAAGTTACTACAAAGAATTCCTTCCTAGATGGCTGGCTGGTGGGTCTTGCCTATGTTCTCAGGCTCTAACTGAATGCTCTATTTGGGGTCAGGAAGGAATTTTCCCCCAGGTCAGATTAGCAGAGAGCCTGGGTTTTTTGTTTTTGGGGTTTTTTTTGCCTTCCTGTGCACCATAGGGGTCACTTGCAAGCTTAAATTTGTGTAAATGGTGGATTCTCTGTCACTTGAAGTCTTGAAATCATGATTTGAGGACTTCAGTAACTCAGTCAGAGGTTTTAGGTCTATTGCAGGAGTGAGTGGCTAAGGTTCCATGGCCTGCAATGTGCCGCAGGTCAAACCAGATTATCATGATGGTCCCTCCTGGCCTTAAAATCTATGAGAGTGCAACCTAACTGGCTGGGCCATGTGCTCTAGATCCCCACAGGGATGGAACAGCAGCTTCTGGTGCTGCATTTGTTCAACTGGCTGGTATGCTCCATTTACAAGGAAGAAGATCATCAAGAGGCTTCACACTCCCTGCCTCCCCCCCAGGAAGCACTTAAGGATCAGAGGTCCGCAATTCCCCTTCTTCCACAGAAGAAGCATCAGCTTTACTTGATCTGAGGCCCAGTGCTGTCTGAAGACCTAGAAAATGGGAACAGGATTTGGGCCTTGAGAAACAAGGAGAGACTTCATAAAGATCCATTGTTTCCTCACAAAATTAACTTTTCTTCATGTAATTGTTAAAAAAATTGCATGTAGCAAATGAAAATGGAAATAGATTCCATATAACCCCCAACCAAAATACATTTTTTGAGCTGAAAGGAAAACTTTAACGAATACTTTAAAGGTGAGACATTCTCCAACGTACCAGCCAGCCTAACCCAAAAGCTGTAGCATAATGAGATTCCATATACCAGACAAAATTAATATATGATGAGATGACTTTCATCTCAGCGGGCACACTCAAGAAAAAAAGTCCTGAATATGGATCAAGGTTTTGGTATTTAAAAGGGCAGCTCAGGTATACGTAGTGATGCAGAAATGTTGGTTGAACTGAGATTAGAAGGTGTTATCATCAGAGTCTTCTTGTAATGCAATTTCTTCAGAATTATGCATAATTGTAAAAAATCGTAAGTTCCTATGAGGTTTTCCTAAAAGTTGGGGCTATATTTTGAAGCCTTCAGAGAAGCATTTTTCCTCATTGTAGGCCTAGTTGACATTAATACTATAGGTGTATCTGGAGAGATTTAACTGCCTCCAGATAGGGGGGTTTACATCCACTTGTCCAAAGTCTGAGATTCACAGTCAAAGAACAGACATCTTCCACTCAGTTTTTCTAGATATGTTTCAGTGAAGGGCCCTATTATTAGACCAGAGATTAGGGGAAGGGGTGGGGGATCTCTGAAGAGATGATGCAATGGAGGAAAGAGGGAACTGCTATCTATAAAATAAAAAGGCAAAGGAATCATTTAAAGTAACAAGTAACAGTGATTTAAAGTAACAAGTGCAGTGTTTTCATTATTTTTTATGTATTTCTCTTACGATGACACTAAACTAGCTTTAATTTGCAAGACTCACACATTACAACTGAGTGCATGATGCATTGTTTGCTTACATGTTCTGCACAAGGCAGAGGATGGGTTTTAGCTAGGTTTGCTACCCATCTGGGTTTTGGTTTTTGGGTCCGGGTGCCATTTAGGATTGCCAGGGGCACAGTTTTTTGTGGACCTGGCAACCCTAAATGGCACCTGAACCAAAGTCCAATTACTGCAGGGCAGGGGAGGTGCTAGTTCATTAACCCATACCAGCCCCAGCTTAGCCAGGGCTGCCTCCTTGGGATGATTCAGCAAGCAATAGGGGAAGAGGAGCCAGTGACAGAAGCAGGGGTTTAGGGGGAAGAGGTGGGGTGGGGGATGGTGTTTCAGGCATCTGGATGGGCCAGTAATCATAAAGCTGGCAGCCCTAGTTAAAGCAACCTGCCTGAACTTCTATTAACTCTAATATAGCCAGCAGGAACTAACTGTACCGTGGCCAGGAATGGGTCCTGTGTGGCAAAAATCAGCTTCAAGCTAAAATGAGCAGGAAGGCAGGCTGCCCTCTGCATAGCCTCCCAAAGAAAGGCTGAAAAATATAACTTGTCTCTCTTTGTAGAGGGATGAGGGTCCAAACTGAGAGGTCTTTGTCTTCCAAGCAAGACTGGACCTAACAAAGTCTCATGGGCCCCATGCTTGAGTTTGCTAAGGATCTAGCGTTTACACTCCAACATTCATTACACTAGACACCAGCCCATGTTGCAACAAATTCAGTGCAATTAAATCCTTAATAAACCAGGGTTCCAGCATGCTGTGAGAAGGTGAAAAAGCACACATGATACTGGCAGTTTTGCCCTGTAAGAAAATCCTAACACCCTCAGAGACCAGGCCCACAGCAATCCTGGAGAACCAACACATGTATTCTACAACAAAAGCCATATAGGAGGGTGAAAGGTGCAGTTCAAGTCCTAAAGAGGCCAGCCTGGCCTAGGAAGAGCCATTTATAAAAGAGGGGAAGGGTGGACAAGCAAATCAGGCCATCCTGGCTCCATGTACTGACCAGCAAAGCATGGAGGGTAGAGAAAGTGTCCTATACTGCCCCTTTCCCTCCCCACATGTCCCATGTTGCCTCTTCTCTCCAGCTCTACTCATTGTTTTCCATGACATCCACATGGAACTGGGAGAGGGGTGACAAAGAGAGGTAACAAGAAGGTTGAGAGCCCCTTCCCCTGCCCACAGGACTCCAAGACTCTAGCACGTGACAACTGCTCACATCCTCCTGGTTGAAATCAAGAGAGGATATTAACAACATACCTGAGGAGTACATCATGAAAACTGGTAAAACATTAACAATGTGAGAGCTCACAAAGATACCTGCCAAACTAACTTTGCCACTAATGGCCATAAGAATAAATCAATTGAATTCACATGGGCTGATTGTCATAAAATAATCATAGTAATCCATTGCTGCAAAAGCCTTTCATCTGAGAATCACAAAAACATGATGCAGATAAGTATTGTTATCTCTGTCCAACAGATGTGGAAATGGAGTCACAGAGAAATTAAGGGATTCACCCAAGGTTATACATCTAGTCAGTGGCAGAACTGGGAATGAGACCCAGAAGTACAAACTCCAGACCTTTGTTCTAACTACTGGTGTCATGTGTTTCCCTCTGCCTAACCCAACACATAATTTCAAGGGATGTAATAATTGTGATTTTTTTAATTTGTTGTTTGTTCTACATGCTTAAAAGTAGATAATGGGCCAAATTAAGCCCCATATGACCCATATTACTGAAGTCAATAAAATTATACTTAGCAGGAATCGGGCTCAATATCCTTTTCCAGTTTTAGAGATATTGAAGCAGATTGAGTACATACCAAACAGAGGTCCTGATTTAGAAAACCATCCCTGTTCAGGAACGGCAACTTAAGCACATCATTTATACACATGTTCAAGTTCTGTGCTTAAAGTTAAGGATGTGTTTAAGTGCTTTCCTGATGGACTTGGTTAATCATATTCTGAATCAAAGCCAGAGTTGGCCATTGGCCTACAGCCACAGGATCCCTTGTTTTGGGGAAACTAGAAATTGAAAAGAGGCTCTCAGACTTTCATTTTTAAAAGAGCTTACTTTCCTCTTTGCTTGTGAAGAAAGACTTGAAAACAGAAACTGATCTAAATCAGTGTAAAGATCCCTTACATCCTCTGCACAGTTTATATGAAATAAGCCAGCTTGGGGTGTATCTGAAATAATTGTCTGATAAACTCCTTAAAATCTTTATGTTGTCTCTGTTCATAATAACGGACAGGAATTGGTTACAGTTGAGGGGCAAAAAAAATGGTTTTATAGGCTCACCCAAATAAAAGACATATTCTGCTACCAAATATAATCTCCTTTCAGTGTGCATGTGCAGTTCTCATTAGCAGTAGTAGACAAAACTACCTCCCTGTAGGTTAAAGTGGAAGATGTTGACTTTGGAAAGGCAGGGGTAACATTCTACATGGTAGCAAGACACTGTATATAAATAGAGGAAGGTTTTCCCTCATATTTCCATGAGCAATGAACAGTTTAGGTTAGCCTCACAGAGCAGGTGTATTTTTCTTTCCACAGGTACAAAACAAATATTCCCACAGGTAGAAACAAGAAATATTTTGCCCATCATACATCTCAAGACTTCTTGTAAATCTGTACTCCTGGGGAGCTAAATATGTGACTATCAAGAAAATTGAGAAGCAAATTTCATTTAAATAAAGCCTCCAGTTTTCCCAACCAATATCAATGTCCTCAAGCCTCAGATCCACTATACACGAAAAAATATATGTCAGAGGAGGTTAATAAATATTCTCACACTCAAGACAAAAGGTATTTTTATAACCTGCACTTTTTCCCTCGTCACATGAACACTTACTGTTACCAGTCACTGATCTGATCCATTTGAAGTTTACAAAGATACATAAAGAGAAGTAACTGTCCTAAAAAGCATGATGACATCTGGGGAAAAAAATCAACTACTATCTTAATCCACTAATTCCTAGGATTATTTGGATGAAGGAATCGCTTTTCTGTAGATCGTACACTAGACAACTTTATTTTATGATTGTATCTATTTCTTATTATTCTACCACTATATAATAGCAGTAAGACCAACAACAACAATACTCAACACTTACACAGTGTTCATCAACTTCAAAGAGCTTTTGAAAAAAAAACAAACCCAACACCCTTGTGAGGAAGATACAATTACATTTTACTACATCCATTTTCCTGATGGGAAAACTGAGGCCAAGAGGTGCACATGTCCCCCATAAAAAGCTAGTGTCAGAGCTAGAATCTGAACTCAAGAGTATAGTGCTCTTGTTCCTGTCTCAGAATGTTTGATCAGTCCTATATTACATATTGTTAGTCTGCTTTACATATAAAATCTCCAATGAAACCAGCTCCGAGGGGAAACAATCATTACAAACAAAAATGTTGCTTAACAGTTTTATCTCAATAGTTTTGTGACAATCTTTTCTGTGTCAAGCAACAACTTTGCTGCAAATAATTTGTCAGTGAGCAATAAATGGCTGGTTGATACAGAAGACACACATATGTGGTAATTAGTCTTATAGAATAAAAGATTTTTCATGCTATGCAATAAATTAGAAGGGATGCATTCTGAGAGCATGACAGAGAAAGCTGTCTGTAATGCCTATACATAGATCTCTAATATTGTTATAATCTCTGTGTGTGTGCATACATAAGGCAAAGAGGGGGAAGGATGGATTATGCATGCTACGGTTAGAGTCTGACTCCTAATACCTTAATTTGAACGCTCCACAAACAAATGTCATTTCAGAAGTATAAGTATGGTCAACATGAAAGACCATATCAACACCTTTTTATCCATCTCTATTACTGTACAAGATGGTATGTTGTGAAGCAAATGAAGAGGTTAGCCACTTAGCCTGAGTTTCTGATCTAACATCTACAAACTTTTAAAAGCCATAGGATGAGATTCTGACTTCAGTTCCACAGTGTAAATACAAAGAAGTGCCACGGAAGCCAATGCAGCTAGTCCAGATAAACCCTGGTATAAATGAGTTCGGAATCTGACCTAGAGTGTTCAAGTACCCAGTAGTTGCAACAGCAACTATTTTGTAATTAGGAGCGTCATCCAAAGTCCATTGGAGCCAATGGGAGGCTTTCCATTGACCTTAGTAGGCTTTGGATCAAGCCTTAGGACTGAAATAGCAATAAAATGCTTGCTGATTTATGAAGAATCTAAGGCACGTACCTTTCACTATGCAACAGTTTGAAATGTTGAGTGTTCTGAAGCAGTTTGGAAGTTCACTCTGATCCTTTAAGCACCTACACATTTTGCACATTCACTATGTACAAATCCACAACATTTTATCTTAGCAAAGGGTTCTTTAGCATTCGTGCTTATGTAACTTAAACCACCAATGAAGGCATTTCTCCAATACGAGACAAAAACAAAGAGTTTATCATTACACTACTTACTACAAATGGAGTTTTAATTTAAACACTATTAATAAAATGACAACATATGTTACAGAATGTAACTAGTTGGGCAAAACAATGAAGGAAAACTGGAACAACAGAGCTTTAGCAAAACAATATATATCATTCACTTCTCTGAAATGCCTGCTACAAAACCTGCACTGCTACTCTACTGTGCTTTGAATTTTTTTTCCTTCTTCAAGTTATATATCTTTAATGAAAGAGATCTTCCTTTGCCAGGCCAACAGCTTTCCAATGAATTTATAAAATAAAACTCTTGTAGACTGTTAAGCATAGTTTATATCCAATTCAGGCCAAAAACCCACCGTAACATTTACAGACCAAGAAAATATTTTTAGGGCTTGAAAACAAACTACTTGCAATTTACCACAATGCTTCCAGAACAATGAAAGAAAATAAGGAATTGCCTCAGTTAGTATGTAAATAGTGACATATACATGTGACACATGATGCCAATAGTTACTTTTTTTTTCTTACAGATGAAGGAACATAATATATTCACTGCTGCTATAAGATCGTTTTAAGTGGAGTTATACGTACCTGCCCATACCAACTGTATTCCAGCATTGTAACTGTAGGGAAACCAAGCTTTAGGAAACTCAAAATAATTTTGTGAATACCAACTGTTTCATGTAATACGAAGCGTATGCCTAGGCTGCTACTTTCCCTTTCAAGTGCTGCAGTCTACAACTTTTACTGAGACACCAGCACTGCTACAATCATAGCTTTGTTGAAGTGTTGTGCTCTTACAGCTAAAACCTGTTGATAATGAACCTGAACCCATTATTTTGAGTCAATGAATTGAAAGAAATAGG
Source organism: Mesoclemmys tuberculata (assembly GCA_007922155.1). Lineage (NCBI taxonomy): Eukaryota > Metazoa > Chordata > Testudines > Chelidae > Mesoclemmys > Mesoclemmys tuberculata. The sequence continues at coordinate 41,555,837 of ML675616.1, read as the reverse complement.
GCAAAGAATGAAAGCCACAGGGCCAATTACCAGCATTCTTTGATGTATTACTTGCTAGCACCCACCAAATCACTTTGTGTCTTTGTCTTGATCCCCTCTGTTATTCATTAATTATTCTAGAAGGGTTAGAGTTCAGATAGCTAATTGCACAGACAGTCTTACTTGGTGGGGATTCTCCCTCCACTGACACTTTCCCCAACTGTGCCCAGCCACCTTGTATTATGCCAATTAATCCAATTCTTAGCATTTTTGTACAGCCTTCCAGGTTCTCTTAAAGCTTTGCCTAAAATAGTTTCAGTAGGGCTCCTATGACAGAGGCCAAAGCAGATTTAAGAACTGGTTAGGTAATGTTTTACAACTGTATTCTTCCTTCTCCAGGGAGGCCACGAGCCACAACAACCTGGTTTTCTGTCCCACATAGCTGCATCCGTACTAACAACTGCTGCATGTTTGGACTAGATCTCTTACAATAAAGGAAAAGGCAGATTTAAAAACTAATTGGCAAATTTTTTACACTATTGCATTCTTTCTCCCCCCTGGAAGCCACTGACAGCAACCAAATAATGATGGACTGCTTCCTCCTTTTTAATCTTTCTCAGACAGGGTACTGAGTTGTACAAATCTTTATAGAGATACATGGATAGTTATATAGACATATACAGAGAGATGTATGTATATCTGAAGCTATCTATAATATAAAATTACTGGATATATTCTGATTGTTAGAAAACAGATTAGAGTTAGTCGAAACATTTCCAATTCTAAAATGTTACAGTTAAAAAAGGACAAATTTTAAAAGTGGAAATAAAAAAGGGAAGCAGATGCTAAAAGGGCCTCCTTATTCTGTGAAGTCAAACTTTGTGCATGTATCTGTTGACATGCTCAGTTACTACACTCCAGCTCCCACATCTAGTCAATGTATGCTTATCTGCTGTGTTTGCACTCTCAAATGTGGATATTTGGATTTTTAGAACTGGCCTCTAATTATATTCATGCAATTTCACTGCCATATATACCTGCACCCCGTTGTAATCATAATGACACATTATGAGGGCAAAATGACAGGAGAATTGCAGGAACAAGACACACTCACAAAATTAGGACAGTAGTGTTCCACTCCTACTCACACTCAGTAATACTCTATTCCTCAAACAGTCCCACTGAAATCAAATTCGTGTGCCTTAATTTTGCCTCTTAACTTGTTATGGTCACTGCAATGTGGCTGCAATTTGTGAAATCGGTAGAAATACTTAAGGAGCTGGATAGTGAGGAAGAATGGCAGAATCAGGCCCTTAGGGTATATCTACAGTGAAGATGGAGATTTCATTTTCATTTTAGATAGACACCTCCATGCTAGCTTTGATTGAGCTTGTACATGAAAAATAGAAGGGTAGCCATGATGGTGTGAATATGTGCTTAGGGTTTCAGACAGGATTCTACTTGCGCAACTAATCTGGCCTGCTGCTCGCATCACCGGGCCCTATTTTAGCACAGTCAGAGTTAGCGTGAGTACGTCTACTCCAGCTGGAGATTACACATCCTGCTCCAGTGTAGACATACCGTTAAACAGTATGCTGAGGCTCAGCCAAAATCCAGGCCCTCAATGAACACATTTTACATGTGCACAAAAAAAGATGGCCCTTTAAAATGAGGTCCACACTATGAAGTAAACAAAAAATACAGCAGTTTCAAGGAACATGCTATAACATTTTCAATGTAATTATAATTCTATGAATCTAAGTTACTTTTCAGATGCCTAATTGTTGCCTTTCTGGGGTACCAGTCATTTTTAACATTACATGATGTTGTCATTACGGGGTTCAATGCAGCTAACAGCTAAAGAATAGCATCCCTTTATTAGAGGAGCTTTTGTCATTAACAGGTATGAAGTATAATGGCATCGAGGTGAAACTTGACACTTTTGGGATGTTCAAGCTACAGCAACAAAATGGAGAGTTTTGTAATACATCTGTTTTCAAAACAAATTTCTAGCAGTATTTTGGCCTTTTTTGACAATCTGCCTGCTCATCTCTGTCAGCAAGTAACAGAAATCCAATATCTTACAATCACCAGAGTCCAATTATTAGGGTAGGATAGTTAAAAGATTAAAGGAAAAAGTTTATTAATAGATTTCATCTGCCCTAAGTACCTAAATAAACTCAGGATGGTGCTTTTTACGCCCATATGAACACAAACTCCAGAATACAAGGTTATTAATACCGCCTTTGTTAGATTCATTCTATTTTACACATGCATTCTGAACCATTCAGATTCTATCTTCAGGTAAAAGCTCACGTAAAGCATTTCTGGTTAGTCTAATCAAGATATTATCAATGACCTTCCTTTTTAGATTGACCTCTTGGCTTGGCTAACACAAAAACTCATTATGCACAAACTCAGACGTATTAAGTGTTCACTTTCAAACTCAGTTTCATGAGCTGCTGTAACATCAAAACTAGGATGACAACAAAGAGTTCTATGCATAAAATAGACAACTTTCACATTCTATGACTTGCCTATTCCTCATTAAAAAGACCAAGCATAATGTTTCTATCTCATTAATACGTGATTTAAACAGCTGAGACATTTGAGTCTCTCTCTGAATAGTATAACAATCTTTTTATAAATGAAAATGAAGATAGTATACAGTGAGAAAGTGTTCTATAATTGTAAAACAGGAAGTACCTTGAGTCAGCAATACTACTTATACAGACTTGGGCTTGAGATAGAGAGTAAAAACTACACACTAGACTATAGTGTATTGTAATTTTTTCTCAGTTCTCACAATATTTGGCATTTTTCTTAAACACCAGTGCCTGGCATCAGCTTTGAAGAAAGCTCAGCTTTCGTTTAAAAAAAAAATTATCCCCCATGGCTACAGAGAAAAGCTTGAAAACATCAACTCTAAAGATTCAGAAGTGTCCTGCACCTATTATTTTCAAAATCTCATCAAGTTTTAAGCGAATAACTTTTGGGGGACTAACTCCTGGCTTTGGAACGCTGGAGGTTGTCATTGGCAATACTCCATATGTTACGTGATATGTAATATGCCAATATCATTGTAATTCTGTTTTGCTATCCAGAAGGCACACTACAGGAAGAAGAGGGAAAAGTGGCTTTATGCCTTTGAGTCTCAGTGCTATTTCAGGCCAAAATGACTCTCCTCCCACCTCCTTGCATAAATTAAAGCAGATCCAATGGCTGCTCTAATGCATAGACAACTTCTGAGAGATGCTCATGGGACAATCTCCATAATAGCACACACTGCAATTATTCCCTTTCCCATTTACTTCCTCCCTCTCATCACTCCCCCTTCACCAGTGCTTATAAAAGGTCTATATATTATGCCTGAATTCTCCCCGGGCCCTTTGCAGCACAGATCTGGCCCCTGCATAGCACTGGAGCAACATATGAAGCAGGAGCACTGGAAAAGTGGGGAGACAAGAGTGGGAGGAGAATCTGAATCTGACCCTATCACTTTAAACACGAGAAGCCTGATTCTCCATGGCCTTGCACCTTCACTAGATGTTGAAAGTGGATCTAAAACTCTCCCATTCCGATCTGACTGTATTTTACACCCAGTTTTCAAAGACGTAAATGACTATGTGTGGTGTCGGACAGTGGAGAATCAGATACAGATCTTGGCTTGATTCAGCTATGGCAGAGGAAGAGAGAATGAGAAAAAATTGCTACTACAGGCATATTTCAGGACACAAGATTCCCAACAGCTCCCCGTTTGTCTGGAAATCTTTCCCACACACCCTTGCACTACTGAGGTGCAGAGCTGGCCAGAAAAGCCCTTAAAGTGGAAAGTAATGGTCAAGGAAGGATGATCGCCAAGGGGGCTGAGCAAAAGGCTGCTTCAGTGTTTCCCCAAGGAACTCTGTTTCACCAGTACTTCTCTGGAGTCCCTGTCAAGATGACCTCCACCAGCAGAATCCCTAGGCAGGAAGCTGGTATAAACACCATCTGGCTTTCCAGAGTGACTCCCACAGCAGGCGCAGCACCCCCTAGTAGTAAGGAGGTACAAATTACAACCCTGTTCCAACAGGACTGAACCTCATCTTAGTATTAGAATATTTGAGCCCTGGCTATATTGTGACCCATTCTCCTTATTAATGTACTTGCTAGATTTGACACCTAGACCTTGCAAGTTTAGATGTTACTTCGGTCACTAAACAAGATGTGACATCTTTTAAACTGTAAGCTCTTTGGTGCAGGAGCTCTCTATATATTTGCAGAGGGCCTAGTGAACAGTGCGGCCCTGATCTGGCTGAGGCCTCTAAGCAGTAATGTAATAAATAATAATATTGGACAATGACCTTTCAACCCTGGATGAGTTTTTCCAAAGTACTCAGCACTGGCCTAACTCTGTTCCTATTGAAGACAATAGAAACTCCCTTTGACTTCAGTTGGCTTCAGACCCCAGCCAACACTGAGGCTTGGTCTACACCGACCTCCGCGATTTGGTGGCAGTTGACGGGAGTCACGCAAAGTACACAAAGAACTTGGTAACTTCTGTTGACTGCTGTGCTTCTCTTCTGCATGCCATCTTCACTGCACTGTGCCGATGGGAACTGCATTCCCATCAACGCAACGCTACACCACTTCTACGTCGACTTCTAAATCAACTGAGTGGGTCTTCACTGACCACTCAGTCGATCCAGATAAGTCGGTCTGACGGCGGCGACTTTGCCGCCATCTCTGTAGACATATCCTGAGTTCTTTTGAAAACCCCACTTCATCTGCCTCTCTTTTTCAAGGGGTGGGATTTTCCATAAAAGACTTTGGAGGTACAGTGAAGGCCCAGTCTTCTAAACCCCTATACTCTCCTAAATACAGGAACAGTAAATGATTTCTTCACCTAACAATCAAAAGTTGGGGAAGAATACAAATCCAGGTGTGAATAGGGTTTTCCCAGTTTACACATGAATATTGAACTCATTATTCAAAACATTCCAATAAAAAGGTCTCCAAGAGCGACTAAGCTCAACTTGTACTAGCCACACCATAGAGGAGCTTGATATCCAAAAGGAGCAATAAGTTTGAACTTGAAGTAACAGGCAAGCAGCAGCAAGAGAGTTTGGAGAAAAGGTCTAAATTATGCCTGACTAGATTCTCTACTGTATGTAAATAAATATAGGCCATGTTCCCCTATGGATTTAAGATTTACTATCTGACCCTCTGGGAACAGTACATCGTTAGGCTAAATGACTCTCCTTTTCTAAAGTGGTAGCAAATTAAAAAACCCTCTTTAAAATAAGAGAAATGAGCTACAGTAAGGATTATATGAATCACTACCTTAAATGCTTCATTTAAAATGGCATAGCCCCAAGTTATCTTATTGCTGAATACTGCAGGACAGTTAGTTGGTTTTGAAACAATTTATGCATTCTTCTTCCTTCTTGAAACAATGTGGTTAAGAAACAAGGCTTTTCCCCTCTCCCTAGCATCTTATTTTAGATCCTCTTTCTTAGCTAATAAGCAAATCAGGGGAGGAATCAGTGCAGTAACAATTAAATAGCATATAGCAGTAGTTCTTTCCTTGGAAACAAGTTCATTGAACGTGTGTATCTGCAGAACTGAAAAACAGTTTCCCAATATCAAGTAAAATCCCTCACAAATCAGGAAGTAGTAACTAGTGCAGATAGCATTCAATGAAATAGCTCCTAGAAAGAGAGTGCATTTCACAAAATATCAACAGAAGCAATGATCAGTAACATAACTCAAAAGCTGGGGTGTAGGAAATATGGAACTAGACATCCTAGTGGGAAATGTCCTCTGCGTGTGGGATTGCCAATTTTGGTTGAACATATTCCTGAAGGCTTCATCACTTGACATAATCTTTAATTAAATATTAATCTTTAATTCCTGGAGAATCCAGGACAACCCTGGAGGGTTGGCAACCCTAAGGAAAGTCAGCTAAAACTATGACAGTAAAAATCATCACCATGCACAATTACAGTTATTGCATTGCACATGCAGTTTTAGAAGCTGATCAATTGTAACTCTATGACCTTACAGTTAAGTATGTGCTTAACTACTGTAATGGGGATGCTTTCATGAGTTGAGTTAATTATTTATTACAACGGTAACAGTGCTCCATGTCGACACTGAGGAAAATAAAAATGGGAAAGTAACTTTGTAAATAGAGACCCAGACACAGGTAACTCGATATAGGAGACATGCCAATGTATTGCCAGAAATTGGAAACCAGAAAATCAAGACTCAATCTGAGAGAGAAAAATAAAAAAATAATATTCTCAGCAGAGAATGGAAAGAAATCACCAGAATTCAAATACCAAGTCTGTACTGTATGGATATAAAAAATTGCACAGCCAATTGGTTTTGAGAGTTAGGGTGCAGAAACTCAACCTTTTAAAGTGATTAAAAGTTTATGAAAAATTTGAATTGATCAAACATATAATTAAGACCTTGTGTGATCTACTTTCTAAATATCATGCAATAATAGAAGACTTCAGTGATGTTTAGTTAATTTGGTTGCATACAAGCCATGCGTTACATTTGCTTAAACCCTTAGGTAACCTCATTTATTGCTTTACCTAGGAAAATTCCACTTCCACTGAGAGACTGGTTTCTGAAAGACCTAACACGCATGGTGAATTTAAGAGATGTAAAGAAAGCCAGTGAACCAAATGACTGGGTATAGCCAATGGTGATAGCTAGAAAACCAAACAAGAGTCTGAGAATATGCCCAAATTCAGAGGAACTTAATAAAGATAATTACTGTCATCCTCCAATTATGGAAGAAATAATCCGCAGTATGGCTGGAGCTAACTACAAAAATACTGTTTATGCTTGAGAGTTTGGGCAAAAAGCCCTGAATGAAGAGAGTTTCAGACACACCCACTTTTCCATACCATTTGTTAGTTATGGTTCAATATTGTTTCATTTAAGACAATGGAACTTGTGCTGACAGATAGTGGCATAGAGTGGCTCATCTGCCTGGAAACCTGCATACATAATCAACCTGCCACCACACAAGCTTCCGTGGCTTCACTTTTATTGTTTCTCAAGTTACCTTTGATCTCGTTAGATACAAGAAAAAACGAGAGTCCTGTAGCACTTTAAAGACTAACACATTTAATTTCTGTAGGCATAAGCTTTCATGGGCTGCAACCCAATTCGTCAGATGCCAGCTTAGATACAAGCTTGCTTAACCATATTTTCCCAACTTCCTATCTCGCTCGCTTTCTTGACTGCAAGGGGCTTTTAATGGAACGATCCCTACAGCACAATGAAAATCAACAAGACTCAACCAAAGCATCTTGTAGATAGTCTTTTGGGAGCTGGGACTGGGTCTTCACGTCTGTTTTTACAATGTCCCACACAGTGAAGCCTTTGGCTATTAGCGTACCCTTATTTGAAATCTTTATACTAAGTCATGCCTCCGTGCACCAAGCGCTATTTGTATATGGAAAAGGACAGATTGTGTGTGTGTGTGTGTATTCAATATTACTAATAATGAGGAGGATAAAAAATGGCAAGCATCCATCCCTCCTAAAAGAGATTCTCTTTTTATTCTTTTCTAGTTTTAATAAAAAAAAGCCCAGTGAAGCCTCATTTCTTCCAGATCTCCTTTCCATGGAGAAGTGTTGTAGTATATTTTTAATCAATGTGCATAATGCAGGGGAAGAGGTTTCTATCTGCAGAGGATCATCACATTTTTGAAGCAACACTGCTGTTATCACAAGAGTGGCCCATTAGCTGTGGTGATAACTAGCACAGCAGTGTGGGAATCACTTCTGAGATGTCATCAGCACTTCTGCTGCTAGGAAGCGTGTTTAAAATAGCCCTGTATGCACAGAGAGATGACTTCGTATAAAGGTTTCACATAACAGCACAGAAAAAAATACCCTTTTTTTCCATTTTAGGTTTGATTGGATTTAGATTTTTTTAAGTTTTATTTTCTAAAAATAAAATGTATACCTTTCATTGTATGCAAAGTTGGTTTAGCTAAGAAACATATCTGCTGAGGCAAAATCTCATCACAGTGGTGTCACTAATATGAATGCTTTAGAAACCTTTTCAGGGTGATTTTTCTTTTTAAATACAGAGTGATATTTTTTCTTGTTAACTAAAAATATGCTATTCTTCTGGGGCCTGTAGAAGCCAATTGGAGTCTGCCCGTTGTTTTCAATGGCCTTTGGAACAGGTCCTTGATCAGCTGGCGGTTCTCAACTAGCAGGTAGGAAAGCAACATTTATTTAATGCAGACCAAAAGTATGATAGCAAAAGTTAGCCCAGCATGTATTCCTGATAATTAGCCGATGAATCCTAATGTAAAACATTTCATGTCACACATCCTAAGGGACATAGACCTGAGGTCCATGTAGTCCAGTATCCTGATTTTGACAGTGGCCAGCATCAGATACTTCAGATGAAAGAACCCCACAGTAGGCAGGTATGGGATCATCTGTTCCCACATACATTTCATTCTGCTCTTTAACAGTTAGAAATTGGCTTAAACCCTGAAGCACAAGGTCTAATATCCCTTCTAAAAATTTGGTGTCATTAATTATGATAGCTATAGCAATTCAATTTCTGCCCTTGAATTAATATCACATATTATTTCACTTAGTAGAATTTCAGCTCAGATACTATAACAGCAAATAGTAGCTGCTTGAAACATGCCTCCCTGATGGCAGGTGTTGATTCTGCTGGGAAAAGGTAGTAGCTTCTGCTGACTTGTTGAGACATGGGATTAGTCACCTTACTTGGATAGGAGTCAGGTGGGACAGGCTCTCTGGAAACAGAACATGTGGCTTAAAAGAAGAATGGCCTAGTGGGTCAAGTGCTAATCTAGGATTTCACTTGCAAGACTTCGGTTCAACTCCTTGCTGTACAACAGACTTTCTACTTGAGTCAGTAAATCTCTCTGGGCCTCAGATCTGTTTGTAAAGTGGGGAACGCCTCCAACAGAAGTGTTGTGAATAGAACTAAGCAGATAATTCAGTTTTTGTTTTAGGGGATGACCTAGAAAAAAAAACAGATTCAAATCAAACCCAAATTTTAACAAAAAAAAATTCATCAATTGAAATTTTGAAATATATTTATTTTGAATTGACCACAATTTTTCATTTGACTCAAAACATTTTTTCCCTAAGTTTTTCATTTCAGTTTGGCTAGTAAGAGTGTTATTTCATCTTTTTTGGGGGTGGGGAGGCTTAATTGGCCAAATTTGAAAACAAAATGCCATTTCAAAGTGAAAAGTTGAAATGAAATATTTTGAAATTTTCAAAATGAAACATATAATGATTAAAAAGTCAAAGTGAAACGTTTAGACTTTATCTCATGTTTCTTCTTTTATTTCAGCCAAAACTATTTATTGACATTTACCTGAATATGTGAATAGTTTTACTGAAACACATTCACTTAGCTCTAAATGTTAGGACAAATGCATTAAAGCTCACATGATATTTGTACGTTATGGTAAGAGGGATTATAAAAGTACTTAAGATAGGTATTCAGATAGGTAAAGAAGGGCCCCCAGAGAAATCAATTCTGGGTAAAAGGTATAAGCTGAACTTTTTAAAATCTTATTATTGGCTTCTTTGTTAATAAAGCCCAACTCCTGGAAAAGAGTTAATTTAGACTCTGCATAGCCAGTAGACTGCATTTGTGGCGCAGACTTGGAAAGATGCAGGCTCAAAAGATTCATATAAACCACATTACAAATGTTAGTTTAGTTTTAGCCACAAAAATCAAGGATCTCAATAATGAGGATTTCATTGCACCCTTAATTTGAGCTTGGTTCTGCAGTTCTTTTCCATGCAGAACTCTCGTTGGTTTTCTAGGAAATAACTGTTGGAAGACCAGGTTCAAGAAATTTGTTTCCCTATATGAGATATTACAGCCTATATAGGACAGCTATTCAGACCTGTTGTTTGTAAGTTAAAGTTCTTTGGCACATAGTTCTGAACTGCCTTTTACAACAACTGACAGTGTGATAGGTGGAGAAAATCTGGTCAAATATTTACTCCTTAAATATATGCAAATGGGAGTTACAGGCTAACACACTCATCTAAACACACTCTGGTTCCAGTTCCATTATCCTTGATCAGGAAAATCTCCCCAAGGCCTTTGGAGACCATTAGACCATGAGTCATTAGAATCTTTTATTCTGTAAGAACTGGGTCCAGTAGGGACAAGTTAATATACTATAAGTATCACAGGAATCTTAGACTTGTTCAAGTCATTCAGATATGTTTGTGACCTAAATGGAAATAGAATGTAGAAATTTTAATGGTCTGGTCAATTTCCCCAATAAACTAACGAGAGTTAAAGAGGAGAGAATAAACCTCAAAGTGACTACTCTTATTTTATTAATTATTTAGACATTGGCCTGAAATCACAGTGTTCAAGGGAAGGGTGGTTAGAATCAAGCTGGGACCATCTTTATTACCACTGTTAGTCATACCAAGTGACTAACCTAGACTGTAAAGTGCACACTGCAAGAACTTTTCGTTGAGTCTCTGTTTCCAGTACAGTACTTAACTCCACTTTTGGCCAGATACAAAGAAATATATAATGATAATAATGGTGGTAGGGTTTTTTTCTTGTCTTATATATCAGTGTATACAGGCTGTACTATTTCCATCTTCATTCTCTTTCTTTATTTCTCAATGTGCCTTATTTGCTCTGATTCTGTCATTTTAATGCTACATTTTTTCTCTCTGCTTATTTCTTTGCTCCCTATTCTGTACACTGATCTCATTTGTTTCTTTCTTCCAACTCTCAGCCTTACTCCCTACCTGTGGTTTTGCTGGCACTGGTAATAAATGTTATAGGAGCATCCTGTTCAGAAGACTTTTTTTTTAAATTAAAATGGTACAGGAATGATTCCTCTCTGCTGATACACATCCAGGCTGATTGCAAATGATAAGTTGTAGGAACTGAATTTAACATGTATGTAAGATTCTAGCTTATGAAACTAAGGTCCTGCAACCACATAAATGCCCCTAACTATAAAAAAGTAAGGGGAGGTGGAATACCTATAGGCAGAAACCTCTCTTAATTGATAAATTTCCCAAATGTTCTTTAATTGGAGGTGAAATTTACTTCCAAAGCCACTAAGTCAATGGGAGACTGTTTTGCCTTGCATGGTATTTGGGTTAGGCCCTACGCAAATAGTGAGCAAATTAACCATCCTTGGGTTTCAGCAACATGTATTTGCTCAAATCAGGGGACTCATGTGCAAGTATCAGAGATCTGAATATAGTTCCTTGTCTTTGTTTTCAATATCACAATCAAGTAGTCTATATTACACACCTATAACCAAATACAGTCTGCTTTAAAAATCAAACCCATTTAAAAACTACTAGAGTCCAAAACAGCATCCCATATTGTCACATTTTTCCTGTTATCTCAAGAACGCCAAACTCAATATCTGAAACAAAATAGCTTCTGGGCTGGAATCTTATATGCCAAGTGTTAGCCTCAAGCAAATTTTTACAGCAGGGATACTTAACCTGTAGGTAGAGCTTCATAATGGGAATACTGCCAGACTCTTGGTGCCCAGTAGCACTGGTTATAGTCAATATAATATTTAATTTACACTTCTGACAAAGCTAGCAATTTTTTGTTGATCTCTACCTCAGTGAAAATCTCATCCCATAGTCTCCAATTCACTGCCCTCATGAACTCATAAATGGTCTTTTAACCATTGTTGTGATTTTCAAGTGGAAATAATAAAATGGCAAGAGTTAAATATTAATATTTAGTTCTTGCATTGTGCCTTTCTTTTATACCAATTACAGCTTGAACTTCACCTAACTGAAAAAGACTGCAGACTTCACTCAATTAGCAGTAATAGGATTAAAACATACTTTTGGAACTCAAGATTTAAATAGAAAAAAACCTTGGCAAATGCTCACTGCATGTACCAAATTAATCTCAAAATAAATATGCAGCCTTGGGTAAAATAAGTGGAATGTAGAATGTTAGCTTCTCTTTTTTCTCCTTTCTTTCTTGACAACTGCTGCAATTTATAATTTGTGAATTATGATTAATTTAGAATAATAGTATTTTTCTCCATTTGGCCTAAGCACTCTTGAACTGATATTGCCAGTCAAAATAAGTTTCCTCACATGCAACTAGTTTTGTTGAAATAGTGTCCAATTTTGCTCATCACATTTTTATTTATTAATAGGATTTTCTGTGGTGCTTGTCTCTAAGATTTGAGCATCACCAAGACATAAATTAATTTATTCTAACATCCCCCATGAGTATTTGTATGCCCATTTTACAAGTGAGACACAGAAATTAACACTATATATCTATCTGCACTAGAGAACTGAAACACTGGTATTTGAACCAGTGGACATCACCGATGTGAATACCATCAGTGCTGCATGTGTCCAAGTTATTCATGCAGTTTTGGCTGCACTTTTACTCTGCATCTACATTTTCTGTGTGATACACAACTGAAATTTCAATGTCCTCGGTGTACCTACTGCACACCTCCCTGAACAGTGGGTTGTGGAAGATTTTTGAAGGGCTTAAGGAAAGCCCTTGGAATTGTGGGAGAAGATATTAATTTTCCATAGTTCACTGGGAAGCTCCTATAATTGTCTGACACTACGTACCAGTGCCATTCCTTGTCCTTTTCTCAAAACAGAGGGCATGATACATAGTATGAGTTCACGCCTTGATCAGCAAGAAAGGTTTCATGTGGAACTTCAGAAAAATCATCATAAGAAGGTAGTCAGCTGCAGCAAGGTAGGTGAATGTGTTTCTTGTAATATGTGTAGAGATGAGAAACAGAGACCAGCAGGTAATGGAGTTTTGGTTGCAATAACCATGTGCCCCTAGACCTAGAATAGCCGATGTCATGCAATATGTAGAAGTGATGAAGTTCTGTTTTTTAGTCCAGAGCACCTCAGTGACAGATGGACCAAGTTGCTCTAGAGATCTGGAATGAGAAACAATGGCTGTATAACTCCAGAATCTGGAAAGAGATTTTTTTTTTTGTAGCTCATTGGCCCCAATACTGTCATGTCAGACCAACCAGGATGAGAGCTCTAATAACTATAAAAAAGTAAGTGGCAATTTCCTGAGGGAAGCTGATTACCCTGGCTGGTTACAGGGCATTCAGGGAGCAGCTGGGGTTAGGAAGTTCATAGTGATCTTGTTATGACAGTGGACATGTCAATATATAGCATGGCCAATGTGCCAGAGTTCAATGAGGCTTTTGAAAAACCATGATAGTTTCTACTTGGGCAGTAGAGACAATAGGAGGGAGGAATATTGGAAGCAAGTAGAGACTAAAGAAGGAGAAACTTTGTGGGCAGAGGCAAAGAAATACTTAAGGATACATTTATCCTTTTACAGACACTAATGGCAGCATTCATGAGAACCAGGAAAATTCCCTCTCCAGCCCCAGAACTTCAAAAATAGCCCCAATAAAAGGCTGCATACCTGTTACCGAAGACCTCTTTATCCACGGATTTCTCATCCTCCTGAACCACCTTGGCTACAGCCTACACTGTTTTCTGTGGATCTTGAGTCCCACAGATAGATCATGAGATCATGACAATGTTTCAGGTGTATTCCAGTCTGACTTAAAGTACTTCTGGAAAATATCTGGAGTTTATATTCTTCTCCTCATCTTTCTTGCCCACCATGACTTCATTGCGAGTTACCTCAAACTGAATGGAAGGGGCAAGGATGTGGTCCTTTTTTTTGTTAAAAAGGATTTTTTCTGGCCTGACCTGTTACTATTGTCCAAGGCTTTGTTATATTTGATCCTAAAGTCCCTTGATCTCTGCCAGAAGATAGTAGTTATGCAGCACTATTTGTACAGTAAAGTTGACTCTGTGCAGTGATGATCAGAAAGTAAACTAGACAGGCAACTTATGTGAATGGATGCATTGAAGAGGAAGAGTTTTTGCACCTTTGGGACTATTATACTATGCTAAGACTGGTACTGAAGTAGGAGAAATTGCCAGGGCAGAGGGGACATAATTGTTAGCATTGCCCAAAACAAGCATAATCTAAATGGTGGTGTGAATACCGTGCATCACTGGAAATAATTGTATGTGGGGCTATGAGATTTGTTACTGGCATGCTAGGGAGAGCAAGTGGTGGTTCGCACATCACATTTCTAAGTCATTTGTCCATAGCATGGACCAAGTGTCTATAGCACTGTCAGGAACAGAACCCAGATTTCCCAAGATCTAGTCTAGTGACTTAATTAGAAGAACTTCATTTCAAATTTCTACCATTCAAGGGACAGAGATTCAACACCCAACAAATTATAGTCTCAGACCACTGCATGTGGTCTCGCACCACTGAACAGTGCGTGAAAACATCAGGATACAGAAATTTCTCTGGATCACTTTCTAAAAGACAGATTCCAACAGGAAAAAACAAAAGAAAAACAAATCAGACATTTAGAGAAGATTGTCATTCTCTATAAAGATTAAGGGACTTGCAGCTCTTAAAAACTGCATTCCTGTATTAATCCAGAGGCCAGCCATTGTACAAGCTGCCACGGGGCACGCTGCCAGACACTGCTTGTGATCTCAAGCTTGACATGAAGGGACCACCTTCTCAATGGAAGAGGGTTAATTCTCCATGTTGGATTATTCCTTGGCCCCTAATACTGCTTCAATTAATATACAAAATTAATTTGAAAGGAATAATGTTTATCCATGATTTGCAGACTGAAAAGAGCATAATGAGTGATGATGAGTTCTCGTATGTATGTTTGCACCATTGGGAATGGGCAGTTGTAATCTCTGCATTTTGGGAGAGTGATAAATTACGGTCGCAGGTTTACGGCTATTTTTGAAAACAAGAAAGCTCTTATAATAAGAGGAGCAATCAAACTGTTAGACGAACTTCGTGTTTGATTTGTTAAAGAAGCTCTAGGTAAACTGCAGAGCTCAGGATAAGGTATGAGGACAGAATTTTTAAAAAAAATTTAATATATTAATGCAGTAGAAAATAAATAATCCTGATTCTTCTAAGGAGGTGAGCGACCATAAACATATCCAGTAATTTCAATATTTTTCGTAAAAGCCCGGGTTGGTTTGAAGTCTTATGAGGAAGACCAACTACTGTTAATATGATTACTTCCCCCCCTCCCTCTGCGTCCCATTATACCTGGGTCTAGCCTGAGAGCTCAGACTCTCACTCTCATGAGCCGTATAAAATTCTGTCCCAAAATTTAAATTAAAAAGGAAGCAATTATACATTGGGCCCTAATAACCAGCAGTTTATTTTCCTACATTTGATTTTTTATTCAGTGGTAGTTCTGGCATCCAAAGTGGTAACTAATTACACTGCCAATGAAATGGTATCTCCACAGCACAGCCTTTATACATTTGTCCTAATAAATGTCAGTCGAAGCTCAACCACTCACTTCACTAGATGCTAATTTAGGCTGAATACCACCAGCTTTCTAGAGAGAGAGATTTTGCTTTAAATAAGATTAATCTCACAAGCGAAGTGTGGCTTTCTTTTCTTCAAAATAAAGGCCTTTGGTCATTCATTAAATCTGAATTACAGGTTTAACAAACACTTGCATAAGAATCATTAATATTATCTTCAAAATTACTTATATAATTACTGATTCAATGAATGCTACCTAATAGCTTGAAGTCGGGTCTCTTCTAAATTCAGTTATCATAGCTTTTGCCAGAGCAACAGCATTGTAATTTCAAAGCTCTTTTTCGTTATGCCCCTTCAACTTAACTTTCTCCATGCAAGTCTAAAGTTTGAGTTGTTTTTTTTCTTCAGATATATCACTGGTGCAGCTTAGCTGGCACTCTAGTCCACCACACCAACTGCCTCTGGTTGGAACACTTCTGATCTGCAAGTCTGTGGGCCTGATTTACCCTCACTGTCATAGGTGGGTGGAAACTGCACTCCCCTGCATCAATGAAACTGCTGTAACTCAGGAGGTGGATTCATGCCCAGGGTACCATCATCTTCTACTTCCATTCTGAAAGGACAGCTGTAAATGGGTGTCCACAGGAATAAAAAATTGGCCGCTTTTGGAGGGGCACTTTCTGTGCCTCCCACAGCCATAGCAGCTGGCTCTCCCCTTCTCCCTCATAGAATTATAGAAGATTAGGGGTGGAAGGGACTTCAGGAGGTCATCAAATCCAACCCCTGCTCAAAGCAGGATCAACCCCAACTAAATTATTCCAGCCAGGGCTTTGTTAAGCTGCACCTTAAAAACCTCCACCCTTTCCCCTGTAACCAGAGGAGCTGATTCTCCCCACGTGGCCAAGGATCCAGAGGAGCTGTCATCATACCTGGCCCTGCCCAGCTCGGGGCAGGAGAAGCTCATTCTCCCTGCCTCAGCCCCAGAAGGGTTCTGTGCCTCTGCTTGCAGCCCCTCCCCCACCCCCCTGTGCACACCCCTGGCTATAAGCTATGTTTGCAGTGTTGTTGTAGTCATGTTGGTCCCAGGATATTAGCGAAAGAGATGAGTGAGGTAATATCATTTATTAGGCCAACTTCTGTGTGTGAAAGAGACTACCTATTGAGTCACCCAGAGCTCTTCTTCAAGTCTATTACCTCACCCAGCTTATATAGCTTTAAAGTATGGCTGTCCTGGATGATCCCAATTGTTGAACCCCTGGCCATTCCCACCCATTTGTATTGTTTACCAGTAAGCTCCAGGACTCTCAGCATAGAAGAGTTGATGTGCACCCTTGGTGGACTTCCCAACTGCTCTAGAGACTCTGAACAGGGCTGGTGGAAGGCAGCATATCCTGTGGCTGGATCACATCTTTTCTTCTCCTGCTCAGTTCTTTCTTCTACACAGTATTTCATATTTTCTACAATGAATCACAAAGTGCTTTCCAATGAGTCATCCTAACAGGTGCCAGTTTTAAGTCCTTAGAGAATTATTTCATAAGAGAGAAATGACTGTAATTTTGAACAGACATGATCTGGAATTAATGCTTTCTTCATCCGATGAAGATGAAGACCATGCTGAATTCTCCTCTTCAGTAGCAGAAACATCACAGAACAGAAAGGAGCTAGATTTGGTGATCTCCATGTTATGGGAATTATTGCACAGAAGTGGGTTAACAATTGTGCTCATGCATCAGGAGCTATGTCCAGAAACAGGCATTGCAAAATGAAAAGGTCCAAAGAATGGCGACAAAAATGATTAGGCAGATGGTAGGAACACTTCACATGAGGAGGAGATAAAAGGACCAGGTCTATGTAGTTTAGAGTAAGAACGGATATAACAAAGGTATACAAAAATGAATGATATCGAGTAAAAGAAGGAACTATTATTTGTTCCCTCCCATAATGTAAGAATACGGACACTCCATGAAACTGAAAGGTAACTAATTTAAAATAAATATCATACAGAAATAGATGTGAATGCAATATATCATTAACTTCTGGGACTCGTGACCACTAGATATTATTGCAGCAAATAGCCTGGCAAAATATAAAAAAAAGAATGTAACCACAGTTACATTAGCCTAGGTAACGTCATACCAGCTGGGTAGGTACTCTCTATGCCCTTATCCAAATCATTCATGAAGCTCTTTAATAGAACTAAATTTGCCCTTTTCCAAGTCTTTTGGGATCTCTGGGATCTCTCCTGTCCTCCAGGAGCTCTCAAAGATGATCATTAATGACTCAGAAATCTTCAGCCAGTTCCTTAAGTATTCTAGGATGTATTTAGTCAGGCCCAGTTAATTTGAAGACATCAAACTAGTCTAAGTAATTCATAACTTATTCTTTCCTGTTTTAGAATCAGATCTACCCCATTTACATTGATGCTAACCATGTTGTCCGATCACTGCTTTTTGGTGAAAACTGAAACAACGGCATTTCACATTTTGGCTATTGCTCTGTTTTCTGTTATTATCTTTCCCTCCTTATTGAGTAATGGGCCTATCCTGTGCCTGGTCTTCCTCTTGCTTCTGATATATTTATTAAAATTCTTGTTGCCTTTTATGTCCTGAACTAATTTAATCTCATGTTGTGCCTTGGCCTTTCTAATTTTGTCCCTATATGTTTTTTAATATTCATCCTTTGTAGTTTGACTTACTTTCCATTCTTTGTATGACTCTTCTTTTTTGACTTGTGGGTCAGTGCAGATCTTCTGGTTAAGCCAAGATGGTCTCTTACAATACTTCCTATCTTTCCTACATACTGGGATGGTTTGGTCTTGTGCCTCTGTGACGCCAACAGACTCTGGTCATCAGCAGATTGGCTTGAACGTGGGCTCTCTGAAGCATAGTGTATGAACCTCTACTGCATGAGCTAAAAGCCATGTAGTGCTTGGCCATGGCTGTAGAAGATTCATCAATCTTTAACTGGGTTAGGTGCCACTAGAAGGGGATAGAGTGCCACACCAAGCAGGCATGGGTTACAGCCTTAATATCTCTTTAAAAAACTGCCAACTCTCCTGAACTCTTTTCCCTTTAGGCTTGCTTCCCCATAGGATCCTACCTACCAATTCTCTAAGTTTGCTGAACGCTGCCTTCTCAAAGCTCATTGTCTTTATTCTGCTCTTTTCTCTCATTCAATTTCTTAAAATCATGAACTCCTATTTCCACATAATCTGCCTTCCACCCTCAAATTTTCAACCCATTCCTCCCTATTTGTCAAAATCAAATCTAGAATAGACTCTCCCTAGTCACTTTCTCTGCCTTCTGCAATAAATAGTTGTCTCCAATGCATTCCAAAAACTTATTGGATAATCTGTGTCCTGTTTTATTTTCCCCAACAGGTATCTGGGTAGCTGAAGTCCACCATCACAAGCAATTCCTGCTTTTTGGATGATTTTGCTAGTTGTTTAAAAAAAGCCTCATCCATCCCTTCTTGCTGTTTAGATGGTCTAATAGATCCCGAACATGACATCATTCTTGTTTTTCATCCCTTTTATCACTACTCAAAGACTTTCATCAGGTCTGCCTCCCTCTTCTTTCTCAGCCTCAGTGCAAGTGTATACATCTTTGATATACAAGGCAGCACCTCTTCCCTTTTTTCCCTGCCTGTCCTTCCTGAACAAGCTGTACCCACCTATACCAATATTCCAGTCATGTGAATTATCCTGTGATGCCAGCTACGCCATAGTTGTGATCATTCACTTGTATTTCTAGTTCTTCCTATTTATTCCCCATACTTATTGCATTAGTATACAAACATCTAAGATATTCATTTGATCTCCCTTCTGTATTACCCTCGTCTCTCTCCTTTGTCCCTGCTATGATTACCCATGCTCTGACCCTTCACCCAGGTCTCCTTGTTTTGCACTCACCTGTGGGATTTTGTGTCTTGCCCCCATCAAATCTATTTTACAGCCCACATCACTAGGTTAACCAGTCTGTATATGAAGATACTCTTCTCTTCCTTGATAGGTGGACCCCATCTCTGCTCAGCAGTTCTTTGTTTTGGAACAGCATCCCATGATCAAGGAAGCCAAAGCCTGTCAAGTGACACCATCTGCACAGCCAAGCATTCACCTCCAGGATGTGTCTGGCTCTGCCTGGACCGAGGCCCATGATTGGATCAATCAGAACACCATCTGTGCCTTCAACTCCTTCATCCTCACTCCCAGACTCCTAGAGTCACTTCTGATCTGCTCAGGGTCATACCTTACAGTATCATGAGAGTCCGCATAGATGAGCACCATAGGGTAGTAGTCAGAGGCCCAGATGATCCTTGGCAATCCTTCTGTAAGGTCTTAGACACAAGTCCATGGCAGGCAGTACACTCCTATGCCAGGTCAGGCTCGCAGATAGATGCCTCCATCTCCCTTAGAAGAGAGTCACCAACCACAACTCGTTTCCTCTTGAGAGTAGTGATCGCAATCTTCCCAGCCTTGGGGGTACATGGCTTCTCCTCCTCCTCCTCCATTCTTGTGAGAGACTCCTCATCCCTCATTGACAATGCAGAAGACAGTCTTTTTATCTCTATGGATGGTGGATTGGGAGCACTGCCTACTGCCAGTGTAGTACTGAGTGGAGCACTGCCTACTGCTAGAAGAAACCAGCAGCCAACCTCCTCCCTGTGAAGGAGCAGTTTCCTCCTCCCCAGTGGTGCTACTGTATTCCTCTCCAGCTGGATTGCTTCCTCAGTGTTGGAGATCTCCATATACATATCTTCATTGAATTCCTAGTGTACAGATGCTCTGCAGCCTGGCCACCTTCTCCTGTAGCTCTCCCACCTGATTCCTGAGAGATTTTACCAGTGGACACCTCTCACACTGGATGGTCTCCCCAGCCTGGCTTTCTGTGATGGGGAAATGCAGGCCACAGTCTCTGCAAATGCACACCAGGACCTGGGTGGAGGTGTCCATGTGCAGGTTCTCTGTCAGGTCACTAATGCAGGAGCCGAGCTGACATTGGCAATGCAGCCTTTCCAAACCATGGCGATTTTATTCTTTCTCTCTCCTACAAACTTCCTCTAAAACCCCCCTCTTTGCTTCCCCCCGTTTGCCAGCTCCCCTTGGTCACTTCACATCTGGATTTAATCCCTCCTTTCCTAGGTCAGCCCTGCCCCTTTGTTTACACACCAGGGCAAGAGTGGTCACAAGGATGGTCAAGGGACAGAGCCTGTCCAGTGCACACTCTGCCAGCAGCTGGTAGGCCTCAGGTCCTCATTCCCACACAGTCCTCACACACACAATTCCCTGAAGAACACACTGAAAACTTTAATCTACCCAAAAGAGAAAGCAGACAAACAAGCTCATGCACCCCAAGATTTAGTGCTTGCTCCTTCTTCATCGGGGATTTCCCCCCTCAGAGTGCCATTTGCACTGTTTATTCAAAAATAGGTTAAAAACTCTTTGACACAAAAGGTGTCCCATTGTTGCTAAGATCATATAAAATATTTTTAACTGGCTACAGTTAGCTAAGCTTAGCTTCTGCTGATAAGTTCACTACATACTGATTCCCCCCATGCCACATTATGGGTAACATTGGTTCCTACTCCAAAGTTCCTACTATCATATACATTTTTTACACTTAACTATATGAACTTAATTTAACTTCCATAATTCCAATATGAAATTTTTTTCTGTATCTAGCAGGTTTTCTTATCACTCTAGATACAGCGACGGGAGTATCAGTGTCCTTTCTTCCCTCCTTTTATTCAAACTGACCACTCAGAACACAACAACATAAGAACGGCCATTTTGGATCAGACCAGTGGTCCATCTAGCCCAATATCCTGTCTTCTGACAGGAGCCAATGCCAGATGATTCAAAGGGAATGAAACAGAACAAGGCAATCAAATGATCCATCCCGTCATCCAGTCCCAGCATCTGGCAGTCAAAAGCTTAGGGACACCTAAAGCATGGGGTTGTGTCCATGACCACCTTGGACCACCTAATAGCCACTGATGGACCTGTCTTCCATGAATTTATCTGATTATTTTTGAACCCAGTTAAACTTTTGGACTTCACAACATCCCCTGGCAACGAGTTCCATAGGTTGAATGTGCATTTTGTGAAGAAGTCCTTCTTTCCTTCTTTCCTTTTTTTTTTTTTAAACCTGCTTCTCTTGATCACAGGCTTTTCTTAGCAGCAGGATACCCTCCAATGCATGACTGCCTGTTTGGGTGCTTACTAAAGGCGGCCTTACGCTGCGATGCATGCATGTGTTTTTCTGGTTCATCCAGGCATTTCAACTGTGTGATGTCATTTCATCTGCACAACGTATGTCCACAGTACTACATACAATGAAGTCTTTAATGAGAAATTCACACATTTCTCCAAATTCGCAAGATTGTACTGCCAGTTTTAAATCAGTCATGTATTGGTGCATACTGTCCCCATCTATCTGACTTCTGGTGAAAAATGTGTGCTTCTCATATGACACATTTCTTTTTGGTGCACAGTATGCCTCAAACTTATTCTTTCGGATCTGACTGTATTTTTTTCTTTATCTCCTGCATCATCAAATTGAAAAGTGCTAAATACCTTTTTTGATTCTTCAACTGCCACATGAAGAAGTCATGCTGTTTGCAGGCATTCATCTTTGTTTGCACTACTTGCAACTCTGTACTGCCCAAATCTTTGATTCCACTTTCTCCAATTTTCTGCTGCATTTCCTTCAAACACTAACTTTTCTAGAGGCTTTAGTTCATCCTTTTTTTTTTCAGGTTTGTTATACTCTTTTCTTACTTTTAGTTTTGTTCTGGCACCATGAAATAGCTGTTGCTAACTTGCTATTGTGACATAAGAAAAATGCTGGATAAGTAACAGTAAACACTTTACTTAACTTGTTGCTGAGAACTGTACTAATTGGTGTTGCTGGCATGCCTTCATAAAGCTCACTTACATAATGATTCCTCCATTCAACACCATTGGTAACTTTTCCTAATCCAAATTTCCAACTATCATGACCACTTTATTGCAACTACTGTGGTAGTACAATGAGCATCAATATGTTTATATTATGGGGACCTCCATACTGTGTATAATGAAGACTCGCTAACCAAATTACATAGTAACCATCTCAAACACACCAAGAAATCTGCTATCTACAGCCAGGCACTCAGATACCACAGAACATGCTCCAAGGAGAAAGTCCAGATTACATACCTTAGCACACTCAAAACTGCCTTCACCAAACAAGAACACTCCAGCACGGAAGTAAATCATATCATGGAATGGGCCACCTAAATACTCCAAGAAAACCTGCTTCAATACAGAAATACCCCCACACACACTGCGCACCCCTAGTTCTCACCTACTACCCCACACGGGAATCCATATAGGATATCATCAAAAACTACCACCCCTACTTGATGGAGATGCCCATCCTGAAAGAAATCTTTCCTAAACCTCCTCTTATGGCCATCAGACAATTCCCCAACCTCATCATCAACCTCCCAACACACCAAGCCAAAACAACAGATGCAAAACCAGCAGACATATTTCCACTGCTACAATGATCAACACGCCTCACAGCACACCTTTCAAGATCCATGGGTCTTACCCATGCCTATGATAACATGTGGTGTACCTCATCCTGTGCACTAAATGCCCCAATAACAACTATGTGGGTGAAACCAGACAATCACTAGGCTCTCAAATGAACTCACAAAGGAAAATGATAAAAGACAAAAATACCATATGACCTGTGGATGAACACTTTTCATAAAGCGATCATTCTGTATCTGACCCATCCATCCTCATCCTGAAAGGAAACCTGCACAACACTTCCAAAGGCAAGCCTGGGAGCTTACATTTATAACTTTGCTAGACACTAAAAATCATGGACTGAAGAGAGACACTGGATTTATGGCTTATTACAACATTCTGAAACCCATTAATAAACCTCTCCCCACCTTCCCCCCAGCTGCCTTTCCTCCCTATGATTGGATGGGTCACTTCACCTTGAAGGGTCCCGTGAAATATGAGTTACTACTAATACTAAACTACAATATGTTCAACATTGTATTAGCTGTGACACTTTGAATCTTGGTCTACGCTACAGAATTCCTTTGGTATACCTACGTCTGGCAGGGGTGTGAATAATCCACTCCCCTGAGTGACAGTTATGCTGAGCTATATGCTGGTGTAGATAGCCTTGTGTCAACTCCTGCTAACATAGCTACTGTTTGTCGTGGAGGTGGAGTTATTAAGCCAAGGGGAGAGCTCTCCACATTGGCTTAGAGCATCTTCATCACAGCAGCACAGCTGCCAGTTTCTAGTGTAGACAAGCCCTGAGTACCTTTCCCAGATCTGACGAGCTCTGTGTGGCTCGAAAGCCTGCCTTTCTCGGCAGCAGAGGTTGGTCCAATAAAAGATGATATCTCGCCCACATTGTCTCTCTAATCAAATTACGGACGTTTTTAGTATCAATGATTTACAATAGTTCAATCATTTTTTCCATATTATTTACTCTATAACTTCCCCCAATTCTTTTATCCCACCTTCATTATTTCTTTCACTTTCTTTTCTTCCATTTGATTCCCTACCTTAGCTTCTGCCCTCCCTGTCCATTTCCTCATATATTCAAATCTTCCATTTGCTCCCCTTCTTCCCATTCTTCCACACTTTTTTTCTACTCTGATTTTCTGTTTTATTTCCCTCCATTCCTCTTCACCTTATTTTCCTCATTCTTGCCTTTCTGTCCTTTTCCTCTTCTCCCTGACTTCATTCTCCCTTCCCTTTTTCTCCATCTGCTTCTGAATGCCTGTCAATTGTCTCTCAGACTGACAGGCAACATAGATTCCATGTGTTTCATGCAGTTACACTGGGAAAAACAGTATTGTTCTGGATTTCTTATTTGTAGAGCGCTGCAGATGTGATAGGCAGCATTATACAGATCAAGAGCCACCACTGGGAAGATACTCATCACTCTGTTCTCTCTCTCAGACACTCTTCTATTATGGCATATTAGCCTCAGAGAGTCTGGGAAGAATAGTCAAATGGCAGTTCAGACAGCAACAGACAGGCACAGACCTCAGACAAAAGAAGGTTACTCACCCACACATACACAAGGGTAAATAGAGTTTTGGGATGCAAACTCTTGAAAGCAATTGCTGAATCATTGCTGTCAGCAGAGGACCTTCAACTTTATGTTAGAAAGAAAAGCTTGGCAGAAAGTCAGTGTGACTCTCTCCTCAAGGATGTGGCAGACAAAGAGATTCTTCTGCAGTCGTTGTTTGGAATATTAGGGCAGATTAGATTCCCTTATGGGGGAGCCACAAGGGAGGCAAAAGTGGAGTAGAGGGATTGACTGGTTGAAGAAAATCTTTGTGACAATTAGAAGATCATAAAAAAGCCAGGCTTTGCTTCTTTGCAGAGAACTATGGTTGTTGTTACTTAGATGTAAACGATAACAATTTGTCTATACCAGGCTCTGGGTGGCCTAACACTTAATTAGTATTACAGTAAAATCACAGGAGCATTAAAATATTAATTTCAAAAAGGTGCCCGACTGGCCAGCCAGCTACCTACAAAAAGACCCCAATGCACTCCTTCATTGTTCTGGGAAGCAATTATAATGGAAGTTATTCTTATTAGCCAAATCATTCAGTATTTGTGGGGAAAGACTCATTACAGCAAGTGATGGAAAATGGCTTACTCACCTATGCAAAAAACAAGATATAGGTCCATATCCTTAACTGGTGTAGAACAGAATAGCTCCAATGGGATCAATGAAGCTATGATGATTTACCCAGCCTGCCAATCTGACCCATGACATTTTTCTTCACTTTTTCCTGACCTGCACTGTTGTGTGGTGGCGTGATATGCCAATGAACAGTACCAGCACGCAGTCGTTTTGTAAAGAACCATTCCCACCTGGGAAATTTTCTTCTTCTTACAGCTCAGTGCCCTCTTTCAAATCCCTCCTTAAAATCCTTATCTGGCATGATGCCTACAGAAAACTGGACAATGGTTAGACAGTTGATAGGCTGAGACCAATGCTTATCGTGCTGATCAATATCATCTCATTGTTACCTTGTGCTCTCCTGGTCTGTTTGTTGTGTCCACTTGCTGTCTGTAGTCTTAGAATATAGGAAAGATGGCCTCTAGCGGATAGGGCACTTGAGTGCAGGACAGGAGGACTGGCACAGCC
Organism: Mesoclemmys tuberculata; assembly: GCA_007922155.1. Lineage (NCBI taxonomy): Eukaryota > Metazoa > Chordata > Testudines > Chelidae > Mesoclemmys > Mesoclemmys tuberculata. The sequence goes on along the minus strand of ML675616.1, from coordinate 41,530,293 downwards.
ACAGACTTCCTTTGTGACCTCATTTAATCTACCCTGTACCTCAGCTCCTCAGAGGTAAAATAGGGATATCTCTACCTCACAGGATAAAAATCCATTAATAATTGTGAGGTACTCAGAAATTGTGATAAGGGCCAGATAAGTATACATAGATGAATAAACTCCTCAAGGCAGGGACCTTTTTATGTTCATACAGCACCTACTTTAATGGGGCTGGGATCTCTAGGTACTACCGCAATTTAAATAATTAATATAATCTTTGGCTGTCCGTTGACTCGATGATGACTGCAAAGGAGGGAAATTTAACATTTATTAGCTTAGTGATGAGAAGCGAGTTCCGCATTTGAAATAGAGCCTTGAAATTTGAAAGCTGCTTGATATTATGCCATTGAAGATGGTGTTGTTAATACGTTGCCTTTCTGTGCACGTCAACTGCCTGGATAGAATCATACACTACAGATCTCCATTTACATCTACTTTGGCAACTTCTTCCCAGTTCTCTATGTTAATATTTTCTTTCTTCAAATTCCTTTTCAAAATGTCCTTAAAGGGCAGCTTTTGCCCTCCTCTGTCACATTTCCCTCCCTTAAGTCACCACAGAGGAGAATTGTTTTTACTCTTCTACAAGTAAACACACCTTGCATTGAATATTTTATAGTTATTACTACAATAATAATGATCACTCATACAGTATCTTACTTGTACATAGTTCCTTGTGCTTAAGGGATCCTAGTGTGCTTCACAAAGTACAGGTGCAATCCTCAGCTTACTAAGGCCAAAGTTATCACTGACATTTATGTGGACTTTCCCTGAATGAAGGCATGTAGGGGACTGCACAGATGTATACAAGAATCATGTAACCCTCCATTGAAATGCAGCCAGCAAAGGGTATATCAAGCAACTCATCAACGGCACACAATACCACAACTCAACATTTTAGGGCAGGAAAAGTGAAGATAAATGATATATGCAGCTGCAACATACAGGGAACTTTGGTGAGCTGAATGTAATTACTACGGTTGGTCAAAAAAAGTAACATATTCTTTGGGAAAAATTTCAGTCATTATTGGTACAGATTTCAAAAAGGAACCATGCAAAGTTTATTGTGTTTTTTCATAATTTTTTTTAATATATAAAAAATGTTTTGTTTTGAAATGTTGGGGTTTTTCTCTTCCCTCACCCCCTCGTTGCCCTCCCCACTCCAGGCCCAACTGTTTCCTATTTTCACCTTCCATTCTTTTTTCCTTCTCTCCTCCCCATTTTGCCACTGAAAAGGAGGGGAGAAACAAGGAGGGGAGGTAGAAGGAAAAACAATAAGCCAAAACACCAAAAACTGTTTCAAAAAACTGAAAAAAGTGGATATTTTGAAGAAAATTCACAAACATTATTTTTAATAAATGCCATTTTCCCAACGGAAAAAAAAAAACTTTCATTCAAATTTTGCAACCAGTTCTAGTAAGGATCCCAACTGGATTTTAACTTGTACAATAGGAACACTCTTAAAAGAAGTGCACTGGGATCTGTAATGATCTCAGGTGGCCAGAACCTTGGCTGTAGCATCGTGTCTAAACGATGGCACCTCCAGCTGTACAGTGGCCTTAACATCAAGTTGGCATAGGGCCGAACCTGAATGGCACTGTGATCCCAGTACAGCAGATCACAGTGCCCAGTCACTCCAATTTGCCTACCCCCACCATGACAATGGGCCATGGGGTGAAACTTAAGTGGGCACAAGGCTGGCTCCTGCACCAGGGCCTGACCAGCCTTGCCCTGCTTCACCAGCCCTTGTCCCCTCTGCTTTGCCTAAAGGATTTGCTCACTGACAGTCTTACATCCTGCCACAAGCATGGGGAGCTGCAGCAAGTGCTCATTCATGGGAGCTAGCCAGGAGAGGGGCTGCGTATGTGAACGGGTTTTGCCTAGAGCCCAGTGATGGGTCTTGGTGGCTGACTCCATACAGGGAGTTTCATTGGAGAAGACGCTTAGGGCCGGAACCACCAAAAGCTCCATGCATTCCATATGAAAAATGTCTAGGGCCATCCCTGGTCACACCTACAGACTCACTACCACCGTGAGTTTTATTTTGAGATCTCCTCATGCAAGTGTTTACCAGGGCCGACCTTCTTAGCATGTGAGACCTGAATAATATGGCAAAGATGCATGGCTGCTGGCTTATTACTGCCTCTAACTTTTTTGTCTGCTGTCCTGGCTCGAGGATTTTTACTGCCCTCACATAGTCTGGAAGCCTGTCCACCAGCTTAGGGATAAAACAGTCAGCCATAGCCCACACCATTTTAGCCTTCAGGGCAAGCTCTTTTATCCCTCTCCTACACAAACAATATGAAAGAGTCATAAAAGTGATAGTCCTGACCTGGCCTCATACAGCTAGGTCCTTTTCTTTGCAGTAGCTCATGGCTTACAGCCCTTCCTTTGCCTCAAAGGGCTGCAGGACCTACCCACCCTGCTGCAGCCTTCCTGTGCTACTGTTCAGGGAAGTATTTGTCTACCCTGGCCCTCCTTCAGCTGGGAATCAGAGACACTCATTAGCTGCTGCTTAGCTGGATCAGCTGGATCTCAACACCTGCCCACTGAGCTTCTCCTTAGGGCAGGGCTTGCTGCTTCTTGGCTCTGCAGGCCCTTAAAGGAGTAGACCACTCTGCTGCACCTCCCAAATCCTTGAGCCAAATCCCAGAGCCAAATTTTAAGAGCCCGGAGCCAGGGGCCGGGGCAGTACAAAAGGAAGACAGATTTATTTTTAAAGCAAGTTTCAAGCTGTTCTGCTGCCATTGGGACATAGTTGTATCAGTGCCAGGATTGGAAATCATGTGTGTGAGTGAAGCGGTCACATTTTCCAAATAGATGTGTCATGGGCTTGGCTTGAGCCAAGGTGTCCCAAGAAAAAGGCTCACCTTTGTTTTACAAGAAAAATAATTAGCCCACCTGGGCAGTAAGACTATAACATGAAACAACAGCCCTTTGCTGATCCCACCAAAATACTATCAGATTTTGGCCCCTGACCAGGTCAGGTTTCAGACAGAGAATGCCTGCCTTGATTCCCTGCCTCAGCCGGAACCAGCCTTTGAAAGAAGCAGACAATCCTTTTTATCTAGCCTTCTGGGCCCTGATTGGTTTCTGCCTGATCCCAGCCCCTCTAGAGGCTGGAGGACTAAGTCTGGCTGGTTCTATCAGCAGCTTATCCTAGGAGGCCCCTCTAGACAATGCCTGGAGGTCTGAACTTGTTGCTCTTCTCTTCCAAAAGGACAGCTCCTTAGTGGTGGGCATGTCAAGGCAGTAGGGAGCAAATGCCTGATGCACCCCATCACAAGATGCAACTTGCTGCACTGTGTTCCCACTGGGGCCTCTGTACCTTTCAGAGCTTCAAAGCCCCTCTAATTTTCCTACTCAGTCCTTTCTCCCCAGCCAAACTCATTGCCAGCTGAGGAGAGCAAAGACTTCCTCTAAGCCAATTAATGCAAATCTTAGTCCGTCAGACAATTTGCCATTTTGAGGACAGGCCTTCCATAGACACCACTTCCTAGCCATTCCAGGCTGGACATCAAGAGATTACATCTAGAAATGAACTTGTCTCCAGCAGAGTAGTTTCAAGCACCAAAACTTTGACAGTGGATTGGGCTTGACCTGTCGACTTTGTTTAAAACCTTTCTAAAAAATGTCTGCCCTTTCTGTGACTCAGAGGCTGTGAGAACAGAACAGGATCAAGGATAATCATCCTATGTGTGATTGCTCTTCCATTGCTGCTGGTTGGAGTTGAGTTCTGAAGGCTGCCCAGGACTTTTCCACCATGAACAGAGGAGCAAAGGTGAGCCAGGAAAGCTTGGGCCATAAACTGATCTACTGCAAATGCGTATTAACAGGGTGCATTAGTAAGGAATCTTAGGACCATTCTACCACCCATAGGAAAAGGGCTTGGCCCTTAAAGATCCAGAGATCCACTATTAGAGGGTAAGTTTAGGTTGATATAGGATATTTTTATTTTTCCTATCTCCATCTTGTTTTCTTTCCACTACCACACTATTTGTCCACCTCTTTCTCCTCTTTGTCACTCTGAATCCCATTTCCGATGTCCTCTTTTTCCATTTTCCCCTCTTTCTTTTCCATCCTACTATTTGCCATCCCTGTTTTCTCCACCATTTTCCTTCTTCAAATAATTTCCTTGCCATCCACGAAGCCTGCTTTCCTTCCCCTCACTCATCATATTCCATTTTTCTGCCCTCTCATTTTTCTCCTGCTCCATTTGTCCCTTCCTCTCCATTTTCCCTTAAGATTTTCTACCTGAAGGGAAGTGATATCCCTGAGTTAACACTGCCCTGTAGGATGAAGCTGTTGGTCAGTTTGCCAAAGCAAGAGACTGGCAGGAAGTCCTGGTACCAACCATATGCAGGCCTCATTTATTTCCTCCCAATTAAAGGCAGCCTGTAGGGGAAAATTAAAGTGCCAGTACCTTTGAACTGATGTATACTGACCCACTAAGAATGCTTGTTAGCATTCACCATACTCAACATTTCCTCTCATTGATTGATAGAATGGTGTGTATACGGCAGAGAGCAAATTCATTACAGCACATTAGCCAGACAGGCAGACAAATGCCCACAGGGGCAGAAAAGCTATAAGGAATAAATAAAAACTTAAAAAAAAAAAACCTTCTTTTCCCCAGGCTATGGTGAGGAAGACTGCAAGAGAGGGTGATTGGAGGGGCCGACAAAGGGAAAGGAATGGCAAGTACTGGTGGGGAAGTTGATAAGTTGATTAGCAGTCAAACACATTCCTAGAACACTCATGGCCATATTCTGATTTTTGTATAATAACTGAACCTCTGCTTCTGTCTTTTTCCCGCTGCTAAACGTAGTTATTTTCAAGAAAGAAATAAAGAAACCCAATAAAATACCAGATGATGATCTCCCATCCCAGTCCTGGAATATCACATTTGAAAAGGGTGTCTGGCCATTTCATTGATTGTAAATTAGTGTCCCTTGGTTTAATGAATTAAAAAACAAGCAGAATACAATCAGCACTTATCAGCTGCTATCACCATGTGTTATTTCATATACCACAGTAATCTCCTAAATAGAGGGAAATACAGTTGTATCATCTGATACCACTGTTTGGAAATTGCTGGTAAATGTTGATTTCTGTTATGCACCACCACGATCAAAATAACATGGGTGAATACAGCCCCTAGATGTTAACCTCAAACTGATCCTGGTTGCGATGAGAGAAATCGACTAGGGATTATTGCCTCTAAGACCCATGGGGCTGTAGGAACAATGGGGGAAGGGCAATCATCCCATGACTGATTGCTCTTCCACTGAGGACAGGAGCTGAACTTTGAAGGCTGCCGAGGACTTTTCCCACCATCAGAGAAGGAAGAAAGGTAAGCCAGGAAAGCTGCCATAAACTGATCCTCTGACAATGAATATATAAGGGTGCATAAAAGTGAGCTCCAAGATCATTCCACTACCCATAGGGAAAGGATTTGGCTTTTAAAAGTCACCCACAGATCCACTGCAGGAGGCTAGGCTTAGGTCAGTAGAAGGCTGAGCCTAAGGTTTCTGGCCCAGGTAGTGCGTTTTTGATCAGGGATGGGCCCAAAAATGAGCCAGCGTGCTAAGATTTATTTGCCGCCTGCCCTTCCTTTAGGAAGTGTTAATTCCAGCAGCTTTTTTTTTTCCCCCCTTCAGGCTCCAATCTGGAATCATTTTAATGTGAGTTAATTATACTACAAGACTGTTTAAAACCCCAGCTTTCTACAGATAGCATGGTATACTGAATTTTGCTTTATCAATGCTTGTTGGTGATACAGGTACCTCAGAGAAGCCAGATGTTTTGTTTGATGGAATGTGTGTTCCCACTGGAAAAAATCCTTTGAATCCCGTATATTGTGGAACTGGCTTATAGCACCATGAATAATGTGCATGGGCCTCTTCTTGATGATGTTTGTCCATCCGTTCCTGATCCTGTATCTTTCCTCAGAGCTGAAATTGTAGTCCAGTTAGTGCCTGCACCATAGCTTTATTTCCTCTCCTGTTCCACTATTAGCAGAGCTGAAAGAATCACTGTAAAAAACACAAAAATGAAATAGAAGCAGCAATTTAATTTATATCACAATGTAAGGCTACTACAGTGAAAGAACAGTTCCTTAAATAGAAAACCAAATTAATGTTATGGTGGTTAGAGTGCACCCATAAGGACACAATCCCCAACATATTACTAAAAGATGAGAAGAAACAGTTGGCATTCAGTTAACAATCATGTTTGGAGGTTTGTGACTGACTTTGTTATTCCAAGGGAAGCCAGGTACTAGTCTCTTGGGATTATGTACAAAGGCAAGAAAGAAGTGGACATGTATGAACCTCAAAGGTGACTGCTGGGTTAATAAAACAGTCTGTTTTCTGTTCACCCACTCTTCCTCTCAGTGTGCAAGTACATTAAAATATGTCAAAAGGAAAGCCATTTGCTGGGGAGAAATAATTCAGCTAAAAGTCAAAATTTCCAGCTGGTGTATTGCCTTGGTGTGTGTAAGTGCACTAACAAAGTGACCCACATATCTCACTGGATGAAAGTTGATATCCTCATTAAAGTAGAAACAAACACTCAAAATAGGAACAACTGCCAGTTAAAAAGAATAGAGTCACAATTGATATAAGCCTGCATTTCTCCTTACTCTGTTTCCCACTTGTACTATAGCAGCTGTACTATATATGTAAGTAATCTCTTGAAAAAAGCAATGAAGGCAAAACTAATTCCATATACAGTGTCCACTCTACTTTGCAAAGGAGTTTTGTTGCTAATAGCCAAGGATATTATTGATCACGGTTTAGGGCATGGGAAATCTTTTACAGTCCCCTTTCTATGCAATCACATACAAAATAAGGTCCTACTCCTGCAAAACCCTGCTGTACAATAGTAATCCTTATAAATGTGGAATGTCCTGCAGAAGAAGGGAGGAGCATTCATAGGCGTAAATAAGTATTAATCGTGTGGCTCAGCATCACAGACTTTAAAATAATGTTATGTAGATGGTGCCTATCAACTTGCCCCAGGAAATTCAGAATTAATGCTTCAAGTTCATCTTTAATTCATTCTGGTGGGTATAAGTGTTGCAACATGCCTGATATGTGAGATCAGGTCACCTACGGTTTCTTGCAGGCCCCTGGTAGAGGACTCTATTAGATAAAAGATCAAGCAAAATGGGGAGACATTTCACACTGTGCAGGGAGAGGTATTTCAGGTTTTTAAATGAGCTTTAAATAATATTAATTAATAAATTATTTCATCTGAAAAAAGAAAGGGAGGAAGGAAAGACACCTATGAGAGAAATACATGAAATTTGACAATTTCCAAAAATCTATATAGTTGACCAAATGGGAGCCATTAGAGTCTACCAGTTAAATAGGAATATAGGCAATGTTCCAAACGTATATTCTCGGGACTTTTAAAAATGTGCATTATTTTTCTCAAGCTCATAACTTCTTCCCCTATTATGCAAATACTTACTTAGGGTCCTTTGAAAAATGCATTTTCTGAACCTATTAGACTATAATGGCTCTTAAGTAACTGTTATGAGCAAGCATGTCAATACACATCAAGGAACATTAAAATATGTTTTAAAGCATACATTATTTATTATTATGGTTACTAGAACTTCAGTGGAAGACAGCCTGGTAACTTTTGTGCACGTCTTCCTGCCTGAGGTTTCAATCCTTCTCAGTTTGACAATGGTTAAAGTGGGTATAAAGAGGGCATCCTTGGTTGAACAGTAATGTAATAACTTAAGCACTGCTCCTTCAAGTTGTTCTATGATGGTGGACATGAAGATCAATTGATTTGAATGGAGCCCTGCCCACTTGGAATAATCTCCAGGAGCAGTGTCTTCCTTTCCTCTCCCATGGCGCCTTGCAGTTGAGGCTCCCACAGCCCTTTACAAAAGGGTTGCAAATTGAATCGCGGAGCAGCACATTGCTCTGTATTTCAGCTGGGGACAGATGATTTAGGTAACTTGTCCAAGATGACAAGGGAAGCCTGCACAGAGCTGAGATTAGAATCATGTGGCATCTCTTTGCTCCCAGTGCTATGCCTTAGCCCCAAGTGCTTAATAGCCTGTGCAACTGAACAAAGCCCAGTGCCATCAAAGAACAAGAGAAAATAAACCCCAATTATTTTGTGGCTGCTCTGTTTTTATTTCATTATTTTTGTCCCCAAAGACATTAATGATGTGCCGTTCTTAAGATCCAACAGGTCCTTAATATGAGGGAGTCAACCATATATTCCTTGAACATCCAAAACTCCCTTTCAGTTCAATGGGATTTGGGGATTTAGTATGAATACAGAATCAGGCACTCAGAGTGAAAATCCATCCCCCTCCTTGACAGCCACGTAGGCCCTGCCCCACTTGCAGCAGTCTCATATCACTCTTCTGTGCAGAGGAGGCTGAGCATGGGGGACACTGGTCATAGGGTGCACACTCTGGGCCTGCCCTGCTCCCGTTGACTTTGTTGAGACTTGGCTCAGAGCCTCTGTTCACAGCTTGGCTCTTGGCTCACGCATGAGCTACTTGGGCAGCAATTTGCAGGAGGTGGGACATGAGGAACAAAGGGGCAGGCTAGAGGCTCTACAGTCAATCTGTGACCCGTGAGGAGAGAGTTTCTCCTCCCAACCCCAGGACTCATGTGCTCAGGACCTGGTTGAGTTATTCAGGGTGTGTACTGGATATGAGCCCCAATGACTACTGAAGAGTCTGCTTTATGAAAAGTGACGCAAGTGGCTGCAAGAACTCCTTCCTGGGCTCTGCAGTCTTACGTCAATTTGGATGTCACTGTTACATACTAAGGCTGGGTCTACACTGACGGTGGCAAATTTGCCGCTGTCACATCAATTGCTCTGGATCGACTGAGCGGTCTGTATAGATGCACTCAGTCGATCCAGGAAGCGATGCAGGAAAACCACCCCCGTAAGTGGAGTAGCTCTGCGTCGAAGGGACGCCGCGCAGAGGAGATGCTGCAAAGTCAATGGGAGATACGCAAGTGATTTACGTCACTTGCATATCTCCTGTCGACTGCCGCTGAATCGCCAAGGTAAGTGTAGACCGGGCCTAAGAAACTGCAGTCTCATGCAGGCAAAACTCCCTGTCTAGTGTACTAAAAATGTTACTGGATGTTCAGAGCAGCAATTCTTTTAAACAAAGGAACTTAGTCATTTTTCATTTATTTTTCACCTTTAAAAATGCCTCAAAGCAGTCATCTATTTCAGTCAATGGTAACCTGAAAATGAAAATATATATATATATATTTTTAACTATAGGAGCACAAAAGGCATCTAAACCCACAAACATTATTTTTGTACACACCAACTCAGCCAAATAGATTTCTTCGCGTTTTATTGACCTTTTGGTTAACTCTTTGTCTGCCAAGTTTTAGCTTGGAGTAAATTTTGACAGTGAGTTATGCACCAATGGAATTGTGTATTTATTATAGAATGCTATCTTACAGTTCCTTAATTACAGTGACAGGGAAGGAGGACAATAACACAACAGCAACAGCTGTAAAGGAATCTCAAGCCTTTTTTCAATTTTAAAAAGTTACATTTGTCTCAAGGTTTTTCCACCCCCAAAAAGTCATAACAGTAAAAATTAATTTCAAATATATAAAGTACTTACAACTATTACCAAAATTCCTTTTAGAATTTGTTCCAGGCTGTTATTAATAACAAAACAAAATCATAACAAAACCCATCCATTCAATACTGGGTTGTTCCCCATTTCAGAGTTAACTGAAAGATTGCCCATGGGGAGAAGCATGGGGCAGAAATCACTGAACATTTTGCCAGATTTCTTTTTTATTTTTTAATTGGAATTTTGAAACTTTTCAAAATTTTCTGACCAACTGTACTGGTCAAGGAAATTTCCAGATTAAAAGAAAACTAATGTGAAAATGGAGTTAAGATTGAGAGTACATATCACTAGTTGAAGGGTAAAAGACCTTGCAGGGATTCAGAATAAACCTAAAAGAAAGCTCAGCATGTTCATGTATGGAAATGCAGAGGTAGAGCATCCAAACAAACTTAATTCTGCCCTGTACTGATACCATTCTATAAAAATAAAATTATGATAAAGGTATTTTAGTGTCTGTGGCCCCAGATTAGTTGATGCTGGTTTTTAAAGATGCACTAGGGTTTGGGTTTTTTTTTCATATTTTTCCCCTATGGTGTCATATGTGTCCTGAATATGTCCTGAATTCAAAATGGGCAAGACAGTTTTAAGCAGTGATGAAGCCAGATTTGGCAACTGGGAAGGGGGTGGGGATGTTTGCATAGTGGTTTGGTGGGGGAGAGGGGTGTGGTGCAAAATCTGAAACTGAGGCTGCCCACTCTTACAAAAAAAATTATCACTGACAGGAGATTTATTGTGGGTGAGGTGGGGGCAGGTTGGAGAGCGAGTCTGACCCCTATTCACCTCACAGCAGTAACTCAGCTCCGGTTCCATGGGGTTGGGCTTGGCTCCCTACTCAGGGTGTTTTGCCCTGGCAAGTGGGATAATAGCGCCACTCAGGTTTGTCGTGGCTACCTCTCAATTGTGATGGAAGAGCCTCTGTGCTGAACCTGTGACACTTTGACTCCGCTCACCTGATCACAACACCACGTGGTTTGTGGGCCCTCTCAAACGGAGGAGCCTTGGACACACTGCCCCTTTTGCCCCACATGTGGTCATCCCAAGGAGGGTTCAATGGGTCATTGGTGGTGCCACTGATCACCCACAGCAGCACATTCCACTTCAGCAGCATAACCCTAATCCTGGCCTGGTGAAAAGGAGAGGCCCTTAGGGAGGGAAGAATTGGAGAACGAGCCCACCTTGCAGTCACTCAACCCCCCCATCTCGCCCCGTTAGCTTCCTTTTAAGAAAACATTTTTACGTAACTCAAAGCCTGTGTGTGCTTTTTGCTTCCAGTCAAAATAAAACAGAAGTAGGGAAACATTTTGTAAGAAAAGACGTAGGTTTACAAAAGTATGTGGGAAACAAGATGAGCTATAATACTAAACGACGGAGATAAAGAATAAGTGGGTTTACTTAAAACTGAGTAGGATGATTCAGTAAATTGGAATTTCAACAATAATGTTTCAAATGCATACTGGAGTAATAGAAAGGGAAGAATGAGAGCTAGTAAGAAAATTAGATATGAGCTTGCATCACAACAGAGAGGGGGAAAAGGACACCAGTGAAAACTTGTGTTATATTTCCAAAGGCATCAAATTATGAATCAGGTAATATCCTTTTTCTGTACAGCACTGATGAGATTGTACTTACTGTTACACAGAGCTCTGAACACCCCCCATTACAAAGATGAGTACAGAAAGAAGGAAATTATGTGAAAGAGAATAACAACAAGCATTGCTAAGGGGTCAGGGATTGGTTTGTAGGAATTAAATGACAAATCAGCGGGATGCATAACAGTCCACAAGTAGGTGAAAGATGTAAATACTGAGGAAGGAGACAAAATAATACAACACAAAATAATACAAGAGGTATTCAGAATATTAAACAAGTAGAACATGTTTAACATGAAACCGTGTTTAACCATGAAACATTCTTGATGGTGAATCTTAAAAGACAGTGATGGTTTCCCAAAGAAAGTGGTAAGCCCCGTCATTTGAATCCGTTAAAACTAGACTTGTCAAAGCACTAGTATAGCTACTGTACACTAGGTCGTGAACCTGCATTAGCAGGGGATGGACAAAATGACCTATCTGGTCTTTTTCCTCTCTAAGGTCTTTGAACCTATAAAGTTCTAAGTCAGATGCTTGCATCACTTGTCCATGTAATCAGCGGTGCTCTGTGCCACCACAGGGAGATCTGGAAAGGTGAGGGTGGTTGTACAGTTATCTGATAAAAATCAGAACAAAGCCATAATAGTCAAAAATTCTTTTTTTATAATTATAAATATCTTTCTTTCCAGGGTTGAGGGTGGGAAGCTGAATGGAAACCTGGATTTAAAGAACATTGATAAGGAAGAGTAAATATAGAAGTCATTGTTGCAGATGGATCGGGGCAAAGTAGGAATAGAAGTAAACGGGCATTAAAGATATTCCCCTGCCATCAGTGAAAACCTTTGGGCGGTAAAGCAGTAGCAGAGTTTGATGCATAGTCAGTGGTTTTGTCTCCTCCGACCCTTCGCCAAGCAACCAACATTTGAAGTCAAAATCCTGAGGAAGGCCCATTGTTGTTCAGCTCCTCCATGATAACCTCTTTACCTCCTCCGTGCATTGGGGACTAATACTATGGCTCCCAGATACTGAAAGAAGTACATCAGCCGCAGTAGTCTGATTTGAAGGTGCTGTGGAAGGTGCATATATTGATGATAATTGATTTTATATTGCTTTTAGTCACGAATTAATTAAATTAGGAAATTTAATAAGAATTAATAATACTTAGCTCTTACATGCACCAGTAAAGTTACCACAACTAGTTATAACATCTGGTCGCCTGGATAACACAACCTATAGATTTCACTCAGTGATTCTTACATCAACACTTTGTTCAAACATAGATCACAGGTTCTAATGTGTCCCTCTTCACAGTCAACATGTGTATGAAGGAGACAGTGAGATGATTTGGGCTCCAGTGCCATCAGTGTGTGGATAAAATACAGCCTTACAGCTCTTTTTAGTTACATATTGAGGATGTCTTTGCCCTGCTTTCAGACTGCAGGGCTGAGATAGTGGCTTGGGTTCAAGCAAGCTGGCTGAAGCTCAAGCCAGGCACAATACACATATGCGCCAAGGAAGAATCTAAGAGAAGTCGTTTGTCCTTGAATCTAAAACTCTGAGAATATTCAAACAGCTACTATTTTTCTTTTAAAAAGTCAGCTTGCCAAAGGCGAGTTTCCTTCTTTCCACACAAATATGGAAAAGACAGAATTTAGGCTATTCTGATACGTACTTCCAAACCCCTCATTCCCCCTGCGTTATTATTATTTGTATTGCCATAAAACCTAGGAGCCCCAGTGATGGACACTGTGTTAGCCTCTGTACAAATATAGAACATACCCTGTCCCCCATCAACTATCCGATTAAAGACAAATCTAAATAAGCAAGGCAATTTCAGACCATTCTTTGCAAAGCCTCTTGGGGTGCATAAACTCCAGGATGCCATGTATACCGGGCTGCATACCTCATTGCCGATTCTGGAGCTGGCCCCCTTGTGCACAAGAGGAAAGGGAAGACGAGGAATAGCATCCACAATCAGTCTGCAGGAAAGGAATTGCTGGAGTGGTGGGAAGCTTCTGTGTCTCAGGCTGGGTCTACACTGATGGCGGCAAATTCGAAGCCGTCACATCGATTGCTCTGGATCGACTGAGCGGTCTGTGTAGACGCACTCAGTCGATCCAGCAAGCGACGCAGGAAAACCTCCCAGGTAAGTGGCGTAGCGCTGCGTCAAAGGGAATGCCGAATTGCAAAGGTAAGTGTAGACTGGGCCTCAGTCTCATTTTCTGCCCCCTGCTCGGTTTGAGGAGGGAGCACAAAGGCTTCATGACCACTTTACAGCTTCAGCAGGGAGGGCAGAACCAAGATGAGGATGGGTTTGTTTCCTTTTAAATTAAAACTACAAACAAGGGTACCTGTGGTGGATGGGAAGAGTTCCTTGTACCACGAGTATCATTCAATCTCCTCCACATCAGTCACCTGGAAAAGACTCCATCGGGCCCCAACACCACTAAGCTTCTCAATAGAGTCATAAGCATACTCAGTGCCACTCCTGATGTCATCCTTTAAGGGGCCAGTGGCCATATATTTTTGACTTCCCCATTAAAAATGGAGAAGAATTGGGCACCAGATATCATTCCCAGAGAAATCTCACTCCCTCAGGATGAGAATTTGTTTCTGAGTCTGCAAATTCATGTGGACCATGAAACTCCTATAAGCTTCACGCCACAGAAGATCATATATTTGATTTATGATCACGCACAGATTACAGCCTAGCTATCTCTTTATATTACGCAGCTAAAGACAAATAAATGCATAGTCAGCAAGGCAGCCAGTCCAAGCACAGCATAGCATAGGTAGCTGAGAGAAGTTTAAAACTAAAAATACTGTTTCTTGACTTGTGACAATATTTTCTTCCAGTTATAAATTGTATAGTCTGTCTCAGCACACCAGTACCACCTCACCAGGTAGGAACAAGCAAGGAACCCTGTGAAGAAATGCAATGATCTTTCTGTGTTCCCCTTCCTCATCTATCTTGCCAACATTTTTTGATTAAAAACAAATTTAGAATATAGAAAATATGAGAGGGGAAAAAATGGGCCCCAGTCCAACCACCTCTTTCCTGCTAAGAAACAAAACGGTGCATTGAAAAAATAGCATTGCCCCTTTTTGAGCCAAGCAGCTAGTCAAAGTTTGGGGCCCTGGAGATGCAGCCCTGGTTATTTACAAGGACTGTACAAAGTTCTGCTCCTCTGAACTCAGGAGGCACCATAAGCAAAAGGTGCAGTTTCTGAGTGTACAGCTCCAAGCCTCTTCAGCCAACAGACCCCAAAGCTCTCTCTCTAGTTTTTCCCAGAGTCACCCTGTGTTCACTGGCTACTGCTTGACTTTCTTGCTTTTTGTCTCTGCCTCTCTCTCTCTGTTGTGTGTTCTCAATTTCTGTGTGTTCTGCCTTCCCTCACACTTTACCTAAAACAACACTTAGCAAAAGCCCTTCATCCACTCAGTCCTAGAACTCCTGGGTGGGTTCACGCACAGTCTCAGAGAGGGTTGTGAGTCATGAAGTCACTGTTACCCTTCATCATAACAATAGCTCCTCCTTGCACCACACCAATTTATGGACTCCCACCATCTACTTTTCTGTATTTTCTCTTTAATTGTTTGATTATGGGTCTTTCTGTGGTGCTTGTGGACATACTACATGAGCCCCACACACACATTAGCAAATTTAATCCTCACAACACCCCTTTGATACAGAGAGGGATTATTTTATTGATGAAAGATTGGGGCACAGAGATGATTTTAGGGCCTAGCTTGTTTTACAGAAGAGCAGAGCATCTAAAACTCCAGCTGAAGCCTGGGATCTCTGCTTTGGTACACAGCACCTCATGAAATCAAGTCTTAAGAGTGTTGCTCAAGGCCACACGGAGTCGGTGATGGCAGGGAATGAACTCAGACCTTTTGAGGCTCACGCCAGTGCCACAATCAAAAGACACTCCTTCGTACCTTCATACAAATGAGACAAGTAACATAGTAGGTGAATATTAGCCATTAGAGCTGGCCAACACCCCCCCCCCCAAAAAATGTCACTGAAAATTCAAATTTTTCAAAAATTCAGCCACCGCCTATAATTCCAATATGAAATTCCGAGGTGGGCTTCTCAAAAGAGCCTCAGTGATTTCAGAGTCAAGTCCCACTGACGCTCAGTGGGATTCATGCTTTTACCTCATTTAGTACTTTTGAAAGTTGCACCCCTGATGTCTATTCCTGTGTTCAGGATCATCCGCAGATTCAGCAGTTACACTACTGAGCAGCCCAGGCGCTGATCTCAAGGAGTGTTTCAGCAGGACAGCTGTTGTGGGGTGATTTAGGGCCTGATGTCAATCAAAAGTTCTGAGCGTCCTCAACTCCTGTTGAACTCACCAGGAGTAGAGGGTACTTAGCGCCTTCCAGGAAGTGCTCAATTCCTCACAGTACCTGGCTCCTCAGCCCCCATATTAATTCACTCTCTAGAGCCCTCTATGGGGATGTCAACACATTTTGGAGTCAGCCTCCCTCCCTGGGTTGACAGACTCTGGCTTTGCGGGACTCCTGCAGGTGCTCTTAAAACTGTTGTGTAGTGTAGGTCTTTTAAGTGCATCTCAGGCTGGGGGGCAGGGTCTGAAGCCAAACCCCCTCCCTGGGTTTCACAACCCAAGCTCCCGTCTGAGCCTCCTTTTCAAGGCGCTGTCTACACAGCTATTTTTAGAGCAATTGCAACAAACAGTCCTGCTAGCCCGAGTCTGTCATTCCAGGCTGGGAGGCTGACTCCAAAAGGCTCTGTAGATGTACCCCAGCAGGGTCAAGGTGGAAATGAAGACAGCACACAAGCAGCCTCTATTTTTAAAAGTTGTCTGATGCTCAATAAGTTCTGTTCCTAATTATGTTAATGAAGTGGCTAGGGCACCTGAATATTATATGTAAAAGTCTCCAAAACATACACAGCTTGTGCAGGATATTGGGTTTACAGCAAACTCCTGGTCCAGATAGCAATATTAAATCAGTCCCTTTGATACGAACAGCAGTTGTTTTAATTTGGGAGGAATCTCTACCTGCCGGAATTTAAACTTCCCACCCGTTGATCTAAAAAGAGTAGATCTAATAATTAACAGTGGGACTAGAAATTATCATCTTTGCAAGCCACTAGGGGGCAAGAGTCTCACACTCAGCGGTTTAATTTGAGCCACACGTTTTCAGTCCTCTAGAACTTATTGCTCAATTCCACTCTGAATTAAGCAAAGTGCCCCAGCACTCTAGCAGTCCAGTGACTAATGATGCAGCACTTTTATTTATCTTGTCATTTTTTTCCATTTCTAGAATGCACTAATCCATTCCTCTTACATGCATGTAGAAAAATACAACATCGCATCCGTTAGAACAACATAGAAAGGCACACTACCAAGGTAAAAGAACTTGCCAGAACAACAACATGCCCCCCCACAGAACAAACATTTATCAAAAGCCTCAGTAAGCACGTAGGGCTACCGTGTTTCCTCACTCAGCATGGGCATATGGGGATCAGAGCACAAGCAACTTACCCACTCCTGCTCCTTATGCAATGCACTGTTGCAGTCTCTGAACTGATGGGAGAACAAGGACTGCTTCATTCTAGTGTCTGGGGTTCCAGAGAGAGTAAGGAAGACCCCATCCATCTCCCTCCACACTGGCCTGCAGAGCTCACCTGCCAGAGGGAGCAGGCTGCACCATCTTAAGGGATGGGGCAGCAGCCATGCTTCCCGTGTAAACTGGGCTGTGTTGGGAAGAGTTATGATTTTGGAGCACATGTGGGACACATGCAGTTGCCAACACAGGCCATGTGTATTTGCAGAGTCCATCTCTTACATATGCCTTGTGACATGTCTTGAAGTCAGGCTCTTTCAGGTGAGGAAGAAAAAAAAATTGTCGAGTCGAGGGCCCTTTACTGGGAACACACTGCTTTTGGTCCCCAGGTGGAAGGCTCCTGGGCTGTGAGAAACAGCCAGGATTTGCCAGGCTCAATTCCCTCCAAATGTCTAGAAAGCAGTATTACCAACCCCAAGCATGCAAAAATTGAATCAGGTCCCAAAATGATGAGATTGGCTTAAAAATCATGAGATTTTTTAAAATAATAAATTTGGGTTTCCTTTTAGTTGCCTTCTGGTTTTAGAGCTTTTAGGGTTCACATTTTTCAGCTTCTCTCTGCAAGCATGAGGGCTAGAAACCTATTTTTAAAAAAGTGAAAGCTGACATACTGTTGAGTTCACATGACTCCCAGAGCTGGGGTTTTAAGACAAATACAAAATATTGCAAGACTTGTGAGAAAATTGTGAGATCTGGCATCTCTTTTGAAGCTCCTATACAGAACAAAGATGACTAATTGTTAGAGTGTTTAGCTGTTTAGCAGTTCCTTTATAGCATGGGACTACATTACAGGAGAGACTCCTTTTGGAGTAAGTGTTTCAAACTAAGACACGCTCATGGGTTTTGAAACTGGAGAAGCAGCAGTGATCGGAGCAATGATGCCAAAACCAAGTCTTGAGTGCAGGATGGGATAAAGATATTCCATTGTTCCTGTATTTTGGGCATCTAACCCTTCTGACAGGTCTGCTATAAGAAACAAAAGAGCCACCACCAAGAACCCACTTCCAGGAGGCTACTACCTAGCACATGTTAAGTTAGACGAAGATCCTGAAAATTTTCTCAACAACTAGCCTGAATTGCATAATGTGTTAACTTAAATTACATTTTAAAAGCTACATTAAAAGAATATTAAGGTTGCAAACCAAAGCACTCATAATGTTAGATAACGACTGAATTGATTTGTCTGTGTAACCTTAGGTCAACACCATTGTGTGTCTGCATTATGATACAGGGCAGGTCGACACTTAAAACGCCGCAGCAGCACAGCTGCACCAGTGCATCTGTGCCACTGTAGCGTGTCAGTGAAGACGCTACTATGCTGATGGGAGAGCTTCTCTCATTGGTGTAGTTAATCCACCTCCATGAGAGAAGCTTCTTGTCAACGGGAAAAGCCCTAACCAGGGGTTAGGGTCGGTATAACTGTTTTGCACAGGGTTATGGATTTTTCTTACCCCAGAGCTATGTAGTTATACTGATGTAAGTTTATAATGTAGACCTGGCCACAGTCTTTAATTACATGACTACCTACTATTTTTCCCTACAGAACCCCTGCCTCATTCAGGGCACAGGATGGACAGTGTTCAATAAATAGGTTGTTACTATTTTTTTCTTTTTGTCCTCCTCATTCAATATGTGGCCACATGCCTTATTTACTGCACAACATCCAAAGCCTACACCGAATAAATATGTATTAATTCCTTCATGGGCTTTTCTATGGCACTTACCACCATAGTATGTAAGTGCTTCACAAACAATAATGAATGTATCTTCTCAATATCCCTGCAAAGCAAGGTAATATTATTATCCCCATTATCAAATGCAGAACCAAGACAGAGAGATTAATTATCGAAAGGGCTCATTACTTTTGGGGCCCCAGTTGAAGATGCTGAGGGGCTGATTTTTCAGAGTACTTAGTATCTTTATGTCACTTGATCTGTTCAAAGCACAAGCCCTCATTGACTTCCGCTACAGTTGCGAGTGTTCAGCACTTCTGCAAAAATGAGGAACCCAAAAATGAGGAACACAATTAGTGGCTAGCTGTGAAAAGTTTTAAATGCTTGAATGCCATGTTGGATAACTGGATTCTGCTTCCTTTACCACAAGGCCATCCTTTTTCCTCCTGCAGTTTCATGCTTCATTCACTACACACCTTCCAACTTCTGCAACAAATGCAGCAGAGGTTCTATAGAAAACACTCTGTGTACAATCCTGATTTGCTCCCATCTATCCTGTACAGGGGATAAAACGGGGCTCCTCTGGAATTAATAGTGTATGACCATGTAATTAAAGACTATCATAATGGATGCACTTGAGGGGGCAAAGTAAACTTGCATAGGCAACCTTAAATTGGTCATTTTCTAACTATTGAGGGGTTGACTTTGCAGCTAATTTTCTAACCTATTATGCTGATGACATACCATGACAGCTCAGGAGAGAGAGCCTTCCTGCTCTTGTTTCTGGTGATTAATACCATACTGGTTCTTGGCAGCTGGGAGGAGCAATTGCAATAAAAGTGGTGCTGTCTCTGCAACCCTAGGCTGAAACATGCTCAGTAACTCTGTGGATATAGAGTATGCTCAGTGCATCAGAGAATTTTGCTGCCACCCTCTAGCAAGTGTCTACAGGGAATCTGGAAACTGATTTTCAGATGTTTATAATATAGCCAAGTTTGGGTGGATTTACACAGACAGCAACTTTCTGATCCCTGGACAACTCCTCTGGCAAGTTTCAATTCCAAGAGTTGTACGCAGTGCAGTTGTAGCCATGTGGGTCTCAAGATAACAGAGAGACGAGGTGGATGACGTCATATCATTTATTGGACCAACTTCTGTTGTTGAAAGAGACAAGCTTTAATGCCACACTGAGTCTTCTTATCTTTTCCAGACCTGAAGAAGTGCTCTGTGTGGCTCAAAAGCTTGTCAGCTCCAACTGTTGTAAGAATTTTTTTCCTAACCTCAGGAAAAGACCTGGCATGAAAAATTTAAGACCAAAATTGTTAAAATTCAGCAAAGTTATAAGTAACTGAAAGCAATGTGTTACAATGGGAAGTTTTAAGTAACCTTAACAATAATGTTGCTGCCAACGTCGCCTCTAGTATATACTTTTTGTCTTTTCAAACACCCGTTTGATCAGTCCTAGTTGATATTCAGGTAGTAGTATTTGGAGGTATCCAGCTATTTCCCAGTATATTTATTTAATTGGATTCTGGTTAAGAACTTTTGGCAGTGAGTGGAACTCCAGTATATGAGGGTGAACTGTCCTGGCAAGTGCATTCTCTAGTGATGTCTCTCTTGCCTTCATGAGAACCTTTTTCTCCCTCATGCTACAGTAGGATCCGGATGGTGAGTGAATGGAATTGCAGTTCTCAGCCACACTTCCAGTGAATAATTATAACACAGATTTACTTCCTACATTCTGAATTGCTCCAGCTCCTGTCTCCCTGAAAATTCAGTCCTAGCTATTTAAGTAGTTGTAAAAATAGATGATTTTCTTTTTTCAAAACAAAACAAAACACACAATCAGCAAAATGCTTTTGCTAGGCTGTGAAAACTGGTCCATTTACCCTGCTTTAGTTATCTACTCTTCACCTTTGCCTGGAGATAAAGCCTCGCTATTCTTTTAAATAAAGAAGAGCCTTATATATGAGTATATAGGTGCCTCCATAGGGATCTAAAAATCACTTTTGGGTTTTGGCTTCTCATTAGTCAGGCACAAAGCTCAGGCAGTGAACAAGAATTTACACTGAGCACAATCATCATGATTTAAAAATAATTGGAATATACATCTTAGAGGAAGTAGTACAACATCCACAACTTCTATTTAAATAGAGACAAGTATGCTTCAACACCCTACTCCAATAAGAAAAACAAACAAATACTATTCCACTTTTTGTTTAATTTTGTGAGTGTCTGTATTCCTCATATAGATGACTGATAGCATCACTAGAGCCTGTTACAAAAAATTAACATCCTGCCCCTGCCTTGCACTACGTACTGGCTGACAGTCTTCTACCAGGTGATAGGCAAGGTGCTAGCAAATAGGATCAAACTGAATGTCCATCTGTAATTACAATCATTCTGATGGCTTTGAAGACCATACATTTTATTTTTAATTCTTAACGTTGGTGCTTTAATAATAATAATAATAATAAATAATAATACCAGTTTATTTTAATGTGAATTGGCTCTATCTGGCTATTAATGCCAATTATTTGCTTTTTTCACCTTATTTTTCTGTCTTTGTTCTCCTTCACCCAGACCTGTAACCTGACTTACCACTATGGGCCATATTCTCCCCAGTACTGGTCTTCTCCATGAAGGAAACATTCTCCTGGAGTTGGGGTCCATTTACCTCCCTGAGTTCCCATTTAACGGGTAAAGGTTTTGGCCTACTACGTTACTGGATCTTAGGGCACCAGCAGAGTTCCTTTGTCTTCATACAACTGTCCTGTTGGCCGCCATTCCCCATGGCAGCATGTCCCCTTTAAACACCATGCTGCCATTGGTTAACTGCAGCTTAGCTGTCCAATAAGATGTTCCAGTCACATTTCCAAGAGTAGTTTCTTCGTGCTCCACCCCGAAATTTCTGAGCATGAAGAATGCTGCAGAGGTTTTTTTTGAGGAGTTTCTATAGGATTCCAAGAAATGGGAAACTAGTTTGAGGGGAGGTCTTTTAAGTTGTCTTGCCCCAGCTAGGTTCCATTTGACTCTTTTCGACTGATGGACGCAGAGTTTGGGATATGGCCTTAGAATTCTAGAGATTTCAGATCTAATAAAGTAATAGTCTACAGGTGCATTGTTACACAGTTCATTAAAAAACATAAAAATGTCAATAAGAAAGACAGGTATGACTCATAATGAAAACGTTAATGTTTTAAATGGAGTTCATCTGTCTAAATGTATCTACCTAGAGTAGACTATATATAGAAAAATAGTCCAGAAATGATTTCTTACATTTTTATATACATAGCACCTTTTATCCTGAAGGCCCCCAAAACAGTTTTCCCTCTCTAAGCTTTATTTTAGCTCAAATGCAAAGAGAAAATTCCCCTCAACTTCAGTGAGGAGTTGCACATAAGTATTCTAGGCTAGACTAGCTATATGTTAGCTACTGTATCCAATACTAAAATAAGACAACCTTTAGAACATGACAGCTGTTTAGCAAAGAAAATCAATGTGGAAGTAAAGAGAAAATACTGTGTCCTGTTGAAATAGCTGGAGGGACTTTGAAGTGGCAGAATGTAATTAATCAAACTGGAATTTGGTTAGGATACAGTGGTTGACATTCCTATTCCTTCAAATACTGTCAAATGATCTTTACTAAGCACTACAGGAGAGGATCTTAGTTTTGTGTCTCATCCAAAAACTAATAGCTCAAAGTACCCCCTAATGCCTCCCTGTGGCCTGCATTCTTTATTGACTCACAGGTAACTATAACACTTGCTGAATAACCAACACCATTTCCTACAGCACCTAGATTTTCCTCCTGGGTCTCTCACTTCAGCACTAGCTTGTTCCAATCAAATATCGCTTGTGAGATCTAATCAGACCATAAAACAAGATGGCATGGCCATTGGCCAGGATATAATACAGATAGGATCTCTGTGTTATTCTATACAACTCATAATTATATGTAAGTTTGCTTATTAAAATACTATTAGATATATTATAAAAGTACCATCTTACTTTATTATCTAATCTGGCGGGAAAGAATATATCCTATAGTAAATTGGCATGATGTCTTTTTTACATATTTAAAATTTTAAGAATCAGTCTAGCGGGTTTCCACATACTCTGGCCAGAAGTCACAATGGCTTTCATATGACTATTCACATTAGATCTGGTCAACAGTTTTCACACAGTGTTCCCTGTTGGAATAATGGCCTTTTAAAAAAAATTGTCTACATTACAGAAATTTTCCAATTTTGGCAAATTTTTCTGAGATATTTTGACCAACATTTTTACTGAATCATTTTCAAAATCATCATAGACTTTCCAGTGTGATTTCCAAACAACACATTTTCTTACTGAAGCAATTTTTGGGGAAACCAACATGTTTAAAAAATTATTTTGATAAAAATTTCACTTCAGATTCTGTGAAGATATAAGTAACAAGTATATAAGTAACTAAAGGAAATAGTCCTTTTTTTGTTTGTTTGTTTCTTTGTTTAAAGTAATTTTCCAGGTTTTTAACAAACTTTATTTCATGCACTTACACTTAAGCATGTGCATAAGTCCTTTGCTGAGAATTTGAAGGATAAATCCCTTAGAGAACAGAATGAAAATAGAACATCGCTAATATAGAACATCACTATAGTTTGTATAATTCTTAGGTCAAATTTAATTAGACCCAAGAGATAAAAATCTAGATCTGAAATAAACATAAAACCACTTACAAATACATAGCAAATCACTAATTCTGAGAAAATGAATATTTATGTTAATAATCTACACATATTGTGATATACACAATTTATAGGAATTTAGTTTTATATTATCAGGATACATGAATGATCTGTTTTCCTTTTTGAAAAATAAAACCAGTGGTTTATATCTGTAGCATATGCAAAGAATTCATTTCTTACCCAAAAAAGTATTTTGGCAGTAAATAATATACTGTGAAAAGTCTCTGATCTTATATAAAAGATTTTTTCCACAAAATATCTATTAATTTTAGCAATGCCTATGATCATTGCTTTTCAAAGCCTATTAAAATTCTACATTTTTAATAAGATTTGCGCCAAATCCTGCTCTTGGTTACATCACTGTAAACTCTATTGTACTCAAGAAGGTCCCATTGAGTTTGACCTTAGAAACATGAAATAGTGTCTTGGTTTTTGACAGTTGCTAAAAGTTTCCAAGACCCCAGTATCACTTATGCATTACACACAGAATCATTGATACACTAATTATAAAAGCATACTTACTAGTAAAGCTGCTCCAATATTTCTACATCACAGTTTAGCCACTGAATCAAAGATTCCTGTCTCATATCATGTTGATTCTGAAAACTGACACTTGTCATTACTGCCTGTAGATAAAGTTTGTGATAATTGAAAGCAAAATTCAGATTTTCAGAATCTCCTTTTTCTTCCACTGTCTCTTTTTTAACATTTACTTTTCAGTGCTTTGCTTACAGTCCTGTAACAAATACTGCTACCACGCTGGCTAAAAACTCTATGCATAACAGCTAATTGGCTATCTAAGACATCTTCTTTTAGTGAGCAATGGTTATTGAATAGAATACAATGGCATTCTTAGACACGGGGAAAAAAAAAGAAGAACAGGCACTGAAATGACAATACAAAGAGAGGAGAAATCTCAGATTAGCCCAAACTCCCAGGCCCTAATCACTGACAGAAGAATATGGTAAATCAAGGCAAAAGACATCAATCCATTCAAACAGGATTAAAGGTTTAAACTGAAAATCAACAAACTTGTTAGTCTTTGTGGGAAAAACTGGTACAGGGATTTTTTAGAGTTGAAACATCCAGCTAAATTATTTCCCAATGCCTGTTTAGTCTAAATGTGAAAAGGTAATAGCATACTCTATAGAAAACAAACAGGTATGTTTAAGAAAACTGTTCCATGCAAGATTCCTCACTGTTGGACTGACCTGATTAAGAATGTAGGTAGTTGTTAATATTTACAATTGTAAGATTAATGAACAAAATATTTTTAAAATGTATTTCATAATCTATCCATTATTTTGTTCAAGAAAACAGATGAAATAAACATAGCTATGCATCTGTTATAAACTTTTCATATTAATGTTAATTGTAGACAGTGTAAAAAACAAAAATTGAGAGGATGGATCTTTGCCTTCATTTTTAATTCCAGAAAAAATGCCATTGAAAGTAATATGAGAGATTCTTTTTCTGGAGAGCAAGATTGGGCATCAGTTTCACTTCTTCCTCATTTGGGGGGAATAAACAGAGACAAAAGGCTGAGATGATAGAGTTCTTATTTCACTTTTCTTCTGTACCATAATTGGTTGTACCGTAATAGCATATGAAACATAACAGAACCATGGCATAACCCTGCAACACAATGAGCAAGTATTCCCTCTCCCCCATTTTTGTACCACTAACAACGATGCTCATTTAAAGCTTAATTCATGAGAGCTATTCTAAACAAGAGAGAGGTAAAGTGTGCAGTGGAACACAGTACTTTCCATAAGTAAAGCACTGACTTTATAAGTCAGGCATTAACACCTGGTCATCCTCAAATTAAAATAATATCACTATTACCTACTTTGTTTATATCACTCCGATTTGTATTCCCTTTTATTGTTATACAATTTTGTGACAGAGAGTTTGGAATAAGAATTGTGTACATGTGTCAGAACAGGGGCTGTCTTGTATAGTAACATGTATTTATTAGGAGCAAAGTACACTGTTGACTCTTTGTGACCAAGATAGTTTACACTACTATTATTATTATAGAGTCTAATCTTGCAGCCACTTAAATTGTGCAACCCCTGCTACTCAGATGTAGAACAATTATTTGATTTACCAATGCTTTCTATCCCCCAGTGGTCTCTCTGAACAATACTGAGGATGTTTTTTTGTCAAATAACTCAAGCAACTTCGATTTCAGTCAGCACACAACAGTACATTGCAAGTTTAAGTAATAACATTCTATGCGGAACTTGTTATTGGGCTGGGGATATTTGGCCTAGAATGCCATTATCTTAACTTATACATTTTAAAATCACGTTTTTGAAATGCTGCAAAACTAAGATTGTAGTGAATTTAATTTCAAAGTCATTTTGGATGTCCTTTCAAACTGCATGTGGTAATCCTTGATTTTTGCACTGATGCTAAATGTTAATGAACAGAGTCACAGCATACCATTTCACCTAGAGCAATGAAAACATTAAAATCTCTTTAGAAGACTGAATACAACTTTATTTTATAAATATAAGCCTCGTTGAAGCTCTACCATTTTGCTGTACTTTTGAAATAAGGGCACATGGAAAATATGGAAGAGTTCCTTTGAGATAGCTAACTAAAGCTACAAAATGAGCACTGTACTGTATTTCCAAGGAACACGGTTCAAAAGTTGTACGATTACTACTAAGGTTGTTTTATGCTTTACCACATTTGGAACAGGAAGTCTGTGTTGTTCTTGAAGAATTCTGAAAAGCAATGTCACAGTCTGATGACCTCTTCTCCTCATTAAAACGTTCCCAAAGACAGCTCTCTGCATGATGTTTTGTAGCTTCAGCAGCCATGAACTAATTTGTACCTCTTATTTTGATCATGCACTGGTGAAAGAACCAAACAATATTTTTCTTTAAACACAGAGAGGTCTTTCAACAGCTCAGCATGCACTTCTACCCTCTTTTTAATCTTGGAGCACCTATTTATTTGCTCTTTTCACCACTAAATCTTCTTTGCTTCTTTCTGGCCCCCTGCAAAGCTGCTAGTTAAAATCTTCAGTGTTTTTTCTTCATAGGCTTAAACCATTAGAAGGGTATTACCATAAAAAGGGACACGAGGATTTAGAGATATGGTGCATCAGAATTTGCATTTCTAATTTTTAATCCAATTAAACTAAAATAATATTTATTTAGCTACAACCTTTCTATAGTGTATATAAATTCACTAAAGCTGGTGGAAAAAAATTCTTCCTGCAGGAAATTAGTTATAGGTGCTCACTTCAATAAGTGATTTGTTCTGCATACTGAATGTTTCCAGATTTTGCTTATAGATAATTAGTATTCATCTGGTTGATTGATTTATTTTGCATACCTTCATTTTTTTTTTTTAGTAATGGATTCATTATGCATATTTTCTCTATATCATGGATTTTGAGCTTATGCAAATTATTAAAAGGTACTGTAAGGGCATTTTCTTTTAATGCATAAGGCATATACCTGGAAAGGGAGGCTATATGGCTTGACAGTTTGAATTAGTTTAGGGCTTTTTCCCCGCTAAACACTTTAACAGCTACTGAGCAAAAAATAATAATGTATTGACTTTATTTGTGCTTCATTTTCAATTAATAAATGTTAATTTAAATGAATTTAATTCTGTCTACACAAAGTATACCTCTTGAAAAAAATATGCACACAATTTTAAAACATAATCTCCTCATATCTAAATACCTTGAGAGCCTGATTCTGCTCCTATTAACTTCAGGGAGAGCAGACTCAGGCCCTGCAGTGTCAAAATATTATACATGAGGCAATAAGCACTTCTTTTGCCCTCCCTTGAGTATCGCTAGGGAATGGGGTCAGGAGGAGGGACAGGAAACTCTCAGAGGCAGACCTTGCACAATTTTCTATGGAGTCTTGAGGGGGAGAACACAGCTCCCCCCCAAAACCATAAGTTCTAAGAAACCTGCAAGGCAGGGACTCCAGAGTCTAGCTGAAGAACAGCTAGAAGTAGCTTTTTTGCTACTTCCTTCTCGGCCTTGTGAAAGCATATATCCCACACACCAAGTGAATCCTCTTCTCTGAGGGCATATCTGGCATAGAAAAAACATTTATACTGTTTCAAAGCAGTATTAACTTGGGTGTGGATGTCTGAATGGATGTCTACTACCTCTTGAGGAAATACTGCCTCAGATATCAGTTCCTCCCCCTCCCATCCTAGACATCTCCTCTTCCAAGACCATGGAGTCCAAATCTTCCAGAGTACACATGAAGAGCCTACTGTGGGAATGAAGGACAGGGCGTAATGCCGCAAAGGCAGCACTCCCTGCATATTCTCCAGGGGGCATCTAACCAAGCAGCATTTGCTTTCACAGTGGAAGCAGAGAGGTTAATTGAGGCCTAGGAAGTATTTCACAATTCTGTTCAGTGTTGTCTGAAAAAATCTCAATGAAATGAAACCCTTAGGCAATTGTCTATTCCTGTGTACAGTTATGTTTTTTCTGTAAGATAGAGAAATTCCTGGAACCTAGAAGATATTTTTCCAAATATAAATTTCAATCTCAATTTTTAGTTACAGTAAATCTACTGAAATTAACACAAATTAATTTTTTTGCCAGATCCAAATTTTACATTTCCAGTGGTGTGATCATTTTGCACAGAGAGAGCACATTCATAATAAATAAATTTCTATTGCAAAATTAAAAAAAAAAGAAGAGCAGTAGATAAATACCAGTCATGTCTTTCAACTCTCCCAATAGAGTCTAAGGTCTGGTCTACACTTACCTTAAGATTCGCCGGCCGTCAACGGGAGTTACACAAGCTATGCAGAACAGCTTGTGTAGTTCCCGTCAACTTCTTATCTTCCGTTGTGCATGGCTTCTTCACTGCTATGCCACTTGAGGGAGTGGTGTTAACAAGTCAACTTCTGAATTGAAGTTGACTGTACACACAAAGTATAGTGTTTTGTCCAATCCAGTTCTAAAGGAGTCAAGCTACAGATCTTCCATCAGTTCCTTTGGGAGACAATTTCATATGCTGATATGGATGAAGCTGCTTACTGTGCATGTATAATCTAGAGTTGATTGCATGGTACTATGGAACCATCGTTGGTGCAGCTATCTTCGGCTGTGTTTCCTAAAGCATGAAGGAAAGGAAGATTGTACAGGAAGCATGGTTATGCTTTTTTGTTTGCATCAAGTCTGAAATATAGGAGACTGACTATGGCTAAAATATAACCACGTATGCCCATCTCATGTGCACATCTCAAACTGGGACCAGTGCTGCTATATCAGCCACTTATTACAACCCGGAAGCACTTGCTGGGTTTGTGGCATTTTTCACGGAAGGCACTAAAACTGCTTGACTTCAGTGACTTCTTCTGGAATGTAGGTAACAATTATTCTGGGTCAGCTCAGCATTTTATAGCTGCTGTGACAACCATGGCCTGTCCTAGGTGGTTTTGGTTTCTGCTCATATATCTGCCCTCTCTCTGAATCTGGTATTTGGGTTGGGATTAGATATCAGGGAAGCAAAGATTATCCCTTTGTCACCAAAACAAAGACCATTATCTCCTTCCATTGGAGATGGGGGTGATTTATCAGTGGACATTTCTGGTTGGTTGATAACCTGATTATCTGAGATGCTGCTGCTTGGTCACAGAGTGGAGTTGATCTTATGCTGAAGAATGTACTTGTTATTTTGCATATAAGATTACTTAGATCTAAAGAACTGTCTACTGATGTGGAAACAGGTTGGTATCTTGAAAAGACAAAATACAAAGTTTGCTTTGCTTGAGTTTCAGCCTGCCTCTATCTTTGAGGCTCTGGAGGTGCCCCTGGCCACCACCTGTTAATCTATCTATGTTCTTCCTGGCCTGTGAAGGCCAGCAGAGAAGTACTGCACCTATGGATGATAGCAGTTGTCATCATTGCCCTACATGCTATCTTGGTACTACTTTCTCTTAGAGAAGCTATAGTGAGTGGGGCCTCCACTCAAGAATATAACTCTCCACAGTGACAATCTTACTGACTATGAAGCTCTTTCAAATCTTCTATTTTGGGGAAAGGTCATATAGAAAAGTTTAGGCTGTGATGGCAGTTTCTGAGTCTTGATTTCCTTGAACCAAGTGAGTCAGGCTATAGGCTATCTGCACCAGATGTACTGAGTGATCATCTTTGATTGATGGGTGCTCATTAGTTTCCTTTGCTGTCATTTACTATGGGGTTTATCAACATGACTGCAACCCCTGGGAGATGTGGACAAAGTTGCTCTTAAGTGCCTTTGTTCTTTTCTTTCTGAGAGGTCCCAAGAGGATAGTGTAGGGCAAATAATCCTCTTCCTCAAGAAACCTCTTCTGTGTGATGCCACAGGGGGATCTATTTTGTCACCCCTTCTGTTCAGGATATATGTATAAGGCCATTAGGGGAGTTAATGAGGACACATGGGCAGTAATATTTCAATATACTGATGACTACCTCTATGTCGCCCTCACTTCCAACCCAGCTCTATGTTTACAGCATATCTGACCTGGCTTGTCCAATGGAAATAATGACCCAGTGCCCGCATGAAACTGAGCTTGGATGAGGTTTACCTAACTGCAGTCGATGCCAGATCAGATAAAGACAATACTAATAGTTGGGAGAAGGCAGTCAGAAGAACTGGCAGAGATGATCTTGGCCCATGAGCATTCACCATTTGCATCCCTAGATCAGGATCTGGGCGTCTTCATTAGATTCTGAGTTACTTCTGGATATGTACATGGCAGCAGGAGGCAAGAGGGCTTTTTTCTACTTGCATTTGGTATGACAGTGCATCCTTTATGTACTGAGGTGAACTTTGCTACCATTTTCCATGCCTTCGTCATCTTGAGACTTGGGCATAATAAGCTCTAAATGGGGCTTTATACTGAATCTATTCAGAACAAAAACAGAAGCAAGTGCAGAATATGACTGGCTTCTTATTAAGTGGTGTGTCATGCAGAGATCACATTACACCAGTGCTCAAAGATCTGCACTGGCTGCCAATAGATTTATTTATGTTAATTCAAGGTGTTGGCTTTAATCTGTATAGTCCTAAATGATTTGGGACCCAGTTACCCAACAGATCACCTCTCTAGCCAAGTGATAGTGGCACGGTGGTGAGAAGTGAAAACGTTTGGGCTAAAGCACCCCTGTTATAAACAAGATATAGCTGCTGGCAGGTTGTTCTTCATGAAGGCATCTTGACTTTGGAATTTGCTTCCTTAGCTGAGGTTATTTAATAACCTCCTGGACATACTGCAAAGCCTGGGAGTGCCAGACCGCTGTGGGAATCGGTGGGATGATGAGGTGGGACATCTGAAAGCTGATGTGTATTAAGTATTACTCAGTGAGCTTGTGGTCATATTATAATGGCAGTTCACTCATTATTGTAAGACCTCACCTGTTGGTGTTGGATGTTGTCTTTTCTTAATTTATGTGAGGCACCCAGAATATGAGATAGTACTGCAGTAAAAGCTGAAGAAATTATAACCACCACTGGATAGGCAACCTAAATTTTCTTTGTTTAATTTCACATCATTACTCTAGATATATCTCCTTGGTCACTCCAAACAATTCCTTGGTATTTACACCTTCTGATATAGCACTTCAAAATGACTACTACATTCCTCCCTACTTTGGCCAGGCTATCCATATTAAGTGAGTCTCTTCAGTTGTTCAGTCATTTTTGTTGCTCTTCTTTAAAATTCCTTCCAATGTATTTATATTCTTGTTTTCTAGTGACTAGAATGAAACCAAAATTCTTAGTGCCGTTTCACTCCAGAGACATATTGCATAGGACCAAATCCTAATCAAAAGCCAATGGTGATGTCCAGCTTTCATGGCTATGGCTCCCAGTGACATTGTGGTCTTAATGGGGAGACCTCCCACCACTGCAATAAGTAGGAGGAGGCGGCACCGGAAAGTATCCTCACTTCCCAGACTGTGGGACTTTATCATCCCAGCCAGTGGTGTACAGTGGGTTTCTGACACCCAGGGGCCAATGCTTACATTTGTGCCCTCCTGCCCCAGGCCTCACACGCACCCCCACACAGGGCAGGAGCGGTCCCCAGCTCCCACCAGATGGCGCCGCCCACCAGCTGCCCTGGGGATAGGGGTCTGTACCTGTTGTGGGGGACACGCCATGTTCCTCCTCCTGTGACTTTCTGGTGCTGGGATCTGCTGCTGCCCTCCCCCATGCACTTACCTACTGCATGGCCCATGCCTCTCCTGCTCAGAGCCTCCTGCACCCACTGCGCTCTGTGGAGGGCCTGGCCGGCGCACCCCCGCCAGGCCGGCGCCTGGGGGCTTGGGCTCCCTCCCCTTCCTTGTCATTGACCCTAGCTGAGTTATACCCAGGGATATAGTGAAGGGGCCAAGTGGCTACAGAAACACTGGAGTCAGTTCTAAAACAGAGCTGTCACATGATGATGAAGGACCTACTGGGGCTGAAATTACTCTTGGACACACACAGGTGCACCAAAGCAATCTAGGGTGCATTAGACAGAGTACAGCTCTTGGCAACCCCAAGCTATTCCACCCACAGAGGTCACACTAGATGATCATGATGGTCCCTTCTGACCTTAAAGCCTATGAGCATGTTCCATCTAGGGATCTCTAAAGTGGCTAAGTATTATCTTCCCTCTATGACAGATAAGGAATCTGAAGCAGAGAGGTTAATTTAATTGCTGAAGGATTCACAGCATGTCTCTAGAAGGGTATGAAATAGAACCATTTCTCCAAAACTAAATTAAAATATTTAAAATGTTATTTAAAGGCGTGTACAATTAGTTGATTTATTATTAACACTACCTTACAAAAATCAGAAAAATAAAGATAATTTTCTTTTGTATGGAAGCAAATACTATGGAAAGAGCAAACGGTGGTACAAGTAATGTGGATCCTGATTCTGTCTTAATTATATTAGAAGGAAACATACTCAGCAAATGTTATTGTATTTTTACCATTTTAGCTTTTCTCCACTAGATGTCCCCAGTATGTCACATTAAACATTGGCTTCACAGATACGATCATTTTAAACTGAAAGGGTATATACTTCTTTTGAAGTGTGTGTTATTAAGATATCGTGATTAATGATTTTCACTCCAGAGTTCATTTTATCTGGAAGATTAATAAGACACAGATCTACAAGGAGAGTGCAATAATTTAATTCTCTGCCTAAAATATAGAGGCTATTCAGGAAGCAATTAAGAATCATGTATGCTTTCTTCTGTGAAAATATTTAAGCAATCAAAGGACTGAAAAAAGAGAAATCTTTGCAGTAAAAATTCTTATATTTCAAAAAGGAAGCCTTAACAGTTTTAATTACTTTCAAAGTCTATCTAACAGTTACACAGACCCATTCACAGCAGACTGGGTTAACAGTGGGAGTCTTGCTTAATTTGAGTTTTAATGGATCTTTAAGGTAAAATGAGAGTAAAATCTGGAATGATCACAAATATCATTTTAAGCCTTTCCAATCTCCCCAAAAAGCCCTCTGCATGGGAAGCTGGAAACAAAGCTGTCATATCAGAATCTTAAAGCAGGTAAACTGAGCTAGCACTAATCTGCAATACCTTGACTTTTCTGAAAATTCAGGAAGCTGTATAAAGCTTTAGGTTTTTGCATTTACTAGGCTATACGTGCTGCTATGTAGATCAGTACAGTACTATACTGTGCCTACTGCTTTCAGGGAATGGAACAAGGATTCCTAAAAGGCGCCAGTGGGTCTCAAACTGGAAACACTCTAGCATCATGTTTTGATTCTCAGGGCATCAGGTAAATAGTTCATACTGTGTTGATGAGCAATGCCAGTCAGGAGGTGGGGGGAAATGAAGGGAGGAAGAACGAACCAAAACAAAAAGAACAAAAAAAACACCAACCCCCTCCCAAAAAGTACTCCGAATGACCTTTTACCCTGCAACTAACACACGCCCCTGGAACAATGGTAAACACTGACTGAGGATCTGCAACCTCCAAGGGGTTTCATGGCACATCACCATCACCAGCAGGACTTAATGTGACAATAAAGAGCATGATTCCAGCAAAAACAACAAAACTTAGATGTAAGAGAAAGGGAAACAAAGCAATGTGCACTTAGCCCACCAGTGCACATTCTCTACAGCCTCTGGAGTGTTTCAGTTGCCAATAGTCAGTTGAGTATGCATTTACGATTGGACAGGAGCTGAAATATTGGTTTGTGTGCAAAGGTCCTTAAACATTTTACAACAGAAAAATGGCAACCTTAAAAGTGACTTGCTCAGAACAAAAAGGAAGAGGAGGCAGCATTTTTTTTTTGCTTATTTATGACCAATAAAATCTTTCAATTTTTTTAAAAGGCAAGGAAAGGAAAGAGGTTTTCTAAAATTTGTTCCTAACTTTATAAATTCAGATCCTCTCTAGTCCAGAAGTCTTTATGACACCTAAAGAACTAGTGAACAAGAGCGAAAATTGATCAGCAGAGTGAGGAAGAGATCTGTAGACAGATTAACTTTTGTGCTACCCGGATTCCCCCTTGGTGGGGGAAATCCTGGTTTCCACATTAGGGCAGCTTTATGATTCCTTTGTGGTGGGGCAGAAGGGCAGACTGTACCAAGAGCTAAGAATCTGGCCCATTATATTTTCCTTACTTCTCTATTTACAAATCCTTTTAGCCCAGCTCTGTTCTCAGAAAAAAACAGTTTCAGTTCCAACAGTCTTTTTTGAAAAATTCTCAGCATCTTCCGACTTGACATATCAGTCCGTGTTACCTCTGTGAACCCCTTTTGGGTTGATTGTATATGGTCCAACACCTACGAGACATGGGGAATGAGAATACTTTCTGAGACTGCTTTCATAGCAGTTTGGTTAAAAGAAGCATTGACACAGTTAAATGGCTTCGATGGCTGCTTGTGGGAAGATGAAAGATACAGCCCCGGAAGCTCATTCCCCTGCTTTAACTCTGGCTTAGCTAATGACAAAGGAGCTGGGATAAGAAACCCACTCCCAATTCAGCTCTACCTCCAACAGGACACAAAGAGAAAGACACCTATGTTATGTCTACACTGTAATGTAAGTCCAAGTCAGCTGACCTGTTAGGGAACTCTGGGCTTGAGCATCTACATCAGTGGTTCTCAACCTTTCTAATGCCGTGACCCCGCAATACAGTTCCTCATATTGCGGTGACCCCAAACCAAAAAATAATTTTGGTGGCTACTTCAAAACTGTAATTTTGCTACAGTTATGATTCGGACATAACTGTAATTTTGCTACAGTTATGATTCGGACATAAGACTACATCTTATAGTGGTCTCTTATAGTATAAGACCGATGTAGTTCACACTGTGTAAATGTATGGTGCTTTGTGTAAGTGTAAGCTGCTTTGTGTACTGTATAATGATTACACACAAAGCACCTTACACTTACACAGTATTGTGTGTATGGTGTGTGTACTGTTTTTACATTATTAACCTTTTTTACACCAGCAGGCTGTCTCGCAGGCTCTCTTGGCTCTCCGCCTCTTGGCTCTCCGCCTCCTAGGCTTCTGTCCTCCGGCGCTTGCTGCGTCCGCCCACTGATGACGTCAGCAAGCGCCGGACACACGTAATGCGCTGCTATGGACTGTGGAGCATTCCCCCCGCTTCCCCCGCCCCTTAGGCCCCGGACGGATGATGCAATCACGTCTGCGCATGCACGCAGGCATTCAGTTTGGAACACGCATCCATAACGGTGTGCGTTCCAGCTGAATAGCGCTGCTACAGATGGTAGTGCGACTTCTCAGCGGCTAAAGCCATCGGAAATATGTATTTTCCGATGGCTTTAGGCGACCCCTGTGTTTTGGTTGTTCGACCCCCGCCGGGGTCGCGACCCACAGGTTGAGAACCGCTGATCTACATTGTATTTTAACTCTATGTTGAGACTTTTTTCACCCCTGTATGAATGTAGGGCTCTCACATCCACAGTGCACAGACCCAAGTCAAGGTAACCATATCCCAGAGTCACAAGTCTCTCCCCTCCCACTCCAATGAAATGTGGCTGCTCTAGCCCTAGGACCACGGTGCACTGTGGGAAAACTTTACTGCCCGCCCTGCATGCTACCAGGAAGCAGCTCGCTTTGCAAAAAGCTGGATTGGTTCACTCTCCATTGCAAACCCAGGAGGCTCTCAGAGTGCACTGGCAGACCAGTGATCAGAAGACAATGGGTGAATACTGACCTGAGCTGCTGCCCTTTCGCAAAGGAGGAGGCTGGCTTCCATTTGCAAGAATGGACTGCAGATTGTTGGGATAGAAAGTACAAAGAAAGTTTTTCCACAGACTTGTGGGATGCTTCTTGCTGACTCCTGGGACTCAAGTCAAGTGGGGCTGCATCTTCACTGCAAAGCAATAGGGCTGAAACCCTGGGCCCTGTCCTAACTCAAGGTAGCACCCTGGGTCCGAGCCCGGGTTAGCGCAATTGTAGTGTTAGACGCAAACAGGTCAGACTTGAGCCCAGGTTCAAGCACAGGGCTCACACTGCAGTGTAGACACACTCTGCACACAGAGTTCTCAGGGGAATTCAACATTCCCTATGTCCTGCATTGCACTCCGTGCCACCAAAGCTCTGGAATAGAGCAGGCAAGCTGAAACGCAGCCCCACGGATTGCCAGATGAGAAGTGCCACGGGTCAGTGGAGCAGGGGACAATAAGGAAAGAGCTGCACCCATGGAGGTGACCAGCTAACACAGTGGTGAGCATGGCAGCAGAACCTAAGTAGGGTCAGAAGCTCTAACCCTATCGGGGTAGAAAGGATCGGTGACCATCTCCGGAATTCACACATGGGGGAGGAGGGGAGAGGGGATGACTGCTCTTAGAAAAAACGCAAAACCTACAGGGAAACAGACGTGAAATGTAACAGGACAAGGTAGAACGAAAACAAGAGAGTCTCAAAAAGAATAATTTCCTAATAACAAGGGTAGAGAGACACCTAGTGGCCAGAGAGAAATAAGACAAACCCTTCGTATAAAATAATAGAACGATCTAATGTTTAGAGCTGAGATTCTGTCTCCACTGAAATCAGTGTGAAAGCTCCAATTGACTTCAGTGGGGCCAGGATTTCACTATGTAGTTCTAAGTTAGAGCTAGTCAAAATGTGAAATTTTGATGACAATTTTCATTGAAATTTCGACAAAAAGATCCTAAACTACATTTTTGTGAAAAATGTCTGCAAAAACAGTTCCTTTTTTTAGCAGATCTACCCTAAATGTTAGGGGTATGACTAACCCAGTTAAAAGGAGAGCATTACATATTTTTGGGAGGGTGGTAGGGGAGAAACAAAACCAAAAAGCAGTGGTCAGTTGCCAGACCTCAAAATTACACCCATCACAACA
Source organism: Mesoclemmys tuberculata (assembly GCA_007922155.1). NCBI lineage: Eukaryota > Metazoa > Chordata > Testudines > Chelidae > Mesoclemmys > Mesoclemmys tuberculata. Next base: position 41,493,683 of record ML675616.1, on the reverse strand, counting down.
ATAAAATTAACAGAACTGGGCAGGACAAGATTTCTATTCCTTTTATATTAAATACAAAGGCAAAAAAAATTATATAGTCACTCTCAGTCGCAAAAATATACATCTCCAGTTTTGCATCACTCAGTCAAATGAATTGAACAAAAGAACGCCAATAGCAGAAAAAATTAAAGATAGGCTAAACATATATCAAACAAAACAAGATCCCTCTGATGTTTTACGACTAGCTGGAGCAATGTCTACCTGACCCCTAAATTACCTGGGTGATAATTTTTAAAATGTATTCTGAACTGAAAAATATTTAGGTCAGCTCAACAGTGAGAACTCAGCTACATTTATTAAGAAGAATGACATGTGGGGCAGTGTGGTCCAGTGAATCCCATCAGACTGGGAGTTAAGGGGCCTGGGTTTAATTCCCAGCTCTGCTACTGACTTCCTGTGTAACCTGAGAACCTCTAAGCCAGAGCTGTCCTGCAGCTCCATACAAAACAGCAGAGGAGAGGCTTCCTGATAACCATTAGCCCAGGATATGGGACACCCCAGTTCAACTGCCCCCTATGTTTGACGACTAGGAGGAATTTGAACAGGGGATTCACAACTCTCAGGTATATGCCCTAGCCATTGGACTGTAGGGTGATTCTTGCCCAATTATTATTCAATTATTTATTAATGGCTTCAGTAGGAGAGACAGAGAGATCTACAACAAAATATCCCACATGAGAACAGCCTCCACCCTCTCCTTCCCTCCCCTAACTCTTTTGTGTGGAGTTGCTAGAGTGGTTTAAGTACCTAAGGTATCTGACTACAGGAGAAGGTTCTTGGCTATGGATCACATGCAGAGATAGGCACCCCCCTCTAGCTCAGACTGAACTCTGAGAGTGGCAGGGCTCAGGACACACTCCTCTTGTCACCATCTCCCATTGGCTAGCTTAGGCAGCTCTCCCAAGCATGTTGGCTCCCATTCTCAGTTACGTCTCTTTCCCCATGTATTAAACAGGGAGCCTAGGTGCCTAACTCAGGCTTTGTACAGTCCAGTGATTTTCTATGTGCATAAGTCACTTTGTGGATCCAGGCCTAAGTCTCTGAGCACACTGTCTGCAAGAAAAAAAGCTAACGTGTAACTGGATCATGAGAGATGTTTGTCAATAGAAAAGAACTTTTTCTGTCAGAGGTTCACATGGTTGGCTGACTAAGGCCCCCTGAGGGTTCTCCCTCTGGCAGGCCTCAGGAAGGGGAAATATCCTCCTGTCCCAATTTTCTCCATGCTAGGACATCTGTTGTCTCCCAGTATCCCCAGCCATAGACTTTCTGAGGTCCTTTGAGACTCCCCTGGAGCAATGCTCCCCTCTGACATACCACAGAAGATTAATATGGTGGACAGGGTAATGAAACATTAGTGCTTTTCCTTTGCTATCTTTTGCACCTCAAGCTGCTTAAATGCCCCCTTCCCTGCCCCTGAACCCTCTACTCCTGATAGACTCCCCATGCCCTCTAGGAAAACACATGCTCCCCTCATGTCTATATGTTGTCCTGGTGCTGAAAACCAAGGAAGGTTCATGGGCTGCAGAAGCTAGAGAACTGTTAATGCTTCCCCAATGTCTTCTCCTGCATTGGTGAGCTGCTCCTCAGCTCCCCCACTTAGCCCTCTCTGCTGTTTCCAGTCTCCAATGCCCTCGGCAGCCTCTCACTGCCAAGTTCCTAGGGCTCACAGAGGCTCCACAAGCATAAATCTGAGGGGTGGGAATGGTTAAAAGAGTCTTGAGAAGATTTACAAGGCTTGTTAAATGTTGATGCACTGACCCTACTCCTAGACACTTCCTACTGTCTCCAGGAGACTGGATCCTCTCCTCAAAATCTCTAGAGGTGCTTAATCAGACTATCTTCCTACAGACAACAGGAAGTCTTGAAAGGGGAGAAAAATGCCTCCCTTCAGCCTTTTTCACTGCTCAACACCATGATAGAACTATTTGAAAAATGAAGGAAATACCAACACAAATAACTTCATTTAGTTACAATTGCAGGCACATCTCAGAGGTTTGGCAATATGTTATTTCCAAGAACTTCAGCCCCATCTTACCACACACACAAGGAGTTAGAAATTAGAAACCCAAGAAATGCAAGATTAAAGCTATTCTTCTCAAACAAGAGCAGGACAAGCAACTTACCTTAACTCTGCCCCCTCCAGCCCCCCAATATGCCAGCCTACCATCTCCCCAACTTTGAAAGGAGTATATCAAAAATATACACATGTTGATTTTATATACTTGTGCGTCTCCAGCAATATATGTGATGAATTGTCAACATAATTATTTTCACTCTTTACATGGCATATGAAGGGTATAAGATGTGAACAGTTGCAGAATTTGGGGAGCAACCCTCAGAGGTTTTGATCACCACCTTTAGGGGTCGGAATGCTCTCAGAATACCACACAGGATCCAGCTCTTACTGAAGAGTGTCATGGTTTTTGTCTAACCAGGACATTAACATTCTTTTAGGCAGAGCTGGTTGAGAAGTGTTTTTCCATCCCAGGAGACTTTTCAAGATTTAAAAAAAAAAAAAAAAAAAAAAGTCCACCATCCTGAATAAGGATGAAAAATTGACATTTCAAAAATGTTCACACACTGAAATTTTGAAAAAAAAATTGTTTCTTTTTGATTTTGGTTACTTTTATTTTTTAAAACAAGAAGTCACTTTGACCTTAAAAATGGAACTGTTTTATTTTGAAAATGTTGAATTGGGATGTTTTGACAGTTTCAACTTTAAAATTTTTTTCAGAATAGAAAATTTATTAAAACCAACCTTTTCCAGTGAAGTAAGGTGACTAGACAGCAAGTGTGAAAAATTGGGATGGGGGTGGGAGGTAATAGACACCTATGTAAGACAAAGCTCCAAATATCGGGACTGTCCCTATGAAATCAGGACATCTGTTCACCTTCCTGTGAACTGTTGTGGTTTCAGTGAATCTGCATTTACTGACAACAAATATTTTGTTGAAAAATTTCCAAGCGCCTCTACTTCTACGTGCATTATGTATTGCCGGAAGGCAGTATAACAATAGAATGCAATTAAGGTATTCTGGTATGTATAGTGATTGATAAAATTAAGCTACTGGGAATGATTAAGTAGTACAAGTTTCTAATTTTCTCATAGCATTCATAAATAGGGACCAGGTGGGTTAGGTGCTTTCTTTGAGACATTCAATCTTAACTCTGAACTATCCAGTTTTCTAATGTCTGCTTAGTTTTGCTTTTTTATAACTCTAGCGTTCTTGAAAGGAAATAGACACTCAACTGCCTGTGCTCACATACTTAGCAAAACTTTTTCTTGTGATCGAATTATTATTAACTGAGCTGACAGCAGTGGTATACCGAGGAGAGAGAGCAGGGGGGACCAGGACCCCCAGACGCTGGCCTGTGAGGGTTGGGGGGGAGTGCCAGGCCAGCCCTTCACCACGTGCAGGAGGCAAGGGGGTGAGGCCGCCCTGTCCAAGCCAGCACTAGGATGCGGGGCTAGAGTGGCGGGTAAATGCAGGGGGGGGCATGTCAGGCTGGCCCTTCACCACAGGTGGAAGGCGCAGGAGGCTCTGAGGGGCACAGAGCCTCCTGCACTCCCTGCCCCCTGCGCATCATTAAGGGCCAGCCCAGCGCCCCACCCCCAGGCCAGGGGGTAAGACTGCCCTGTCTGAGCCAGTGCTCGGTTGTGGGGCTGGAGTGGTGGGTAAGCGCCGGGCCAGCCCTTCACCACGGGCAGGGAGTAGGGGTGCCGGAGGCTCTGGGGGATGCCCCTCAGCATCTCCCCCCCACCATACATCTTGAATGGCTGGCCCAGCCCTGCTCCGCAGGATGCGGGTGAGGTCGCCCCATCCAAGCCAGCGCCAGGCTACAGGGCTGCACTAGGAGAGGCAGGTGCTGCTTAGCAAGTAAGTGTGTGGATGGGGTGACAGCGAAGCCAAGCTTGTATTTGCACCCGACCCCCAAGCCTCATGCCCCACCTCTCCCCCATAGGGCAGCTGGGGTGCGGTGTAGGAGCATGACGCCTGGGGGATGCACAAATGTAGGCTTGGCCCCCAGGCACAGGAGACCTTTTGTATGCCACTGGCTGACAGGTACTTCAAGAATGACTAATGTCTCAGAGCCAGCCATCTTTTTCAGTAGCATATATAAAATTTACTCCAGGATAGAGCCCATTCTTATCCTAGAAATTCAGGCCAAGCTTCAGCCAGGTACTTAATCACATGTCTAGCTTTAAACTCATAAATGAAGTCATTGGGACCTAAAGCTAAGAGGGTGCTTGCGTACTGAAGAAGGCTGAAACTTATTGAATTTTGAATTTCCGGAGAATGATTTCAACACAAAATTGATTTTCAGTGGAAAAAACCAATTTTTAAATAAAAATGGTTGTAAAAAATGTTTATGTTTTTCAAGAAGCTCTATTAATTATCCTGCTGACTACACACCTGACGAATGTAAAAGTTCTCTCCTACTATCTCTTGCATCATCTACCTGTCTTCTATATGACCACAAGAAGCCCCACAACCATATATTAAATCATTGCAACTTAAAGATTTTCCTTTTAAGCATTTTATATCTAGGGAAATAAAAAATTACCTGCAAATTAACCTCAATAAAGAGGTATCACCAATAATCCTGTGAAAAACCATAAAAGCAGTCCTCAAAAGGAAAAGAAATGTGTTCTTAAAACAAAAAGAAGCAATGGACAGAATCTCAAGGGATTTGATTTTTCTATAATTGCAGACTTAGAAACGCAATACAAAAAAATTCTACCAAGGTGCTAAAATCTTTAAAGCGTAATAGAATTCAATTGAATACTATTAAATGAAAACTAAACCGACACGTATAAAATAAAACTTAGGAACACTGGAATAGAGGAAGGACACTGCTGGCATTTCATTTGAGGAAGCAGCAGCCCTCCAGAACAATCCTCTATATTTGCCATCCAATACAGAATAAAATAACCAACAAAGAAGAACTATCTCCAGCCTTTGCTAACTATTATGGGAACTGTACAGTGAATAATAGCAATCACTGATCTCAGCACCAAAATACAGAATTTCCTGATTAATCATACTGAACGCCAGCAGCTCTCACAGAATCACTGGAAACAAAAGAACAAGAAAATGTCATTAAAATCCCTTTGAAAGCGCAAGACTCTGGGCCCTAATGGCTATTGGAAAGATTTCTACCAAACCTTCCTGGAACAAATACAAACAGTAGTTGCTCTTTAAAAAAAATTAGCCATCATTACCACAGAGCAGATATGTGGAAGTAGAGCTCTGAAGGAGGCAGGGCCATATGAGCATTCTGTCTGCTTTATTATAGGCTGTTCCAAAGCCCATTGAAGTCAAGGGGAAATCTTTCTATTGACTACAAAGGACTTGGAATGAAGGCCTTAATATATTTGTTGAATGAAGCAGGTCTTCAGAAGACGTGCCTAATTCAGCACTCAGAGCTGTGCACTCAATGAGATAGAACATTCTATTACTGTCTAAAAAATAATTGACAGCATTTTCAAAATCTTTATTTATTTCCCCCCCAAAAACCCTAGGAAAATCCATTGCAAAAACAACACTTAAATATATATTACTTTTGCAAGATAAGTTGTTCTAATGTTAGGGACGGGCGTCATGCAACTTTAACTCTACCCCCTTATGCAAATGAATTAAGGCACAGTCTTTAATTATGAAATCACTATAATATTTTTTCCTCAGGACCCTGCCTCATCCTGTGCAGAAAATGGATGGTGGGTAGTGCACAATACCAAAAGATAAATCCAGCTGTGGATAATAATATTTTGTATACCTATAAATGTTTTCCATCCAAAGATCTCAGTATTTACAAATGTTATTCTGTCTAGACATTTATACAAGGGTATAAAATACCCTAAAGAAAGTAAGACTAAACACCAATTATCTTTGTCTCCATCATCTAATCATTGTGGGGATTTGATCTGGTTTTTCTTTATTATTCTGTGAAGATCAGATCAAAGGAATGGGTTTTACAATTTGATCAGATTCATAGATCATAAAGAACAAAAAGGATCACTATGATCATCTAGTCTGACCTCATCCATAACAAAGGTCGCAGAACTTTCCTAATTAATACCCATTGAACTAGAACACATATTCTAGAAAAACATCCAATCTTGATTTAAGAATTGTCAGTGATGGATCTGAAGTCAGTAAGATTCATGGAGGTTCCTGGAGGAGAATTCCATGGCCAGCTGTTATGAAAGCTCTTTCTCCCAGGTTGGAAAGTCTCACTCTTGAATACAGCAATTCTGCTGCACTAACAGAACATAGCTTTCATGAATGGGCATGCTCATGCAATATAAGGTAGTGCCCCAGATAACTTGGGCCAATTTCATGGAAGGCTTTGAAAATAAGGTCCAAATCCTTTAACTTTATTCTGTATTCAATGAGGAACCGGAGTAGAAAGCAGAGCACTGGAATAATGTGATTTGGTCCACTAATATCACTGAGTTAGTGGACAACTGCTTCTTGAACTAATCAGAATTTTGAAGCTGGGGGGTTCATTCCCAAATACTTAATGAATAAACCCTCACAACCTTGTGATATTGAGTAAATATATTTATTTTCACTTTATGGATGAAGAAAATGAGATACAGAGTTAATAGACAAATTGTTTTTAAGTGGCCACTGATCTTCCGTGCTTCAATTGGCACCTTCCAATTGTATGCCTGATTTTCAGATGTGATTTGTTTCTACAGCTCCCATTGACTCCCAGGGAGTTTCAGGTGCTCAGCACATCTGAAATATAAATCCCAGATGTCTCAGGGTGGAATTCCACAAAGTGAGGCACCCAAAATAAGTGGCTATTTTTGAAAATATTCGTTGAAGTGAGTTTCTTGAAATCATACAAGAGGTCAGTACCTCAGCCAGGAATGTAACCAAGATCTCCCAATAACCAGACCTGGCTTTAACACCAAGACCCTTTTTCTATGGCATGTGTGATTGTTCCATGACTTCACTAGCTCTTGCTGTATTTTTTTGCTCATCTTGTATTTAAATGACCTTTTAGAGTAAATGAAAACAAAGACCTAGAAATAAGTTTTGAATTACTGTCTCTATCACTTATATTTGTGGAGGACAGTATCTCCCGGGAGTCATCTGTGTTAATTAAATAAATAAAAAATTTTCCATAAGGTCCAAATATTGCTTAATGAATTAACAAGGAAGCCCCATTGAGCAGAAGCCTTTTAAACTCCAGTGAAACAAATCAATTCACATTTTATTATTATCCACTTAACGAATTAAATCTGTCACTTTATATCATATGAAACACATTTTTCGTAAATGTTAATTAAAACCATTAAAAATGGAAATCTTATTTCAAAGAGCTTATGCAAAGTGTGAATATTGATGCAATGAGATAGGCCTGTTTGTCCTTATGAATGAGAGATAGAACTTCTACTCTAAGAAGCTATACTTGTTCTTCTGGGAATAAGAACCTAAACAGAAATCTAATTAAATCTGAGACATGGAGAAAGGATTCAGAAAAGCTGTACATAAGGGAAAATCCCATTGCTATTTCAATGAATGGGAGTGATTTGTTTTCAAGGATGCTATCAAATTTGAACCTTAAAGGCTAAAAAAATTATAAAATAAAATACTAAGATATCTGAACACATGTGGTTAGCAAGAGTGTTATTATAACAGCTGAGTTGGCACAATTGTCTTAGGTAAGGTACCCAGAGCATTTTGCTGACAGACTCAGCAAAGACCAGGAAATGATGGATTTTTGCATCGAATGTATCCCCTTTATGGCAATCCTTTTTGTTCCCCTTCACCCCTCCCTTCCCAGACCAGGCCCTTTTCTCCTAAAGCAGTTATTAAGTAGTTGATCCAGATGTATTCTCCCAGTTTTTCTGCAGTCAGATTCCAGGTAGAATGATAATTTATTATGAAGAAACAAAACAAAATTCACAACTAAAAGATCCTCCAGTGACTCAGAGCAAATGTAGTACTGTAGTCACACAATCTCCTTGCTTTAAACCTTATCTTCTTTTCTCCCTACCCTTACCCCTCTTGTCCTGTATCCATGTGTAAGAACATCTCTTTATTTGGATTGTAAGCTCTTCAGCTCACTGTTCAAACACTTTAAAATAAATATTAGGTAACATTTGCACCTCTGAATTCTGCTGGTACTCAAACTTTTCAGTGAAAATACATTTAGGCCTCATGTTAGAATTTGGCCTTAATAATATACAGAGACATAATAAAAAATCTAATAAAGATTTGCAATAGCATCAAAATTCACAATGTTTTGTGCTTTGTCTTACTTTGAAAATGTTGCAAAACAGTTTTGCAGTAACTAACACTGCAAGTAACTATCTTTAGATCCCATGCTTCATGCTTTAAGCATAAGGAAGCATTCAGTGATATGCTGATATATTTTCCCTTTCTCTGTGTTGCTCTAAATCCGGTGAGACCGCAGACCCAAAAGATGCTTCTGAGCTATAAACTGTAGTTGCAGTTCAGTAGTAGTTTATGTTGTCGCATGCTACAGCACAGATTTATTGATTACTAAACAAGGCTGGCAACTACTACAGGAATATTTCATGGTATTTTATGAAGTCACATAAATACGTGAGTTTGACTCATTCTCACATGATTTTAAGAGCCCACAAAGAAAAAAAGTATACACAACTTCTCATCCCCGAGACTCAATATCTCATAAATGTTACATCAGTGCTTTCATTACAGTTTCACTTCCTGTCAACATAACATCCTGAAATTTAGTTATGCAAACTTTGGGCCAGACCCTCAGACTAGATCCAAAGCTGAATAGGAGCCATAAAGTTAGCTTAACTATCCTTCTGAGGATTTCCCCTGCATAAGGGGATTCCCTAGGTGGCCAGAGCCAGGATATGCCAACCTCCACTGGCCTGATCATAGTGAGATGAGGAAAAGCAGATGAGGATGGAGCACAACAGTGCAGGCTATCCCCATCTTGGGGATGGAGTGGCGTCCTGCCAGCCCCCAAATTAGGGAGCTGCAGAAATGATATAAAGTCATCTTTACCCCCGTCTTCTGATCCTGTGTCAAAGGCAGGGCAGCCAGGTCAGAAAATCTGGGCCACTGAGTACAAACATATTTTTCACAATAATAAAACTGATGTATATAGCTGGGGAGGCATCCCAATATTTATTTTTTTAAGTCAAAGGCCCAGTTCTAGCATCCTTTCAATTAGGCTGCTTACAGGCTATTCATTATAAAGAAAGGTGGCAGTATCAGATTCTAAATGAGAAATAGAAACTAATGCAGTAAGAAGGAAGATAGAAACCAAAGAGTAAAACAGGCAAAGAGAAGTAATTTTAACCATGAGAATGAGGGAACAATCAAGACTGGGTGGTTTATAAAAGACAGTAGGATGTGAAAGTAAAAGTTAAAAATATATAAAGTACAAATGGATGCAAACATGGAAATTCTTCTTTAGCTGAAGTGGTAGAACTGCTACCTGAGATAGTTTCCCAATTCAGACATTAACAAAAGTCCTAATATTGACACCCAATTAGTAGTTCAAGCTCTACGTATTAACTTTGATTCAGGACAGCATGTTCACTGCTCTAAAAAAAGCTCCATAAGTTTCTGCAGTTGGTATGAAAGTGTGGAAAATATGTAATGTGCTTAGGATCTGGGAGCTGGAGTCCCATAAAGGCGTGAGATGACAGAGATCTAGGACAATCATTTCATAGTGGCTCTCTCACTTCTTGAGCTCAGGAATCCCTACCTGTATTCCCCTCACAATCAACAGAGCCTTCTTGTCAAGGACATTTATTCATTTTATTCAAAAGGGATTTCCCATAGCTGCACTTGAGTCGTTGCTAGTGTTGGTATCAAAGATCAGGCTCTGGTAGGGGATGGCAGCTGCAAATTGGCCTAGGTGTTTTCTTTTGAGAAGCCCGAGTTAGACAGAATGATATGTAGTGGAAAGAAAAAATCTCTTCTGCAGGGCCCCAGGGGTCTCCTTCCATAGGATTTTGTTTTAAGACAGCACCTGCTATTTGAAGCAATATGGTGCATTTCAAAGACACATACACACACACACACACAAAGAATTAAAAACCTAAAGATAAAAATTAACTCTGGCAGGAATATATAGCAGTGCCTAGTGAGGTAGAGATTCCACCAGGCAGGAAAATCATACACACGTTTCAGTACTGTGGGCCTGATTTTCACTGCTTTTACCTTGTATAGTCAATTATACCTGTGCAAATTGAACAGTAAAATGATACCAAAGCAGAATGATAGCATGGTAAATTACCAAGTGCAAATATGTATACGTTCACTATTTACATTGACAGTATTTTATTGTAACGGTTGGCATTCCATTTTCTATTAAATACATTCTTTTAAAATTTGCTACAGCTGATGCTGCTTCCCCTCCCTCGCTTTATGCCTTTCAAGTTTTCTTCTCCATTCATTTTTATTATTTGTAATATTACTGTAACACCAGAAGCTCATTGAAATCTCAAACACCTGATGAATAGCAAGATGAAGCTGAGAATATATAATACTTTGTGGTCAATATTCTGACCTATGGGACTAACACATGGCCATTCACAATCAAAACTGAAAAGAAGTTGGACACCATTCAGCTGATGCATCTCCAGATGATCAAAAATATTAAGTGGTACGAATTCAAGTCAGATGAAGAGATCTGTTTCCTAACTAAGCAGGTCCTGCTCTCTCAAACAGTTACCCAATGCTCTCTAAGGTTGTATGTCTAGCAACTTCCAACGAGAATCATCTCAGACTTTGATGGAAAGAGGATGGAAAATTGTTCCCAGAAGATGATGGATGGTATTAGATTCCTGTCTCACAGGAATCCTACCCCATAACACACCAGAGACTAGGATGTGGGGCAATCATGCCTAGTGCCTGGAGCAGAAGTCAGTAGCCAGGAAGCACAAGATCAGAACTGGACTCACAGGCCAGATGCCAGAGCCAGAAGTCAGGAATTGGTGCCCTGACTGAGAACCCAGATAATCAGAAGGAGGCAAGGCTGGGTCTGAGGCAGGAATATGAGCAGCAAAAAGCAGGCACAAATACTATGACAGACATGAGTGAATGTTTTGGGGGGCCACTAAATTGCCACGGGGCTTACCAGCCCGTCTGCTGATTCCTCCTACCAATCAGGCAGGGTAGCCAATCAGACAACCTACTATAGCCCAACTGCAGTGGGTTAGTTGCCCAAAGACTGGCTCTGATTCCCGATATGAAGACAGAACATCATGAAAGCACATAACATGTTTCATAGAATCATAGTAGATTAGGTTTGGAAGGGACCTCAGGAGATCATCTAGTCCAACCCGCTGCTCAAAGCAACTAAATCATCCCATCATTTATCAAGACAGGCCTTAAAACCTCTAAGGATGGAGAATCCCCTACCGCCCTAGGTAACCCATTCCAGTGCTTCACCCTCCTACTGAGGAAGTTTTTCCTAATAACCAACCCAGATCTCCCCACTGCAGATTGAGACCATTGCTCCTTGTTCTCTCATCTACTACCACTGAAAACAGTCAAGCTCCACGCTCAGTGGAACCCCCGTTCAGGTAGTTAAAGGTTGCTGTGAAATCCCCCTCATTCTTCTCTTCTGCAGACTAAACAAGCCTAGTTCCCTCAGCCTCTCCTCATAAGTCATGCGCTTCAGACCCCTAATCATTTTTGTTGCCCAACGTTGGACTCTTTCCAATTTGTCCACATCCTTTATGTAGTGGGGGACCCAAAACTGGACATAATACTACAAATGAGGCCTCACCAGTGCCGAATAGAGAGGAATAATCACTTCCCTCCATCTGCTGGCTATGCTCCTACTAATGCAGCCCAATATGCCGTTAGCCTTCTTGGCAATAAGGGCACGCTGTTGACTCATATCCAGCTTTTTGTCTATTTAGTGGCATCTATGCGTGTCCAAGTGACAGCAGGAGAACTGACCTAACTTAACCTAGGAGCTGGGTTTTATTGTAAATATTTTGTCTTATTCTGGTATTTCAATGTCTGCTAGTTTCTCTTTCTCTTCATCTTCCTCATTCCCTTTTCTTCTCTTCTTTTACCTACATGATATTCTTTCCCTGCCTTTCTCCATGTTCTTTCAAATTGCTTTCAAGTAATGGAGAGGATTACTGGAGTGAATAGTGAAACATTATATGTTAAAGAGTGGGAGTAAAAGAGTTGTACAACTTCTCTGAAACTAGTAGTAATTGGGCTACTCAGAACCATTTCACACAAATGGTGGCAAATGTACAGAATACACTAATGAGAAGTTATTGTCAAAAGTATAAGTGAGGTCAGACAATAGTGCGATATAAAAAGTAAGCCAAGGGCTAGGTGAAAGAAAGGCAACACAGATTTGAGAGTCAAACAAACAAAATAAAAATTGCTCCTTAAAGCCACAGCAAATCTGCTTTCCAAATTAGCTCAAAATCCAGAGAAAGGGACTCTTCAGCACACATACCTATAGACTATCCCTTCTGACAGAATAAGTTCCTCCAGATGAGCCCAGTCACAGTCCTCTCAGCTTCTGTAGGCAATCCCTGCAGTGTAGAATGAAATCTCTGTGGGGAAAGCGTGTTAACTTTCTCACCAACCAGTGAATGGGAAGTCTTGTCACCTCCTCACCCAGAGGCTTCTACATTCATTTCTAAAGAAAGAAGAGGTAGATAAATGGGAGGAGGAGGGAAGGAGTTATGTCTAGGGCATGCATGATCATTGTCTTTTTCCCCAAATGTCTTGTGTTGTGGGTCTGTTCTAAGAATGTAGATCCTAGTTTATTGTATCTAAAAATATGTAGTGACATTTGAAAGGAGGAAGTTTGCTCTTGTTTATAAGCAGATGTGGGGATTTCAGCACTGTCATCCTATGCTGTTAAAAACGTTATGAAAATAACTAAATCATTGTTACATATACACTTAAGGCATATAGTCCCCAGCAGTGGAGCATTTACATGGACATCATATATTTTCCAAACTCTGGGACAGATTCTGATCCCTTTCCTCATGTTGAGTAGTACCTTGAATAGCCCCACTGAAATCAACGAGACTACTTGTTCAGTAAGGTACTGCTCAATGTGCATAAATGTATGAGAATTTGATGCTAAGTATCTCATTGTATTATACATTTCTTTTAAAATAATTGCTTGTTCTTTGGTTTTCCAAAGGTGTGAGGAAAAAATGTGACATTTTTAATTAGTCATTATTCCACTTTTTGTGCATTTGTTTGTAATAAAATTATTGGCATGGGTCTTACAGATGGAACAAAGCAAACTCAAATTGATGTGCCTTCAGATCAGTCAGCTCTTACAAGCTGATTGACTAATTTATGATGCTAAATACATGCTGTGTGCATACGCCCTATATAAAATAATTTGACAAATGAGAATCTAATGTAAATTTTTCTGTATTTAAAAATATTGAGTTGTATTTTGGACTGACCTCAAATAGTTCAGAGATTGAATAAGCCCCTAAATCTTTTGGATACTTACCAGAACTTTTTAATCACTTTTCCCTAACTGCAACTTTCTCTATTTCCCAGTTCCACGCCAAACTCCTGAAAACCTCCAACCAATTTTCTCATGTCCGAAATACAATACTAGCTGATTTTCCTGGAAATGAACTTGATGACTCCCATTCTTTATTATATCTTATGCTTTATTTTCTTCTCCCAGTTTCCCACCTTACCTGAAATATCCTGGTCTTCAATTCCTTACTTCAGCTGGCCCTGCATAATGCCTCACCACTTCCTTCACTTATATTTTTGCCCAGATCCACAGAGGAACTCAGGTGTTGCAACACCTGACTTTTAGGCACCTTGAAAAATCACTGGAATCCAAAATGCTCAGATTATAGGCTCCCTGTACAACAAATGGGTAGAGATAGGCACCCAAGTGCCAGCATGCTAGGCAGGTGGCCACCTGAATTAGTCAACAGTAGATGCTGATGAGAAAGGTGTGTCCTAAACCCCTCCCTTCTCAAAGAGATACGCACCTCAGGATGAGCTGCTGGGAAGCACCTATCTCTGCTTGCGATCCATAGCTAGAAACCCCTCTGCTGGACTCAGGCAGCTTAGGCACCCAAATCATTCCTTGCAAGGAATGGAGGACGAAGTAGTGCCTCCCTTATAATTTTTAGCCCAGAAGAGTCATCCTGAGGTGGAAGACCCATGTTTGCTCCTTCTCTCCCGCCAGGCCTCCCATCTCTCAAGTGAGTTCTTTAACCACTGAGCTATGAAAAATTCTGATGTGGTTGTCTCTCACTATCCCCCTTTGAAGCTATTCCACTTCAGCTAACTACTTAAATAGCCATTGGGCCAGAGAAAATGAGAGTACAAATGACTTTATAGCCCAGTGGTTAGGGCAATCACTGGGGAGGTGGAAGACCTGTGGTTCCTTCCCCCTGCTCCAATCACTCTTGAGACTAAATGGAACAACTTCAATGGAGCTTGAGGGAGCCCCCCCCCCAGAATATACCATATCTGAATGGCTAGAGCACTCTCCTCAGCAGTGAGAGACTCTTTTGGAAATCCTGTCTCCCCAGCAGGCAGAGGGGGGAACTGAACCAGGTCTCCCACAGGTTGGGTGAGTATTCCAACCACTGGGCAAAATCCTTCACCAGCCAGATTTTGAATGGGGCCTGATCTGGAAGTCATGCTCAGAGCAAGCCTATGGGATCAAGCCTTGCAGGCAAAATAGGTGGGAGTCCACCAATGTTTCCCAGGTTTGTGGGTCCTGATGTAGCTTAGGGTATGTCTGCATTGCAATTAAACAATTTGGCTAGCTTGTGTCAGCTGGCTTGGGCTCATGGGGCTCGGGTTGTGGGGTATAAAACTGCAGTGTAGACATCCAGAAGCAAGGTCCCTGAGCCCAGACATCTACACTGCAGTTTTATAGCCCAGCAGCCCAAGCACCATGAGTTGGAATCAGCTGATATGGGCCAGCAGCAGGTATTTAATTGCAATATAGACATACACTTAGGCATCCGAACACCTAAAGTGAGGTAGAAGTGCATATGCCCAGATGCAGAAACTTAAACGTAGGGCACTTTTACAGTGAAAATATAGGTGACCACAGGGCTAGGTGGCAAATGAGAGTGAGTTTTGTAGATTGCACAGGTGCATCTGGGAATTAAGCTCCTAAATGTAAGGTTTAAGTGCCCAAGTCCTTTTGTGAATCGAGGCCTGGGTCTCTAAAATTCTATAAATTGTCAGGCTTAGAATGGCCACTAACATCAAAATCTTGCACTCTCTGTGGCTTCCCAGGACCAGCAAAACATATAAGAAAAATTGCTATGAACAAGGCAGTTATGTACTCTGTGCAGATCCCCAAATGCCTCTAATGTTAGAAAACAATTAGCATTCAATTTAAATGAAAGGTTAAGTAGATCTTTACTATATAAAGTGAGGTGGGTTTTCTTTTCTGAATTTGGTAATATAACTGGCAAGATGCCTGCCAATTTGTACAAGGTTTAACAATCACAAACCTGGAGCACATCCATCCAGCAACTAAAAATAAAACAGGGTAAGTCCACCAGTCACCAACATAGTAATACAACATTTTTAATTGTTACCAACCGGTATATATCCCTGAGGGTCTTCAGTATCTACACATCTAAACACTAGGTAAGTGCAGCACAAACAGAATTCCAACTACGCCTGAAATATCAGACATATTGACATCAGAGCAAGTCTGTTCTGCTTCTCACAGAAGGAGAATGCCAGCTGTCTGGACAGTAGGACCCTTTTATTTCATAAATATACTCCCTTTGACTGAAATGCTTCCTCTATCAGAATATGAAAGTGCACCTACCAGTGCACTATGGGTCTGATCCCAAACCCACTGAAGTCAATACGAGTCTTCCATTTATTTTGAATTGGCTTTGGATCAAGTCCTTACATAACAGCTACACACAATGCTGTCTGCATGTGGATTTCTTGCCACTCTTTTCCATTCTTGTGCCCCGCACACCCCTTGGTTGGATTTAGGAACAGGCTTTGTCCACAGTACTGAGTTATTGTCTGTTGGAAACAGACATTGAGTTTTGCCTCAGTTGGGTAGAACTCTTCCAAAGGAAGAGTAAAGATCAGGGGATGTTTACTTGTGTTGTTCCGTAAAATCGCTTCTTTTTATTGGCTTTTAGCATTGATAACATGAAGTTCTTTTCTTGTTTTCAGTGAATTGGGATCCATAGGGCTCTGTCCTTGGTCCCCTTCTCATCTCCCTCTAAACCTTATTTCTGGGAAATTTCAGCCACAAATATCTTTATGCTGACAACTCACAAACCTACCTTTCTACTCCAGACCTGTCTCCTGACAAATTAAATCTCAGCCTTTTTGGCATTTCCTCATGGATGTCTAACCATCCGTTCAAGCTCGTTATGACTAAAATACAGCTCTTAAACTTCATCACAAGTCATCCCAGCTACCTACTTTCTCAATCACTTTGAATACTACCAATGTCCTGCGAGTCACTCAAGCCTGCAACCTGGGTGTTATCTTCATCTGAGACCACTCTCTCGGTCTTCAAATCCAGGCTACATCTAAATATTGCCTATTATTTCTGTGTAACATCTCTAAGATATCGCCTTTCCTATCCAACCACACAGATAATACTCTCATGCAGGCTTTCATCATCTCAGTTACTGCAGTATCCTCTTCTCTGGCCTTGACAAATGCAGTCCTGCCCTGCTCATTTCCATTCAGAATGCTGCTACAAAGATCATTTTCTAACCTGTCTTTTTGACCATGTCACTTTTTTTTTTTTTGCATCCCTTCATTGGCTCCCCCTTTTTTAATCACATTAAATGTAAGCTACTTGTTTTCACTTTCAAGGCCCTTCATGGCCTAACCCTTCCATACCTCCCTCTCATTTCTCCATCAAACTGACCAAAACAACTTACAATTTGCACTTACAATTTTCATTTTGGTTGACATTTTTCCTTTCCTTCGTTGTTGCAGAAAAATCAGAAACCAAAATCTGACCTTTTTTTAGTTAAAATGTTTGGTTTTCAATAAAATAGTGAGTTTTGGTTCAATTTTTTCAATAAATATGTTTAGTTTTTGGTAAAAAAAAATTTCAATACATATAAACCAAACATTTTAACTAAAAGTTAAACATTTTGACTGCAAACTATTTTCAGGAACAAAAATTGTTTAGGTTTTTAGTTGGAAAAGAAAAGAAAAGAAAAAAATTACCAGGAAATTTAGAAAAGCACATTTTAAATAATTCCTGTAAAACTAACCAGCATTTTTCTAACAGTGCTAGTTATTAGACTTTAGCGCCATGTAACAGTTTGGCAATATCAAAATGATAAATAAGATCGAATTATATGTCCTGATATTATTTTGGTCAAATAAGTTGGCTTGGAGAAATTTGTTATTCATTTCTTGTTTGTTTTACATTTTGTCTCTCTCATATATGCCTCTTTGCAACTAACCTATCTACCTGGGAAATCTATGTACATGTGTACAATGTGAAGGAAGTGACTACTATATAGAATGTAGAAAAATTGCCCTTTATTGAGGAGAGATGTTCTGGCACTTTGTAATGAACTGCTGACTGGAACAATGCTTAGTTAAATGAACTCAGGAAGTTCTACAGCCTTTATAAGGGCAAATTGCTCCTTTGCAACAACAGGAGCTTTGCCTGCATCAGAAGTGCAGAATCACAGTCTTAGTAAGAAGGATGAAAAAGTCTTGTTCCTTTGTTTTTTTCTTACTATAGGAATACTGACTCCAGCCAGTGCCTACGATTTATGGGCATTAAAATTACACACAAGTTTGTAAGATAGTTTTTAAAAAATATATACAGAAGAATGAAACACAAACAGGATTGTACATTAAACATAATATCTGCTTAGCCTCAGAAAGCTTTATGAAATATTACAATTTATGATACAATTTCAGAAAACAGTATCAACTGAACTTTGGACCAGCATTAAACTCTACAACATGTACACAACTGTCTATGAATAAATGTTTGTATTATTGTAACCCATCTCTCATGCCCCCAACTTTTCATTGACCTGTTAATCTTTGGTTTAAACTAAGATTCTAATGAGGGCAGAGTGTCTTTTTCTGTAAGACTATATATATATATATATATATACACACACACATACCCCCAAGCTTGTTGGGGACTCTAGGCACAGTGTAATACACATTAATAATCATCCATTTAAAGACATTATAATGCTAACAACTTGCTATAATGAATGTCTATGGATCTACTGCCTGTGAAATTATTCAGAAAAATGTTACCTTCAGTAATGTCTCAGGCATATGATCTGTCGTATGTATTTTCTTTATTGGCTTTTCAGATACAGTATGTGCTTTCTTTCAGTTTTAAATGAACAATTCTTCTCCCCGAAGAGAAATCAAGCTATATCAACCCAAGTTGCTTCCTCTTTTTTCACATCAGACTCATATCTCATTTATTAAGCTAGAATGTTCAACAGAATGACTAATAAATAGTACAATATCACTGTTTTAACAGTTTACAGCCAACTGGGTTATTTCAGCATGTTTTTCAAGAAAAAGAACAGGGTGCTTTTAAAAAGCACCCTGTTCTACTAAAATAATCCTACTGTAGGTGCCCTGAAAAAGTACAATATTCTTATAACATACCATGTTATAGCAAAAAACAAAGTGCATAATTTTATTTCAATAGGCCATATTAATTCCCATTCTCAAAAATTAAATAAAATAGGACAAATGAATATTTATCTTTATTGTCCAAGTATGTTAATACAAAATATAACTATTTTGACATTTTAATGTATGAGTTTTATTCCCCTCATTATACAATATATATCTTTCAATACATCAATCTTCTATTACATTTTATATTATATACACACACAAGATATATAGATATAGAGAGAGATACATATTTAAAAGTAAGATATATACAATTTGGGGAGAGAGTCTAATGATAATCTTGATATTTGGATTCAGGAGTTAAAAGTTCATCATTTCATCATTAAAGTTTTGGGTAAAGAAGCACAATGTTGGGACTGAAAATGGTGCTGAATACAGTTTCTCCTTCTCAGTCACATTTGTTGTTGAACTTGTTAGCACTAGTTTTCCCCTAGTGTAGTTGGGGGATTTTGTGAAGTAAATTCTGTATTTCAGGCCTTACTACTTAATTAGTGTTGGTCCTTCCATGCCCATAGAATAGCTTCTGTGAACAGAGAAAGGGATTTTTCCTCTGGTAGAGATTTTACATAACAGCTATTTGGAGCTCATTTCACAAGCCACCTATTTGGAGCTCACACCAATCTTTTCTAAACCATTGCAATTAAGAGCTAATGAATAGGGTTTAACCCTCTAAGAACCTACTTGCAACTTTGAATCCAAATATCAAGATTACAGTTAGGCACCCCCCACTTTTTTTAATTTCCCTACATGGTCAGTTGCCAAACTCCTTGGCAAGTTTGCTGCTAATGTACCATTGACCATAAATACACTAGTGGCCCAGAAGTATCAACTCTGCCTGACAGCCAGGTTGCAAATAAAAGGCGTTCAACTAGACATTGATCATCCAATTCCAGCACCCCATAATGGATCCTCCCACCACTATCGGGAATTCACTGGAGGACCCATCCCTGTCCGTATGTTGGATGTAAACTCTATGATGGAATATGCATTGATAATCCTAAGAACAAAAGGATAACTAACCTTCACTTTCAACACTAGCACCAAAGCCTCTCTACTGTTGAATTATTTTGCTTGCCCTAAAATTCCCCAGAGTGCCCCCTTCCTGTTACCTAGCGGGGCAAAATACTGTCTCTAATTATAAAACTTAATTTTCACTCTTGTGAGAGCTCTCTTAGAAAAAGCATGTTGGAAGCTATACTGTTTGGAAAATGTTACCTTCACCATCATTTGACCTCTTACACCTATGTAAATCCTCCCAACACAAGCACTACACTGGGTAGGAGAAAAACAAATGGCAGAAATAGGTAACACGTTAATGTTGGTTAATAGATTTCATCTCCTCAGTGTTATATTTACTTGTCTTCTGGGTCTAATCCTATTCCCATTGACACCAGCAGCAAAATTACCACTGACTTAATTAAAGCAGGAGCAAACCTTTTAGCCTCTACTGATTTTATCCTATTGATACTATGCAGAGTTCTCAAGATTCAAGTCTCCTAAACATCTTATCTGTCTTTATAGAATAAATTAATTCTCATAGCAGTCAAGCTGAAATGGAAAGAAAGATAATAGAATACCAGTAACCTTTCCTATTTTGTTGTAGGAAGTTTTTATATACTTCCCTACTTCACTCAGAGTAGTTCCTCTTTATTCAATGCAAGTAATTTTAAAACTAATTACTGTTTAGTTCTTGTTAGAAACTCCCAAGAGGTGCTGTTGTGGCAGACACTGGAGTTTAACTGCTGAGTCACTGTCATCTGACTGCACCATAAATGACTTTAATATTTTTTCTAAATTTACTGGATTGTATCAGCAACATGTTAAAATCACAAGACATTGGCAACATTTTTAACTTTCTTTTATCACAGATCCCAGTTTGGACATAACCATTACAAAAACATGATCATCTTTCTGGAGAATTGCTGCAAGCTGTTCAACAGAGTGGAAGTTTATGAGTTTAATGTCCATCACTCAGTAGGGGTGCATGTCATTTGGATCTTGGAAGTCTCCTTTTGGTTTCTATTATTTTATCTATAATAATCTTAAGTTTTTTTTTGAAAAACATTCTGGAAACTCTTGACACTTAGCAAAAAATTCAGAACATGCTAGCCCCCCAAAGCGGATGTAATAAAATAACATAGAACAATCTTTTGACTGACCACATGAGAGATTTGTGTATGGAGGGGTTAGTGTGCAAAAGTTTTGAAAAAAAATGTGTGACAGGGACAGCACATGAAAGGAAAATAAAGAATTACCAGAATAGGGACTCTCCACAACCCAAAAAGATACTTGCAAGAGACTACAAAACAGAATTCTGCACATCAGACTCTGATACCCTTACTCATGCTGAGTAGCATCTTTATTCATGAACACGCCCTCTGATTTCAGAGAGACTATTCAAGGAGTAAAGTACTATTCGACATGAGTATGTGTGTCAGAACCTGGCTCTAAGTTTATCTACATTTTAGATGTCTTGTGTGTACATATCTATTGTTTACAGGTGGACTTTTGAAAAGTGCTCAGCATTTCCATTGGCTTCAACAAGAGCCGAGGTACACCAAGGCAGAGCACTTCATTTTTAGAACTATGAGGTAAAATATATTTCAATCATTTCATAAGTAGGCTAAATACAATCACAGAAATACAGCTAGATGAAGTCCACTATTAGAAAAAAAATGAATACATTTTAAGCATCTAGTACATAGTGAATAACAAATGAAGCAAATATAGATTCAAGGTACGTATGCAGTTCTACCCAGTTCAAGATGATGTACCCATCCTAGCTCTCCTATTGGGCTTCAAAATAGAATGCAGCAGAAGCCGTGTGAGTGGCAGGAGGGTCAGCTGCACTGAATGCATGCCTGTCAGTACATACTCAGGAAAGCTAGCTCCTCCTACCATTCACATTGCTGTGGCTACACTATTTTTTAGTACGCTACCTCAATCAGAACCTGCAAATGACAGTAAATCAACTCTATATCTGGTCACATATTAACTAGGGAGTTTATTATTTGACAGGTACTAATAAAATATGTCAAATAAATTCAATATTGTTCTTCTGTGTTGAATGACAATATGTTACCAAACCACGTAACTAAAGCCCAAGTGTTTTATTCCTTTAAATTAAGAGGGCACATGAGTTAGGGGATGAGGGCTGCATGGTAGTACATGTATTTTTCTACTTTGGCTAGTAAGCTTAATCTTCAGGCTAGAACATTCCAGGTAAATTTTTCAAGCCCTGAACCATTGGATGCTATTGTGCAATTTATCCATTGCTAGAAAAGCCCACAAAACCTAATTACAGAACTAGATAAACCACACACCTCAAACTTTGTTTCTTTGTCTGTGTGAGAGGAATGTGAGGAAAATATTAAGGGAGTGCTGAGTTGAAGTTTAGTTCTTAAAAGTATTTCGAGGTCCATGGTCATTTGATCTTTTGTGAAAGTGAGTTCCATTGGCCAGGACCAGCTCCTATGAAACGTCTGGCACCTGTACTCCTAAACCTTGACAACGGTATTGGTCAGTGCCATTGTTTCAGCAGAATGAAGTTATTGGGGGAGGTCAGAGCCATGGAGAAAGAATCAATCTCTCACGTAACTAAGGCCAAACTCATTGATGGCTTTGAATAACAGGAGAGCCACCTTGATCAGGATTCTGTATTTAACAGGGTTCCAATGCAGAAAAGGAGAGGACCAACACTGACATGATGTGTTTACAGTGACCTGTACTGCTAGGCAGATAGGCAGACATGCTGCTGCCATTTGTACCAGCTGGAGCTTTGTACAGTGAATGGCTTCACTAGTTATCTCCAAGCGGGAACCAGTCACTAGTGGGAACGCTGACCATACACACACTAGAACTATTAAAGTAGATACAACAATTGTTAACAACTTCATTTATTTTTCAATCGATTTTCTTCCAATATAACCTATGCATGATTTTAAGCAAAGTCAGCTATGGAAAGTTAGAAGAGATAGCAATGAAGTGTCTTCAGCTAGAGATACGAATAACTTAAAATTTCATGTTCAGAGTAATCAGTTACCTGCAAAAACAGTCTGAACAATTTTCTTTGAACTTCTTCTTTAAAGCTATCCATGAATAATGCTGATCATCCAAAACAAGAGAGTTTGATATTTTGGGGGTGGGGGTTAAAGGCATATCTATACCAGTAAATAAATGTAAAACATTATGTGCACCTGTAATTTGTCTTTCCTCTTTGATATTCCATGAGGTCACTTGTTTCAAATGTCCCATTGGCTGCTGCTATTCAGCTTCCTATTCTATATCAACCAGACACTAGTATGTCATACGTTTCTTGGGTAAGAAAATACACCTAGTACTTTAGATGACTGTCCTCTAAAATGAAAAGCTTTAAATGCCCTTGAAAAGGTGCTACTTCTATTTCTCCCCAGGCCAAGGAGTGGGATATTCCACAGTTAAAGGGCTATAGAAGAAAAGATAAAATTGGTACATCTTCTGCATATAAAAGACCAGATTTCAGGAGCCTTCACCTATTGGGCATTATAGTCAGTAAAGTATGTAGTGAGCCAAGACTACAGATCTGGGACCCAGTCTATTAATGACTTTAAAAATTACACCAAATAGATCTTTAAACTATATTTCCCCAGAAGAATATACAGAGACGATAGTAGCTAAAGAAATGTGTCTGTGTGGGGAAAGCTGCAATGGAAAAATAAAATACCAGGAAATAATATTTTAAAATGTCAGATAATGAAGCAATGAAAATTGTGATAGTTTAAACTAAATATAGCAAAAATAAATTAAAAATGTGTATTTCTATTTAACATGCAGCACAAGAAGGCCTTCATTCTGACTGGGGCTTTTACATGCCTCTCAAATACAAATAAAGAATAAAAATTAAAAGGAAAATTAATTAATAGGAGAAAGAATAATCATAATCATTAACAATAGCAATGAATTATTACAAGGAACACAAAAAATACTTCATGGACCCATAAGGTGGCAGCAAACTGCTTCTGTAGTAGGAGTTGGAAACTTATACTAACATCCTTCTGCATCCTTTCTGCCAAGAAATTCTGCAGTTTGATGTATTTCATTCTCAATTAGAAAAAACCCAGCAAAAGTTCCTGATATACTGAAGTTTTTCTAAGCACATATTTCCCTAATAAAAAACCACAAAAGTCCTGACTAGAAACATTAGATATTGCAGTACACTAGACTGACTGCCAATTAGCCTACTGGAAAAGTTTTGCATGACAAAAATACCGTATGCCAGGTTCCAGTGTAAGTGACAAATGTTTCAATCTAATGTAAATCCATTGGTACCATGTTTACAACAATATCAAACTGCTTTGGCTATTGAAGTGAGAAAAACTAACAGCGTGGATTATGCAACAGTTCCCATTTAATAAAGAAAGCCAGCCTCAGGAGTTTTGGGGCCTGCATCTTGATTTTTGAACACTTGGGGTTGTTAATACTGAGACTGCTCTTTATATGTATTTTTGAAGACTGCATACAGCTGTCCTGCTGCCTTTCTTCAAGTTCCTGAGGGCATGCCTTTGGGACCTAGCTTACCCCCTTCCAGGCAAATGTTGCTTTTCTTTGTTAGGAAAACTTGTATGCGGGAGTACTATCCACCAACTCTAGGGCACCTCACCTTTAGCCTTCTGTGGGCTCAAAGTGTAATTCGGTTAATTTAGGCACCCCCACCCTTTCCCAGTTCCTAGGATCCAACGCGAAAGGCAATTGCCCATACCCAGTTCCTAGAGCTCAGGGTGTAATCTTCTGTGGGGTTGCCAGGCCTTTTACCAGTGAAAGAGCCTTACTCAGTAATATTCTTAACCTCTATTTATTAACAGTTGCCAAAACAGAATACACATGCTATGCATACAAAGCTCACTATTCCCAGTAAGGCAGGCACACTTTCTTGATGTCTAAAGATTAGAGCTATGTCTAGACTCATAGTGGCAAATTAATCACTGTCAGATCGATTTTCTGGATCGATTGAGCGGAAGTGAAGACCCACTCAATCGACCCAGAAATCTACGCTATGAATCCACCTCCGCTAAGCGGCGTAACGCTGCGTCAACAGGTGCGCATTTCCTGTCGGCGCAGCTAACTGACAACGCTGCGATAAGTAGGAGTTAGGAAGTTGATGGGAGATATGCAAGCTACTCTATGAATCCGGCTGCAGGTGTAGACATAGGCTAGATCA
The DNA here is from genome assembly GCA_007922155.1 of Mesoclemmys tuberculata. Classification (NCBI taxonomy): domain Eukaryota; kingdom Metazoa; phylum Chordata; order Testudines; family Chelidae; genus Mesoclemmys; species Mesoclemmys tuberculata. The sequence continues at coordinate 41,468,798 of ML675616.1, read as the reverse complement.
TCCAGGACTCCAGCTTCTGCACAGTATGGTTGGCAAGGTGTTGAGGTCTGGCAGCTCCGAGCTTGACTTGTGTCCTGGAGTTAAGTTCCAAAGAAATTCCTTTTGGACCCCAGTTTATATAGTTATAACTTGGGTCCTACTTAGCTATACCTTAACCAACCATTTTAAACTAAAGTACTACAAAACACTATTTTTCACCAATCCTAGCCCATTATGAAACACTTCTTTAACTAATCATACCCCTCCACCTTAGTTGATTTAAATCTTGCAAAATTAGTTATTCGACAGGAACAAGTAAAGAATCAGACAGAGACCATACAGATAAACAATAAAGAAATAGGGACCATAAGGGCAAAACAATACAGAAGTATAGGTTTCACAATCACAACTGCTGCTAAGTGATTCTTTGCCAGACAGAAACAAAGTTTTCATTAACATCTTAAGATCTCTTTATCTGGTGATGGTGGGTCCTACTGGGACAGGAGTGCCTTCTTAACAGCCTGGTATTACATTGATTTGATGCAATTTAGATGTAATGTGAGGATATGACTCTCTGCTTCTTAGCTCATGGCTGCTTCTGTCCTACTGTGGCTGCTGCTGATTACTGCAGAAAAAGGCTTCAGACCTACAGAAGAGCTGACTAGGAGGGCCACCTTTCAAGTTTTGATGGTCTCTGTACCACAAGCCATGTGCAAATATTATGGCTTGTGTCTGCTAAGCTGGAATTTTTTTCTGCTAGATGCACTTGTGTACTGCTTGCTGGAATGTGGTGCTTCATGTGACATAGCATGAACGGAAATCCCCCTAATACCTAGTGGAGAAAATAAACAAGATTATGTTTTAAAGTATGATTCTACTCTGAAAAGCTACTCTGTAAGACAAGCACTGTGGAGGTCCATGTTTAATGTCTCTCAGTGTCTCCCCCAATCAGTTTTCTTCAGTTCATAAATGAAGGATTTTTCCCCCTTGGCTGCCAGCCCTTCACACTCATAACCAGGAATAAAAACTGTTAATCTGAGTCAGCCTTATTTTCCATGGGTTCACCAGCAAGATGTGTAACTGCGAATGAATCCTAAAGCAGCTTGTGGGAAGGCTATAGCAACATGAGTGTCTCAAGATGCACAAGATTTCCAGCTGTAGCTTTAGCAGATTTCACACCTTGCCTACTCTGTGAAGGGACACATTTATGGTTTCCTGGCCTTTACACGGGCGTTTCCCTGTGTCTAGACCTTTATTAATTTCTTACTCTTACATGAGTCATGAGTAACATTGTTCACCTAACTCCTGTGCTACCATCAACACTGATCGGATGATTCATGCAACATATCCTTAATAGCTAAGATAAAAATTAATTAATATGGAATGTGTTTATATGGAAACATAAGTTCTCTGATCTTAGAGAAATGCCATTCTTCTGTGTCTATTTTGCTTTATGTATTACTGTGAACCATCTGTTTTTATACTACCCTGACTTAATGTAGATATAGTGACGATATTTTACCTTGTCATGTTCAAAGGACCAAATATTAATCATTATACATTTTAAAATTAAGAAGAGGAAAATTAGTTTTAAGAACAAACTTCACATCTGTTCAATGACCTAAAGTGATATTAACTGAGCTAAACTTGTTGAAAAATGGAGCTGAAAGTGGAGTGGCATTAGCTGAGAAAACTTATCATTTGAACTTTTACTTTGAAAAACTGTAACTCTTAACTAGTGCTTTACTTTCTTCCTTGGACTTTGTTCAAAAGCTAAATTAACTTTGACTCTTGGGAAAAAGCAGGATAAGAAATAAAACTTCTTATCTGTGTAATGAAGTATAAATCTTACAAGGCCTGCCTCTAGCAAATATATATTTGAGATGGTTCTAAAGAAATAATAAAAAACGCAGTGATCCAATTCTGAAGTGTTGTGTCACTAGTAGATTAAAATAACAGAAGCAAAAGACTTTTGCAAAGAAACATGCCTCATCATCCAACACGATGTTCAAGATCTTTGAAGATTTCCTTTCAGACAGAAAGGGGCAGATTCTCTGATGTGGAGTAGTTATCAGTATAAACTGTTCCTAAAACCAGTATAATCAGCCTGGAAAAATCACTTGAATATAATGGTTATCCTCTCATTTGTGTAGAGCCTATACAGAGCTCCATTCCCTTTCCCTGCTTTCTGTGTAGCAGGAGAATGGTGTTGTGCCCGAATGAAAGGAGGTAATAATCCCTAGCTGTACCCTGGTATTGTTTACAAGTAAGTTAGAGCAGCCTTCAGGTTGCATTAACCTGGCGCTCAGGGGACTGACATATAAAACGACTGCAGAATCAGAAGAGTACAAAGATGAGCTTTTTACACCACCTTTGCATATGTGTACACACCCACAACATCCTGCATTTTATGCAGATCAGTCAAGCCCCGGGATCTGACCCAGAAGTTTCCAAAGAAGCTAATCTTAAGAACGAACTTTACAGAGAGCAAACAGAAGTATCTAGTTAGCCTACTCGCTTTGCTTTCAACAGTACAGCAAAGGAGTTAAGATTCCTTCCAACTGCGCACAATAAATGGAAATATCTTTCAAAATGACATGGATGGTGTAAGAGCACAGACAGATAAGCAGCTTATGTAATTCAATGTAGAGAACTGTATCCTCTTTGGAGCCACAAGTAAAGCTTAACAGTCTTCCAAAGGTTCTGAATCTCACAGAATGAGAGACTGCATTAAGGAAGCTTACACTGTCTGGGGCAGAGGCTCTGCCTCCTATCTAGGTTTATTCCATGAGAGATCTCTCCATTTCAAGGGGCAGTAGAAGGGATACTTATCCTCAAGAACTCTGTTAGAAAGCTGCAGCCCATCCTTAAATACATTTCTAGGCCACCACAGGACTGAACTGGGAACCTCTAGATGGTACCTTTGGTAGGGGAGTCAAGTGTATGGCAATCTGTTAATCAGACTTTTTCTCTATATTTGCCATAATGAAAATGATTGAAGTAGAGGAATTGGATCCCGCCCCCTTCCCAGCTAGGCACCCTAGCCACCAAGCCATTCTCATTCACCTGTTAAGTTTAAAGCTAATTGAAGAGTTATGGGGGGAATGTCGTAAAACTGGGTGACTGGGCAACAAAATGGCAAATGAAATTCAGTATTGTTAACTGCAAAGTCATGCACATTGGAAAAAATATACCAACTACACATATTAATGATAGGTTCTAAATTAGCTGCTAGCACTCAAGAGATCTTGGAGTCGTCATAAACAGTTATCTGAAAACTTCAGCTTAATATGCAGCAGTGGTCAAAAAGGTTAACAGAACGTTGGGAACCATTAGGAAAGGCATAGATAAGACAGAAAATATCATAATGCCACTACAGCAGAACCTCAGAGTTATGAACACCTTGGGAATGGAGGCTGTTCATAACTCTAAAATGTTCATAATGCTGAACAAAATGTTATGGTTGTTCTTTCAAAAGTTTATAACTGAACATTGACTTAACGCAGCTTTGAAGCATCACTATGCAGAAGAAAAATGCTGTTTTTAATCTTCTTAATGTAAATAAAACAAGCACAAGAAACAATTTACTTACCCTGTCAATTTTAAAAAAAAAAACTTTTCCTTTATATTTTTAGTAGTTTATGTTTAACAGTACTGTACTGCATTTGCTTTTGGGTCTTTTTGTCTCTGCTGATGCCCAACTGCATATTTCCGGTTCCAAATGAGGCGTGTGGTTGACCGGTCAGTTCATAACTCTGGTGTTCATAACTCTGATGTCCCACTGTATATAAATCCTTGGAGTGCCCACACATGGAATGCTGTATCCAGTTCTGGTCACCCCATCTCTAAAAGAATATAGTGGAATTGGTACAGAGAACAGCAACAAAGATGATCAAAGGTATGAAACGGCTTCCATATGAGGAGACTCAAACGTTTAGGGCTGTTCAGTTTAGAAAAGAGACAATTAAGGGGGGATGCAATAGAGGTCTATACAATTATGAATGGTATGGGAAAAAAGTATTATTTACTCTTTCCCACAATGTATTGCTTGTATTATTTACCAAATTATCTGAGCACCTCTTAATCTGTAATGTATTTATCCTCACAACACCCTGTGAAGCACTCAAGTCCTTTTTTGAAATTTTTTACCCCATGTGACTGTCTCAAGATCACATAGACAGCCTGGGACAGACCAAAGAATTGAACCTGAGTCTTCTGAGTCCAAGGCTAACACCCAACCACTGGACAATCTTGCCCCTTCATTAACTAGGATGGCTTTACCCCCATATAAAACTGGAGTAATGATGTACTGAATCAGGAACATTGTGTATCTATTTTTTATCCTTATTCCCATACCACAAGTGGGCAGGGAGACCTGTATGTTCATTGGATTATTTTAAATTGTAAAGTTTAATTTTAGATTCTCTAGCAGATCATATAGACCAACATACTTAGCAAACATGTAACTTACAAAACTACCTCTCTTTGAAAGGCTGACATGCATGGGTAGAATAAGATAGTCTGAGTAACAATGCACGCAATTTTGAAATTATGTGAAGGATGAATAACAGTTTCAGTACTGAAAGAGGAATGCAGACAACTTGAAATTACATGCAAACTCAGCTGACCGTGGCTTTCCAAGGTAAATCACTCCACACATAAACCTTCATAGACATGTGGCAATTCTCCAAAAAGAGCTATTTGCTGGAGTTTAATGTATGACACAGTTCTTAGACTCTGGGAAGAGGGAAAACAAGACCAACAACTGGTTTTATGCATATTCCAGTGAAATTACACCAGTCATCGAGGCCAAACCTACAGCCAAATCATTATAAGACAGACCAAAAGAAAAAAACCTTACAAGCATCGACAGTTGCAAGAACCAAGGTACAACAAACTGCTCAATGTTGCACCAACAACTATTCGCTTCACTTATGTGAAAGCATCCAAGAAGCAGCCAGCCCATACAGGCACCATCAGAAACATGTGTGGTGGGATCAAGAAAGCCTGGGGTCCAACTTCAAAGAAAATAGCCCCACTAAAATAAAAAACAGAGGAAACAATCAATGACCACACCAAGCAGATGCATGGCTGGGTAGAACATTATTCTAAGCTTTACTCTCGTGAAAATATTGTTACAGATGCAGCCATCAATGCCATCAAAAACCTGCCTGTTATGAACCAACTTGATTATGAACCAACTGTCAAGGAGCTTAGCCTTGCCATACATGGCCTCCCCAATGGAAAGGCACCCAGAAAAGACTGCATACTATCAGAAGTCATAAATTGCAGAAAAAATATCCTATTGCAACACCTTTATGAGTTGCTCTCTCTGTGCTGATGTACCACAAGAAATAAGAGATGCCAACCTCATCACGTCTATAAAAACAAGGGTGACAGAAGCAACTGTTACAAATATTGTGGCATTTTCTTTCTTAGCCCCTTTACATGGCCTTTGTTGATCTCACAAAGGCTTCCCACCTTGTCAGTAGAAGTGAACTATTCGTGCTTCTAGAAAAGATTGGATGTCCTCCCAAGCTCTTAAGCATAATTTGGTCCTTTCCTAAAAACATGTACGGCACAGTCCAATATTACGGCTCAGTCTCCGAGGTTTTCCAGATTCATAGTGTGGTCAAGCAAGGTTGTGTACTTGCCCCAACTCTGCTTGGGATCTTCTTTTTCTTGCTACTGAAACAAGCTTTGGTTCCTCAACTGAGGGACTCTACTTGCACACAAGATCTGATGGAAAGCTGATCAATCTTACAAGACTTAGATCTAAAACCAAGACTTGGGAGGCCCTTGTCCAACACCTCCTATTTGCTGATGACAAAGCAGTGACAATCCACACAGAAGCCTATCTCCAAAATCTCATGGACAGTTTTTCTGAAGCCTGCCAAGAATTAGGCTTACTATAAGCTTAAAAAAGATTAATATAATATACCAGGGAGTTGAAGAAGCGCACTCCATCAACATCATAATTATGAAGTGGTGAATGAGATCACATACCTGGGGTCCACTATCGCAGTAAATCTTTCACTTGAAACAGAATTCAACATCCTCACTGGAACAATATCTAGACTGAGCAAAAGGATATGGCAAGATAATAAACTGACAGAATACTCAAAGAGCTGTGTATCACCAATGTGTTATCAGTACACTTTTGTATGAGAACAAGATATGGACCTTATACTTTCATCAGGAAAAAAAGGCTCAACAGCTTTCATATGTGTTGTCTTTGTTCAATTTTTGGAATCTCCTGGAGGGACAGAGTCATTAACACACTGAGGTGCTCAAGCAGGCCACCATACCCAGCACGTAAACACCCCTTAAAACACCCCTTAAAAACCTCTGCTTTAGGTATGTGTGCCTAATGAATGATGGACGCATCCCAAAGGACATCCTGTATGGTGAATTGGCATCTGGAAAAAGACCTAAAAGATGCCCAAAATTGCATTTCAAGGCTGTGTGCAAGCAAGACCTCAAAGAAATGGACATGGATAAGGATAACTGGGAAAATCACTCTCATGACCGCAGCCTTTGGAAACAAGAACTCAACAAAAGTCTCCAAAGCTATGAGAGGAAGCAGTCCAGCTTAGCAGAGGAGAAAAGAGCTTGCAAAAGACAGAGCCCAAAAGGTCGAAACACCTTTAAATGTCACAAATGTGGCAGAGATTGTCTCTCATGCATAGATCTCTTCAGCCAAAACTTCAGCTGCCATAAAACCAACTGAGTAAATTTTTTTTCTCTCTCAGGGGTGCATACTCATGGTCTCAAGTATGAAGGATGCCTACCAATGAAAATGTGCACCCTGTACGCATACCCACATCATATATTATTTGAAAGCTTATTTTATGTACATTTAGACGAGGTATGATGTGAAGCTCTGAAGTGGTGCTGTAAGCCTGTACACAAAGTGAAACAGTGGTACCCAAAATGAAAAAGTGTCATTTGTTTTTTGCACAGCCCCAGAAACACTGCAACATCTATGACCACAGTTTTTATTGTTAGTTAATTTCAACATCTTGATATAGTGTTTATTGGACAAAGCTAGCAAACAACAATGGATTAAAAGATTTTTATTGGTTTTGTACGGGCAAGTGTTATTTTTTCTGATTTAAATCAAGTTTCCCACTTATACTTCTTCACATATTTCTTAAACAATGGTGCAAATTTGATCACTAAAACATGTTAATTTATAACTCAATGAAGCATTTTACAACAGACAACAGTAAAGGAGGGTATACTTTGTGTAATTTTTAGATAACTTGGTTTTTATTAATTTAGAAAATAATACATAATGCTTATTACCTGTGTCAAGCTGCAGATGCAGCAACAGTACAATAGGAATGGTAAAAACTAAATCACACACGCAATAGCACTTATATTTTATTAAACTAAATCTTAAATGTTACATAGATGTTTCACATTTGCAATTGCAGCAGTCTCCTGAGTTGCCAGCTGATGGCTTTCCTTAAACTCTCTTTTTTTTAATTTTCAAATTTTATTAATTATAACAGACAAATCATCACAACACGAAACGTACGCTGTCCTTAAAACTTCTACAACTAGCTCTCATCTTTCCCACTCCCACTGTCATTTTTATTCATAGACAAACAGAAATATGAGTTTTCCTGCTTTTTCAACTCCCGGTTGATTTCTTAGCTTTGAATGAATAATATCAAATGATGAAAATATTCTCTCTGTGCCTACAGAGGAAGCTACTGCTGTGAACAGTTGGCTTAGCAACTCAAGGAACTTGGTTTCAAGGTGCCTGGCTAATGATTTCCACCAATTCAGGGGGAATTACTTTGTTCAAAACATCATCAGTAAACATGTACTGTTTAAATGGTTCTGCTCCTGCCCTGAAATTTATTATGACGGGCATAACTGAGGAGTGATTTTGAGATGCCTATGCCATGGCAGCAGCATCTTGTTCAGAAGATAGGCATCTACCTTTATATCTGGGGTTGAGAATGTTTGCAAGAAAATGAGGTAGAGTTAGTGCTTGATCCATTTGCTTCTTTATTGCCTGCAGTTTAACTTTCTGGTGAGGTACTTCTTTCTTCAATGTCTCTTGAAGTGCCTTCCAAATTTCGACAGCATCAGCAATGCAGCAACAATTTCTCTGAAGTTTGTTTAGGGCTATGGATATAGGCTTCAGTATACTGAGCATATGCTCTACATTCCTCTTTAATTCAGTGTTAGATACTTTGGATGAGATACTGCCATCTATTTTATTACGGTTTTCTTCACAAAGTTTTATGAATAGGACAGCTCTTAATAGATTGTTCAAAACAATCAACCACAGAATTCCATCGAACATCTTGAGGGAGAATTAGTTTGGCTCCTCCTGCTCTCTTCAGTGAAACTGAAGCAAAATGGTTGCTACGGAAGTATTTTGCAACTTCATCATTTTCTTTTATTCCCAGAGAAGATGTACTTAAGTCTTTGGCTAAAACATGCATTAAATGGGCACTGCAGATATATGTTATTAAGGAGCATCCTTCCACTTCTTCTTCTAAGTATCTTCTCATCTTTGGCATGTTTGCAGCATTGAGGGAATAATACCAAAGGATGAAAATATTCTCTCTGTGCCTTTAAGACAGTGTTTTAACTGACTCCTCTGCCTTGCTTGGTCCAGCTCCACCCCCACATAAGCACAGAACAACAACAATCATACCCAATCTGTGTCTTTCTTTGGACATGTGACTTTAGTCTGCTGAGAAACAGAAATATAAACAGAAACTGAAAACCCAGAACTTTCAAGCAAGAGCTGGTAGTTAGGCTGGACAGACTAGAGCCATTAATTCACTTTATGAGACTGTAAATGTAGGTTTAGCATGTTTGTGATGAGATTTAATTTTAACTGTTATTTTTAAATGAGAGAGAAATTTAGTATTTTATTAATATTTTAAAAAATCTTTTTTAAATTTTAAAAATCCAATTTTTTTCTTTAAAAAAATAAAGAACTGATTTTTATCCTCCCTGCTCACAAGTGATAATAATAGTTAATAGTAAATAATAGATAATAATAGTTGTCTATATTTTAAATTGATATTTACTGACCAGATCAATCTCATGCTGAAGGTTGTACAGAAGTAGCAGTAGATTACATGACCATAGTTTGAAGCACATAGTGGGTAGACATAAAAGTACATGAGCTCCTAATGTAACACTTTTCCATTTGTAAGCTTTCGTACATAGCATCTTATTAGCTTGGTAGAAGGTTTTAATTTATAATTGCCTAGGAATGCAGGAATAGCCTCTGAAATAATCTAGAAACTAGTTTTCTGTGACACATATGCACAGGTCAGTATTAGTGTTAGAGATGACAATACACAGCTTCGTATTATAAATATGAAAAAGCTGAGAGAAAGAAATGACCTAACAAAAAGCAATGAAGACAAAGTCCACAAATCCTCTCCACTGAAGAGGGATGAACATCATGTTACAGCTCTTACCGACCATGTCATCAACAATATAACAAACCCATTTGACCTCACCTCAATCGCTGGAAAAATCATGGAGCAGGTCCTCAAGGAATCCATTTTAAGGTGCTTGGAAGAGAGGAAGGTGATCAGGAACAGTCAACATGGATTCACCAAGGGAAAGTCATGCCTGACCAACCTGATTGCTTTCTATGAAGGAGGTGACTGGCTCTGTGGATGTGGGGAAAGCGGTGGACATAATATACCTTGACTTTAGCAAAGCTTTTGTTACAGTCTCCCACAATATTCTTATCAGCAAGTTAAAGTAGTATGGGATGGATTAATGGACTATAAAATGGATAGAGAACTGGCTAGATCATCAGGCTCAATGGGTAGTAATCAGTGGTTCCATGTCTAGCTGGCAGCCAGCCACAAGCGGAGTGCCCCAAGGGCCGGTCCTTGGACCAGTTTTGTTCAACATCTTCATTAATGATCTGGAAGAGGGGGTACATTGCACCCTCAGCAAGTTTGCAGATGACACTAAGCTAGGGGGAATGGTAGATACCCTAAAAGGTAGGGACAGGTTACAAAAGGACCTAAACAAATTGGAGGATTGGGCCAAAAGAAATCTGATGAGGTTCAACAAGTGCAGAGTCCTGCACTTAGGATGGAAGAATCCCATGCACAGCTACAGACTGGGGACCAAAGAGCTAGGCAGTAGTTCTGCAGAAAAGGACCTGAGGGTAACAGTGGATAAGAAGCTGGATATGAGTCAGCAGTGTGCCCTGGTTGCCAAGAAGGCTAATAGCATTTTGGGCTGCCTTAGTAAGAGGATTGCCAGCAGATCGCGGTAAGTGATTATTTCCCTCTATTCAGCATTGGTGAGGCCACATTTTGAGTATTGTGTTCAGTTTTGGGCCCCCCACTACAAACAGGATGTGGAGAAATTGGAGAGAGTCCAGTGGAGGGCAACAAAAATGATTAAGGGGCTGGAGCATATGACTTATGAGGAGAGGCGGAGGGAACGAGGCTTGTTTAATCTGCAGAAGAGAAGAATGAGGGGAGATTTGATAGCAGCCTTTAAATACCTGAAAGGGGATTCCAGGGAGGATGGAGCTAGGCAGTGGTGGCAGATGACAGAACAAGGAGCAACGGTCTCAAGTTGCAGTGGGGGAGGTATAGGCTGGATATTAGGAAAAAGTTTTTCACTAGGAGGGTGATGAAGCAGGGAATGCGTTACCTAGGAAAGTGGTGGAATCTCCATCCTTAGAGGTTTTTAAGGTGCAGCTTGACAAAACCCTCACAGGGATTATTTAGTGGTAGAGAAATTTAGTGGTAGATTATCTAGTGGTAGATTTAGTCGTGCTTTGAGCAGGGAGTTGGACTAGATGACTTCCTGAGGCCCTTCCAACTCTAATATTCTATGATTCTATGACCAATGAATCACATCCAGAGGTGCTCATCAATGTACATGGATTACATCTAACAGATGTATAAGAATCTGTACTGAAAATGACAGATGTTAGTGAAGAACAAATTGAGAGATTTGTGAGACGTGGCACTTTGATTCTGATGGGACACATCTTGACTAGGCTGAAGAATCTATCTGGCATCAAAACATTGCAAGAAGACCAAATTTAAGTCTGGCAAGGGAAGGTCACTCACAGCAGCTATCAGTCCCGAAATTGTTTTTCCACAGAGTCCAGTCTTTAGCAGGATGCCAAGATGAGGTTTCAATGGCAATTGTTCTTTGTCACCCCGCAGGACCTGAGTCTATGTCCCTCTTCCATGCTGATGGAACAATGGACAAAGCTCAATTAGGGCATCAGCTGGAAGGTCAAGGAGAAAGAATCCATGAGCTAAAAGCATGCAACAAAGAAATGACAGTGTACATCAGAGTTCCCCGGCTTGGGCTGTCATACAAATGATGGCTGAAGACAAATTCCACACATTCAACTAATGGGCTGCTGTGTATTTGAGGCAGATCCCAAAAGGATTTGACAAAACTAATTCTGTAATCGAAGTCTTTTGACATATATTACCAAAGTAACTCTGTGAAAACTGCAAAAGATAGCACTAGACAGGATCTAAGGCTGGATGCAAGACATATCAAGTGACTGGTAGATAGCCCAGGCCTCTATACAAAAATTTTCTAACATGGCATCCAACAAGCAATCACTTGTAAAATTCCTCTGTGAATGGTTCAAAATGCACTTCAGAGTGTATAAGCACACCCAGCACAAACACTCCTCCTTGCTGGACGGTTTTCCAATGGCGAAGTAGCAAAATCACCAGTACAGGAGCTGAAGAAGCCCAAGACCTTGATACAAGATATTTTTCAGCTGCTCTACTCTGTGTAAGGAATACAGCACTAAGAACACTGCTCTGCCACCACTAGCTGAAGCAAGGAAGGGAAATATTGAAATAAAACTAACTTAAATTAGTAAAAATGGGAGTGGTGACAGTGAATCCTAATGTTAAGATGCATGTAAATGTGCAATTGTTTATAGTTATAAGGGTTTAATAACTGATAAAGACAGTTTGAAGTGGTTACAGCCAGGGACAACAAGATGGCGGTTGCAGGGAACCCAGCCAGAGGAAACTAAAATGGTTGACTTGGAGCAATTCGGCCTACAGCAAACAAGCAGGCCGAGGTGAGATAAAAGTCACTTCAAAACCTGAAGGGAGGGGTCAGTCGAGCATGATGCGGGTTCTCAACCAGGTCCGGCTTTGATTGACAGATAAGTTTAGTGCTGTGATGCAAGGTTATTGGTGATGCAAGGTAATTGGTCAATAAGACTGGACCAATTGAGAAGGCTTAAAAATGATTGGTGGATAGGTTTGCTAATGAAAAAGGACTGAGGAAGTAACAAATCAGAATAGGCTGAAACCTGTGTATAAGGCAGAGAGCTGACAGCTTGTGAGTGTGTGTGGTCAGAAGCAGTCAAGATAGGAGCAGGTGGAAAAAAGGTCATCAGAAGAAGGAAGAGAGCTGACAAGAGCTAAACCACTGAAGAGGCCACAACCAGCATCAGGAACAAAGAAGTGGTGGCAGCTAAGCAGCTAAGCTAAGCTACAACAGCTAAGTAGACATGAGAGAACAGAAGGGCCATTTGACAGATCAGAGGGGAAGAAGACTGAGGAGAAGTAATCACGATGACCATAATATAAAGAGAAAATAGGGCTAAGGGCTGGTCTGTACTTACCTCTGAGATTCAGCGGCAGTCAACGTGACATACGCAAGTGACATAAAAAACCTACGTAACTCACATCGACTCCACTGCTTCCATTCTGCATGGTGTCCATACTGTGCTGTGCCACTTTTGGAGGTGGTTTTTATAGGTCGATTACTGGATCGACTGAGCGGGTCTTTACTGACCGCTCAGTCAATCCAGAGAAATTGATCTGACGGCAGCGAATTTTCTGCTGTCAGTATAGACCTATCCATAGTGTGTATTTCTGAGATAATAAAGGTGGATGTTTGTGTATGTATGCTTTTTTGTTATGTATACAGTTTTAATATTTAAGTAGAACTTGCTGTAAGCATCCTACATGTGACTGATCACCACATGTAGAATATAATCACTTAAAGCTATTTCCAACTGTATGGTATTGCAGTATTGGATATTTTGATGTGTATAACTGTATTTAACAGCATTTATGTTTTGTTCTTTTAGCATATGCTTTTAAGATTTATTGTATCAGGAAGTACTGATGCATTAAATAAAGAATATTTTTGAAGATTACTGTCTGAGTCAATCCTCTGAGAGGAAGGCTGTATGCATGTCCTCCCAAGGGCCAACAGAATTAGTCTGTTCTGGGGACTTTTTCCAAAGATCAGAAGGAAACCCCTGGTAAATCCCTGGCAATTCTTTGAGGGTGGGCCACCTCCTTTCACCTACCAAAGAACAGACAAATCTACTGTTAAGTTACTAATATAGGCAGGCCATAGGGGTGCTTGGAGTCTTATTTTTGTACAATTCTCAAGCGGAAGTGGACACAAGGATGCTTCTGCATGCTGTATGTGCCAATATAGCTTTTGGGTCACTTGCTGTTAAAAGGAATCATGGTAATTAGATCAAATGATACAGATATTTTCATCCTTGCTGTTCACTGATTTCCAAGAATGGAACACATAGATAACATACAGATTGAAACAGGCATTGTTAACAGCACATCTGACAAGTGAGCAATTTGTGATACACTCATACTTCCTGCTGTACATGCATTAAGGATGTGACTGTTGTCCTTATTTGGTAGTGGGGAAAAAAGCTGTTTAATGTTGACAAAACAAAAGGAGTTTCCACTTCAGATATCTTGCCACATTGGGAGAGAGTGACGGACAAGCTGCAATTTCTGCAGCAAGGAAGTTGGCAGCAGTGCTGCGTGACTGGAGTGAAAAAAGAAAAGGAGATCCACAGAGACCTGAATGCTTATCCCTCAATCTAGCCATCAAAAAGGACAAGTCATTGGTCAAACTCCCACCATGTAAGGATAGCTGTGAAGAGCATGTCAAAAGAGCGTCTTGGCAAACAAAGATTTGGATGACTTTGCATATGAGTAAACCAGATATAGGATCATCATTACAAAATGGGGGGAAAAATATGGTTGATTAACCATTTCCTGTATTTTTCAAAGGCCCAATGGCTTTTGAGATTCTGCAAGACCTTATCTGTGCCTGCACCAGCAAGGGTTGCTGCACAATCAACTGTCTGCTGGCAGAACAATCTTCCCTAAACACAACTGCGCACATGCCAAGGGAATGAAGACTGCAGTCACCCTTGCACTCTCGACAGAGATCATAGCAATTAACAAGATGATGATGCGAACTAGAAGTGTCACCAGAACTATCACATTTCAATGATACTTGCACAAATGTATTACTAGATTTTGTTTTACCCTTTAGATTGTTGTTCTGATGCTTTGCGGTCACAAAGAAATCCAATTTTATGTCTTGAAATAATACATCATAATTAAATTAACAGAAACAAATGCCAGTATTCCAAAGTGGTCATTTTAATTGATGATGTCATTGTTTATTTCCATTTCTATGGTAGCGACACTGCTTGACAACTCCACGGCACACATCATCTTAAAAATAATGCATGATGTGCATGTGTGCAGAGAAGGTATATGAAATCAACCAAATTGATGGCGTATTCCACTTGCCTATCAAAACAAAAAAATCCTGCCTGTCCTAGATGGAAGAATGGTGGGTTCATTCTCTTAAAATATTCATCATTTTACAGGATCTTGCCCACATATCTCTGTCTTTAGTATTGCTTAGTCAATTTTTTCATTGGTACAACTAGGCAAAATTGGACAGGAAATACAGAGTAGCGGAGTGTAAAAAACCATCTTCAGTTAAATATAATTCTACATTTTAAAACTAGGTACAACATTTATCTTGTATTCCTTAATTTTTCGCTAAACATAGGCTTTACACTTAGAGAATTATTAATTTAAATGTATAAATAACAAAGCATACATAGATCCCAAGGCCTGCGAGGACCATCATGACAACCTAGTCTGACCTCCTATTTAACACAGCCAGAGAACTTTCCCAAAATAATTCCTAGAGCATATATTTTAGAAAAAAACATCCAATCTTAATTTTAAAATAGTCAGCAATGGAGAATCTACTATGACCCTGGCTAAACTGTTCTAATGGTTAATTAATTCCTCAGCTCAATCACATCTATATCTGCTACGTGATTGTTCTTCAAGAAATGGGACTAAAGAGTCATTTCAGAACACATCACATATGCCCTCGGTTCTGCATTCATCCTTAGAGGGCTGGAACATGCTAGTCTTTCAATTTGGGAACTCAGAAAAATGAGGAATGCTTTAGTGGCCGCCTATGAAGAGTTTGATTTAAGTGATATGACCAGTAATACAGAATAATTCTATAGCAGAGGCAGAGAGAGAATCCACTTTGCCAGAGTGGCATTCATCTACCTAAACCACAAGACCATCCTTTCTCTTTCTGCAATCCTGTCTCTTTCTGGGGATGCTACAGACAATCACCTCATTAACTACACAACCCTGATTCATTACCTAGGCACCATTCATCCTTGTACTGAATGAGGCAGGGATCCTGTGAAAAGAAGAGTATTTGATCATGTCACCATACTATAATAATACACATGCACAAAGAGGCCAAATTAAGATCACTTTGGCAGCCTTACTTCTGGCATTTCCTAGCTTTTGAGTGTTTGGCTTTGCAATCTGAATGTTCTTTTAAAGTAGTGGTTTGTATGTAAATTCCTAGAGCTTTAAAAAAGCAGATTGAAGGTGAAAAGCAAAGCAAAGAAAAAAGACTAAAATTCCATCATGTGGCGCTATATTGACTCCTACATGGTTCATCAGCAGGGTTAAAACATCTAGCATATCCCCCCACCTGCCCTCAATGCTCCTCGGTGCGGTTTCCCCAGCTCACCACTTCTTCATCCCAGTCCTCCATATCAGTCTTCACCACCACCACCAACACCATCTATGACTTAGGTTTCTCCCTCACCAGCTCTTTAGGCATGGCTCTTTGACCTCTGCATTCTAGTCAAAATGCTTCCTCCTTTGATTGCCAGCAGGGGGGGCTTGATCACAGGAGATAGTCTTCCAGGTCTTAGTTCCAGCCACAGTAGCTGGGAACAGCAATTGCATGGAAGGTCTTGCTCTTGCACTGGGCTGGAGCACGCTCAGGACAGAAGCTTAGGAGAATTTAGATCATGGGCAAAACAAAGTATTTTCCCCTACTCTCATTCTGAGAAACAGCTGAAAGTTTTTGCTGAAAATAAAATAAAAAAATAGCATTAGGCATGGAATATAGTTGGCATAGAAAATTTCACCCCAAAGAAATAAATTATGGCAAAGTTATAAGCAACTGAAGACAAGGTCTCATAATGGAAAGTGTTCAGCAACATTAACACTATAGTTTATTGAATGGGAGAAGGAAAGAATCAAGGAAATTGGTCTGTCCTTGGGAACACTGCATTGCTTTTTGTGTCTACATCTTTATCAACTATTCTGGTGATGGATAAAGAACATAAAGAATTGATAGATGCTACAAAATTCTATTCAGAATATTTTGGCGATGAAGCACCTGCTCTCCACCTTCCCCTCTGCTGCAACAGTGGAGTTCTTGGGAGGGCAGGGAGTGAGCATCGGCCAGGCCCTCCTCTGCAGAGCCGCCCCTCTCCCAAGTGGGCCCAGCGGCGCTGTGCTGCTTGCATCCCCAAGCAGGGGCACGCAGTAGCCACTGCCTCCTTCCAGTCCCGCCCCTCTCCCACATGGGCCTACAATGCCCTGGCCGGAGCCGGGGCAGCGGCTGCCACGCAGCACCTGGCCAGGACCAGTGGTGCACCAACCTGGCCCCTCAGCCTCCTGTCCTCCCAGCCTTTGCTGGGCACACCTAGGGAGTGGCAGGGATTCCGGGGCATGCAGGGGCCATGCAGCCTTCCTCACATGCTTTGCGCCAGCTCTGTCCAGAGCAGATCATCACTGGGCCCATGTGGGAGAGGGGCAGGGCCAGAAGGGGGGAGCAGCTGCTGCATGGCCCTACTTGGGGCCCAGAGTTGCACGGTGTGCTGCTAAAAATCATTGCACATGCCGAAGGTTGCCAACCCGATATAAGCAAAAGCAACCCCATATTTAGTCACCTAAATACCTGTTTTGGCTCCACTGTGACCTGCAAAACCCCTGCCATATCCCACAGGTGCCCGAACGCAATTGATGCCTAAGTTTTCAGAGTAAAGGTAACCTCCACATGTAAGTAACCTGTGCGCACTGCTGCCTACCACTAGCTATACAGGTGCCTATCTCCCAACTAAACCGCAAAGCAAATCGCAAACCAGGGGGAAGATGGGCATTTGGTTGCCTATGGGCTTCGCTGATGTGGGGGCTCCCCCTCTCCTTTTCCTCCAGCTGTTTTGTGTGTGAAGCGAAACAGGTACCTAACTCATTCCCTCAAGAAGTGGAGTAGGTATCTAAGCCTACATGTCTCCAGGCAGCAGGTTCCTGTTGGTGGATTGCTAAGCAGAGACAGGCACCTCCCTGCAATCCAGATTTAGGTGCTTCTCTTTAAGAGAGGGCCAAGGCTTAGCAAAATGCCTCTTTTTGGCATTTTTCAGTGGCTATCATAGGTGGCTCCCCACCCCGTGTGCTGACTTTTGTGGATCACATTCTAAAGTGTCTCTCCCCGTGCACTGTATAGGGAGACTTGGTATCTAACTTGGCTTTCTGTATTGCAGTCATGTTTATGTGATTTCCTAGGCATCTAAAAGTTAGGTGTTAGGCATTTGCAAGGCTGAGCATCACAAGTCCCTTCACGGATTTCCCCTCCCTCCCCCCCCGTGATTAACTTTATGCCTATCAATCCCCCTTTTGAAGTCAATGGGACTACTCAACTGTGTAAAGTTAAGCACATACATAAGACTTTGCAGGATCAAGGCCTAACTAAAGACAAGACACAAGAAGTGAGGGTAAAACATGATGATGTGGTTAGGCTCACGCATGCTTGTGACTGGTTTCCATATTAGTAGAAATATACTGAGTCCATTTTTAAGCTTTTGCAAATTCTTTTTTTGTTAACTGAGTATTCACTTTGCTCTATTTTTTATTCTGCTTTTGAGACAATTGTCACCTTTTTGTAGTGAGCACCACTCTAACAGCCTATCCCTCCTGGATCACTCAGTATTTGGATAACCTTTCTTTTTCTTCATAACTCTCTAGGAAAAGGGTTAAGGAGAAGGGACTGTCCAAGTCACCTTTAGAAACACTTCAGCAGAAAAGGGATGTGGTAAATTACACATCAGAAGCTAAAAAGCAACTACAAGGACCTACAGCAACTACTGATGTAGTTCCACTATTAAATTTTAATTAAGACCCAAACATGGCAAAAGGTTCTCCATGAATGAGCCCACAGAGAGCCCCAGTAAAGGGTTCTGCAAGTGCAGGATTCTTTCTGCCAAGGGCAATCTGTAGGATTGGGGCCTAAGTTTGTACTTAAAAGAGGTAACCGTAACTTATTATTTTGTCATGGGAGTCTGAAGGATTTGAGTGACTGTAAATGTTAAAGTACTGGGATAACAGGTAGAAGGATATAAAGGGAGGTAAACACTTTAGAGTTTACCCTAGATAACTATCATTTTAGTTGTAGATGTAGGGAGGGAGCTACTCATCATTCTGACTGAAGATTCTTCTAAGACTGCTGTATCATTTTATGACTGCTTTATGATTTATTGGCCAGAGTAGGGGGCCACTTCTCAACTGGGAACCTCTTTTTCTAGTCTAGTGTTGGTTTTTCCGGGCATGAAAGAGAGCGGGCGAGACTTTGAGTTATTCAGTATTTCAAGTACTAGCTTGATGCATGACCCTGACGGCATTATTAATCCACTTGCAAGAAAACACTCTAACTCTGCAGCCAAGCCAGGAGTTTTTCTTAGGGCTAAAAAAGGAATCGGTATTTAAGAGAGTTGATACATAGAGGCTGTTTCCTAAACCTAACTGGCTGGGGTGTGGCTGGCAAAGCTCACAAGGGTCTGTAATACCAAATGGACAGAATATGTAAGTCAATTACTGTTTGTCTTGACATTTGTAACCATAAAGCATAATCTCACATGATTTGATTACTCTTCTTAAACAGTGTTAGAGACCTTCTGACAGTCCAGACAGAGGTTACTAAATAATACCTTATGGCATAAGCATAACTATTTTTCTGACTAGTTGGTAGTTACACCATCCCCTTATGAGAAAATTGCAGGTAATCTATAAATTGCTACTAGTGAAAAAATAAGATGAGTGCTAGTGTCACCTTGTATGGGAGGGAGACTAAATGTAAGTGCTCATGATTTCATATGGCTGGTTTTTGCTACTGGATAATCTTTTAGTGACCTTTAGTCCAGATCATAATAAGGAAAAATGCTATGTTCTCGACTTGATTAAAAATCAGTGCATTTTTGAAAGCCAGTTTAATTTTATTTCATTGTCTTTGTGCTTCTTAGGACAAAAGATGACGAAAACTAGATAAGTGCTCTGTATAAAGACAAACTAGATGTATGCATATAAAATAAATACCTGGAAACAAGGTAAGCAACAACACAAAAAGCAGCACAGGTAAAATTACCCTACCTGTGTTTTGATTATTTTCTCACGTTTTTATGTAAAGCAGACAGCACTTCTATGTCAAAACCCAAATGAAATATTATGGAAACT
This sequence comes from Mesoclemmys tuberculata, assembly GCA_007922155.1. Classification (NCBI taxonomy): domain Eukaryota; kingdom Metazoa; phylum Chordata; order Testudines; family Chelidae; genus Mesoclemmys; species Mesoclemmys tuberculata. The sequence goes on along the minus strand of ML675616.1, from coordinate 41,449,182 downwards.
ATTATTGTGCAATCAGCTTTTCACAGAGCCAAGGACTATCTCTGGCCTTATTTGGTATTTTTCTGACGTTATTTTTTGGCTAACTTTGTTTAAACTATAAATTGTTTTAAAATATTAAATCTTGTTCTGATAGAAGCAGTGCACTTCAGAATCTTCATAACTACTGATTTTACTACTAGGAATAAAAGCTAGAGCCCTAATAAGTGGACTAAAGAAGCAGCTCCGTTTTCCTGGTAATTGATCCCTCCTCAAGCCATTACACCAGTTATTATATTTAAATAGATGCAAAAAGACAATCATCATCTCTCTTTAGGACTGAATTGTTTTCTGAAAACTAAATTAGAGTATTAATCCACACTGAGGCAAAACAGACATCTGTATTTATGCTACACAGCAGATTATACTTAAGAAAAAAATTTTAAAAGCACAACACTGTCATTTGCTATAACGTATTAAGCTCTGTGTAAACAGCACAACCAGAGGAATTCAGCTGCAGGTTAAAGTGATGCAGCCACTTTAAATGTTTAAATAAAAGAATTGTTTATTAAATATCCGCTTCACCAGAAATGAATGAATAACCATTACAACATCATCCTATGACAGATTCAGGGTTGGATTTATAAATACATCTGTCTTATATACCTACCTATCTAATGCATCTGCACTGTTACTTATAATGCACTCATTCCTTTGGTAACCTTCCGTCCTGCTCAAAAAAAAAAAACACACACCACAGGCTCATCACTCAGAAACATGATGCACATTTTGGCCAGATCAGTATCATTTCCCATGACGTGATTTGAAAAGCCACTGCAGATCTAGGTTGCATCTACTCTACAGATCCCTTAGTAGGAGTAGCAGGCACAATTAGCTGTGCCCTGCTGCCCTGCTAGGAGAGTTCCAGAACAGAAGTCAATTGGAATTTTGTCATTACTTCAATGGGAGCAGAACTGAGCTTTGAACAGCTGTCGTGATGTCGCCCAGATCCAAAGGATCCTATATTAATCTCCTTTTCCCTGTAGTAATCTCTCAACAAACAATGGCAGTACTAAAATTATTTTAAAAAAACAACAACAAAAAACCCACATTAGAAGTAAGACATGTCTGGCCTCTGTGGGAGAAAACAGGACCCTAAGCATCTGACAATTATTTAAGAACAACTGGTGTGTGAGAGAATAGATGTTTAAATCACTGAAATAAAAAAAAATCTGCCAAATTATTGGTAAATGCCACCTGGGGCAGTTTTAATGTGTATATCTAGTTTTTTCTCAAGATTATAGAAAAATATGACAGGAGAAAATGTAAGTGGAACTTACTCATTTGAGCACTTTAGGATGACATGCAAACGCCTGAATCTGTAAATGTTTATATCTGTGCCTAACTTCATGATTTTTATGTCACTCAGATTCCCTCCAACCTCTTTGTAAACAGGAGCAATTGATACACCTTCCCCGACTTTACATCCACTTTCTTTACCAATGTCAAGCATTGAGAGCATAATAGTGACATATAAATATTTTAATTTTAAGTCAGGAAAGATGGAATATATTGCTCCAGTCCTAAGTAAATAGAATAACTGCTCCCATGCCAAGAACCTGATCTAAAACCCATTTCATTCAATGGAAAGATTATCAGGGCTAGATTCACAGAAGGACATAGATGCCTAATTGCCATTTTGGGCACCTAAATCCCAGAATCAGGCCCCACTGAGATATATGAAACTCCCATTGAACTGCCCCCAAACCCTATAGGCTCCTAAACTTGCTCAGCACCTAAAATTTTTCAGTAAAAGTTCCTTAGATACATGTTTCTCCCTCTGCACATGCACACTGCAAAACCAGGCCAGAGATCTGGATGCCTAAGCCCTAGAGTCAGGCCCATCAGGAGAAATTTGTGTGGACATCGTGTGTGCTGGGGCTCCACCTGCTCCCTCCCATTGCACCCCATTACAGTTATTTGGGGTGGGGCTAAGCTCAGAGCCCTGGTACAATTGTTCCCCCTTCTCCCTCCTATCAGCCATTCCTCAGAGTGTTGTACAAATGGGGACAGACAGGTATTCCTCTGCCTAACTTGTCTGTGGGGCCCAATCCAATAAGCATGCTCAAAGCTTGCCTACTGGACTGAGCGCCTATCGACAAGCTTACACGAAACAGCTGGAGGAAGATGATCTCCCTCCTAACTTTTAGCCTGTTGTTTCGGGAACTCACTCAGAGCTTGGGACACTGCTAGTTCAAGACCCCTCTCTGCCTGAGGGAGAGAAGAGATTTGAACAGGGATTTGTCACCATTCAGCAAGTGCCCTAGCCATTGGGCTATTTTGATGGGAAGGGCTCCCTCAATCACTCCTGTTGAAGCTGGTAGATAAATATTTTTAAAAATCTATTACAACCGGGGGACTGGACCCTGGGTCTCCCACCTCCCAAGGGAGTGCTCAAACCACCAGGCTACAGAGTCATTTCCACGCTTGCTTTCCTTCTTTCATTATTTATCTATAAAGGTAGCTATCTCCAGGAGAGGGTTAGCAGCTGACAATCCCAAGAGAGGCCCAGAGTTTGCAGCCCAGATTTTGGTCTGGTCTACACTACAGTTCTATATCAGTATAACTACATTAGTCAGGAGTGTGAAAAATCCACCCAGAGTGACGTTGTTATATTGACTTAACTGCCCCATGTACACAGTGCTACATTAGCTGGGCAGCTTCTCCCACCAACACAGCTACCGTCCCTCAGGGAGGTGGATTAACTAAGCCGACAGGAGAACTCTCTCCTGTTGGCTTAGAGCGTCTTCATTAAACTGCTACAGCGATGCAGCATTTTAAGTGTAGACTGGCCCTTCATCACTGAACTCCTTGAGAGGCACATAATTTAGGACACAGCCCTCTCACATAAGCTCCCATGAGATTGCTTAAACTAGCTGAACTCAAGCTGGGTCAATCCAGCCAATTTTCCGAGCATTTAAAAGTTAGTTGTCTTTAAGTCTGGGATTTAAGCAGTTAGGATGGAAGCCACAAAGCTATTTAGACACCTTAATCCCCCAATGCAATGCACAAAACTCCCATCAAATACTGTAGGCACCAAAACTGACCTGGTGCCTAAGTTTTTCAAAGTAAAAATTCCCTAGGCACATAAGTTTCTGCCTCTAGGCATACACATTGTTACCCCACATTAGACATCCTGACGTCTATCTCATGCCTAAACCCCAACGTGATTCATGAATCAGGGGAACATAGGTATTCTGGCCACCTAACTTGCACGTGGGGCTCAATTTGGCAGGCATGCTCAAAGGGCACCTACTGGAGTCGGGCCCCATTTAAAAGACAACCAGAAGTGGTTGTTTAGCCCACTGATTAGAGGACTCTCCTGGGTGTGGGAAAATGATGATTCTCACAGTTCCTCCCACTGTGAATCATCTTGTTACCCCTGCTTCCAGAGTAAAGGAGTCTGGCTTGGGGTAACTAACACCACCAGCCATTCAGCCATTCAACTGCCCCTCTCCCAGGCTGTGCCAACCCTGTCTTTGCCTTGCAGCTTAGCAACAGGTGCAGCTGTGTCCCCTGAAGCATTCCCCTGACAATGGCTACTGACAGAACTCCTTTGGAGACAGAGGAACTGGGATCAGTGTACCCCAGTTTTACCTCAAACCACTACTCCGGTATAACACACACCACTTGTTATGAAACAAAAGGTTTCTTTAAGAATGAATAGACTCTACTAGAAACAAATGAAAGTGACAGAAACAAATGGCTACAATACAAAACGAAGTTATAAAATGTGAACTAGGACCTACAGATAATTACGCTACCTTTCCTATCTAATAAAGTGGCTATTCCCCCAAAGTTCAGTCTGTTGCAGAGCTGAGTGGCTTCACAGGAATCAGGATACAATCTTTCATGAAAAACACCCCCACTCAACAATTTCTCAGTGAATGGATACCGAGAGCTTCTTTCCACTCTCAGGAGGCTGCTCTAACCACTGAGCTAGAGATATTCTGATGTGGGGCTCCCTCAATATATCCAGTTGAGGCTGTTCCACTGTGGATAAATCCTTAACTGATCAATGGGTCAGACAGAGAGAGAGAGAGGGAATGACTCAATACTCCAATGGTCCCAGGGGGGCAGGAGACAATGTGTTAAGTCCCCCTTTGACAATCACTCTTTATTTCTCTCTTCAAGCGTATCGAATGGAAGCTCTGTAGCAATCTATCCCGGAGCTCAGTGGTTAGAGCAGCCTCCTGAGAGGTGGCGAAACCCCTGTTCAAATACTTTCTCATTCTTTGCCAGGGAATGGGGACTTGAACCTCAGTTTTCCACATCCTAGGTGAGTGTGCTAACCACTGGGATAAAAGTTATAAGGTGGGCACCACCTCCACCTTTAAGTAGTACTATCTGAGCACCGGGATGTAAGCAGGAATAAGCTCACCCACACCTCCTTTGCATAGTGCAAGGCAGGCACTTAACTCTTTTCCACAAAAAACTATGTATGCACCTAAGTACCAAGAAAGGCCCCCATCTGTGGATCACTAGCAGAGTTAGGCACCTCCTTGCCACCAGAGTTAAGTGCCTATTTCTTAGAAAGGGGCAGTACTTAACACATCCGCATCTCCCATTGGTCATCTTAGACATGCTAAATTTGTAGATCACAGTCTAATTTAATGCACCTCTCTCCCCATTTTATATATAGTCTAGGTGTCTAACTCTGCTTTGCGGATCACAGGGTTGTTCCTGTGATTTTTCTAGGTGCCTAAAATTTAGGCAAGTATTGCAATGCCTAAATTCCCTCCTGGATTCCACTCCTAAATATCTGCAAATCCCATCCTTAATGGAACTTTTAGAAGAGCCTGGGTATGGGTGCCTAACAGCAACAGAGTTTTAAGCAACTACAGTATACCTTGAAAAATCTGGCCCTAAATCCCTCAGTGCCTAACTCCCCAATTTTCTAATTGACAGGAGCCTCTAGGCACTACTAGAATACAATTAATAATCTATAATACAATAAACAAACCAGAACAGAGACAGTTATGCCCCAGCCAAGCAGCCTGCAATTGGCCAGATGGCCTAAAGTGTAGCGTGGACAGAGCCAAAATCTAACCTTCCTGACATTTTCTCTAAACATAGCTTGTGTCAGCTTGACATTCAGCTTTGTCATCCCCATTCCTTGGGGGGGGGGGGAAGCTGAACCAAAGGCAGTAGAGCTGCAGGCAGAGGAAACAGAGTCATCAAAGAACATGGCAAACCCCAGAAACACAGAGACTTGCTGGGAAGTCACTGACCATGTGGGGGGGGGAGAGTCTTAGCGAGACAGACACCGATCCCGCCTCCTGCCAATACCTCACTAGATTTCAGGCCATTTCCCTTCTTTCGGGGGGACCCAAACTTCCAGACGGATTTGCCCGAAGGCTGGAGAGCTGTGCCAGCAAATGCCTTCGCCATGACCTTATCAGACGCCTCTGTCCGATCGGTGCAGGATTCCAAACGCCAACTCACAGGCACGCCCCCCGGCCCCCTGAGCTGCACCACGCCGCCGAATGCGCGGCTCGCGGTCTGGACCGGCAAGAAGCTGCCACGTTCCAGCGCGACGGCGGCACGGCGCTGGCTGAACCGGGGCCGCGGTGAGGCTGTGATTGGCTGGCAGGCCCGCCCGCCGCTGGAGCGGGATTGGCTGCGGGGCGGGGGAGGGACGCTGCCTTTGTTCCCCCTGCCACTCCTCGAGTTCGCGGCCGGCGCTGGCCTGGCGCGGGACTAGCGGAAGTCGGAGGCGTGCGAGGAGCGGCTCTGCACCGCGGCGGCTGGCTGCACCCCGGGCGCCCCCTCCGACCGCTAGCCACCCCCGCCGGGCGGGTCGCCCTGGCCCTGGCCCGAGCCGAGCCGGGGCGGACCATGGACTTGGAGAGCAAAGTGAGAAAGGTAAGAGCCAGCGCGCCGCCCGGGCTGCTGGGTTACCTGCCCCGGGCGCGGCCGGGCTGGGCAACGCCCCCGCCGCTGCTGGAGCGGGTCCCCCGCCTCGTCCCCTGTAGCGGCGGCTCGCCTGGCCGCCTGCCTCGGGTCCACTGCCGCCGCCCGCAGGTCCGATGGGGGGCTCGCCACCGGAGCACGCGCTGCTGGGCCAGCCCGGCTAACGGGCCCCCCTTACGGCAGGCAGGCTCCGCCGGACCGGAGCGGGGTTGTTCCGCTGCCCTGCGCCGGGGCCCGGGAAGAGCTCCAGACCCGCGGGGCATGGCCCCCTCCCTGGTCTCGCTCACGTTCGCCGGCTGCGCTCTGCGCCTCCGAAGAGGGCGTGTGTGTGGAAGGGGTGGCTGGGGGGAGGTTGGGAACTGCTCTGTGGCTTTTACATCAGAAGACCGACGTGGGGAGGTTGTTTAATATTGGACCCGCAATAAACTTGTCCAAGAGAAGATGCCGGCTATTACATTTGTCACTCCGCATCACCCACTGGCCTGCCCCAGCCTTCAAGCCAAAGGCTTCCCTCCCCCTGTCGTAGGAATTGTTTAAAAACTGAAAATTGCTCTCCAGGTAGATGTCACTGGACACCACGATCATGCAGATCACACACTCCCCACCCCCCATCTAATGGGAAAGAAACAAAAAAAGTTAGTGCCATATAAGAGAAATTGAACCCTGGAAAAATAAAATAGGCTGTGGTATACCTGACACGCCAGCCTGTGTCCATGTATATAAAGGACATATTATGCAATTACATCTTTAGCTAATTCATGCAGTAAGTAAAGTCTAAGGATGCTTTAAAGACCAAATGACTCGTTTTGGGGAGAATATTCCATTTTGAGTCAGTTACGAATTTTTTTTTCTGCATGTCTTGTCCAATGATGACCTTGTTTTGTTGAAGTGGAAAACAGATCTTTGCTGATTGATATCAAACTTTTATTTGGGACATAACAAATATTTGATTTGGAGATAGGTAAGAGAAGGTGCTGGAAAGTCAAAGTTCTAGTTTGATGCAAATTTCTTCGGTAAAGTAAGGAATTTTGGAGAAGCAGATGGAATGCAATATACACGGAATGCTGTAAGACGGATGCCTTATAGCTTTTTGAGGAATCACTGGTTTTTCTGCAGTGGGCTTAACTTAAAACTGATGTCATCATTAAAAAGGAACTTTGTTAATTAAACATTTCCTTTGTCTAGTGACAAACATCACAGACCTTACATGTGTGATAAACTTCAACCTGAAAGTGTCTTAAATGGTTATGTCAAAACTTGCCTTGAGAAGCAAAAGTTGTGTTCAAATGTGCATGTTTTGCATTTTTGTGGTACTGCCCTTGGCTATGTATCATTCATAAATGATTTTATTGCTCTTTTATCCAAACTTGCAGACATCCAAAATTTTCCTTTGTTTAGAAATAAGTGGAAATGATGTGTAAAAGGGATTTTAAAAATCCAATAAGGATTATGCCAGTATGAGAATATATATGCTCTTATGTTTGTGTGTGTGTGTGTGCAGATATCTTTTAAAATAACCATATAGTCCAGGGGTGGCTAAATTTACGGACACTCTGAGACCCCCTTCCCCGCTGGGCAGAATCCTCTAGCCCCCCTGCCCTGCTGTGGGGCAGAAGCTCTGAGCTCCCCACCTTAGCCTGGTAGGCGGCAAACATGGGGGGAGGGCATAGGGGGATCCACAAACTGCACTTTAGCTGCAAAAGAGCTGCTTGTGGCTCACAAGCCACAATTTGGCCACCCCGGTATAGCCTTTCAGTTAACCAGACTTTTTTGTTAACCAGAAACTTAGCAAAATGTGGAGGGTGACATGGGAGACTATGGGGTAACAACTCCTTTGTGACTCCTCAAGCGGTAACTCATAACCAGCCTGCCACTCTTCTTTCTCTGTGCAAGGTAGAGTAGTGTGTGGTGATGTAATCTGTATGAAAAGCCTGATTTATAGAACCTGCACACGTTACTTAGGCCTCAATCCTGCAGTTGACTCTGGGTGGTTGTAGCCACTAGAGATCCATTGATTTTAATGGGGCTGTACAGAAAGGCAGAGATGTGCTTGCACATAATCTCTTGTATGACTGGAACCTTAATTAGTATGGGGAGGGGAAAAAAAACCCAAACTTTTTTAATGCAGTTATCAAATGCACTCTCTAAGTCCATGTACAATATGTAGAGACTTGACAAATTAAGAATCCCCATTCTTTCTGAAAAATTACTTAACCATTGCATTAGATGAAAACCTGGGGGAAAAGTAAATCTAAAATTTCACACACAGGCTAAACTATGAAAACATCAGTTATGAAAACAGATGTCATAATTTGATATTGGTTTGAGCAAAATTGTCGTGGGTGAACACCTGCTTTAAATCATACAATAGGTAATGAAAATCATGGAAGGTCATATTATGACATTCAGGGCTTTTCTGTTTGTCCTATCTTGTTTTTTAGCTAACTTCTGCTTTTCTCTCTCTGATTCCAAAGCTAGTCTTTCTCCAAAGCCACTGTTCTCTGGCCATGCAGCTCTGAAGCCTCTGACAGCCACAGCCCTGGCATGCGTAGGAGCTGACAGCTCATGACAACCCCTGTAATAACCTCATGACCCCTTGAGAGGTCCTGACCCCCATTTTGAGAGCCCCTGTCCTAATGCCTTCTCTACTCTTTATTGAACCCTGTTTTCTTTTCTCCTGTTTCTCACCAAGCCCCTTTTCACTTTATTCTCTTAGCACTTTTCTCCAATTGCCTTTCTCTAAACAAACAGTCAAAATCACCATCAATAGTGCCGGTCAAGTTTGCCACCCAAGAGCTGACAAGGTAATTGAGAAATTACTATGAACAGACTGAAGCAGCTATTCTTTTTTTTTAAAAAAAAAGAAAGTTGGCCTGGTGTTTGGTCAGAAGGCTGCCGGTTAGAGTGACTGTGGTTGTATCTGGAGCCCTAAATCTACAATGTGGCTGGTGCATAGCAGTAGCTCATTATCCTGGAGGGCTTATGTTCTAAAAAGGAAGGAGGAATTGAGCAGAGTGTGGCGTGAAAACTCTGCGTTGATAGACGCTAAAAATGGAAAAGACATTCTTTGACAATTCAGTATTGTTTTTTCTACAGGGTCTTGTTTACTCTACTACTAAAGACGTGAAGTGATGAAGCGTGTAATGGGATACTTCAAGGGTTCCTCAAACTCTAAAAAACAAAGTCAGAGCCTATAATTCTTACCCCCACCCACATTACCTCACCTGACATTTTTCATTGCCTTTAATTTAGACTAAAATAATATGAAAGCGAAAACTTACTGAATTGCCAAATTGGTTCAAGTGGGGTTCAACTACAACTATTTTAGGGTTTTGCTCTGCTGAAACTAGATTCATTTTAAAAATAGACTTGGTTACCCTGAAAGAAACAGTACTAGTGTGTGTCTACAATGCACAATTAACCCAGGCTCTTATCCAGGTTTTAGCCTTAACCTGTACCATCTATATAGGAGAAACCTCTTATCTAGGTTTGGAGATGGATAAAGTCCAAGCTAGCTGGCTGAGTGGAGGGCAAAGTTTAGAATGTTAAAGCCCACTTTAAGTTGGGCTGGTACCTGCTCACTTTGCGGAGAGGGTACTGGCAAAAATCACTTCGGTCCTCTAATGCACTTCTCACAGTTACTCCCTTCCCCCAAAAGGACAGGCAAGTGTTCTCACAATTGACAGGGAAAGTTCGTAGTGCATCTGAACCATGGGGTGTGCCCCAGACACGCTCAGGCAAGGGTAGAAACGGTATGGACACAGTATTGCGGGTTATGTCTTTGAAGTGGGGAAGGTCACACCCAGGTTAGGCTATTGCAAGCGTTCAGATTCTCGTGCCGATTGCTTGGGTTAACTGAGCAATATAGACATAGCCTAATATAGACAAGCCCAGAGACTCTACTTCCGTTCTAAACCACAAGCTCTGAGGTGGAGGATACAAAGTAGCAGGAAACACTGCTCTGGAGCTACACCCTTCTCCTTTCCAGTAGTAAATAGTCATTCTTTTAATGATTCTTGTGAAAGTGGGGAGAGGAAAGTAATACAGTCATCATAGAATTCTCTTTGAGGAACACTGCAGTGGATACAGTGGGGAATCTAGGGGTATCTAGAATCTAGGGAATCAGGCTCTGGATTTTTCATCTTAATTTAGTAATGAATCCACTTCTCTGTAGTACTCACCTCAGTTCCCCCTCCTGCACTGTAAAATTCTTCTGGCTGGCCTTAACTCATTTGGCTGCCACTAGCTTGTGCGTGTCAGAGAGAGAGATTCTGCAGTATTACCAACCCATGAGCTCAAAGACTGAATCAGCACCCCAAAATTCATGATATTTGCCCTAAAATTCATGAAATAATTTAAAAACAGAATGAACATGGTGGTGGGTTTGGTTTTCTTTTTTTTTTTTTTTTTTGGTCTGTATCCAAGTTTCTCCAGCCTGTGTGTTGTGACAATTACAAGCTGAATTTTCAACCTGTCCACCACATGCAGAATGTGAACATAGAAAAATGCAGACCTCTTCTCTCCCTCCTCCCTGTCTTAAACAAGCTCCAGCAGCTGCCTTCCAGGCTGCTGGGGAAGGGGCTTCCCTTGGGCCTTTACCTCCATTAATTAATGCTCCTCCTCCCTGAGCTGTGTTGGAGAGGGAAACCACTGCTGCCCAGCTGGGAGAGGAGTTCCTGAGCTACCTGTGTTCTCATAAGATTGAGTTTCCCAAAACTGCCCTGAAATTGCCACACTGACAATAATATAGCAGTACAACAGTCGGAATAAATAAACTTGATTCTCTTCTTTTTTCTTAATATTTTAATTTCATCTTTTCTAAATAAATATATACAAATGGCATCTTTCCACTCTCCTCCCCACAAGATTACTTCAGTAGTGGGTTTAGGGGTTGTTTTTTTAATTCTTTGTCATTAAACTAAGGATAATGAAAATGCCTTACCTTTAAAGAAAGGACTAGAAGATTATACAATAGAAGTGAAGCCTGAAAGAAGTACAACACTCTGAATATTTGAGGACATTATAGACATTGAACTTGATAGAAATCGTGATTTGTTAAGTATTGTTCTATTATAACTTTAATTTCACTATGAGGACACATAACAAAACTGAACAGTTACACTTCATTAAGCTCCTTGTTAGTAAGTCCTTTGCTCAAAGTCTGAATTTGCTTTGCCCTGTCTGTCACCTTGCTGAACTCTGTAAAATGAATCAGTATGTCACGGTCCGTCCTCCAATACAAACACAGCTTACCAGAGGAAAGGAGAAGCTAGCAATGAGTACTATTATTCTGTACAGCTTTCCTAGTACAGTACTTGCTTTGTAAAAATGTCCTCACAATTATGATAGAAAATATCAAAGCACTGCTCTTAAAAATGTGGAATGTCTGTTTTTTTGTTTTTTTTGGTTTTTTTTTTTTTTTTTTGCATAAAGAGAATCCCAGAATACTCTAGTATATCATAAAACAATACAAATCGAAAAAGCAACTTTGGTAAAAGTAAAGGTATTTGAGGAAAAAGCGCATTGCTAACTTGCCACCCAAAAAGTACACATGGGAGCAGCCTACTTTTTTGTGTTTTGCAAGGCATAGTTCAGTAATTGCTCTTGAAATGCACTTTGTTTGTGTCATTTCTGTTTGGTTACTAACTGCCATGGAAACTGGTTATAACAGAAAGCTAAGCCCAATCACTGTCTCTATAGTTTTAAGGAAAATCCATTTATCTTTTAAGTACAAACTAACAGTTTTGATCACAAGGAAAAGAATACCAAGCTGACAAGAGGCAGAGGGGAACGATGACTCTGATTAACAAAATATTCGATTGATTTTAGAGCAATTTCTTTTCTTCATTTGAAGAAAATAAAAAGGAGGAAATGCTCACATGGGGCAACCTGAATGGCTGTCAGGTAGAACACATGTTCCAAACTTGCTTATGAGTAAATCACTTCTGAAGTGAAAAAGTTGTCCTAATGCTAAGGCAAAGATGCTAAAAGGAAGACTGCCTCCACATGTGGTTGAAACAGGTGACAAGCAGTCCTTTCCTCACAAGCAAAAGTAATGAGGCCCAAAATAACAAGATCACTAACCATGTTTAGTGCTTAGAATTGTTAAGAGAATGATGGCTAACATCCTCCTTTGTAATAAAGAACAGATCTCTTGGATTCATAATTTTCTATGGTTACGGAAGCTGAACAAAGCACAAGAGGAACTTGAAGGAAAAACAGTTTGACTTTCTTTCCTTTTCTAAATATGTTGGTACATCAAGCACCCTTCCACTAGAAGTGTATTTTAAAAAGCCTCTCTTGAAACAACTCCCCAATTTAAATTGATTGCATGGATAATTGTTGTGCCAGATGCATGCTACCTAACTCCATAAAGTAGGAATAAGCTAGAATAACCTCTTGTCTGTGATAGTTTTGTGTATGTGGCTAGGTAGCTTTTCCTACGCCGCCTCCTCACCCTCTCAAAAATGAGTACTCAGAGAAAAATCTCTACAATAGAATTGAAAGGTGGATGATGGTTTTGTATTGTGTTATGACAATGGCTATAACTCCCACATCTGACAGCTGGATGTGTATGTAGCCAGCAAGTACTTGTGTAATTTGAATAAACACAACTAGCATTCTTTGACGATTTTAAGAAAATGTACAATAGCCTTAAGCTTTATCACTAGGCAGTGTACCAATGCTGACTCCACCAGTGTTTACATTCTGACTTACATACAATTTTTAGTTAGAGAATGTTTTAACAAGTGGGTTATTTGACTACCTTTGTACTAATCTTTTTCTGCTGCAGCCAACTCCATGATGTATACTGTTGCTTGTGCTGCTATGACCATCCTCACTACTGTTCTCCTTCGATACAAACAATTTTATGATATTTCTTAATGTACTTTATACACATGCTCCTAAATCATAGAAGTGTAGGAGTAGGTTGTCTAGTCCCCTGCACTCAAGACCAGGATTAGGTAATAACTAGACCATTCCTAACAGGTGTTCGGAGGTTTTTAAGAGCAGGTTCGACAATGACTGAAATTTTACAACCTCCCTAGGTAATCTGTTCCAATGCTTAACTACCCTGCCAGTTAGGAAGTTTTTCCTAATGTCTAACCTAAACCCCCATTGCTGCAAGTTAAACCCCTTGCTGCTTATCCTATCCTCCATGGTTAAGGAGAACAATTTTCCGCTATCCTCCTTGTAACAATCCTTTATGTACTTGAAAGCTCTTAACATGTCCCTGCTCTGTCTGCTCTTTTCCAGACTTAACTAAAACCCATTTTTATTTTCAATCTTTCCTCATAGGTCATGTTTTCTAGAGCTTTAATTAGTTTTGCTGCTGTTCTCTGTATATTCTCGAGTTTGTCCACAGGGAAGCCAAGAACTCGATGTAATACTCCAGCTGAGACCTTATCAGCGTGGAGTGGAAGAATTAGTACATGTCTTGCTTACAACACTCCTGCTAAAACATCCAAAATGACTGTTTTTTCAGCTGTTACGCTGTTCGCTCCTATTTAGCTTGTAATCCACTATGACCCCCAGATCCCTTTCCCCTATGCTCCTTCCTAATTAGTCATTTCCTCTCTTTTATGTATGTAATTGATTGTTCCATCCTAAGTGGAGTACTTTGCATTTCTCCTTATTAAATTTCACCCTATTTACTTCAGACCATTTATCTAATTTGTCCAGATAAGTGGTTTCCAACCTGTGCTTGTGAGGGCTTTCAGAGTGGCCCATTGCTCCCCTCCCACTGGCTGTATTGGAACAGTTGCCTAAGGGCTCAGGCAGAGCACATTGCTGCAGGGCTAAAAGACCTGTGCGGGCTCTTTGCTGCAGCCAAGGGAATGGGAGATGAGTGCTCCCCTCTTCCTGGCTGTAGCAGGGAGCACGGCAAAGCACACCACCTGGCCGCTAGGTGCTAGGCTCCTCGCTGGAGCTGAAGAGAGGGGAGCACTAATCTCCTGTCCCCCTGGCTGCAGAAGGGAGCCGCTGCCTAGGGACCCAGGTGGAGTGCATGGGACTACAGGAGGGGTGTGGTTTCCCTGCTGCAACCAGGGGGAGGGAGGGAGATCAACAAAGAGAGAGGAGCCTTCTTGCTGAACTCCTTCCATCTGGCTGCAGTGTGTGCTTGGGGGGGTGGATGGCTGCTGACAGAGACTGCTGGCTCTTCAGGGTTGTAAAAATGTCTGTGGCCCTCGAACCAAAAGGGCTCGGAACCACTGGTTCAGATCATTTTGAATTTTAATCCTGTCGTCTGTAAATTTTATAAGTGTACTCTTTATCCCATTATCTAAATCATTGCTGAGTATATTGAACAGAACTGGACCCAACCTAAATCCTAGCTGAATTTTTTTTTCCATACCTCCATAAAAGCATCATATTTTACAACCGATTACAATAATAAAACTATGGAATGTACTGGTGGGGTACATGGTGCTCCTCAGTACAAATACAGCTACCACAAAATTTAATAGCCATTGTCTGTGAAGCCTACACCCACATAGAAAAGCTCTACATCAAGACAGTAACTTTTCGATTGGTGGGTTTCCTACAAATTGTAGTTATAACTTGCAATCATAAGAAATGGAATGTGAAATCTAACACAATTTTATCTGTTGCTTGATTTTTGTTTCAAATTCCATTTCATCAAGTTTATCTAGTGTAAAAGCAATCCAATAATGCGGGTGATTGTTACTCTATCAAAATGGCATCAATATGGCATTCCCAGCAACTGAATCTCTTGTGTGGATTTTTGTCCTTACACCTTTTTTTAGAAATTCCCTAAACTAAATTAGGGTCTGTCAATGATCTTTGTTTTGACTCCTAAAGTGTGGTGAGGCATTGTGGAAAGCTAAAAGCATTTTTTTTTCTGTTAACTCTTCCACATCCATATGGATTAAGAGTTGATGCTCGAAGTAGAAGAACTTCTAGTTTTCTATCAAACTCCCAATGATGCTGTATAAAAGAATGAAGCTAAAGTATGTTCCCTCGTCTTTGCTTTAAAGACTTGAATAAATATGTGGATGATTTTTCTCTGTCAAAAATAAAAGCATACATTCAAGAATACAGCATATTGAAGGCTCTTCCAACATGCAACATGAAGTATAGTGTACACTCATGTGACACTTCTCCTTGTGTAGATGCTTTAAGACTGAAGAAAAACCTCTGTTTTCATAGGGTTGAAAATTTGGAGAATGTCTAGTACATAGAAACACAACTTCTTAAATTCTGTGGAGACCTGAAAACAATGGAAGTATTTAAGACCCTTTGTTTCTGGAGATTCTAGAGGATGAAATTTTCATGGAGCTAGTTTTAGTTTACCTTATGTGACATGATGTTAGGTTCTAGGATCCTGCGTGGACAATATTGCTGTCTCATGATGACAGCCAGATCAGACAGGCCACACTGGCTCCAGAACAGGAGGAGGCTCTTAAAGGAAGAGGGGCACTCAGGAGTGAGAGAGCCTTGCAGTAGAAATTCTCAAGAAATCACATTTTAAGTTGTCCCTTTTCCCCTTTACCTCCCTCACTTAGCTCTTTCTCTTCAGTTCAGCATAAAGGAAATCCAAGGAAGAATAAGAATTCTGGACACTAACCGTAGGTGTAAGTACTGTGTTTGAGAAGAGGGTTGGACTCTGCTTATGCTAATCTTTAAGGAGATATCCAAATAGCTTCTCCTAGGATTCCAGTGAAATCTTTTTGAATTTTTATTTTTAATAATTATCAGTTAAATTTCAGGAATCTTGATTATATATCCTCAGATAAGATACAAATGGACAATTTATCTTCTTCTAATGTGACTTCCAGCTCTTGTTTACCTAAGTTTAGAAGTGGAAACTCGTGAGTCTTGTATTTCATAAACTTAAAAAAACAAAACTCATATAGAGGTTACCAATGACTTCTTCATTTCTAGCGCTAAATGGCATTGGTCATCCATATTGTGCCAGGTAGGAATAATCACAAACCGGATCAACTAGGGCAACTGAAAATGATACTTGATGGTAACATGTTAAGTCGTGCACCAGGGCAGGTGTGTTAGAATGCATCTGAATCCTGGAAATTTCAGGATGTTCCATACTCTTAACACGTAACCTGTCATTAGTGACTTTGACTTACAGGCTACAGATTGAAAGGTCACAAAGATTTGAACTACTCTTTTGCCTGTAGTGGGTAGTTCCTCCGTTTCAACACTGAGGCACTGTGATTAAGAACATCCACTGTCCATACTCTTAATATATGTTTTAAAAACCCCAAACCCCTCAATACCTCCAGTGTAGTGGCCCTTTCACAAGTGCTAAGATACCTCAAAAATTCTGCCAATCTGAGTTTAAATCCTATCTGGGGTAAAAAAAGGAGGTGGGGGCCCTGAGGATATTTTTTTATGCCAAGTTTCAGCCTCAGTCAAATATTTGTGGTCTAGTTATAAATCCCTGATAATCTAGGTTTATGTAGAAATTCAGGGCTGTTATAATATATCACCCATATGAACAAACTATTACATACTTACATACAGCCACTGGGGTCTTAGAGTAGCAGCAAGCTTTTGCTAAAAGCTCTGAAATATATAGATGGTCAGCTCTGACAGTTGGTTCCATTCCAAGCTGAGTAAAATAGTCTTTTGGTAACGCTTAGCTGTAACCATTTAAAACATGGTGCCCTTGAGGAGTATTTAGTCATGAAAGCGGTATGAAACAGATGATCTCAATCCTTATATTTGTAATGTCTTCCATACCCAGCCTGTCACTAAAACAGCAATTTTGTTTGAAATACAAGATATTTTTGGATAGCTTTCTTAAAAAACATTTTCTTTAACAGCAGTTGACGTGAGGAAACCTTCCTCTGGCAGCATTTCATTTGACCTGTCTATCCAGTTTCTTCCATAATTCCATTTATGGAGAAATTAATTCCATCCTCTTTTCAAACTCTCATTCTTTACTTATGCATGTATTCAGTCCACTTTGTTATATTTTTGGATATACTGACAGGCTACTCTGGCATAGAGTAATGGCGCCACAGGTCCAACATAAAGTGCTATTCTGTAGGTTCAGAAGTATGCCATTTTGAGAAGAGGAGTGGGGAAAGTGGACAATGAAGCTAATGAAATTCACTGCAATTTAGGAACTGTTTGAATAGACCAAGTGTGGTATGTTGTAGTCAATATTCTGTCGCTGACTACAGTTCTATGTGTATATATAGGCAGTCGTTACTGCTGAAGCAAAAGACAGACATCTGCTAAATATCCTTTAACTATATTACTTGATATATGCCGGCAAGTCCAGAGTACACATGTGAAATACCTAACTCTGAAGCAGTATTGTTTATCGATGTTAAATAACTATTGTGGGAGATGAATGAATAGTTCTGCTGTTAGCAAGACTGAGTATGACCATATAGTGGGGTAGAAACTAATGCATTTCTGAACATACGTGGAAGTTAGACAAATTCAGACTGGAAATAAGGCATACATTGTGAGTGACTAACCATTGGAATAACTTACTAGTCACTAACAATTTTTAAATCCCGATTGGATCTTTTTCTAAAGAATATACTTTAGGAATTACTTTGAGGAAATTCTGTGGCTTGTTATACAGGAGGTTAGAGTAGATGATCATAATGGTCTTTTGGGGCCTTGGAACCTAAATCTATATGAATTTAAAGGCTTAACCTCATTACAGAAAATTTGGAATTCTTTTGGGGGGGTGGAGGGAAATGAGTTGTTTGATACTGATACCTCTCTAATGTAACTAGTTGATGAGGACCCTAGACTGTATCTATCTAATTCATCTACATCAGTAAAATTGTCTCACTATTCTTCTGTTTACACATCCAAGGATTTTATTAGTCGTTGTTCCCACAGCAGTGCACTGGGAGCTCCTGTTGTTGCTTGTCCACTATAACCCCTACATCCTTCTCAGAACCGCTGCTTTCCAGAGTGCAGCCCCTATTGTGTAGGTATTGCCTTCATTCTTTGTTCCCAGATGTATAACTTTTCTATAACTACTTCTCAGTGTATTCTGTTTCAATGGGTCCACTTTGCCAAGCGATCCAGATTGCTCTGTATGACTACCCTGTCCTAATAATTATTTACCATTCCACCAATTTGTGTCCTCTACAAAGTGTATCCCCAATGATTTTGTTACCCCACTAGAAACACCCTCACTAGATGATTCCCAGTTTGCTACCTTTTGAGGTCTGGTAGCCACTTCTTTATCCATTTAACATGTGTTTTATTAATAATATACAGCGCTAATTTTTTAATCCGAATGTCACACAGTACTACGTCAAATGCCTTACAAAAGTGTAGATGTATACCATTCACATAATTATCTTTACCAACCAAATTTCTGATTTTATTTTTTGATAAGATTGTTTGACAAAACCTATTTTCCATAAAACAGATTGCATAATGCAGCAGAGGTTTTGTGACGTATGCTAAGGCACCTAGCAATGAGATGGACTTGGGTACTTAAGTTAAATGGCTCTCTTGATCCTTGCTTAAAACTGGGTATTCCTTCATTGACTCTGTGTCTTTTGTCTATGATGGCTGACAGTCAATGCTGTTTTGTGTAATCATGCTTGTTGGGTTCTATTTTACTGTTTAGTTGGACATGTTAGACTAGCATAAAATACGTTATTAATCAAAGATAATAGAGCAGCTAATCTTGGCTCTAAAAAATATGGTGTATCCATTATTGAGTCTCTGAGCTATGCAGAAAAGGGGGATGATGTAAGTGACCTTTATTGAAATCCTAAATTCTTTTCCTCCCAGCCCAGGCAATCTTCAGTAAGGAAAACGTTCTCATGCATTTTTCAGATGCATCGATTGTTCATGCCTGTGATATTAAGGCTTTCTTTCAGTATACTATGTATACAAAAATGACATGCAAATAAGTGATACTAGATCTTCTCCCAAAGCTTCCAATATGAAGGTTTATAGGCATTCTGTTTTAAATTTTAAAAAAATTGCCTATTGTAGCATACAAGGAAAGTGATCTTGCTTAGCATTAGTTTGTCTGCAAAGACAATGCAATCTGAGCTAGGACTGAGCAGAATTGCAGTGGGGGGGGGATTTATCAAATATTCATGAAACTCTTCACAGTTTGCGTGGTTCTGAATCGTCTTGCTTTTGGAGAACTACAGTAGTCCAAAGCCATGTTGTTTCACACCTCTCCCTGCCTTCAGGTTGGCTTGTGAAATCCATTTAAACTCAAAATTTGAGAGAGGCTGGCATTGAGTCATCTAACTGCCCCATAAAACAGGGTTAGGATTTGCTCATTAAATAACAATGATCGAAGAGTTTCCCCCTCAGTGTGTCTTTTCCCTGAAACTCAGTTGGAAGGTCCCCTGCAGGGACCTATTTTGGCCAAGGCAGTTTGATATTAATTTGTCAAACTCATATTTAATAGAGTAGAATATGTTTGAGAGAATCCAATTCTCTAAATCCATCATCTTCTCAATGTTTGTTGAGCTGGGTTCAGGTTAGTAACTCCAGCCAGAGGTACCTGACGGTGCAAACTAGAATCTTCAGGTGACAGAGTTGCAGCCATGATTAAAAGGATATGCCTTTGAGATGCTATGTTTTTTGGGGGGAAGAAGCAGGGAATAGTTTCATACCTTCGCATAGGGATGTTAAGTTAGGGGGCAATAGCTAATGGTAGAGGACAAAATATGCCGTCTCCCATAAGATGTGGTGTTCACAAAACTATAGTCCTCTGGATGTATAGGAAATGCTCAAAGACTGCAGATCAAAATAGTTCAAGGGTCGTAAAGTGACCTTTTATAGATGTTTGATTTAATCTTTCAGCTGCCAGAAACGGCATTTCCTGTGACACTAGCTCTCTCTTGGATGGCTTGTTCATCAGTCTGACATAAGTGCAGATTTCTCAATTCCAGATCTGTTACTCATATCACAAGTACTGCAGTGAAAGAGTGACTACCTCCATCTGAGGTAGCACACTGCATCATAAATTAATTGGAATTGGTAATAGTTAATTGGAACCATTGACGAAACTGTAAAAAGATCTAAACTCTTTTATAGGCATAAGAATTAACCAATAGCTTAGTGTAATCTGGTATAGTGGTGTACACCAGATGCTTCTTTGGAATTGGACACCCCTGCTTCCTTCTCACATCAGATATACTGCTAGGGGTGCATGCGCGCATTCTAATGGGTGGAGGGGCGTATAGGCAGAGAAGGAATGTTTTGCAGATCTAGCTAGTGTAACTAGAAATTCTGTTCTCACCAGTGCTTAATCCTTTTTTGGAATCTTAAACTCCTTAGCAGTGATCTATGTTGGTGAGTTGCATGAATTACCCTGATGCACCCTTTAACTTTTTTTGATAGCTGAAAAGTGCATTTGTCCTTTTAATTTCACTGCCACATTGCTATATTATGCAAATAGCAAATATCACTAAATTGACCTTTACTATACTACTTATTATACTCTCACCTGTTTCTCTGCATTCCAAATTACATTCTAGCCTCTCTTATTATCTCCTTATATGAAAGCTTTCCCCTACTGCTTACTCTCATTGTTCTTGTCTAATATATTCTGCTTCTAGTGTGTCCTAGAAAGATAGGTCAATGATAATGAGGGAGAACAGAGTATGCTGCGCTCATAACACTATCAAAGATGGGGTATACCACGCTTTGTTATTCAGATGCTAATAACATCTAAGCAATAACTTGTATTACCCTTATAGTGTTGTATTCTTTATTCTTGACCTATGATTGAAGTTAATGCATATAAATGTCTTGATGAAATTACTGTTTGTAGTTTATATCTTTCATTTGAACATATGTACAATTTAAATGTTTTCTGTATTTACCTTTCAAAACTCAATTAAATAGCGTTTATGACTATGTTCTTCATTCAGTGACTAAAATGTCATTCTGATAATAATCAAATGACAACTTCAAACTTTTGTTATTTGAACATTTAAGACCTTAATAATAACATGTAAGGGAAACACAACTGAAATGCAAACTCTAATACCTTAAAATTTATTTTTAAAGTTTCATAAAAGCTTTCACTTTCTTTTAAACAGATGGGCTTAGGTCATGAACAAGGATTTGGTGCCCCATGCTTAAAATGCAAGGATAAATGTGAAGGATTTGAACTACACTTCTGGAGGTAAGTACAAGTATTGCTAAGTGATTTAGCTAAAATAAAAGGCCCAATCCTGCAAACGCTCATTCACATACTTACTTAACTTCAAGGGTATAAGTAATCCTGTTGTCTTCATTGAAATTACTCAATTGTTTGAATATTAAGATTCAAGAATTTGCAGGATCAGGGCCGAAGCTTGTGGGCCACAATTTGTCAGGGTACTTGAGCTGCATCTAGTAGAGCCGAGCAAATAACAGATTTTTGGCTTACTGGCTTTTCTTAGAAACCAAATAATCGTTTGTCAGATGAAACTTTTCATTTTCTTTAGCTTTTCAAAAATTTTAACTGAAGTAAATTTTGAAATGCAAGTCTTTTTTGAATTAAAAAAATCAAAACATTTGTTTAAAAAAAAAAAAAAAGAAGAAGCCTAAATAAATGTTTCCAGAGGGGGTTGGAATAATTGTGTAAATTCAGCACAAACTCATGAAATGTTTTGCTTGACTTGAATTTTTCAGCAGGAGAACAAAGAGTTTTGGCTGAAAACTTTCACTCTGCTCTAGTGCCTAGCTTCAAGCATGTGAGTTGTATTCAGTAGGGACTATGGGATTATTCTTGTGTTTAAAAGTTAGGCATCTGAGTAAGAACCTTGCTGAATCAAGGCCATAAATTGGAACTCCATTTCTCCAATAGGAGAAATGGAAAAACACACTTTTTGTTTTGATAAAATGTGTTTGTGCCTCCTGCTTCCAACCAAATGCATAACTTTCATTGGAGATCAGCTGTATTTAAATTGACTTAAATTTATGTTGAAATTGAGTTAATGTTTGTGGAGTGTTAGACAATTGCTAATTTAAATTACTTCAATATGACACAAAAGTTGTTTGAAATATTTCTAGAATTTGTATGGTACACTGTTCCTGAATCCAAGATTGGCTATGGTGTCTCCCTTTTGTGTAGTAAACAGTGCCTCGTTAGTGCTTGAGGCTTTGTCCAGCATTAGCATTTTATAGTGTTTTAGCTAAATAGGGGAACTTCCACTTCCCCCATATAGTTACTTCCACCACATACACAAACGAACAGCTGGGTTCTAAGGCCTGGCCTATGCCTAAATGTTACCGTATAACTGTCAGTTAAGGGTGTGGATTTTTTTTTAAGTGAAATAGTTATACTGGCAAAAGCAGTTTGGATGCAGAATAATGATTTTTACACCAATATAGTTTATTCTGATTCTTGAACTGGAATAAGCTATGCCAGTATATGAACTTGTATACTATATAACTGTCACACTGTTCTGGGTTTGCAGTTCTGACTATACCAATATAGTTAAAGCAGCAAAACTCTCTAGTGTAGAAAAGGTCTATGGCCCATTCAACCTCTATTCGGACATTCAGCTGCAGCAGAGAGTAGACTCAGTTCGTGGTTTTGCTAACTACTGCATGTGCAAAAGAACGTGTAAATGTACGATGTGATGGATCTGTGAATGCAACTTCATCTTGTGACGCATTCCAACGGTATGTAGATGGTCTGTTGGAATTCTTAACGGAATTGTGTTAGTGTGGTTATGCTAACATATGAGCATCTTTCACCTCTGTAACTATTAGTATAAAGGCAAGTAGGCTTTTTATTTGTTTGTTATTTTGTTTGTTTTTTGCTTTCTTCTTATAACTTAAGTACTTATTAATAATAGGACTTCTGGGTGCTATGGTAATAGTAGCAGTAAAATTATAAAGCACTTGCTTTTCTATGAGAGAACCTGCTAAAGTTCTCCATCGAGGATTCTTCATAACCTAACTGGTGGCTTTTGTCACTTTTTGCTTCAGTCTCCCTAATGGCCGGCCTAATCTGCTCTACCCTGTCACTAGGCTGTTCCTCCTCTAAACCTGACTTCCAATAGGCCTTATACATTCTAGCCCTCCTTTTCTAGGGCGGGTAGTGAGGGAAGAGAAATGTAGGTAAGACAAAGTCCAAATAATTATTGCTGAAACATGACACATACTGAACCTCACTGCTCACTCAAATTCTTGTGTTATCAGATTTCCCCCACCCTCCTCTTGAACAAAGTGTAGGTTGTAAGGTCTTGGTAGGGATCTTGTCCTCCTAGTAGTTGTATTCCAGGGGAGGACAGAACCTGTTGTAGTTGGTGGTTAACAAACATAACAAAGAGAGTCTCTGACCTGGTGAGCTTACAATCTAAGTGTAAGACTATAGACAACAGGTGAATAAAAACCAACTGGGGCAACACAGGGGAAGAATACTGGCCATTATAAAAATAGTGATCACAGAAAACCAGTTGCATAACCTTTGTCAAGGATATTTTTTAAGTGAACTTACAGAAAATTTGTGAGGACCATGAGGGGGCTTTGTGAATGTTTATAGGGCACTTCTCCCGTGTGCAGGGAGGAGTGTGGGAGAAACCACAGAGGTGTCTTTTGAAAATGTTTAAAATGGGCAATCAAGACTGGCACTTTCAGAATGAAAGTGAGAATTCCCATCTTTATATGATATAAGAGTTAGGGTGGGGTAGGCTATGAATAATACTTCAGGTAGGAAAGAAATATAATATTTACGCATGGGGGAAACTGAGACTCAGAGGCTAAGTGACTTGCCCAAGGGTCACAAAGGAGATTTCTGGCAGAGCTAAGAATTGAACCCATGTCTCCTAAGACCTAGTCTATTGCCCCAACTATTGGACCATCCTTCCTCTCCTGAACAGCCTTAAAAAGGAAGCAAGTAGTCCAGAAAGTACATCATGCTTTATAAATGGGTAATGAAGAAAGAAATGTACACTTATGAGTATGTGTTGCAGCCATTCATCAGTCAGGAGGAGGAAACGCACCTGAAAATCCATTCAATTAACCATACCAGTGTAAAATAAAAATGCTCATTTTAAATAGCAATCAGGATGTAATACAAATGGATAAAACCTTAACCAGATCAGCTTTCCATTTATGTTAACTTTGAATATACTAGTTATCTTTTCACTGAATGAGACTTGGGCTGTAGAGGTGATGAGGATTGCAGTCAGTTGCTGTTAAGAGTGGGGGGCTCAAACGAGATATTTAAACCCAACAACTCAGTTTTACTCTGTTTGGGTGTTTTAATATCTGTCTGCTTCGTTGTCTGATTATATGCTGCGTGATACCAGTGAAGCACCACCCTCTACTGGATGGACTTGAAGCTGTTGTCCAGTGTTTCAGTTTTAATTGCCTTGCCCTCTTGTGCAGGGGTTCCCCAACTATTTGCTGGTGTGACCCCATTTTAATTAATTCCTCCCAGGATGCCAGACAGCATGGAAGGGCAGTCACTATTTTGAAGAGCAAAATGACGTCCTCCACACAGCATGACCTTGGATACACCATCCTGAGAGGTCATGCCACATGGAGGATGCCATTTTGCTCCTTGTAAATGTGGTGTGTGCAAAGTCATGCTGTGTGATCTTGCGCACACCATATATAAGAGGTCACTCTGTGCAGAGCAAAGGGGCCTCCTTCACACACTAGTGACCCCAAATGCTGATGGTGTGATCCCATTTGGGGTTGAGACTCTCAGTTTTGGAACCCCAGCTCTAGTGTCAGGCCTAAAAATGGTATAACACACTTCAGAGATCTGCTGGTGATTCTCCTTATTTATGTGGAAGACCCCATAGGCTCTTTCTGGAGAACGATACTGAGAGTTGTATGGCTAGCTGGGGCCTTGCTTTTCCCTTCTTTGGAACAGACCAGGTTTGGAAACTATAAACCTCTTTCCATCGAGAGCATAGGGTGGCTTGGAAGACAGAAGTGTAAGAATTTGTGTCATAAATAGGGCCTTGGGTATAATGTGATTGTGAAGCCATGCAACTATAGATTATTTTCAAATTGCTACAGAACTGTTTGAGAGTCTTACACTTGGTTATCATACCATTGAAACCTAAAGACAAGTTAATAAAAAAAAAAAGGCAGCTTAGACTGTCTCTGCTACCACTTTTGTCGGTATAACTCATGTTGCACAGGGGTGTGAAAAACCACCCCCTGAGCTGCATAAATTATGGTAAACCAACAGAAGGGCTAGTGTGGACGGTGCTGTGTCAGCAGGAGAGCTCTCTCCCGTCGGCATAGAGTGGCTACATGAGATCTTACAGCAGCACGGCTGTGCCATTGTAAGCTCTCCAGTGTAGCCATAACCTAAGTCGGTATAGTGGTGTTTGGCTGCAAATAGCTTGCAACAATATTCTGAGTGGCAAGGACGCACCCACTTTTTCTTAGTGTGGTATTAATACCGCAGTCTTGAGACTTCAAAATTGTCCTCTACGCTTACTTTTCTCTGAGCAGTTTAGCATTATCAGGCTAATTTTTGTTTTCTCATTTTTGAACCACTATCCCCCTCAGGATTTCCCTTTTTAAGAGAGACCTACGGTTTTTGTTTCTTTTTAAATATAGTTAAAATAAAGACTTAAACACTGTTAAGGTAAGACGATATGGAACCTACTGTTCAAATTAAGTCGGGGTCAAGTCACAAAAGAATTATTCCTGCAGGGTTTTGCCACTTCTGTAAGGCAAGGAAATTGTGTTGAAATGCAGATTTCTGTAGACCTTGGCAAAACCTCTCTGCAAGGGAAAGAGAACTTTACGCCCAAACCAGCATTCTCTTACATTAATATTCTACAGCACTGGTTCTCAGCTGGGGCTGGAGGCCATGTGAAGCTTTCAGGGGGTCCTTCAAGGACTGGGCTTCAGCCCTGGGTGATGGGGCTCAGGCTTCAGCCCTGGGTGACAGGTCTCAGGAAAGGAACGTCATCTCCCCCACCCAACTCACCTCATTGGATTACTCTGCCTGTCTGGATTGGGGGTGGGAGGCACAACCTAAAATTGCAGCATCACTGCAGAAGAGAGATCTCCCTCTGCCATCAGAAGTGATTGTCTCACTGCCATTGACTCCATGAGCAGGAAGCAGCTAGCTAAGAGACCCCACTGATCTGCCCTGCTATGTCAGCACTTGAGGGAGCAGGGCCAAATGGAAGGTAGAAATCTGGGGGGGGGGGACGACACATGCGATCCTGCGTGCCCCTCTACACGTTGCCTCTGGCTGGTGGTCGGCAGGTTTCTCTAAGTTTAGAAGTCCCTGGTTAAAAAAGGTTGAGAGCCACTACCTACAGCATGATTGCATATTTTCCCACTAGATGGGAGTGTAACTCTGGAATCATGTAATGTAACCTATTACAAGTGGAAGGGAATGTTCTGTCTTTTGAAATGCAATATGAGAATTCACAATGCTTTGTGAATACCAAAAGATGCTAATAGCCTGCCAACTTCACAAAAAAGCTATTTGGGACCAGTAGTCTGCCAATAGGAGGGGGCAGATCCAGAAGGTCAGACCCTTCAGTATCTGATACTGCCCAGGGTAGGAAATCTGGTGGCTTAAGCTATGTTTTATACCGTCCCTCATTCTAGGACCAACAGACAGGTCCTTAAGCATAAGTTGCAGCTGCCCTGAGGTTGTTTTAAGTTGCACTGGTTCCAAGTAGAGGTACTGGTAGAAGTGGGACATTAGGATTTTCTTCTAAACCTTTTCCACTCGGCTTATCTCGGACACCTCATCCAGTTCTAGGAGAAAATTTCATCTTGTTATTGGGATCCAAAAACTGTTGGTCACTCAGGTTACTTTATTAGGCATGTAACAGCTCTATGCCCATGCTGGCCAGGCCCAGACTCAGGGTTTACATACAGGGCGAGACGATAATACCAAATCATGTCACATTTGCACACTATGCCGTTTAGATGCATTTTTCCCTAGCTATGAACATCTATACTTAAATCTAATTGGTTTGGACACTGGGCAGATTGTGAGGACCAATCATTGATGTCCTCGCCTTATCTACGTTTCAAGCTTACCAGTTCAGGGCAGTCCCATTATCTCAATTAACCTGAAAACACCATCTCTAGCACATATGTAGTCCTGTCACACCCTTGTTTACAGTGTAACCTTGCACTCACATCAAGGCAAGTTTACTCATGCCCAGCAAGATCTACTCCTCCAGGGGGGAAAGGGGTGTGGAATAGCTGTATTCCCTTTATGCTAATGGCCAGGATGGTGAGATTTAGAGCTTTTGAACCAAACATATGCTGTTGAGGGGTAGAGGAGGGCATGCTATGAAACTCTTCTTGGGCAGCTGAATCTGCCAGCTTTAGGTTTGCGCTGTGCCAGGAACCAACACAAAGGGAATGCAGTAAAGGCCAAGATGTGATCCAGAGTTGTATTAAAAGATTGAGGAAGTTGAGATAGCCAATGTGCCCTCTCCCCCACCCCCAAATCTCATCCTCACACACACACACCCCCCCCAAGCAGGGGGAAGGTGCTGGCAGAGGCACTGGATCTGTCCTTCATGGACTTTTAATTTGTTCTCTGAGCTAATAGAACCCCACTGCTCTCCCCTCCCCCCCCACGCAGTAGAAGGGAGGGAAAACCCCTTTCTGCAACCTGTAGATCAGTTGGGAAGTAGAGGAGAGGAGGTGATTTCCATTCCCCATGCCCCACCTCCAGACACACACCTTTAAATGCTGCTGCCAGCTCAAGGATCACAACCAAGATCTAAATCCTCCTTTTCCAGCAGAGGGGTTAGATATTTTTTTTTTTTTTTTTGGATTCCTCCATTGCTTTGTTATTGGAAAATAACAATGTCTACCCTCCCTCATGTTTGATCTGGAACACACTAGCCAGTATGTCACTGCTTTCCCTCTTCAAGTTGCTGACACTTGGTTGGGGCACATTTTTTCTTCCTTGCTAGAACCTAGGAAGAGGTAGTTCTCTCTCATACTGTCAGCAGCTGCTAATTCCTCTCACCAGGGACTCAGGCTGGGCAGTCCTCACCAAAAAAAAACCCTGGTCTGTCACCTTCTGCATCCATCACTTCATAGCAGAGGAATGGGAGTGTCCCCTGAATTGGCAGACTTTGAGCACAGGAACTATCTGTTTGTGTGCAGCTGCTCTGTCCCTCCTGCTCTCTAGGAGACAATTCGAACCTAAACTAGGCCTGTAGGAGCTGCTGCTGCTGCTTTTTTTTTTTTTTTTTTTAAGGAAATTCTAGCTCTGTCACTGATTCTGTGGACCCTTGGCCAGTCACTGTCTCTTTTATCACCATTTACAAATTAGGATATTTTTTCTAATACATAACTTCCCAATAGGGGTTGTTCCAGTACGACAATGCCCAGGATGGGTTGATTTAAATTCTCAATCAGTAAACTTTCATTTAAATCATCTGGGGCGTAAGGATTTTTTTGGGGGGGTTTAATCATGTTTTGCATTAAGTTATTTTCAGAAATATACAGAAAGATTGACTGTCTCATTGGTTGGTAATCATAAAACCATGTTGATTTGCAGCCGAATATAGCCTTTACACAAAATTTGGTGCTTCTTTTTACTAGTAGGCTTCACCTCTCAACATTTAAGCAATATAATTTCTTAACTTACATTTACTCAAATTCTTAGTTTTTACACTTTTTATGAAAATGGTGAATGATGCATTTCTTAGTTACTAGTTTAATTTTTTTTACTTAGGAATTTGTGTCAATCTCATTTTGTCCAGAAAATTTGAATTCAGTTAAATGCACAAGGCTTTGACAAGGTCCCTCATCAACAGCTCTTAAGCAAAGTAAGCAGTCATAGAATAAGAGGGAAGAGCCTCACCTGGATCAGTAACTGGTTACAAGACAAGAAACAAAGGATAGAAATAAACTGTCAGTTTTCACAGTGGAGAGAGGTAAATCGTGGGGTCGGTCCCCAAGCATCTGTACTGGGAGAAAAGGGTTAAATAGTGATGTGGCAAAGTTTGGAGATAATACAAAATTACTTAAAATAGTTAAATCCAAAGCAGACTGAAGAGTTACAAAGGATCTCCCTAAACTGGGTGAGTGGGCAGGAAAATAGCAGATGAAATTCACTGGTGATAAATGCAAAGTAATATGCACTCTGGAAGACATAATCCCAGCTATACGTACAAAATGACGGTGTCTAAATTAGCTGTTACCACTCAAGAAAGAGATCTTGGAGTCACTGTAGATAATTCTCTGAAAACATCTGCTCAATCTGCAGATATTAGGAAATGAATAGATAGTAAAACATTAAATATTGTAATGCCACTATGTAAATTCATGGTATGCCTACACCTTTAATACTGCGTGAAATACTAGTTACCCCATCTCAAAAAAGATAGATTAGAACTGGAAAAAGTACAGAGAAGGGCAACAAAAGTGAGTAGGGGTATGGAACAGCTTCTATATGATTAAAGACAGAGACTGTTCAGGTTAGAAAAGAGAGGACTAGAGGGAATACGATAGAGGTCTATAAAATTATGAATAGTGTGGTGAATGGGAATAAGGAAGTGTTATTTACTACCCTTTCATATTCAGTAGAACTTCAAAGATACAGACACCAGGTTAAGGGCTGACCTGTCAACCACACACCATATGAAACCAGAAGTAAGCAATCAGGCAGCAGCAGAGACATCCCCCTGCTCCTCCCCCCCCACAAAAAATCAAACCCTGTACTGTGCCTGTATTGCATCTTAAAGGTAGGCACATCTGTGCTCCCTGTCCTCATCTCCACTTGCCACGCACAGGGTGAAGGTGCTGAGGTTTGCGGGCACCGCTGCCAGCCCATAGCAGACAAGCAGGAGCAGTGTAAGCTGCCGACCCTTCTCCCTTTTGTCCAGCAGGGGGACAAACTTGCCAGCTCAGTCTGAGCCCAGGAAAGAAGCTGATGCTGCAAGAAAGCTGAAGCCAGAGCTACGGCCAGCGTGCTGCACTCTGGAAGAGTATCTGTTTTAAAGGGCCACAGCCTATACCACAGACGTACTGATGCTGCCCCAGCTTTGCCCATGGTCCCACTCCTTAGGCCGAGTTTTGTTCAGGGTTGCAAACATTTCAGAGTTACGAACAACTCCCATTCCTGAGGTGTTCATGTCTTCTAGGTTCTACTGTAACACAAGAATAAGGGATGAATAGGCAGCAGGTTTAAAACAAACATAAGGAAGTATGTCTTCACACAGCCAGCCTGTGGAACTTGTTGCCAGGGTATGTTGTAAAGACCATGGTTTGTTTTTTTTAACTGGGTTCAAAAAAGATCTAGATATGTTCATGGAGGATAAGTCTATCAATGGCCATTAGCCAAGATGGTCAGGGACACAAACCTATGCGCTGGGTGTCCCTAAACCTCTGACTGCCAGAAGCTGGGACTAGATGACAGGGAGTGGATCATTCGATAAATTGTCCTGTTCCATTCATTCCATTTGAAGCATCTGGCATTGGCCACTGTCAGAAGACAGGATGCTGGACTATATGGACCATTGGTCTGACCCGATATTGCCATTCTTATGTTCTATTCTTGTAGCTACTTCAGATTTAGATTTGCATTTATTCTCTTGCGTGAATATTGCAATATCTGACCTTGTTTTAAAGCACTTATTAGTAACTTTATAATAACAAACCATTGTATGCATGTGCAATAAAAGTGGAGTGTGGAAACTGATACGGAAATTACAACTTGAAGTTTATAAAGATGGGGTCTTTTAAGGGCAAACCAGGTAACTACAGGAATATGGAAAACCTCTTTAATTTCAGAAGGATCACCCAGTTAATACTCTATTCCTATTTTAAAAGCACTAAATTGTTATAGGTGTAGTTGTACAGTTTTGGAAGGCAGCAGACGTGCTTTTCTAGTGGTTCACTTTGATGCATGTAATTAACGTGAGATGTGGCAGCTAGGGTGCTAACTGCCTACATTCCTCCAAATGTATAGAAAAATATGTCGAAACTGTAAATGCGGCCAGGAGGAACATGATGTCCTCACAAGCAACGAGGAAGATCGGAAAGTGGGGAAGCTCTTTGAAGATACAAAGTACACAACCCTCATTGCAAAGCTGAAAACTGATGGAATTCCCATGTATAAACGCAACGTAATGATACTGACTAATCCAGTATCTGCCAAGAAGAATATATCCATCAATACTGTGACTTATGAATGGGCGCCTCCTGTTCACAATCAGACACTGGTAAGAAATGCAGAACTTACATTGTACTTAGTGGTAACATTTTCCTGTGGCTTGGTGGTTTATTTATTTTTTCTGATTCAATTGTTGGAGGGTGTGCAGTGGGAATGCAGTAAGGGTCAGTCTTTGTGGATCTTGTATAGGGTCAAGTCCTTGTTTTTTATTGTGCTTCTTACCCTTGTTACAGCTTTTAAAATTCCCAGCTGCTTCCAAACCTGACTCTCACCACCTCTTCCGCCCACCCCCACAAATAAGTGTGCTGATATTCAACCTGCCCTGTTTATGTCTTCGATTGGATCTCAGTATGTTATCATTTAGTAAACACTGTCTGTCTGTGAGCTGTTTTACCTTGGGAGTGGTGGGGAAGAGGTTGTGTTCTTGTCTAATAGTAAGGATTAAACACTGCATTAGGCATGTGCCTTTAGTAATGGCACTTAAGAGAATTTACAAATGCCCAATCTGTCCTTTCTAGAACGACAGAAAGAAATTGGATGTACTGTAAAAAAAATAATACAATTTATGTCATTGTTTAAAGCAAAGGGAAACACTCTGCTGCACATTTCTGTTACTGTATATGGTAAGAACGAGCTCAGTGTTGATATCTAAAAGAAAAGCTCCCCTCAGTTTATTAGCAGCTCAACCAGATGAGACACTTGGATAGCCTTTTGGGGATTTTCATTTTACTTTTTCACTTGAATTGTTGACTTTATGTACTGGAGTGCAATATGATCCATAACTAGTTACATTTTTTTATGGCCTGCTTCTAACGACGATAGGATGTGGTATCTTTTATTCAGTGACTTAATTAAAATTACATGTGCTAAACCCTTCAGTACACAGCATTCATTTACAGGTTGTATTTTTAGTTTTGTACTTGCTTTCCTGTAACTATATCTTCCTCTTTTTGCTAAAATTATTTGTAACAGCTTCTGTGCGCTGGGCAAGCTGCCTAATGCTTTTTGCTTCATTTCTCCATCTGTAAAATACTTAGCTACTTTGCATACATGTTGACAATGTTTTCAGAGTGCTATATAAATATTAAGCATTGCTGGAGTTATTACTTATGGAAGTAAATACTACAATTTTTTTAATGTAGTAAAAGGCTTGAAAACAAGCTTGTCTTTTATGTTGAGCAGAAGCCATTCAGTCTGTTGCATTCATCTTGATCTACTAAAATTTGGGAGCGTAATGTTTATATAGACAGTTTTGCTGGTGATGAATTTGTCTTTTGCTGGTTTTAGCCACTTGTTTAAAAAAAAACTAGATTCCATAATTGTAGTGGCATCTGATATCTAATGCTTCCTGGTTTAGGCAAGACAGTATATGCAGATGCTTCCAAAGGAGAAACAGCCAGTGGCTGGCTCAGAAGGCGCTCAGTACAGGAAGAAACAGTTGGCTAAGCAGCTGCCTGCTCATGATCAGGATCCTTCGAAATGCCATGAGTTATCTCCTAATGAGGTGAAACAGATGGAACAGTTTGTGAAGAAATACAAGAATGAGGCACTTGGTGTGGGAGATGTCAAGCTCCCCAGTGAGGTGGAAGCTAAAGCCACTGACAAGAATAATGCAAATAATGGTGACAGAAGCACCTCAGCAGCTGTAGGAGCAATGGAAGACAAATCAGCAGGTCAAAAAGGATCCCAGTATGTAAGTATAAAGATAGCCGCAGGTAATGTCAAAACTCACAGGTTCGATGGTCATCGTTCACATGACGATTTTAACCTACTGAGCTTGTACATTGGAGGTATTTGAAATATCTTTTAATTGAAATGCATGATTTTTGGCAATATTATATACAGTAAATACCCCCTAAGTTTCCTAACTACGTAGACTTTTTTATGCTATAAACTAATTCCCTAAGGGAAGGGAAATGTTCTTAGTAGCCTGTTTTCTTTCTCCTCTGGCTGGGAAGGGAATGTTTTCTGAGGTAATGTAACTTGCTGATTTTGTACTTAAGACTAAAGAAGAGCAAAATATAATATATTCCTAATAAAGTAAGTTTTCTCACCAGTCAGATTGTGAGATTTACTGATTGATATTTTGACTAGTCAGATTTTCATGTTGAGAACTATTTTTTCTTTCTCTAGAATGGTCTTCAGTTCTATTCAGTGGTGAAGGCACTAATTCCCAGTATTGATAGTAAATTTTTGTTGTCCCAACGAAGCTTCTGAATTAAATCTCTTAATTGACTGTTCCACAAAAATGAGGCAAATAAATTCTACCTCTTGTGTTCCTTTATTTCGTAACATAGGGTGTGATTCTGTAGCATAATTTTGTACTTTGGTAAAAGGCTTTGTCCTCTGCATTCAAAGCTTTTAAATTAAGTGTGGACTCATGCAATTAGGGAACTCTATTTGACTGTCTCTGCTATCCTCATTCACCTGCTGCAGTAAACCAGCTATTGGAAACAACTTTCTGAAATGACTAACAAAGCTGCCATTGCAATAATGGTTGTCACTACCTCATGTTAAAATAAAGAGCAAATCACCTATTAACAGGCCATGGTGAAATTAAGCTATAGTACAAGATATGTGCCATGCACTCTCTGAATTTTCTTCCTGTGCAATACTGCAGCAGCAATATCTTTCCTGTTATAAAATAAACTAATATTTT
Source organism: Mesoclemmys tuberculata (assembly GCA_007922155.1). Taxonomy (NCBI): domain Eukaryota; kingdom Metazoa; phylum Chordata; order Testudines; family Chelidae; genus Mesoclemmys; species Mesoclemmys tuberculata. The sequence continues at coordinate 41,415,496 of ML675616.1, read as the reverse complement.
ATTAGATGCACCTGCTTGTGCAAAGTCAGATACCTTGCAACATGCCCTAGTGATCAACTGCTTTGAACTTTTTTGAAGGGGAACATAGCTCTCAGCCCCCTATGGAAGAGCATTTACAGAAAATGCCGTGCTGACAGTTTTCTCCCATTTAAACCTCCTAGGAGCGTGTAAGCTAAAGTACCTCAGTGGAGTATGATTTGCCCTCATAAGAATAGGGCAAATAGTGATATTGGGCATTTGTGACCCAAATTATCTAAGGAACTGTATGTCAAAACCAGCACCTTAATTTTAACATGGAAACCAAATCATCACATGGTGTAGTTGATGATTTGAAGGTCCTTTTTCCAAGGTGATAACCATATCTTGGGCTGAATAAGAATTCCAGGCCCAAAGGCAGATTGAGTAGTTTGACTCCAAGACATAATTTATATCTGGTTAACTCAAGATAGCCTCAAATTTATTCAATATTATGCTGAAATTTGACTTTTAGTATTTTACATAAGGGAAAACTACAAAACACAGAAAGGACTGTCAAAGTCCTGATGGATGACTCTTCTTCAATTTTGTTTAAACTCATTTTTTTATCCCCACCCTCCATTTCCAAATTCTCCCTTTTCTGTTCTCCCCAAGAGGTTAGTAAGGCTCTTATTCCCAGAATAGCTGCATATATATTTGTGTTTCCAAAGTGAATTTAAAAGAGGGTGGCTGAGAATCTTCTAAAACCTTGAGAAAATCTGATTTGTACCTGTATCAGGACACACTCAAATACATATTTTCATAAAAATGAATGTTTTGTAGAGTAGGGAGATTGGATAGTCAGGGTTCAGTGAACTGAACTTGCTGTTTAAAAAAACAAACCCAAAACCCTGTGTGAACAATATCCCTTTTTTGTCCCAAAAGGCTAGTGGGTTGCAGGGGAGATGGAGTAGATGGAAGTCTTACTCTGGCTCACACTATAAATAATAGGAAAACTTCCCAGTTGCTCCAGTGGGAACAAAAATAAGGATAGGCGTCAAAAGGATGTTTAAAACTTGTAGTACTTTCCCTTTCAGCAGTTTCACTGCTTCATTTTCTTTGTTTCTTTGGAATTTCCCTTTCATGTACACTTTCTGGAGATTTTTTTCTTTGAAAGCTGTGAAAAGCAGAGTAGAATATTTTATTGCTGACTTCAATTTTGGGGAAAATGTGAAGGGAGCCAATCCGAATAGTAGCTAGTCAGTGGTGAGTTTCAGTTTCACAGTATAGCCGTTGAGGGAAGAAAGGGGGCATACCATGATACAAAAGAACAGACACCTAAATCAATCTGTAGGTAGTGCATAAGTGATTGATAAACTATACAGCATACGTCATCTCTACTCTCCAGCTGGCAGACAAAACCACTTCAATATAGAATAAAAATATTAGGAAAACAATATCCCTAGACTTCTTGGAGCCTGTTTGTAGTGTGATTTATATTTATACTTTTTCTTTCTCTTCTTTCTCCCTGCCCAAAGGTAGATAACAGGACAACAGCCATGAGTGATTCGGCAGCACAGGAGTATAGGCATAATTCAGACTTTGAAATAGGAACATTACATGTCTTCTATGTTTGGCAGATACTGCTACCATTTTATAATCCCTTCTCAATACTTAAATATATGGCCTCATTCTTATTTCATGTAATCCAGTTTTACTCCAGCAACTATTGATTTCACTAGTTGTTCTTCATTCTCACTAAAAACTGGCCCACAGAATCCTAGATTAGCTAATGGGATAATTGTCACACATCTCTTCATGGCTGTTCTTGATTCTTCACTGATTCAATGATTCCAAGGCCAGAAGGGACCACTGTGATCATTTAGTCTGACCTCCTGTATGACACAGGCCATAGAATTCCTGTAATAACACGAACTATTTTACTTTCATGCTGTTCCATGAACCAGGTGAAATTTTCTGGTGGTCTAAGTCCAGTGCTAGTGGATATATACACATTACAAAAACCAACACCCAATTTGCTAGCGTTGGTGCTATCCCAGCAGAGCATCAATCTTTTTGTATTATTGCTTAATTTGATTTGGTATAAAACTTACTAACCTTGATCTTGGGAGTAATTCCACCTCCTTAATATTAGGCTAGGAAGATGGGATTTACTGAAATACACATTGTTTTTATATATATATCTATAAATAAATAAAAAGAGTAAATATAAAATATAACTTAATGGATGGCTTCATTCCAGTCCTGCTACCGCTGCAAATTAAACATGAAAGAAGGTGACCCAGCTGTTTATGCTGAGCGTGCTGGTTATGACAAACTGTGGCACCCAGCTTGTTTTGTCTGCTGCACCTGTAGTGAACTTCTGGTGGACATGATCTACTTCTGGAAGAACGGAAAACTATATTGTGGAAGACACTACTGTGACAGTGAGAAACCCCGATGTGCTGGATGTGATGAGGTAGGCAATGCCCCACGATGTGCATATTTGGAATATAGGTTTTTAATGTGATCCAGCCTTTCTTCCTGAAATTAATTAAATATTAGCAAAACAATCCTATACAAAGGACTGAATGATACATTTTAAATGGCAATTAAATGAAAGCTGATATGTGGAAAACAATGCAGTTAGATTGAATTTGGTTAAGCCTTTTACTTGCTAAGGACACTAGGTGGAGTGCCTTGCTAAATTATACAAATATCTTAATGCAAAATGTAGAGAGCAGACTGATTAATGCCATTGGAATCTATTGTTTTAGAGGGTCTCTAAAACAAAGCCAAGCAAATTTTAACTTTACATATGTATGTTTATAGGAATAACCTGCATTCAGAAACAGTGGAATCAAGCCACCAATATTTTGGAAACCTGGAAACATGCCTCAATAGTAGTATAAAGTTTCCTGGACAGAAATACTGTTCAGATCATACATTTGTGGTTTTTTCCCCCCTCCATAGCTCATATTCAGCAATGAATATACCCAGGCAGAGGGTCAAAACTGGCACCTGAAACACTTTTGCTGCTTTGATTGTGACTGTGTCCTGGCTGGGGAAATCTATGTCATGGTAAATGAGAAGCCTATCTGCAAACCATGCTATGTGAAGAACCATGCTGTGGTAAGATACTTGCAGTCATCTTGATTTGTAAGACATGAGACTGAGTACAGCAACTTATAATTGTACGCTATACAATCATATTCTTATCCATACTATTTAAGGTATGAATTGTTTCAATTTGGGTCAAAGGCCACCAGGTGTCCTTTACTTGCTACTGAAATAATTTTCTAATTAGTGTCTATAGAAGTAGTTTAAAAGAATGCAGTCAGTTAACTTACTCGATAACTTACAAAGTGTTTTGTATGTAAACTTGAACCAAGACTTCCTGGAAACGGAAAGGTATGAAATGGAATAATGAGTTTTTGTGGGGGAGGTAATATCTCTTAGTGAACTAACTTCTCTTGGTAAGAGACAAGCTTTCAAGCTTACACAGAGCTCTTCAAGTCTGGGAACTGCATTTAGCTTTGAGACTCTGAGTACAAGTCGGAACGGATGGCTTTGCATAGATAGTGAACACACATGTCAAGGGACCATGTGTTAACTACTTATGCCAAGGAATCTGTTCCACCTGGTATTTAGCTGTGACACTCCCAAGTATATTTCCCAAACCTGAAAAAAAGCTCTTTGTAAGCTCAATCTCTTGTCTCTCTCACCAAGAGAAGTTGGTCCAGTAAAAGACATTACCTCACCTACCTTGTCTCTCTAATATCCTGGGACCAACACAGCTACAACACTGCATACAATAATGATGTCTTGTGTAACTTACCAGGCTAGCAGGGTGGTTTTTAAGACATAGGAGACATTAAGCCATTTTGCTAATATAAACCATGGCTGCTACCATTTCCACAGTTTAATAACACTGTCAGTTTCATCACCACACTATCAGATACCACCACTACTTTTCCAGTCTTACTAACGACATGTAAAGTAATAGTGCAGATCATCATGAAGTAGCAAGTGACTGTGGGTGGAGAAGAGCTGGTGTTTGAATTTTGACTTGCACTTTCTGCTTCTGGCAATGACTGTAACCCTACGTATTAGTTAGCCTCTGTTTATCCATCTGTTACCTATAGTAGATGTTCTGAACATTTATGTGATGATTAGTTGATGAGATCCACACAGGAAATGCTATAAGCATTAATAATGTTTTTCATCCATGTTTTGGTTTTTCTATAGATCTAGGCCTGCGCCCACTGAAGTGAATGACAGTTTCTACTGAGTTACAAGAACAGTCCCTAAATTTATGTATGGGCAAAAAAATTACAAGAGTCTCTCTCTATATTACCAAGATTTTAAAAATCTCTTTTCTCTGTAGTTTCTGAATTTGCCTTGGAGCTTAGGGATTTGCTTTCAGCTCTTGAATAGACTGTCTAGACACAATATGATCCCTTATGTACATACAGTACTATGTAAAACTAGGAACGTGATGGCAGTTACAGCCTTTTATGTGATGTGTATGCTGCTTCAGAAGTTCATATAATACAATTCCAGTACTTTCCAGTTCAGATTTTTTTTCTTTGTGCTGCTTCTTTTGCTGTTTGAGATGCTCCCTTCGAAACATGCTGTTGGGAAGAACGTATCAGTCCTCTTCTTCATCTGACCATCATCCTGGTAGCTTAAATGAACTGACCTGAAACACTTCTTTCCATTTTCATTTAAAAAAAAAATTAAATGACTATTTTGCCCAACACTAAAAGCCTACTTCAGGCTTGCTTGTTTAAAGATTAAGTCTGGGGAAGCTGCGTAGTTCAGTGGCTAAAGCATAGCCATTATGATGCAGTGCTGTGAGGCTCAGTTCATGAATCTCTATCTGTAAAGCACTTTAAGATTCTTGGAAACTCTCTATCGTAGAAATAAAATACAAAGCACTTTGACTGATAAGAGTCCAGCTTCCTCTGGTGGTGCATCTGTAGCTCTTGCATCACTTAGGAAAGGAAATGTAAAAACATAGTGCTATTCTTCTTTTGGATAAGTGCTAACAACATACAGTATTTGAGTCCTTGAATAGTCTTAGCTTACTTAGCCACAACAGCAATGCCTGCAGCATAGGGTACAAAATAAACTTAAACTGAATTAAACTGTGCAAAGAACAACATTTTTGAGCTTGAATCTTCTTGGTCTGACTGTCGGAACAATTACAACTGTACAACTCTCTGTATACAGGCTGCTAAGGGCGTGTTTACACTGTGTTTTTAAAACCCCCAGCAGAGAGTCTCAGAGCCCAGATCTAGAGACTGGGGCTCACATTAGGTGGTAAAAACGGCTGTGTAGACGCTCTGGCTCTGAAGCCAAGGGAAGAGAGTGGGTATCGGAGCCAGAGCCTGAACATCTAAATAGTTGTCGTTAGTGACGTAGCACAAGCCCAAGTCTGCAGACCAGGGCTCTGAGACTCACTGCTCTGTTGCAGGTTTTAAAAAGCAATGTAGACATACCTAAGATCTTCATGATTCTGTAGATTCAGTGCAGGCCCCAGATTTTATTTCCCTGAAAGTGACTTAAAACAGAAGATAACAGAGGGTGGATGAAGTTGAAGTAGTTTTGTGGGGTTAAAAAAAAAAACTAGCACCAGAGGGGCTAATCAGCTTTGAGTAGGCCATGAATTTGTATATGTTAGCAAAACTCTTAATGCTCCTGGGGGATTTCTGCACCTAAAAATTAGGTGTACAATATTTAAAATTCTGCATATTTTTTCTCAAAATAACAATTTAATCACACCAGTTTCAATTATTTTGGTAACTTACTTGCTGACAGGTATTTTGAAATATGTCTAACAATACAGACAACAAAAAAGATTAGGGTGACCAGATGTCCTGATTTTATAGGGACAGTTCTGATATTCACCTATTATAAGCACCTATTCCTCTCACCCCCTGCCTTATTTTTTTACACTTGCTCTCTGGTCACCCTAAAAAAAGATTCAGGGAATGTTTTTTGACAAGTAGGTTCCTTACTAGGCATATTAATACAGAACTTTGAGTAATAATTCATTTAAACTACAAGACAAACTTATTTCCTGCAACCCTCAGAAGCCGTGCAAAGGTTTGGGAATCAGGGTAACCGAGTAGCTGGGGGAGAGGAAAGTAACTGCTGGGAAACAACCTGGGGGTGAATCTGGTGCGTTGTTGGGTGTAGGTGGGAGAAGTGTGGAACAGGTTTTTTGGGGGGGATTGTTAGGGAAGAGGGGAGCCTCCCTCATGCTTACTCTTCCATTCAGTCATGAACATCTGCCCCATCTCCATGTGTCCCTGCACCCCCACTCCTATTCAGTCTCTGGCTCAATGCTGTCACCCCACTAGCTCCTGTGTCCCTGCCCCAGTCTGTCATTCCCCCCACTAGCCTCTTTGAATCCTAGTCTGTGTGACCCTTCCCCCCCCCAGCAGTTCCGTAAGCCCTGCTCTGTCCATCCCCCACCACACCCCGTGTCCCCTCACCTGGCCCAGCGAGCAAGGTGATGTGAGGAAGGCAGCCTCTCTCCTCCCATCTCAGCAGCTGGCTGCTCTAGCCTGTAAGTCTGCTCCTGCTCTTCTGGGCCACCTGGTGGGTAAAAGGTGGAATTGCAGCTTCCCTTCACCTCCCTGGCAGAAATGGTTGATTATTCTGGGTGGGTGGGTGTGGTAGGGAGAATCTGCAGGGCACATTAATTTTGTGCTTGCACAGTGGTGCAGAATTCCCCCAGGAGTACTCTTGAGTAACTATTTCTTGTTTTAACATGAAAAATTTATGCTATTTTCCCAGAAACTTGAAAATAACCTGTTTTTTAGGCTAGTTTGTACTAGCTGATTTGTCATATGTTGTTGATATAACTCTTTTTTCTATTTGTTTTGGCTGGCCAAATTAGCAGAGCTTTTATTTCAAACTGCTTCTGTCTTCTATTATGCAGTGTTCATAAATATCTGGATCTATGCATCAGTATCACAGGGAATTGTATTGTGTGGATTGTTGCATGTCCAATTGTAGTAGTTAAGACAGACACTCCATTTGGGATTCCATTTAGTGAGAATGATTGTATGTAATATTTTTAAAAGAGACATCTTCATTGTGTATACTGGTGTTGAAGTGCTCATTTAAGAATACAGCTAAAATACTTTCATAGAGACAGAATAGTTTTAATTCTATATTTAATGGGCATGTAAATCCAGTGTGCACAATTAAAATAAAACATCCCTTTTAAATTCTGAAAACCTGTTAGCGATTGTGTGGCTTTAAGACCATAACTGTCCAAACCTGGACCTTGACATTTGGAAATGTTCTACCTCTCGCCATCTCATGTGGTTTTAAGGAGAATCTTACCAAGCATAGGATTTCAGGACTGACTTGTGATGCGAGATCATCCAAGGGATTATAGTGTATTATGCTGAAAAGCAAATTAATCTCCTCCAAAGTAGTCTTTGCAGTTCCCATTACTTTAAAGGCTGCACAGTGCTACCAGAGGAATGAGAGGAGATGTGGAATTGTTCAAGAAATATAGTGCCAAAATCTATAAGGAAGAAGGTTGTGGCAGTAAGACAAATATTGGGTTGCTGGCAGGTGTCATGGTTGAGGGCAACTGCACCTTTATTCCCCCTCTGTGTTCCAGCAAGGGCATCCACTCTGACTTCCGGCTCCCCAGCTATCACCTCTCTTGAGCTGAGACACATGTCTCTCTCCCCACTGACCGAGGCATTTCCAGGCTGCCCAGTTCTCTGCGAGTTCCCCAACAGGTCAGGTTGAGTAAGCTGCCCTGCTTTGCCTTCTCAAAGGCTATAAACAGCAAAGTTTCTCTCAGTTAAGTTACCACACAGGCCTTTCAAGCAAGCTCATTCATTCTTAAGGTAAAAGCATTACAGAGAAAACCCATTAAATAATAAAAACCTACCCACATGGTAATAAGCTTACCAGAGCTCATCCTAGCTCCAGAGAGCAGTCTGGCAGATGAACAGTCCATAAACCCCACCTGGAGGAGGTATTCTCTGGTCACAAGTTCTGAGCACCTTTTGGCTCAGACCAAGAATGTCTAGGAATCTGTCACTCCTTTATACTGTTTGGGACTCTGATTTTGTCCTGATGGAACAAATGATCAGCTGACAAAGACCCCCTCCACAGGGTGAGGTTTAAAAAGGCTGAACTCTTGCATAACTGGTGGGGGTACGTTATTTCAAACAGTCCTCTGACACTCATAGCGCTTCTCAGGGTCTACATTAGTCAGGTCTCCTCTCCCTCCTCCCCCACCCACCCCCCCAACAGACCTTACATACAGTCCCACAGTAATTCAAACATATTTGCATTTTTAATACAATGAACTCCTAAGATACTTAAGCTTAATTCAGTAAGGTTTGTCCAGGATAGTGCAAGAAATTGCCATATCTGTTAGAACAGGACCTATTGACAATACTAGAGGGTGTTACAGAAATCAGTGGGTGAAAAATGCAAGTAATTGCAGAAGTCAGTGATGGTGTGAGGCTGCAGTAACTTCCCCTATGCTAACTATGCATTTCATCAGGAGCGTCAGTGTTGTCTAGTCAGTGGCAAGCTGTTCCAATAAAAACAATCCTGGATGTGGCATTTAATATGATGCTGTATATAACAGGTAGCATAATGGGGACTTGTCCTGGTTGGTGCCAGTAATCACCGTCACTATATAAATGTTTAAGTTCAGACTCGAGTGCAATGGGTTCTTTGCTTTTTCTTTTTATTATTTTATTTTTATAAACTCTAGTTCTCACTCACTTGCTTATTTTTTTAACATGCACATTGACTACCTGAAACCACTTCATAGCTGAGTTATGCTTTAAAGTTTCCTTTTAAAGTTCCTAGGAGAGTTCTTACAGTAGTTATTCCCTGTGCATCTGTCATTCCCACATAGTAATTCTTATTGCCTTCCACAAATCCTTCCTGTTCCTCAAAGTGGGGAGAGAATGTGTTAATAATTTGATTGCTGTTTTCACACACCAGGTCTGCCAAGGCTGTCATAATGCTATTGATCCAGAAGTTCAACGTGTGACCTATAACAACTTCAACTGGCATGCCACAACAGAGTGCTTCCTGTGTTCCTGCTGTAGCAAGAGTCTAATTGGCCAGAAATTCATGCCAATAGAAGGAATGGTCTTCTGCTCAGTAGAATGTAAGAAAAAGATGATGTCTTAAGAGGGGGAACATGTACGTGAAATGAAGCAGCACCATGTTTCAAAGTCATTGCATTTCTACTGTAAAATGCAATATCAGGGCATTTACAAATATTAGAAGTATTCCCAAAGACTCTCTGAATGAATAACCAAGAAACTTGCTCTGTAACTTTCTTTCTTTAACTATGAGTAATACTTTATGAAAGTTTCAGATTTCTCTTTTCCTTATGGTATTGCTTTTGAGCACTTAATGCTAAACTTTTTCATATCCCAGAAATGTAGAAAAATGTGATGTGAACTACATGTCTTAAGAGCTGTCTTCACCACAAAGAGTTTCCTTTAGCCTTCTCTTGTACAATGTAGGACAGACAACAAGTTTAGCACTAACAGGGCATATTTCCTGTGTGTGGCTGTTTGTCTATGTAAGTGACGCGTATAGATTTGTCACTTCACTTATGGCAGTAAATTAATTTAACTGTTTTAAAAGCATTTCTGCTTTCATCAAGCACTTTGTTAAAGCCGCACATTTTGTCTAAAACAAAACACACAGATTTCTAAAACAACTCAATAAAAGTGCAATGCAATCTGTCACTTAATCTTCTTAATTTACTCTCCCTGGAAACAAATTAATTTTTTAGTATGTGTGTATTAAAAACTAAAGAAAACCGTTACCTAGCTGGAATATATGAATAAGGCTTAATTTGGTTAGTTCAAAAAGATTTGGCCAGTCTGATTTTGGGCATATCCTTTCTCCTCCTCTGTAAAGAACTCTAAACTGGCTTTTCCACTATTTGTGAATGCCCTTTTCCTAACTTGTGCAGTTTATCAGGAGGCATGGCCCAGAATGGCGCACACTTTGTTTTCTGACAGTCTACAAAAGGTGAAAGACTTTACATTTTGAGTAATCTGAATTTTTATCCAGAAGTTTTAGTGGGATGTGTTTATAAATTCTTAACAGAAGCAGAAACAAAATGGATAGCTTCCTCCCAAAACCCTTTCAGTGATTGTTTTAGAATAAAAAAAATTTACAGCTGCATACTAACCTTGCTTACTCTAGAACTCAAAATGGATTATTTGTGATTTTTGTGGAGTGATCGGAGAGGGCGGGGGGCTCCTGAATTTACAGGAATACATTTGATTACTTTCTAATAACAATTCTGTGCTGATACATCTTAATCTGTATAATAAAGGTGCCAAACATGAATGAGAGAGAGGTTGTCCTTGTAAAGAACTATGGAAATTTCAAATTCAGCTCTTTAAGAATTACACATCTATGTATGTATGTTAATGCTCACAAATAAAGCTTTGCTCACTTAAGTTGCAAAACTTTTGTTCTGTTTTTTTAGTTGCTGTAATTGTGCCTTTACTGCAGCAGGGGGAGTTAATGTCAAGGACAAAAAATAGCATTTGGGTGACTATTTTAAACTTCACACTGTTCTGAAGACAAGACTTGTTGTTTTCTTATATACTTTAGGAAACAGATAGAAAAGGTCTGTTCAAACAAGCCATGTACTGATCATGATCTTGATACGAATCTATTCAAATAACTAGTTCCAATTTTGCACGAGACGTCTTGTGTTTAAGGCACAGGACTGAGAGCCATGAGTTCTGTGACTCTCTCAGCCCGTTTGATGATGATATGCTCGAACAGCACAAGAGCATTGAGGCATAAGTCACTCTGTAAAGTGCTTTGAGAGCCTCTGAGCGTGCTTCAATATAATACTGTTGGAACTACGTGAGCAATAACCAATTTAATATTGCAGTCTAGCAGGGGACAAACAGATACTCTGGACCCTTTGTTACAGAAAATTGTAAAACCTTCTTCTTGGGCTTGAGACATCCTAACAAGCCAAGAGGACACACCTAAAGTACATGTCCCTGAACCTGTACCACTGTGGACTATGATCTTGTAAGCTAAATGGATTCAGGCCACGTCAGTAGCTAGATGGAGACCTTCAAGGAGAACAGTTGTGTTGTAGGAAGTGGTGAGGGTGGTTCCATGAACAACTCTTTGAATTAGGCTTGAACTAAAGATCTGTCATGCTGGTGGAGGCACCATCTATTGGATGAGAATAAAACAAGGGCCCAATCACTTCTAAAAATATAACTGCTGTTTTTTGGCGAGTGTTGGGTAAATCTGCCATGGTGTCCTGACCAAATTCCATTCTAGTAATAGCTTATGGTCTACCTAAATGATCTTTTAATTGGCCAAGATGTTCACTTTCTATCCTTCAGCTGCTGTGTAACTTTACTGTTCCCAGGATAATGGCAACATTCATACGTCCCAGAGGTGGATGGTGGTAGTGGTGATAAAGTGATATTGTTTCACACTTTGAAGCTTATAGATGGCACTGTGTAGACAAAACTGCCAGATCGAGGCAATGCATGCTCATCACCTCAATGAGTGACTGTTGACCATTGTTGAGGAGTCAATTGTTTAATAATGAAATTTGTGAAGTTGAAATCCAGTATGTCTTGGTACTCATTAACTTACTCCTTTCTGAAGCATGCTTACCTGGCTTTCTTCTCTAGTTATCCTACAGGCATGCTGCTCTCTGACAAACCTACTTCCTCTCTCTGCTTTATACTCCTCTGATGGCCATATCCTCCTGGCTCCTTTCACTGGTGGGCCCCAGGTACTTCCAAAGCAGAAGTTGATCTATCTACCTGTTAGCAGTTGCTGGGAAGGGCCTCAGCATTGAAGGATCAACTATTTATACTGTCTTTTTTTTTTAGAAGAATTTTTTGGGCGGGGAGGGGGGAGTGATGGGGGAGGCAGAATAGAGGCTCAAATTGTGACTGAGAGTCACCTATTACGTCTGTAGCAGAGGTGGAAATTAGAGGATGAATGGTACAGGAAGGAATTAAAATATGTTCACAATGTTAGCTAACATTATAAAGCTTAAAGATTTAAGGTGGTTAGCAAGTTGAGATGTTTTCTGCCAGTAGCCAGCACCATAAACACAGGGGAACTTAATACATTGGGGGGGGGGCAGGCTTTTATTTATATGGATTCTTCTAGGTCTCCCCCCGCCCCCTCCTCCACTAACCTAAGAATAGTCTGTAAACTTCTGCACACTTCAGTAGTAGTACTGAATACTTGGCTTCTCAGATGGTTACCTTGAAATCAGAATACTAAAGTTGCAGATTTACAGGGAAAAGCAATTATATTAATAATACAAAGCACCTGCTTAAGCAATATATGCACTTGCTAGAAGTATTCATAATTGTAGCTGCTCTTCTGCCTAAAATAGCTTACTCTTTGTGGAATTATGGGAATCAAGTCTGACGGATGCTATGAAGCTCCCAGCAACGATGCAAGCATGTGAATACCAACCTCAGAGCATAAACCACAAATTGGGTATGAGTTCTAAGCTTAGATTTCACCAGCCAACTGCATCAAGTGCAAGCTCCTTAAACAGCCTTAACACGGAGTCACAGACCATACTGATCTCCGTCTTGCCACCCAGGTGAGCATCTCTCGGTGATAAATGGCCTCTTACACCAAGAATCACAGCAATATTCAGGTTGCTCCTTAATTTCAAAGGACCCGTCCCCCAGGTCAGTTGCGCTTCAGATCTGGCACCAAAAGGCAAAGCTTGTAGTCAGTCCTATAATAAACTATATGACGATTTAATGCTCATTTCCTTTTCTTAATTATGATTTACAAGTTTAAAGTTTAAATGAATTAGTCTTAGGTTTCCAACAATAATAGAGGCTTCCATAATCAGCAAGCTGTATTTATCCTCTAGGGCTAAGCATCTGGGGATCTCTTGCTTATGCCTAGAAACATCTTGCTCCTCAGGACCCAAGCAGCACAGAGATCCTTAGTTTCTGTGGTTTGTGGTTTATACCCTTCCTGTCATGTCCTCTGAGCTCAGACTCAGTTGATGGGAGGAGTCTATTTGCATGACTCATCTTCGGGGGGAGGTGAACCGAACAGTAAGTGTCTTTAGTCATTTGTTGACCATTCCTCGATCATGATGTAGAGAGTTTGCAGTTGTAACATCCACACATATCGATGGATTACCTTTTTCAGGAGGGTCATAATTTCTGCAGAAGAGCAGGATGTTACAGAAATGGGTAGGGAAGGGGAATCCTGAATGACATTTAATGAATTCAGCACCTCAGTCATGTACCCAAATGAATGGTGTGAACAAGCTCAGAAATGTGCGTATTATAAGACTTGGTGGGAAAGCAACACCAGAAATTGAAAAGTGTACTTTAGTGGTTGCCATATGTAGTGGCAGTATTCTCACACAGCATTAAGCTATTAAGCATTTCTATAGTGCTGCAAATCTAAAGTGCCCCCCAAAAGATCTCTAATTTAAATGTACCAGGAGCACACTTTCAAATATACAGACAGAGGAATGTCATGAACTTTGGTTTTGTACTGTTTGGTGGAGGGACAGGGAATCTAAACACTTTCTTCCCCCACATTAAGTAAGCTTCATTAAGGTATCTGGAATTTTTCAATTAGCTTCCCCCCATGTTTTTGATCCCACATATTTAAAACAAAAATTTGACTGTGCTTTTCTGCTCTTACATAAAAAATTATACATCTGTGCATCTATATCTTCTAGGGCAAAATTCCTCTGCCTGCAACTCCCAGTGGGCCTGATTTCCCTCTCACATCTGTTTTCTAATTCACACCAAAATTAGTAGGGTTTGGTCCACCGATGCCTAGAACATTCCCTGAAATTTGGGAATTGACTAAATGTGGAGATCCAAAGCTATTGTATACAGCCAGAAAGAAAAATAGAGAAATGCTCTGGAGTTGAGCACAGGGCCTTTCTTCACTCGTTGAAACTCCTAGGTGCTACTGCAATACAAACACTACCACCTATTCTTTTCCATACTTGGAGCTATAGAGCGCCCTCATTTTATGACCACCACTAGCATGTGTAGCTCCTGCTGCCATCCATGTGAGATCTATATGCAGCTAGCAGGCTTTTAATGGTCTTTTTTTAAATATGGAAATAGTTTTACATATTTTTAAATATTTGAAGTGTTAATTGCATAAGCAGTTTTAGTCAAATAATCAAGCTGTTGGTATGTTAATGTGACTTTAGGGTGGATTTAAAAAACATGTACAGTCAGGTTTTATGCTACAGAGGAATAAGGATTTCTTTACTCATTAAAGTTGGTCACTGGAAAGATGCATTTTTACATAAATTAAATACTTCCTTTTTATCTGAATGATACTGTTTTCTACAGATGAGCTCTTGGAGTCACTTGGCTGCCCAGCACCATCTTCGTACACCATAACACAGACATTTAGCTTTGAACTTATCAGAACACGACCATTAAACTTTCCTACACCTAATGCAGTAAGAATTCAATCTTGCATATGGAAAAGCTGCCTTGAGATCCAGTACAATTAAGGGCTGCAAATAAGCCTGCTTTTAATTTTTAAAAGGAAAGGAAAGAAGAGAACAAAACTAAAGGAAGGGGATTTTAAATTGGTGTCATCATTCATAGATGGTAAGAATGAACCATGGCACTTACCAAAAGTCATGTAATCTTAAAATGGCCATGGGTCTTATTATTATGAAAAGACAAATAAACAATGAAAGTGGGTCTTTTTTCCCCCCCTTATGAAAGTGCTTTGTATTCGTGTGAGAGAAATCTAATGTACTGGGCTGTTTAAATTGCGGCTCATAGTTTAAGCCTAGAAGTTTAATATAGTTGTGTGTTGGCTGCTTGTAAAGAGAGCTTTGAGGCCACCTTTGGCCTCTTGAAACAACAAGTGTGAAAGCGTTAGCTGGCAGGAGTCTACACAGCAGTGAAACAACCCTACAGCCTGAGCCCCGTGAGCCAGAGTCGGCTGTTATGGACCAGCCATGAGGTTTTTCTTTGCTGTGTAAACATACCCTTTGTTGTATTCAGGGCTGAATTAAGGTGATATGAGGCACCACTCCCATCACAGCTATGCTCCCATGCACTGTGTTCCAACCCCCACCCCATCCTGGCAGACAAAGAGCTGGCTTCAGTTATTTTTTCTTCGTTGCCTCTTGGCTAGCCTACAGCAATAGGATATATGTGGGCATGAAAACTGCAGCACTTAGGAAATTCCAACTAGTAGAAAACATGGCAGTTCATCTCCTCAACAACACAAGCTACCATGAGCACATCTTGCATGTCCCCCACTCTTGGCTCTGACTTCCCGTAGTCTTTCAAATCAAGTTCAAGGTCTTGGTCCTTATCTTCAAAGCGCTACAGGGCTTGTGTAGAGTGGTTGGCCCTCCCTCCCTTTCAGTTTTGGAGGGAGGCCACATCCACTCCCTACCCTGCTCCGGCAGGGGTTGGCCCAGCCCAGGCGGGGAAAACAGTCTCCAGGCTCGGGCGGGGCAGCTAAGGCAATAGCCTGAGCCCCAACAGGCAGCAAACAGTTCAGAGGTCCCACCAGGGCAGCACACAGTCTAAAGGCCCTGGGCAGGGTACACATGGTTCAGAGGCCCCCGGCGGGATGGTCAGGGAAGGGGGAGGGAGATGCAGGCCCACCCGACTGCACAGCATCCCAGCCCAGGTCCCTATCCGTGGCAGAGGGGTATGCAACAGAGTCAGCGGGGTTCCAACAGCAATACGCTGACTCGCTGTCTGGCCCCCACTCCCCAGACCAGGTAACCCCGCCCAGGGCTATTTCCTTCCCCCTTTTTCTTGGGTACCTGGTGTGCCACCGTCCAGTCACCCTCGTCAGGGTAGTCGCCCAGGGGCAGGTTGCAGATTCCCTTGATATCGTCAGGGTGCAGTAGATCAGGCAGCTCGTCAGGGAGGTCTGCAGAGGGCAGTTCCCCCAGATCTGGCCTTGTTAGGGCCCACGCCTCATCATCATCCTCTGGCAACTCCAAGGGCAACTTCTTCAAGTCTGACCCCGGTATGGCCACCTCCTCCTCATCCGCGTCCAGCAGCTCCTCCAGGTCCTGGCCCCTCTGGATCACCGGGTCCGGCAGGGTGTTCGGCTCCAGGGGTACCTCTGGACCCCAGGCCTCCCGCTGCTCCTTCACCGGCACCCAGGCCCTGGTCTGCTTATCCAGCTACTAGGCTGCAGAAGCTCTAGAGGGCAGGGAGAGACATTCTTCTCCTCCAGGAGCTGGCCACCAACTGAGCACATGGCCCTCTCTTTTATACTTCCCGTCCCCCCCTCACTTCCGGGTGGGCAGACAGGCAGTCTATGGCTCTGCCCCCCACAGGCCCAGCCTGTTCCTCCCTGTCAGTTTTGAAGGGAGGCCACACCCACTCACTACAGCTTGGGTCCAGAATACCGAAAAGACAGTCTAAAGCTCTGGGACAAAGGCCATGGTCAACAAATTCTCTCCTCAGGCACAAAGGAACTGTCAGCCATATGCATCAAGTTCATCTGGGCAGGAGGTACGAACTTCTCAGGGGTGGTCTGTGACTATGCAATGAACTCCCCCAGAAACTAAGGGCCACCACAAACCTTGCCATTTACTGCTCCAGGTGCAAGGCACAGTTCTTTGCCAGTGCCTTCTCTGTTATAAACACATACCACCAGGTACATCTATCTAATAAATTTAAAAACTAAACAAATAAACCCTTACCAAAACACGATTTCACTGCACACCACGTGACCGATGTGTAATCAAGATGCTTAATGCAGTAAGGAAGGTGCTCAGACAGTGCAGTGATGAGTGTGGTGTAAAAACCTAGATAAGATTACGAGGCAGTGGCAGGGGTCACCTTCACAAAAGCCACCTGCTCGGTTGGTGGGGACAGGCGAGGCCTCGCCCTTTCTTGAACCAACATTTTCAGGCAGCCTGGGGTCTGTGCTGGAAGAAAGAAGACTTGGGCTCTGCTCCGCTCCGCTCCCTGTATGTGACTGTCCCTGCTACTACTACCCCAGCAGAGTCATGCTAGTGTGGCACCAAAGAGGGCCCCATAGAGAGTTCTCCACTGTGATAGTGGTGGGGCCTCAGAGCAGTGGGTCTGAGATAGCAGCCCAATACAATAGGATTGGCTATGCCTTAACCTAGCTTTGGATGTATTGAATAAGTATTTTAAGTAACGAAGCCACCTGGTTTCCTGGTTAACAATGACACATGGCTCTGGCCTTGAATGGGCCATCCCCACTCCATAGTCTTCAGCTGTTACATAAATAGCTCCAGTGTCTTCAGTAAGGGTACCCCTGTGAATGGGTGCTTACTGATGGTGTATACAGTGGACAATCTACTTCTCTATACAGCAAAGAAATTCCTATACAGAGAATTTCAACCACAGTTTAATCAAATTTCAAAAGTATCACATTCTGCACACAGCTTTAATAAACCATCAGTTCTGATTTATTCACATAAACCCTGGGCATAAGAACATAGATTTGTAACCCTGGTCAGACTCAAAGTAATAAAAGCAGATTAAGGAAACCACATTGCAACAGAAAGAATTACAACACACCAAGGAACATTCCAAGTACTTTTAAACAAAGTAGGAGCTACTTTATATTAGCAGCATTTAAATGGCACTATTATTTGCAAAAGCACTTTGAGAACAGTTCATTTGCCTGAAGATGATGACTACTCATTGATTTAAATACAAAATGCACTGATTTAAGGGAGGCAGCATTGTCTAAGGGATAGAGCACTGGACTGGGACTCAGGGTGTTCTTCAGCAAGCCACTTCACCTTCCCATTCCTCAGTTTCCCCATCCTTAAAAGGAAATAGTGATGCTTACCTCCTTTGAAAAACATATTGCGATGCAGAGATGAATATCAAGAGGAAATTCGCATTACCAAGAGGAAACTCTGTCTCCTTCTTTCTCAGACACATTACATTTTTTTTAGCAGAGGTGCTCAAGTTGGATTCCACTCATTAAGAAGTGGACCTCATAAAGAAGGTCTACAGGCAAAGTGTTTTTTATGAGGGCTCCATGAAACTTGCTCAAACTTTGGTCTGAAATAGCCTGAATTTGGTGAACAATAAAATTGTTCTTGATCCTTCCCTGCCGATGACCCTATCCTGGACTTTGGAACAACCACAAGAGACTATGCCAGAGACTCTATCCCAATTTCTATACAGTGCTCAGTACATGCTGGAAAAAGACTGGAAATTTAAAATCTGTTCCTAATGGGTGCAGAGCACCCACAACTCCCAGTGATGTTAGTTGGAGTTACGGGTGTTAGCATCTCTCTCAGAACCAAGCCTTTGGTGAACATTTTTCATCTGTCTTCAGGCTCTCAAAAAAAGGCTGGATCTGTCTTGGATGGTTTAGACAAAACAAATCCTGCATCTTGGCAAGGGTTAGACTAGGCAAGGGGTTAGTCCCTTCTAACCCGATGATTATATGATTGCATGAATACTTAGGCAATGCAAATCTCATTAATCTAGCTTTTAGTTAGTTATGTACCTCCCAAAATGTCACTACTTTAATTCATGGAGCATCCAATAATCTACAATGCCAGACTCTTATCTAAAAGCATGTCATTTCATAGGCTGTCTGACCACCTACTCCCCCAAAATTGGTTAATTTCCTCTGATAATTATTCTAATCACAAGTTATTGTGTTTTGGTGTGGTATGTGTAAAATGTCTAGCATAGCAGTTCCCAAATTGGTGGTACGCAGGCCACCTCCCAATGTTACATGTCCGCCCTCTGCTGAGGGGCTGGCTAGCGGCCAGGCCGTTCTGCCACCCTCCCTCTGGACAAAAAGTGGCTGGCCAAGAGTTGCTCTAGCACCAGCCCTGCCCCCAATCAGCATGGCAGCTGCTTCCCCCTCTTGGCCCTGCCCCTTCCCTCCACCCCTATAGGTGGTGGTACTACAGGTAGTGGCATTTTATGTTGGTTATATGCAACGTGGTAGAGTTTGGAGCTCTGATCCCTGATTAATACTAATGAGAGAGACTAAGTAGAAAAAGTGATATCTTTTATTGGACCAACTTCTGTTGGTGGAGGTACAAGCTTTTGAATTACAAAGAGCTCTTGCTTCCTTCCCCAGACTGAAGAAGAGCTCTGTGTAGCTTGAAAGACAGAAGTTGGTACAATAAAAGATATTGCCTCATCTACCTTGTCTCTCTCATATCCTGGGACCAACCTGGCTCCAACAACACTACAAATAATAATAATGGTACACCTTCTCTCTGCTATTTGCCGTGAGATACAGTCTCTGCTGTAATTAAGTCATCATCACATATATGAGATCTTGCCTCTAACTTTCCAACATTTGTTGTCCTAACATCATTTGAATTTATAAAGACACTTTATTATAATGATGGTTGCAGTTAAACACAATTAAAAAATGGAAAAAAATCATGAAACACTTCAAAATCATTTTTTGTTTCACTACTTTTCAAGAGGAAATGATTGATTTCCTGTTTAATTAAATGTTTCTGAAAACTTTTATCAAATTTTTTTGCAGAAAACCTTTTTTTTTAAACAGGTAATTTTGAAAGCCTTTTTTTAATTTTTAGAAAAGAAATCATATTATTTAATTAAACTGACCAGTAGCAAAATAAAAAAATAAGTGTTTAGTTCGCATATTCTCATAGACTCATAGACTCATAGACTCATAGGTCAGAAGGGACCAATATGATCATCTAGTCTGACCTCCCGCACAAGGCAGGCCACAAAACCCTACCCATACACATTTATAACAACCCCGAACCCATGACTGAGTTATTGAAATCCTCAAAAGTGAGATTTGAAGACCTCAAGCTGCAGGGAATCCACCAGCAAGCGACCCATGCCCCATGCTGCAGAGGAAGGCGAAAAACCTCCGTGGCCCCTGCCAATCCGCCCCGGAGGAAAATTCCTTCCCGACCCCAAATATGGCGATCAGCTAAACCCTGAGCATGTGGGCAAGACTCACCAGCCAGCACCCAAAAAGGAATTCTCTGCAGTAACTCAGTTCCCATCCCATCCAGCATTCCCACAGACCATTGAGCAGACTTATCTGCCGATAATCCAAAATCAATCGCTCAAATTAAACTATCCCATCATAACATCCCCTCCATAAACTTATCAAGCTTAGTCTTAAAGCCAGATAAGTCATTTGCCCCCACTACTTCCCTCGGAAGGCTATTCCAGAACTTCACTCCCCTAATGGTTAGAAACCTTCGTCTAATTTCTAGTCTAAATTTCCTAATATCCAATTTGTACCCATTCGTCCTCGTGCCTATATTAGTACTAAACTTAAACAATTCCTCTCCCTCCCTAACGTTAATCCCCCTGATATATTTATATATTCTCTACTCGTTTCCCTTTTTACATTTTTGCATTTAACTACTGTATAACTTTTGACTGGTTAGTCTCATAATGGGATTTTGTTAAAAAACAAACTTTAAAAATATCCTGCTTCAAACTAAAAGTAAAGAGGACAGAAAATAAAAAGCCTCAATAACGATTTTTTCTCAAAAATGTTAATATCCAGAATGGCAGTTTTAACCCGCAAAAATAAATAAATAAATGAGCACATGTTCATCATCTTTAGTCAGTCTGTGGGAAATTCTGGCTTCACTGATATCAGTGGGAATTTAGCTATTGTCTCTCATGGGGCCAGCATGTCACCCAGTATGTAGACACAAGTTAAAACATGCATCTTTAAAGTTCCAAATGAAACATTCTGTGAAGTTTCTAACAAATATTTTGCAAGTTTACATAGGCAGGTTCTTTTTAGCAATCTTTCATTTTAAAACAATATAAAGAGGTGTAAAAATCAGAGATAAGCACATGCAACTAAGAAATCAATAAACAGCTAATCAATTCTTAGAAAACATTTGAATGACCTTCCAGAATAAAAAGCCTGACACATTGCGTGTAGGATAGAAATCTGCATCTCCCTGCATTCTAGGAAAGTCTTCAAATAGAAAAGTCGCTTTCAATTTTCTATTTAGCTTTCAGAAGACTTTTGTAAACTTAAGGCTGTTCCATAGTTTGCTAAGGTTTAGGGGAATACTTTCTAGACCCCGGGATTAATATCTTAAATCTCTTATTTAAAAACAAAATAAAAAACCCTAGTATATTCCAACTCAGTCTTTCAGAAAACTATAGTAGCGCTACTATAAACTGAAGTCTTTTATATCATTACTTGGAATACTTTTTTTTTTAAGATCTAAGGAACAAAGTGGCAGCATGGTTTTAATGGACTAAGCAGTATGATTCAAAACGAGAACTCCTGAAAACTAGTCCCATATCCCCCATCAACTTGCTATTTGTCAAACTACCTTTTCCTTAGTTTAGCTCTATGTAAAATGGGTATGCGAAATACATCACCTCATTGTACTGTTTTGAGGCTTGAATCACTAAACCCTGTAATGCTTTTTAGCAATATACAGCATTGCATAAGTAGAAAGGATTATTACTATTATTAAATAGGGGCCCCATCCTCTTTTTCATATGTTATTATCTGCATTTTGGGATTACCATACAGAACTGCAAAACAGAATCTGAGGTTTATATTTATAAAGCCTTGTAATCATTCCCTGTAGTTCAAAAAGTTTGGCAGCGATCTGGAAAACTTAAGAGGTACTAAAAGGTTACCAGCATGAATGCAGAGCTGCCTTATATGGTAGTAGAGCATAGAACCAGTACATACTTCAATAGTACAGTAGAACTCTTGTCTTTGGGGTGGGCCTTGTGTCACTTGGACTGTTTTTGAAATGCTCTGTGGTGTAAACATTCTAATAACAACAGAGGTTCTCTTAAACAGCTGTAAATAGGCCAGCAATTTTGAGACACAGGGTGGAGTCTGGGGAGGGAGAAAGAAGAAAAGGTTATTTTCTTCTGATAGCCGCAGAATTCACTGCCCTAAGTCCAGTTATGTTCTTAATGTAAGCATTTTAAACGTGCCTTCATGTAGTTATAAAATGTGCACTTGAACAAACTTGGAATGCACACTTTGTTCCAGAGTGGTACAGGGTCACGCCACAAACAAACTTTTCGAAAACCTGGTATCCTAAACAGTTGGTGATTTATTACCACCCAGCAAGGGCAGTGTCTATAGTAATCACATTGTGGGTGTATTGGAGTACTTTTTTTACTGGATTCAGCTTATAGTGGAGAGCGGTAGAAAAAATCCCCATAGCACAAAGTTTTCCAAATGGAGGGTTCTAACCAAACTTTAAATGGATTGGGGGCCCACTGTTGAGGAGAGGCCCCCAGGATTAGTGGGGGAGGCGGTTGGACAGCAAGCTCACCCCCACAATGTAGGCTCCTGTCCTACAGGGCTAGGCCTGGCTCCCTGGTCCAGGAGTTGTGAACTGATGCTCGGGGTGATGGATTGACAGGTATGGCAAATCTGAGTGGCACTGTGATCCTGTGTGCTAGGTTGCAATGACCTTTGCTCAAATTTGGCCTCACCACTTCTTTGTCATAATACAGAGAGCAGGACAAACCTGAATAGCGCTGCAATCCTTTGCACCAAGTTGAACTCCTGGAGTGGGGAGCCGGGCCCAGGCCCAGGAGTTAGAAACTGGCTCTGCAGCGTGAGTGTGAGGTAAGGCTCTTTCTCTAACCACCTTCCCTCAGGGCCAGGATTAGGGTTTTGTGGTGCTGGGGCAGAGGGTGCTGCTGTAGGTTATTGGTGCCCGCTGGGCAGAGTGAAAGGTGGTGGTGGTAGTGGAGGAGAAGGTATATAATGGTGCATTGCAAAAAAGACAAAATGCAATTTGTGGGCCAACTTAGTAAAAAGTTTGGGAACCAGTGCTGCAGAGTGTAGCTTAATAAGGCTTTTTGGTCTTCAACCAAAAAGCAATTTCAGTGGTAGTACATGAGGTACATCAGGGAAAGGATTGTTTTAAAAACTCCAGACATACTTGTATTGCAAGAGATTACAGCAATAAACTTTGTGGGGCACATCAGATGTGCTTTTGTTGGCATAACAGACTAATTGTTCACTTAAAGAATTAGCAGTGTGAGCTCAGGACTGGGAACTGATACTCCTGAATTCTATTTTGGCTCTGTCATTAACCACTTTCACCACTATCCATGTTAGAAAATCTTTCTGCCTGAGTGTCCCCATTTTAAAAATAGGGATAATTGTACTTAATGGAAACTTCTGGAGTTAACTGACATTTGTAAAATGTTTTAAAGAGGAAGTGTTAGGTATTATTTCATTTTTTCATCTAGGCAGAGTGAGCCTATAGTTACAGTTGCTCAACCATTTTCATTATAAAGGATCATTTTCAGATGTTTTAACTCTTCACATTTTCATCTTTCTGATGAAATTGGCTGAAGAACATGTGTGAATTTGAGCAAAATGTTCTGTAGTTTTTGCAAGGGGAGAGAAAAATACTCTGTTGCCATTTAAAAGAGGACTTTTTAAAAAAGATCTAGTCCTTCGCTGTCAGGGACAGATTCTTTAGATTGGAGATATGCCTATGTGCCTTTAAGTTCTCTGATAAGATTTAGTATTGATTTAGCCAAGTTATAAAGGGTTAAAAAAGTACTTCATGCATTTCAGCTGTGTTTATTTTACAATAAACTAAAGATGTGTGAATGTGCCAGCATATATCAGTTGAATGGAAACTTCCATTGAATAAACGATCGCTCAGTATTTCACCAGATTTGCACATGTGTTTGTGATATAGAGGGGTCTGTGGGCAGATGAAGTGGTCGAAAAGAAAATCGCCTCTTTCTAAATGACACTGCATGGGGAAGATAGTAGGCCTTCACCGAGTCCTGCCTTCTTTCAATTAGTGCATAAAGGCATATGTGAGGGAGGCAGGGCTGAGAAGAAACTCTGCTTCACTACGTGCACTACTTGGGTAAATGCTATATAGTCTGAGAAAGGCGTGCTGCCTCCTCCTCTTTAATATTTAAAGGTGCATAACGAAGGTTCATAACAATCCTTCCCTCACTGAGTATACATACATAGGCTATTGCGTAGGGCTCAGGGATCTTCTGCTTTCTAGCAAATAACTGCACACAGAGGAATCTGTCTTCATTTTGTTTTTTAACAAATCCTAGGAAATTCTGTACAAAAACCTAACTTAAGAATGAAAAGATTAAAATGTGATGTGTTCAAAAAGCCAGGCAATGACAGAGTTGTGTTTGCCTGAGCAAGACAAAGTCACAGATAAAATCAAAGTGAAATTCCGTTTCCATTTTATCCAGTTTCCATGTCATGTTAAAAAACAGAGAGCAGCCACATTTCTGGAGAGCACCAGGAAGTCTGGAATATGGTTGACTGGACTCAGGCCTGCATACTGTAATGTGGACACTGGAACCCTGGGCTGGGGATCAGGGTAAAATTTCTCAACTGGGGAGTCAGCAATCAGTGTAGACTCGTAAGCCGTGGATTCTCAAGCCCAGGTTCACTGACTCAATTTCCACTAACCCTGAGCTTACATTGCAGTATAGACATACTCTAAAACAGTTTCTTTTTTTCTTCTTTCAGCCCACTTCTCCCTTTAGTCAGACCCCATTGGCTTGACTGACATTCACCTATTGTGGCGCTGTAGCCTGTAGATTGTAAAGTGGTATTTTACATAAGATGTAAATAAGTCAGCATGTAACACAATCTTCAAAATCTGAAGTGTTTCCTTTACATTGTTTGACTAGATCTTTAACGACTCAAACAATATAATAAGAATCAGGGCAGCATTGCTTATTTCAGTCCTCCTATTGGCCTGAGACAATGGTATTGTTGGAAAAGAGGTATTTTACTTTTTCCTGCCATTTTGAAAACAAAATCGGGCAGCGAAATAAAGCAAAGTCAGATTTTCTAGAGCTTTGTCATGACTGCAGTGTTCTTACTGTAGCACAACGATAATGTATGTGCCCTTTTAATCGTGTTCAAAACCAAGACATAAACTAGAGCAAGTTAACAATGTTATCATCTGTCTGATGTGTATAAATAGGTTTTAACTTTTCAAGGTCAAAGTGCTACATATTTTTGGCATACCACGTATGGAGATTGCTATGTAACAAAAAGCCTTGGGGATGAGACTGTGAATGTAAGTCTACATGTGCTAAAATGTATGGCAAATACCTGGTGACAGATAATTTTGTGCTTCTTGGAGGTCAGATCCAGTAGGAGGAGTTAAATGGAAATCATGGGGCTTTCCACCTCCCAGAGTAGTAGAATGGGAAAGTGTGCGTGTGTATTCACCTCTACATTTTTCTTGTACTTCTGTACTTTATACCAGGTCATAAGACAAATATGAATGAGTACTGCTGGTGAACATCAGGTGAGCTAATGATGGAGATTCTGTCTCTGCACTAAATATTCTTGTCTCTGTAGATTTTAATCAGAACCTGAGAAGCACAAGCACTCAGGGTATTCCTTCAGTTCCCATTACTATGGAAAGAGACATGGATGGGAAGTACACAAAACTATATGATTTTGGCCTTGAAATGTCAAAGCTATTAATGAGTATAAAAGCAACCATTTCAAAGGGGTTTGCCGGAGCTAGGCATCTTTCAAGATTTAGTGCAGGGGTTCTCACAGAGGGGGTTGTGACCCCTCAGGGGGTCATGAGGTTATTATGGAAGAGTCACAAGCTGTCAGCCCCCGTGCATGCTGATAAGGGTGGCATGACATGGGAGGGTCATCACTTTGGGGAGGCATCATCAGAGCCTGAAATATTTTCAAAGGGGGTCCCAGCAAAAAACTTCTGATTTAGTGCTTGATCCTGCAGTCCTGGTGACATCTATGGAACTTCTCACATTTAAAGTTAAGTATGGGCTCAAGTTCAAGCTCAAGTTTTGCTAGACTGGGGCCAGAGTGCCTAGCACCTTGTAGGTCTGAGCCCTGAGTCTTTATGCTGCTGTAAAATTCTGCAGTATACCAACTAGTTCAATTTTTTCATGCATGTCACTTAGAGTTTAAATTTAAACCATTAAAAGTGAGCAGTTTAAATCATTATTATAATGACAAGTCAGTTAAATATCACATTAAAGGTCTCCATCTCTCTGTTTCAAAGTACAAGATAGTTACAACTCCAGCGAATCAATGGAAATGGTAAATAAATACTATTTATCTCTTAAATTCTCCTTTCTTTTTCATTTTTATGTTGATGGAAGGCAAGAATAGGAAGAGCCACTTGCTCTGGCTTCTGAAGTTGTCAGAAAAGAATTAGTGCTTTTCTTTTCTCACTTTTTTTAAACAGAATATCTGTAACGTGTATAAACAAAAAATAAGGCATCTATGTCATGAATCTGCATTTGAAAGCATTCTAGCAGATTGCTGCACATGCATGCTATCAGTTCCAGGGTTGGATCCTTCATCCAGAAATGTAGTCAAATGTGGTACATTGCCATAAAAAATTAATTAATAACCTAATGGGATTTTAGACTAGGCCAAGCCAATGCACGCATATTAAAATGTATTTGAAACTAACTGGTCATAACTGAAGGTAGAGGCTTGCAAAAGGCTCCTAAAAAGCAGCCACCAACTACTTTGGATAACTATGTATTTGATATTTGCCAAAGAGCAGGTCCTCAAGTTCTTTTTAATAAAAAAATTTCCTAAAAAAACCACGCGTATATATTTACTAATTATTTTCATCTGTGAGCACAGATTGTAGCAGAGATGTGATACAGGAGGGCGTGCACCATGAGAGAAGGGGTTATGCATTGAGTGATGTATGGATTCTGGAAAAAAGTTGAATTTCACCCCTACTGCATTACTGTACATATTTATTAATATATTTAATAACAATAACATATAATTGTATATAGCACCTTGCTTACAAAATATCACAAATAAACTTGAAATTTTGGGTGCAGTTAAATAAAACTAAATAGAGACAGATTAAGACTAATGGGGGCTAGAAAGAAAACGGGAGTTCAGATTATTTTAAATTTTGCAGTCAATGAGAATAGAGATACAGGAAGCAGAAACTACATCACAGGAGACTCTTGCACCGACAGGCTAGAGTGGGGAAGAAAAAGAGAAGAAGGTTTTTCTTATTTGTTATGCCTTTTTCTCTATGCTATTAAGCTATTGTAGGAAGGCGCTGTGGCCTTCCTCGGAGCCTGAGCCCGAGGAAGGGTTGCAATGCCCCTGCTGGGCAGAAAAAGGCCCTATAGGCCAAACTGCCCAGCAATGGCAGGAAGAGGAACTATAAAAGGCTGGCCTAGCAGCTCAGCAGGGAGGAAGCTGCTGCCGGAGGCAGACGTATCTTTCTGGAGGCTGCAGCCTAGGCCTGACACAGACTCCGCAGCTGTTTGGAGTAACCGCCCCACCGAGCGGAGCATCCAAAACAAGTGCATGGACAGGGCCGCCAAGCCCTAGTGATTGGAGAGGGCTGCCGAGCTCTAGTGATTGGAGAGTGCCGCCAAGCCTTAGTAGCTGGAACGAGCCACCCGAGACTCCTGGGTGGGAAATACCCCTGAGGCCGGCCCTGACCTGGAGGAGCTGCCTGACGCCGGGGACCCCCGGGAGCTGATGGAACCCTGTGGACCAGAGGAACCCCTGGAACCTGGAGGAGCTGCCCTCCACTGACAATGCAGAGGAGTTCCTGGACCTGCCGCCAGTCAACGGGGAGGGACTTGTGGGCCTGCCGCTCGCAGTATACCCAGCAACCCAGAGGGAGACTGATGCCTGCAGGTACCCGGGGACGGGGTGGGAGGAAGTGGCCCAGGGACAGCCAACTAGCAAGTGGACTAAACCCTGTCAGTGTGTTGCGGCTGGAGCCCCGCTGACTCTGGCAAACAGCTGTGCCGCTGATAGGGCCCTGGGCTGGGACGCAGTGGAGTTGGGTGGGCCTGTTTCCAGCTCCCCCCTTCTCGAACCATCCTGGGAGGCTGTGCTACCCTCTGTGTTTGGGAGACAGAGGATCCCGAGCTCTACTGCCCCACCTGCCTGCAAGGCCGGGGGCCCCAGACTATTTTATTAGCCCCGCCTGTGGGAAGGCTGGGGACTGCTGACTGTCCAACAAGCCTTGCTGGGCTTGTGGGCCAGGGACTGCAAACTGCTTTGCCTGCCCTGCCCTGACTAAGGGCCGGGGGCACCAGAGCACTTTCTAGCCCACCCCACTGGGCGGCCGGGGCTAAAGGCTCATAAAAAGACTGTTTATTCCCCTAAAGGAAAGCACTGTGGCCTTCCTCAGAGCCTGAGCCCGAGGAAGGGTCACGACGCCTTGGCCGGACCATGCCTCCGGCTTACACTATATTAAAAATGTAGCTGTGTAATAGAGGTCAATCCAAACAGCTGGATCAGACTGTGAAAGCCTGAATCACACTGAGGAGAAATTCACCCACACGGTCCCATTGCAATCAATGGTTATTTAGTTGAGTAATTCCTGATTCATTTGAGTCAATGGGTCTGAAGACAGCAATAGATTTGCTTTCCCCCATGTTCATTTTTATCACACACATCCTGGTGTTAAGTTCTTCTCAAGTCAATAGAAAAGTGCCTCTTGGTTTTGTTCTTTTTGTTTTCTCTGCACTGTGAGATTTATTTTTTTTAATAATTTTCATTTACACTAAAATTTAGATGATTATTTCATGATGTGGAAATGTGTTCCAGAAATCACTGAATCATAGACTCATAGAAGATTAGGGTTGGACGGGACCTCAAGAGGTCATCTAGTCAAACCCCTACTCAAAGCAGGGCCAACTCCAACTAACTTTAACTTGGCTTTATCAAGCCTGGCCTTAAATACCTGTAGGGATGGAGATTCCACCACCTGAGATTGGGATTCACAGATTTTGCAAATTTGCTTTAATACTTCTGCCTTCTAAAAGACATGACATTTAAGAAGAAGGATAAAAAAGCAAATATTTATGAACTATGATCAATATTCAAGTATAGGTAGTATAATCCCAATCTGATAGTCTAACTTTTATACACTGTAGAAGTAAATGTGAAACCAAGGTTTAGAAAAATTAGTTATAATATCTTTTTTCATAAACACTCGGTATATACATGATCAAGCCCCGAATTTTCAGTTCTTTCCTAGAACTGAGGCACCACTACGCCGCAATAGCCATGCCTAGAAGAGGATTCTGCGTATTGCTGTGCAAATAGGAACATTCTTGTTCCTATGTAATAAGCAGATCATTGTGCTTCCCTTTTTTTATGGGGGGCAGGGTGCAGGAGTAGTCCAGAAATATTGGAAGATATTACCTGTTACAGTAGGATCGAAACTTATACCAGATCTGTGTCTTAGACTGTAAGCCCTTCAAGGTAGGGACAGCATCTTTGTGTTTTATGGCAAGTGAACCAATGTAGTCCCAACCCCGATTAAAGACTGTGGGCACTACTCTAATGTACATATCAATGATGTGATTATGATCTATGTGAGTCATGAATTTTTTTGTGACAAACATGATCAATGTTTTGCCCAAACAAATACCCAGTTTGTGGAAATTGGTTCAGATAAAATGAAATCTAATATCAATAATCCTTATATGAAATTTTAAAAAAGGATAGCTCTGTGCATCTGGACTTTTTCTTTTTTTTTTTAGAAGGAACATATACTTATTTTGTTATTGATACATAATACCTTACAGCCGAGATAGAAAGCAAGTTACACTGGCTCACAGTCTCACTCTTGTTCTTTAAATCAGATTTCTTCATCAGGCACCATTTGTAGACTCCAAAGAGAGTAAACTGAGTTGAACAGATTATCAAACATAAAATAGTCTTGTCAAAAGCTATTAATGTGGAAACATTGTAGACGATGATACATCTACCTTCTAGCCTGTGCTTTCTATGAAGATCACTCTGACTCAACTTTAGAGGTGTCAGACCTGTGCTTATATGGAATCTCATTAGCACTTTTTGCCTTTAGAGATTTTAATTATCCTTATGAGATCAACTCCAACATTGATATTAATTTTAACTGCAGGGCTAGGTAATGAAATTTCAAGTGGCTCCATAAAAAGGATGGGAGCTGAGATTGAGGTATGCACTCAAATAACACATCTCATGTTGATGAAAAGTAAAGTAACAATTCTGCAACTAGATTACCATGGGCAGGCCCATGGAACCCCCTCTTCTCCCCCCTTGACTTCATGGGGGATGGTTCCTGGGAAGGGGGGGAGATGAGTGGTGCCTAGGTTCTCAAGGTCTAGCCCAAGCCCAGAAATCTTGCAACTTCCACTGATTTCAAATCAGTGGATGTTAGGAGCCTAAATACCTCTGAGGATCTGGGCCTAAGTCCTTACCTGTTTGTCTAGGAAGCGGGTTCAGAATATCATTGCAGAGCTTTCAGGCTCTGTACCCAAATGAATATGTTCCACCCTGATACGGAATAATGCTGATAATATACAGACTTTTTTATTTGTAGGATCTAAAACTAGTTTCTATGTTAGATTCTTAGTGGTATCAAGTGTATACTGGGGGAAAAGGTTTTCCAGCGTGGTGCAGTCTTGCCTTGCTAATGAAGCACTTGGCCCTATCTATCACAGCACCAGCTTCCATATGCTACATTCCAGAAAAGTGATTCAGAGATAGCATAGCCAGCTATGGGTGAAAGCATACAGCATTGGTCTGGTTGTAAAGCTGACAGATGCTGGGAAGGGAAAATCTTTGGGAACCTCTTTGCAGCTGCAGCAGCTACTTGGCATATGACTGGATTCCCAAAAGCCTATGGGTCAGATTCTTAGTTGATGTAAATTGGGCATAGCGCCATTGACTTCGATGGAATTACATCAGCTGAGGAAATGGCCCTATGTTTTCTCCTCATTGGAAGAATGCAAAACTCTTCTTTGATGAACTCAAAATGACTCTCAGCCTCCTCTAATACATTTTATTAACTTATTCTGATCTACACAAAAAAGGATAGCAGTATTTCTCCATGGCGAAAAGTGCCCTGGACAATATTTCCAAGTACAAATATTATTTTAATTTACAATGCCATTTCACACATACTCACATATACCCCCCGAACAGAATACTCCAGCCGGAAAGAGGCAATGAAAAATCCCTCTTCTCACCAGTGCTCAATCTCAGATTTCTCTCCTCTCTCCCAAAGCCAGAAAGAGTAGGTAGGCTTTATAGCATGCCTTCACAGTCACCAGACATGAGCCGTTTTGGATTAAGGTGGGGAAAAATCAAGTTTCAAAGTTGTGGAGCTGTCTTACGGAAAATCCAACCAACAAGCTTCTCTGCACGCCAAGGGAGCACCAACTAGAATGTCTCAATGGATTGCAACCGTGGAAACATGCCCACAGTAGCCACTCAGTTAGCTAGGTCCTTATCGGCAGTTAGTGAAGCATACAAAGGAGCTGTGTAATGTGCTTATGTTGAATCATACCACAGAACTGTTAAATTTTGCACAAGATTCAATTACTGTTTTAAGATACAGCACTGCAGAAGTCTAATCTCAAGGTGATAAATGTACAGATGACAGTAGCAAGATCTTCATCCAGAAGAATGATCTAAGAATTATGCTAGTCCTTTTCAAAGAAGGATAGGGGATTTAAGGACACCTCCATCAGCTCCTGGCAGCTAGTCTTCTGTCATTCAGAAGAACTGGGTTCAATACCCGGCTCTGCCACAGACTTCAAAGTAGGTCTACACTAGAAATGCTACAGCAGGTGCCACTGAAGTGCAGGCACTTACTACAGCGACAGGAGGGGTTCTTCCATTTACCTAGAGGTGTCTCCTTCAAAACTTAGGTTGGCTTCATTACATTGTATAGGGTGTGAAATTTTTGAGCAATGTAGTTTAGCCGACCTAACTTTGTAGTGTAGACCACTCCTTCCTGTAAGTTGCTTAGGCCCTGAGTTTAGCCATATGAGTAAGCGTTTGCAGGGTTGGAGGTTAAATCTCTCTGTGCCTCAG
The DNA here is from genome assembly GCA_007922155.1 of Mesoclemmys tuberculata. Lineage (NCBI taxonomy): Eukaryota > Metazoa > Chordata > Testudines > Chelidae > Mesoclemmys > Mesoclemmys tuberculata. The sequence goes on along the minus strand of ML675616.1, from coordinate 41,383,681 downwards.
GTCCCGCAAAAGAGAAAAACTCTCTTTTCCTGATCACCACAGAAAGTGACTAAGTAACTGAGAGACACAATGCATGCAGAGAAATTCTTACATAAGACCATGCTGTACACCACACAGACATATAGACTAAATTTGAAAGTGAAGGTCTATGGTGCATCCTTTTTTGAAGAATGAATGCCTCAAATGATGCTCTAAATCTTAGTGCACAAATAACACTTCAAAGATACTATACAACAGATAACTAATATCTTGTTTTGCAATGATTTATGTGGTTGGCTGGTAACACATTCTATTTACAAGTAATCAAACTCTAGGAAAGAAAATGAAATTCGGTTATTATACAGCATTTCATACTGCTTCCTTAAAGACAATGGCGCTTTAGTAGAGATTGTCAAAGAAACGTAACAAAATAAAAACAAACACTGTGGCCTTTTTCCCCCTTACCAAATTCCTTTAGGAAGAATCATGAACATATCAAACAGGGTCCCTTAGAAATCATAACTATTTGGCATGCATTTTTCCTTGTGATTTGTTCTCAACTGCCATATACTTTTTTTTACCAGTGGCATACTGGCCTGGGGGAGCACCGACCAGGCCCTTGGAGCAGGAGCCACCCCATGCTGTCTCAGGCAGCCAGGGCGCTGTGGCTGCACCGAGTGTAATATTGATAACTGGGACCTATCAGAATATGAGACCGTTCCAGACCGAAATCCCAAAGTCTGATAGGTCCTGGTTATTGGCACTACACCGGCAGCCAAGAGCTCCTGCTGTGGCAGCAGGCATCCTCCCAGCCCCTCCGCCCCCGCACTGGGCTCAATGAGGGAGCTGCGGGGACCATGGCCCATCACGCCTCCCTCCCCCGCAGGGCTTCCAACTGCACTTGCCATCCCCACAGCAGGGAGGGCTAGGGGGACAGCGGGAAATGGGCCCAGCAGACAGTGGTGTACAGAGAGGGGGCTCCTGTGCCCCCAGCACATCATGAAGAGTGGCCGTGCCAGGCTGCCCCATCCAAGCCAGCGCCGGGCTGTGGGACTGGAGCGGGAGAAGAGGGCGCTGGGCAGTGGGTAAGTGCAGGGGGGCAGCAGAGCCAAGCCTGCATTTGTCTCCCCTCCCCCAGGTCTCACGCCCCTGCCCCACAGGTACTGACCCCCCCGGGAACAGCACTGAGACCCCTCCTGCCCTGTGTGTCAGGGGGAGGGGCATGAGGCCTGGTGTAAATGTAGGCGCAAATGAAAGCATGGCCCCTGGGTGCTGGAAACCCACGGTACAGCACTGTTTTTTATTTTCATGTTGTTGGAAAGTTTGTGAGTCTGCTGATCAAATGACTAATATGCCCAATGGCTCTAGGGCATACATAGAAACAGCAGCTACATAGCACATCATTGTACATCATCCATCACAAACAATTGCCATTCTGGGTCAAATCCTGTTCTTAATTAAACTAATAGGACACATCCTGCTTATTTTACTAATATGTAGACTTGCTGGGGTCCACGTGAACATGGGGATAGACTGAGGGATTCAACAGGCTTCATTTTTATGGAAGATTCAGTTTGTGGACACAATTTAATAGCACTTTGTGATAAAAGGAGTGTGTTTAGGAGACAGCTTAATCTTAGTACTTGAGCTAGGGATACAAAATCCAAGATTCCTGTCATATGACAGGGATCAGTATTGACTGACATAGGCCCTAATTTGGGAAAGCACTTAGGCACCTAATTTCCATTGAAATCAATGGGGTTTGTGAAGCTGGGCCTTGCTTAAGTATCTTTGTGAATCTGGCATTGTTGTGCTCAGCATTGCAAGGCCTAATGGATTTAGAATCCTAAATCTCATTTTCAAAAGTGATTTAGGTTCTTACATCCCATAACTGTCAGTCCCCATCCACTGCTGAGCACAGCTATGTCTAAATATCTTTAAAACTCTGGGCCCAAGTGCTAAACTTCAGTGTTGGCCCCAGTGTATTCAATGGCAAAACTCCTGTTGACCTCAATGGAGCCAGAATTTCACATTCAGCTCATTTGCATATTGTTCATCTTATTAATTTCACTAAGTACCAACTTTTAATTGCATTTTAAAGTTTTCTCCAACTCAAGCTGGAGAAAGTAAACTTAGAAATAATGTAATTTAAAGGCCATGCAATAAACACATCTGAAGCAATGAAAAAACGTTAGTTGGCATTCACAGAACTTATTGCAGATCATTAATAAGTCTCAGTAAAATGCTTACAAGATTTCAGCATTCAGAAGTGAATTTGCATTCTTCATTCAGGATAAGTTATTCTTTTTTAAAATATATATATTTTTGGAGCTTCATATAATTTTCTAATGTTGGTGCCTCAAATTTCCCTCATCTGGTGAAAAAGCACTGAGCAATTAATTATTTCTGGATAGTCTATTCTTAGCCTCATCTAAATTCTTTCACCTCTAATATCCTTAAGTACTCTTTGTACACATTTTAAGTCTGTTATCCTCATTGCTTCTTGGCCTCAGTAGTCCTGTCCATGAACTGGTTTCAACTTTCCCTTATTGTCATCCAAATTACTTCTCTATAATTTGCATGAGAAGTATTCATAATCTGGCAGCAACTTTTCTGTCTAATAGCCATATGTGCTGTAAAATTTCTTTATTATAGGCTTTCCAACAAAAACTTAACAGCAGATATTTGGGGAAACATCGATGCCTTATATGAAAAGGCAATCCAAGTAATCAGAGTACGGGAATAAGACTCAAACAGTTTTATGGGGTATGGAATCCATTTTTTTTAATATACAAATAGTTGTTTCTGCTAACGGAAAAGAATTCTACAGACCAAGTGGAGTAATGTGCAGTGCAGATATGCCAAGGCCAGTCTGCCAAATGAACCACAGTCACTTGTCTACAGTTTTGCATTGTTCTGTTAACTTTCTTATGCCAAAAAAAAGAAAAAAATTGTTCCCTTTCACCAGCCTAAAAGGTCACAAAACAGACAGTTCCTTCTTGATTACTCTAAATAAATACAGGTCTGATTCAGGGAGGGGAAACAATCATTTGCCAACTGGCAAACCCAACAAAGGGTAAATCTGCTTTCACTTTTTGAGCCAGAATGATGAGTCACTGCAACTATGACTAATACCGGCAAATATTAAAATGTACCCAATAATATAACCTTTTGTACTGCTAAAATAGTTTACTCAGTGTAGGACCCCAATCAAACAGGTGTTGCTGGGGAAAACTAGACCACCCCAGCTGCTTCTAATTAGAATAAAAAGGGCCTGTTCTTCTTCAGTCTTGTACAAGCTACTGACACATATTTACCGTACACATAAGTAAGACCAGTGGGGGATTTGCTTAACTAGATTCTTAGTCTGGAAGATTAGAACCTATGAAAATGCGACACCCTCCTCTCAAGGCTCCCATTCCCGCTCTTGTTCCCACTAGCTTTAGAACATACTGTAACTTAAGGTTAGTGTCCACAAGCCTAATGACTTGCATTTGGGAGATAATAGGAATTTAATAAGAAAAACCTGAGAAGGTTATTCAGAGAACACAGGGTTTTTGAGTTAGATTAATTTTCAAAAAGTTCTTTAATTGGGAAAGCATGTGCATTAAGGCCAATAAAAGTAGTATGAAGTGAAATGGTTGCTTAATTTTTTTAAAATAATTTTCAAAATGTGTTAGGATAAATAAGATACAAAGTTGTTAATTCATTTCTTTTGCTCTATTGTTTTATAAAGAACAGCTGAAGTTCTGTCTCCATTGAAGTTAAAGGCAAAGCTCCCACTGGCTTCAAAGGAGCCAGGATTTCAACAGCTGTATTGATTTTTTTTTTTAAATTAAATCAGCACAGTTGTAAATCTATCTGTCTATAGCCCCCATCACATAGTACCTCACAATCTTTAAGATGTTTATATTCAGTGAGGTTGCAAAGTCCTCTTATTCCTATTTTACAGATAGGAAACTGAGGCATAGAGAGACTAAGGCCCAGATTGTTTCATTTCCAAAGAGTGAAGCTGAATGCAAGTTCAGTTGAACAAGTGGAACTTTATTAAGCCATGTATGCTGTTCTGTCCCTGTGGCTGCACTGCTTCTAACCTAACTCCCTGCATTCCTTGTTTTTTCGGTGTCCTGTCAAAACAGTCCCTCCAGAGAACATGGGGCCTTCTGACTCTAGTTCCACTGAACATGATACACAGGTCCTCGAATGTGCTTAGGTGCCTAAATCCACCAGTTAGGCACCACTGACATTTTCAGAACCACCACTCAGCTGCAGTGGCATACCATGGGTCTCTGACGCCCAGGGGTCAAGGCTTGCCTTTGCACCCCACCCCTGTCAGTGGCAGCAGCAGTGCCCCACGGGAGGGGTGGGGGTCTGCAAGCATGTTTCCTGCTTTCCCCCACTCCCCACGGTGATGTGGCTGGGAGCCGGAGTGACAGAGGCAGATGCCCCTGGGCTGCATGGTGGCAAAGGGTGTGTGTGAAGGGTTCTGCCCCGGAGCCCTGCCATTGGGTTAGCTGCTTGGCCCCTGTGTGGCTGGAATCCCCACGGCTCCCTGGTGTCCATAAGCTTCCAAAGCTGGGCTGTCTGTGAGGATAATCATCCTCTGGGGCAGCAGCCCCCTCCCCCTCCGGAGCAGCCCTGTCTCTTCCAGTGTCACAGGGCGCTTGCTCCTGCCTTTTTAACATGTCAGTGTGAAGGTGAAGGGCAGATCATGGTGAAATCTGCAGCATCTTCAGACTACGCACAGAGCCTGTTGCTGACAGCTTCCTTCCTGCTGAGTGTTTGCTTCACGACTGAAAAAGTGCCGTGAGGCCCCCAGCCCTGCTGCTGGGTCTGCCACAAGCTGCAGGTTTATTGACTGAGCCAAGACTAGGGCAGTGAGAGGAGGGGGGAAGAGGACCAAGCAAGTGATTGCATTGCTCCCAGTCCTGCTGGTAAGGGAAGGAGAGAGGGGAAGAGGAGTGACTTAGCAAACATCGTCGCTCCCAGCTCTTTGTGGCACCCCTCTGCCCAGTGCCTGAAGGGAGGCCAGGAGGACACTTGGTCTCCCCCACCCGCAGAGGGAGCCCTCAGCAGCCAGGCGGGGACACCAAAGCAAGGCCTCTGGCTGTCTGCAACAGCAGGGCTGGCTTCTTCACGAAGGGCTCGGCCAATGCCCCCTCATACTCACACCACTAGACCGGCCCTTGGGGACATGCCGCCCCCCAGTACACCACTGGTCAGCTTCTCCCTAATCCCATAGGCACCTAAATTTCCACAGGTCGACATTCACAAAGCTGCTTAAGTGCTGATGCTGTCCTTCAGCTAATGAGCTGCTTAGAGTCCTAATCTTAGCCCTGGACCAGGATTCTCTAACTAGGTGGGGGAACACCTATGTCACCAGGGGGCCCAACCTTGTAGGCATGCTCAGAACACGCCTAACACTTGATACCTGACACCAAAGAAAGCCAGAGTTAAGCAAGTTGGAAATTTTATGTGTCTGTCTATCCATCCCCAGATGGTTAGAGTACTCATTTCAGATGGGGGAGACCTCTGGTCAAGTCCTGGCTTCCAGGAATATTTAATTATTTATACAAAGTGGAACAGCTTCAACAGGAAAGACTACAAGAGAACCACCCCAGAGTAGCCTATAGCCTAATTGAGGTACTCACCTGGAATGTGGAAGATATGGGTTCAAGTCCCTACTCTGAATTCCTAACCACCAGGCTATTAGCTATCCTGGGTGCTCTCTATCTCTTGTTTTCAAATAATTGGTTAAAGGTCTCAGTGTTGTCCAAATATGTTTCAGATGCTAGGGGATGGGCTACCTAAGCAGGTGATCTGGGTTAGGCATATTGGGGAGATCCCATCAGAGAAAATTAGTAGAAATCCCTGAGAAGGTTATAAACTGTGATCAGTTCACTGGCTACCAAAGCTGTGAGTAGTATGCGTAAATTGTGACTCATATGCCAAGCATTCCAATTCCGCATGCTATGTTAGCAGCACTCACTGCTCTAATGATATTCTCTTTGAATATCTTGGGTTCCCAAGCCTAAGGGGTTAGGTGAGCTTGAGGGCCCGAGCAGGAACCCAAAGCCCAACATCCACACTGCTATTTCCAGCATTTGAGCTCAAGCTCCACTAGTGAAAGTCTATCTGGGCTGGGAGACTCACTGTCTGCTGCAGTGTAGACATAGCCCAAGTCTTTCTATTAGGTTCCCGTAGTTTTCCTCGGGAAAGCCTTTTCAAAGTTTCAAACATATTGGGCCTGATTTTCCACTTCCTTGGTCATTGAATAATTATTAATACCTGAATAAAGTGGGTTGAAACAATATTAAATCAGATTTCTCCACTTCCTTATCCCAGGAGTAGCATTTTACGCTCTTTCCTAGAGCTAGCTGGGAAATTATTCTTTTTCCTTCACATGTACGTTGAGAAAAAAGATGAATTCTCAGTTTCCTTTGATGTTTTTCTTTGACATGTTTAAAGTTTTCCTTGAAAACCCTTGAGAAATCAATTTTAGTTTATTGAACAAAATCTTGAAAAGTTTCTGTGGTAAAAGACAAATTTAATGAAAATCTGTTTCCTCAAAAAAGCCATATACTGTCAAAAAAAACAGAGGGGAAATTTTCAACCTGCTCTATGCTTTGCATAGGTATAAATGACATCTCTGCATACAAGGAAGTGGATAATGAGGTATAAGCCTTCGTAAGTTATGTTGGTCAGATAAAGAGATTGCCTAGCAGTTTTGAGGAAATGTCTGAGGTGAGAATGGCAATGGTAGGAAACCTGCTGGCTGTCAGGAAATGATTTCCTGATTGCAACCTAAAATGGTTGGATTACTTCAGATCAGCAGAAACTAGAGGTGACAAAGCTTTCTGCACCCCCTTCCAGTCAGAGAAATCTGTCTGAGTATATTTTCACAGCTGACCTTCAGTACAGACTCTTCCTCTGTACAGTCTCTCCTGTCTTTCTTTCTACTTGTGCCTCTCGCTATTCACGGTTTACACTACACACTTCTGTCGACAAAAGTCAGCTTTTTGCACCAAAACCGTGGTGGTGTACATACTCCAATCGTCCTCGCTGCCAGCCCAACTCCCCTGATTTTGCAACAAAATAAAACCAGCTCGATGAGAGGCATAGAGCTTTTTGCACCAAGCTTTTAGTGACAAAACGTCAGTGTGGACACCACGCTTGGTTATGTCACGGTAGACGGCCTCAAGGAAGTGTCCCACAATGCCTATCCTGACCACTCTGGCCATCAGTTTGAACTCCGCTGCCCTGCAGTCATCCACTCTTCTTTCTTTAAAGCCCCAGGAATTTTTTTAATTCTACGTCCTGCGTGGTCAGCGTGGAGAGCTCACATTTCATCTTCCCAGCTGACCATGGTGGCTCCATGAACCAAATGCTCTCCCGCTTGGAGCACACTGGAGTTTCTGGATCTAATCAGCATTTGGGGAGAGGAGGCTGTGCAGTCTCAGCTCTACTCCAGTCAAAGAAACTTTGCTGCTGACAGTGAAATTTCTCATTTAATGGTGGAGAAGAGCTAGGAACAAGACATACCGCAACACTGTGTGAAAAACCAATGAACTGTAGCCAGGGCTATCACAAAGCTAGGGAGTCAAATCATTGCTGTGGTACAGCACCAAAAACCTGTCGCCTTTATAAGGAGCTGGAAGCCATCCTCAGTCACAACCTCCACCACCTGTGGATCTGTGGATACCTCATGGGCCCAGGGGCAGCAGACATTGGACTTAACCCTGATGAAGTAGCTGTGGATGAGGAGGTCGAGTTGGAGGATGAAGTGGAGCAGGGGACCTGGTTGTTTGCTGACATGGGGAGCCAGAACCTCTTCTGAACCCCAGAGGGTTCAAGCTAGTCCCATCCCTCCAGCTTTGGTGTGCAGGGTGCAGAAGAAGGGAGCTTGAGTAAGTGATTTTTTTGAGCTGATGCTGCTTGGTTACATGAGGTACAGCTGTCCTTGCAAGAGCAGCTGTGTTTGCATGTGCTTCCCATTCCCCTGTTCAGCTAAGCAGTGTGGCAGAAAAGAGTGTTAATTCACACTGAGATTTCACGGGAATCCTCCAGAGAGATCTCTAGGAAACTTTCTTGGAGGTACTGCCATCATCTGCCAGAGATTCCTCAGCAGAGCTGCTTTGTTTCTTCCCTTGTTGTAGGATATTTCCCTGCATCAATCAGCAATCATTTGTACAGGGATCAAAGCAGCACACTGGCAAGGAGCATAGGGACCTGGTTTGAACCTGCTCGCATGAAGGAGATGCACCCTAACATCCCTGCTTACGTTGAGCAGTGAGATATCGGCTTCTATGGTCCCTGCCTGTGGAAAATGGTGGCAGAAGTTGAAATTTTGTCCTCATCTGCCTGCATCAATACCTCAAACAATCACCCAGAACCTTTTCCCCAGCTTGAATGTTCCCTGCCCTGGGGCACAACTCACCATGCCCTAGTTGATCGATGAGCTGTGCCTCTACCAGGGGACAGTGAGAAAGAGGTGAATTTTACAGTAATGCATCAACGCTGTTATTGCACTCACAATAATGCTTCTGTTCACTTTTATTGAGCTTCTACAGATGTGCCCTTGAGGGTAACCTCCCCCCACTCCTGCCAAGTGCTTTTCATGTGTGTTGTGAAAAATTATTTAATTCTCTCTGAAGAATAAGCAATCTTTATTTGTCTCTTGCACATGGTGGTTTCAGCTCACATTGCTATCCAGCTTGCACTGTGTATCAGTCATAGCATGGCACAATGCTGTTTACAAAGACACCTTATTGGTGCTCATTGTCAAAATGGTTCCTCAAGGCCTCCCTGACTGAATGGCCTCCCATTGTGTCCCTCTAATAGCCCTGGCATCTGGTTGTTCATATTCAACTGCAAGGCTATCTGCCTTTGCGCTTCACCCAGAGGGAAACTTTTCACCCTTGGCTTCACAAATAGTATGGAGCACACATCGAGCAGCTATAACCATGCGAATATTGTCCTCCTTTAGGCCATGAAGATATCACCAGTGAGCTTTGAACCTGCCAAACACCAATGCAACAATCATTCGGCACTTGCTCATCCTGTTACTGAAGTGCGCCTTTACTGCTATCCAGGTTGCCCACGTAAGGCTTCATAAGCCATGTCATTAAGTGGTAGGCTGGATCCCAGGATCACTATAGGCATTAAAACATACCCCACTGGAATCTTTTGGTCTGGAAAGAAAGTCCCTGCTTATAGCTTTCTGTATAGGCCAGTGTTCCTGAAGATGTGTGCATCATGCACCTTCCCTGACCAATCCACTCTGATGTCAGTGAAATAATCCACAAGTGCCTGCACTACCCCTTTCTATTGATGTATTTATCGCAAGAAGGGCTAGGGCAAATATTGGGATATGTGTGCTATCTATCGCCCCGCCACAGTTAAAGAATCCTATCGCTACAAGGCCATCCACTATTTCACGCACATTTCCAAGACTCACAGTCCTTCATAGCAGAATACAATTAATGGCCCTGCACACTTGTGACAATACAACACCAGCCGTGGACTTCCCGACTCCAAACTGATTAGCAACTAACCAGTATCAGCGATCGCCATGCACTTCTCCACAGAGAGGGCAGCTCTCATTCTGGTGCCCTTGCGCTGCAGGGCAGGGGCAAGGTTTGTACAGAGTTTCATGGGGGTGGCTTTGTGCATTCAAAAGTTTGCAGCGACTGTTTATCATCACAGACCAGCATAACAATGCAATCCCACCACTCAGTGCTTGGTTTATGCACACAAAAGCGGTGGTGCACCATGTACAGATGCTCCATGAAGGCGAACAGTAATCTGATGTTGTTTGTTTGTCAGGTGCCTCAGATTCCTGTTCCGATTATGAGCATATGATATACTGCATGATCAGCCACAATGTGTTCAGAACACATTCTTTCATCTTCTGTCCATCCTTTCAGATAGAGATGGCGGATGCTCAGGAAACTGGGGTCATTGAAAAATGCCGTGAAACATAGCTGGAAACACATGGAATATCAGGACGGAAATCACTGCAAGATGGGATGTTGATCTCACACCCATGATGCACTACGATCCTCTCCACCCTCCCACAGCCCCTAGCAGCACAAGGTGGCAAATTGCACAGTGGGATAGCTGTCCACAATGCACTGCTCTCACTGTTGATGCTAGAGTGCCAACTGTGGATGCGCTTCAGTGACTCAATGAGTGCTATGCGAACAGGCACAAGCATTGTAGTTACAGGGCTTTTTGATCACCACTATAACTTGCGTTGACAAAACTTTCTAGTGTAGACGAGGCCTAATTGTCTGTACCGCTCACTCCCAACTGTACTGGTCTATCCTTACCCCCATAATGATAAATAGCTTCCCCACATGGGATGCAATAGTATGATTATACCTACAAATTTGGAGAATTCTACTTTTAGGAAGTGCTTAATGAGAGATGACAATATATGTGGAGGAAGGAATAAAGCCTGAATGTTGCACTGTCTTGGTTTCTATAGTCTATTGTGCAAGCTAAGTGTCCTTAAATGGGCTGCTAACATTCACAATAGGCTGTCTGGCTTCAATGTAGATTTTACCTGGTGGGTATTATTCAGGAATGCAGCATATATGCAGAATGCAAGTACATAGTCAATATCATAAAATCATAGAAGATTAGTTTTGGAAGGGACCTCAGGAGGTCATCTAGTCCTACCCCTGCTCAAAGTAGGGCCAAGCCCAACTAAACTATCCCATCCAGGGCCCCACCAAGCTGCACCTTAAAAATCTCTAAGGATAAAGATTCCACCACCTCCCTAGGTAACCCATTCCAGGGCTTCACTACCCTCCTAGTGAAAAACATTTTTCTAATATCCAACCTAGACCTCTCCCTTGCTACTTGAGACCATTGCTTCTAGTTCTGCCATCTAGTACCACTAAGAACAGCCTAGCTCCATTCTCCCTGGAACCCCGTTTCAGGTAGTTAAAGGCTGCTATCAAATCCCCCCTCATTTTTCTCTTCTTCAGCCTAAACAAGCCTAGTTCCTTCAGCTTCTCGTCATGAGTCATGTGCTCCAGCTCCCTAATCATTTTTGTTGCCCTCCACTGGACTGTTTCCAATTTGTTCACATCCTTTCTGAAGTGGGGGGGCCAAAACTGGACACAGCATTCCAAATGTGGCCTCACCAGTACCAAATAGAGGGTAATAATCACTTCTCTCAATCTGCTGGCAATGCTCATACTAATGCAGCCCAATATGCCATTAGCCTTCTTGGCAATAAGGGCACACTGTTGACTCACATCCAGCTTCTTGTCCACTGTAACCCCCAGGTCCTTTTCTGCCAAACTGCTGCCTAGCCAGTCGGTCCTCAGTCTGTAGCAGTGCATGGGATTCTTCCATCCTAAGTGCAGGACTCTGCACTTGTGCTTGTTGAACCTCATCCGTTTTATTTTGGCCCAATCCTCTAATTTGTCTAAATCACTCTTTATCTATAACTTCAGATACAAAATCTATATTTCAGATACAAAATGATATATGCATATAAACAGGATAATCATACTAAGCAAATCATAACTTTCCATTGATGCCTTATGTGACATACTTTGCATAAGTTTAGTTGCAATTGTATACCAGTGGTAGCCACAACATTATACATGGTTATATTTCAATCATACAACACCACACCACAAGATATTAAATCATTCAGAGACTATTAGGATTTGTAAACTGACAAATTTATTTCAAGCCTCTCAGATGTGTGTGAACTCCTTAGGCGATTGCTGGATTAAGATGCAGTATGGACATAGTTACCTCAACATGATGCAGCCATCACATATATCAAGGGTGACGATGACCAACTATTCCACCCTGAAAGAATGCTATGCAAAAGAAAAGGCATCCTGATCCCAGTGAAATGGGGGTTTGGGGCATCACTCCTACAAAAGGGAATGCTCTCCCACTGACATAGCTACTGCCACTCGTTTAGGTGGTTTTATTACATCGGTGGAAGAGGTCTCTCCCATCGACATAACATGGCTACACAAGTGCTTAAACCGGCAAAACAGGTGTGTGTTTTTTCACATCTCAGAGTGACAAAATTTTGCTAGCATAATTGCTAGTGTAGACAAGGCCTTAGTGGGTTATAGATAATAAGCCATAAATCCAGTATCTTTATCCAGTCAATGATTTTTAGTGTCTAGCGCAGTTATGAATTTGAGCTACCAGTCTTGGTTTTTGAAAGTATTGTGCAGGTTTCTTTGAGGTTGAGGACTGATAGGTCAGATACAGAGTGATCGCTTTGCAGAAAAGTGTTCACCCACAGATGTTGTGGTGGTTTTTAGGTCTTTTATCATTTTCCTATCTGAGTTCATTTGAGAGCTTAGTGATTGTCTGGTTTCACCCACATGGAAGCGAGCCACATATGTTGAATTGATAAATTCTTATTCATATAGTGTAGCAGTGGATGGGGATATATTTCACCAAAACGGCAAATACATTTGCCCACTACAAACACAGGACAAAAATATGAACATGGAGGAGGTTGAAATATGCACACTGCGGTGACATGATCAGCAGAACATGGAAGGAATGCAGGCTGACAAGTGATTGGTAGATATCAGAACATACTTTCAAAACGCCATACTGCCAGAACTAAATTTAAGGCCGTTTCCTGTCATCACAAAAAAGAATCACACTTGCTTCAACCTCAAACTGCCTGCAAGGAATACACAAGCCTTTGTACAAAATAAAAAAATGTGGTGCTAGGTATGAGCAGACTAACCAATGGCTCAGGGCTCCAAACATCTCCACAGGTCCCCAATTTAGTATTACCGCCAAAATACCATTCATCTTATTTAATGTAGGCTTCTTAACAAGAGTATTAGCATGTCTTGTGTGGGTAGATTTTTGCTTTGTAGAAATAATGCAATAGTATTTTAAGAGGGTGGTGAGGGGAAAAGGGGGCCTGAAAAATATTCTTGTTAGGGCATCCCAATGTGCTAGCAACACAGAATAGTAAGGCATGAAAAAACAACCCCAGCAAATTAAGAGTGAGCAAAAAATAAAAAAGGAAAAGTTGATTTTGAACTATACATAGGATAAGATACTCTGTGTGGGATAATAGAATGTTAAGTGCATAAGCAGGTTATGGTATTCATGCACAATTTTGCTATGTGAAATGTGCAAAAGGGATGTAATGATAAATAACTTCCCAATAGGGGGTGCTATAGTATGATTATGTATAGGGACTTGGAGAACTTTACTTCTAGGAATTGCTTGAGGAGGATGACAGTATATGTAGAGGAAGAAATACAGTATGAATGTTGCACTGTCATGGCTCTTTCCTGTTATGCTTATACACAGAACACCCCCATCCTTTTGCTCTCAGTTCTCTCCTCCTTGACCCTCATTCACATGAGCTTCTTTCCTCGTGTTGTTTATTCATGCATACACAAACTAGGCCACACACTTTCAAAGGGAATGAGAGGTATCATGTGCCAGAGGTATACTGTTCATCCTCTCACACCTTCCAAGATTCATGGTTCTACACAATAGGTGGTGTACCTCATCCAGTGCATCAACAGCACCAACAACAACTATGTAGGTGAAACCAAACAATCACTATGCTCTCAAATGAATTCACACAGAAAAATGACAAAAGACAAAAACACCATATCACTCAGTTGGGAACACTTTGCACAAAATGATCACTTCATATCTTATCTTTCAATACTCATCCTCAAAGGAAACCTGAACAACACCCTCAAAAGGCAAGCCTGGGAATTTAAATTTGTAATGGTGCTAGGCTATTGGCTTGTCTACACTTGAAATGCTTCAGCAGCACAGTTGCAACAGCGCAGCTGTAACACTTCAGGGTAGACACTGCCTGAGGTGACAGAAGGGGTTCTCTCAGTGCTATAGGTAATCCACCTCAATGTGAGGCGGTAGGTCAATAAAAGAATTAATCCATTGACCTTGTATTGTCTACACCAGGCAATAGGTCAGAATTTTCACATTCCTCAGAGACATAGCTATGCTGATATAACTTTTCAGTGTAGCCCAGCCCTAGATACTAAATAACATGGACTCTGGAGGGATGCTGGTTTCTTGGCTAATTAAGACAATTTGTAACACACATCTGCCTGCTCACCCTTAATGGTCCATTTCATCCTCTTTTTGCATAACAATCTAACCCCTATTGGCCACTCCATTTTAAGTAGCCTGTTACCTTATGCTTAACAATTTGTCCCAGCTTGTATTTAGGTCAGACACTCTGATTTCCTTTCCCAGACCTGAAGAAGAGCTCTTTAAAGCTTATATCTTCCACCAACAGAAGTTGGTATAATAAAAGATATACCTCACCTACCTTGAGGTTTGTTCCATCTAATCCATATTGCCTAATCTCTCTAATTAATATGAAGTGCATATCATTTTCAGTTTCAGTCCTGTTTAAACTCAAGTGTTTACGGTTTGTTCTATCTAATCTATACATTGTAGGTACTTTTGAGCAGATCTGCTGCTTAGCAACCTGATTCTCTTCCTGCCAGGACCTGTGCTGAGAAAGTGTTAGATGGGAGCTAGGGAGCATATGCCTGGGCTAACCCCCCACTACCAGAATGCTGCAATGGAAGCATGCTGGGTCCACAACCCAAAAGTTGATGGATTGACACCATCCTTTGCTAGTATTGCAACACCATTTTATCCTTTGGGCCTCCAAGCAAGGCGGGGGCTGGGAGAGCGCCAAGTGACTAGGCTGTGAGGCAGGAGGAGGCTGAGGCTGCGGCCTCCCAGGGAATTCCCTGCAGCTTCTTGCTGGCTGGGCAAAAGTCATGAGGCAAGCCCGTAGGAGGTCAGTGCCTCATCTCCTGGCCTGAGGAAGCAGGGCTTCCTCCTCCCCCTTTCCTGGGTGGCTCCTGTGGAAGAGCATGAAGGAGGTTCTGGGGATGCCAGGCAGTTAGGTATGGCTGCACGGGAGGGAGACCAGCCTCCTGTCTCAGCCTGCCATTGCCCCTCATGGCTCTGTGCTTGCCCAATATGGAGGGAGCAGCTATGGCCGTGGGGCTCAGGCTTGGGCAACGTGGCGGTGCTTCCCTACCAGGGTGCGACACAGATGAAGAGCATGGCGCTACAAATCTGCACGAGGCCGGGGTGGGGTGTGTGGAGCCGGTGCAGCTCATCCATTTCTCTCTTCCCACTCAGGCTAAGCCAGGAGGGAAGAAGGACAGGCCTCGCTGAAGATTTTTTGCTTGGGGTGGAGGATTAATCCTGAGCCCGCAGAGTTTCTGCTCAGAGCTGGAGTTTTGTGCACAGCCCCTGCAGTCTTCTTGCCACCAGTTCGACTTTCTGAGATCAAGTGGCCAGCTCAGAGGCAGCGAAGGGTGGTCTTTGGGGCACCCAGCAGCAAGAGAATAGCAGCTGACAAGTGCAGCCAGAGCAGAGTCCCTGAGGGGGCTTAAACTACCATCTTTTGGTTAATAGATGAATACCCTGTTCCATTGCGCCACAGAGACACCTGAACCCTATAGCCCCTTGAAGTGCCTACTATCTTGATATGTAAGTGCCATGTTAGCACCAGCTTAATGAAAGAACTAATTGATGTAAATTGAAAAATAGAAACAGCCATCGAAACAATGTTTTTATTAGGAAGGGCCTGATCCAAACCCCAGATCCAATTGCCTTCTCCGTTTGGAAGGATCATATCTGAATCTGAATTTTGTAGCTTGGGCCCTTATGTATTTTTTATTGTTCACAAGAGGAAGCAGATAAAATACTTAGAAGTGAGATGAATAAAACAGAAACACTTCAGTAGAAAGTTAACAGAAAACTGAAAAGTCAAATGCTGCTGCCATAAATTAACAAGGGTTTGTCCAACATTTTTGAGTGCAAGAGTAGCAACCAAGAAGGTTGGACTGATATTGTTATTCTGGAGGTTGTTGGTGACTATCAGCAAATGTGACTTTGATCTGTGGGTAATCACCTTACTGAACAGACTGGGCATGCTAGCCAACTTTCATTCAGGTTAAATGAGGGAGCAAATAAATGCCCATTTGTCCAAAGAGAGAAACTGCCATGAACGCCTAGAACACAGGAAGGGAAGAGCTGCTGGACCCTTCTGCATTTTTAAAATAAGTTAATAGAGAGTTTATGCAAGGTCTTGGCAGGTTGTAAATCCAGGTTTCTATCAGTTTTAGCAACTGAACCACACTATCTGTCAGAGAGATTAAACCAGTCGCCTATCTCCAGCCAATATAAACCACGCTTCTTTGCCAGAGCTGGGAGAGAATCTAGGAGTCCTGATTACCAATATTCTACTGCTGACTAGCAAATAATGTAGTATATACACTGATGAGCTGGATGTGTGCAGGCGTGGGTTCATTAGCATCGGGAGCAGAGATCCCCCATCGTGCTGTGCTTCCCCTGCTTCTCTGCTCCCAGAGTTCAGTGCCATCCATGCCTTGAGATCTCTGTTCTCCCTTCTGTATGCTAGTGGAGATGCCTCCCTGACCCAACTTTGATGGAAATGAGGCTAGGGGAGTTGCCTTAATCCGATCACCCTTGTCTGGAGGGATTTAGGCATGTCTCCCACTGCCTTTTCATTGCTTTTTGTAAGTCTTTCTTTTGATCAGTTCTTGTTCAAGCCAAGGCTGGGGGGTCGGGGGGAGGAGTCCTTCATGAGTCCAACAGGCTGCGTACTGCGCCCTAGTTCCCCAAGAACACAGAGTCTACACTTACGGTGGTGTGTAGAGTACATACACTGCATGACTAGCTAGTGCAGATATAAATAGCAATGTAGACGTTGAGACACTACTTAGGTAAGCAGACAGAGTAGAGCAGGGGTGTCAAACATCTGGTCCATGAGCCGGATACGGCCCACCAACCTTTTGGTTCAGCCCCTGGCGGCAGTGTGCGCTGCCGCAACATCTCGCGGCGTTGTACTCTTTGGCAGCATCACGTTCTGCCGCGAGATCTCATGGCATCGTGCGCTGCCACCAGAGAGTACAATGCTGTGAGACCTCGCGATAGCGCGCTGCCACAAGATCTGCGAACTCTGGCGGCAGCGCGTGGAACACTGTGTGCAGGAGACACAGTGCTGCAAAAGGCGGGAGAGGGATAGTGTGGTCTTGGGGCATCACGCAGTACTATAATTGTTAATCATTGATAGATTCTTTTAATCGTGAAATAGTAATGAACCCTCTATTGGTATCCAAATTCTGAATCTGCCTAATTTCATTGTGAGCTCCCTCAAAGGAACACCACCCATAGTCAAGAATGATTGTCCAGCCTAAACAAAATAACTCTGGTATACTCCCTTGAGTCATCATTTACCCATAAACAAGCCTAGTGTCCTCCCTTGGACCATTGTTTCTTCCCTACAAAAACCTCTACCCAAGTTCAAAACTCTATTCTGATGTTTGGATCCAAAAGCTGCATCAGTTCCGCTGGGACTTTACCTTTTCCTGACTGATTATGTTGGGGGCTCCACCTGTCTCCAGCACTCCAGATCCTCAGCTACAACAACCACCTGTGAACCTCAACTGATTCAAGCTTCATGGAGTGGTGAGACCCCAACTCTCTGTCTCTCGCTCTCTCTCCCTCTCTTTTTTTGTTCCAGGTATAGTTTTCTAAATCTGACTTTTGTAATCAAATTTTAGCTAGATTTCCACAATACCCTAATTGAAACCATGTAATACTGTAATTGTTTGGTTTGTTTGTCTCTCCTTGTATGGCTATTACTACTAGTATCATAAGTTTTATATCCCTGGCAATAGAATAACTTTTATAATCAAGTTGGTTGCCAGACTCTCGGCGAACTTCATTTACTTTTGCGTGTTTTGGCTTCCCTATTTTGCTCTGCAGCAATGCTCCTCTTACCTAAGCCAAAGATCCCTGTAATGCCCCAAAATCCTGTGGGGTCTGCTCATCAAGGGGTTTACTGCCAGAACAATTGTAACGTGAAAGTGGGGATAGGGACGTCTGAGCCTGTGGCATATGAGGGTGGCAGCTTGGAAATGCTGTTTGGCCCAGCCTGATCAGATGTACCCTATTCCATCCAGTGCAGTGCCTGTGGTGTATGAAGGTGGCAGCTTGAAAGTGCTGTTCAACCCAGCCTGCTGAATCCAGGGCATGTAAGGGGTCAGCTTGGGAGTGCTGATTGACCCAGTCCGCTCAGACATGCTCTGTTAATCTGTGTGTGTGTTCATCTGATTCTGGGGCTGGAGGAACCTAGGAAACTTAGGTCCTGCAGGGTAGCTCTGTGGGGGGGACTTGCAGAGGGGAGAAGCAGAGCTCCGTGTGGAAACACTAGTGACACAAGCAGTATATTGATAGAATTACAGAGCCCACCAAGGAATGTAACCCTAATAAATGAGCCCACCCCAATGTGACAGGCAAACCTGGTAACACCTTAGGCACATCTCTCTCCCCCGGCATTGCATAGGGAACATTGGTGCCCAACCTGGGGCTGTGGATTCCCTGACTGGCAAGGGGCCTAAAAGTTAGGTGCTGCAACACCAAGTCCCTTTATGGATTTAGCCCAGAGTTAAACAGGAAGTCCATGGCAGAGCAATCAATCAAACAAAGCTTTACTGTTCTTCCTCTCTGACAAATATTAAACTTGCATCTTTCACAAGTAGTTCCTGGAGCAAAATACTTTTCCTGGTCTATTCTCCCCACTCCCAGCTGATTTCCTCTTCTTGAAATAAGGTGCAGGCTTGCTAATTGGTTTCAGCTGTTTCCTAAGCCTATGTGTTAAACCTTGTCTTTTCACAGAGGAGTTCAAGAACATCCTGCCCTCAACACACATTGACCCTCTTTGAGGCGCAAAGGGATGTTGCATCCTTACACATGGGAGATGAGTAGGCCTATTCAGTGTTATGGCAAACAGTGTTTTCCATACACCACCCGAGTCCTGCAGCTCCTCTTGGTGGTGTTACACAATCCACTCTGCTTTATGCTTCACTAGGCAGCATGGAAAGTAGACAGCTGATCAAAGAGAGATGCTGTAGGTGCAGATCCATGGGATAAGAAAAGTGGGAGTAGCTCTCAAACTGCAGGTAAGGGAATGGGGAGTGGAGCTGTAATTCTTCTCCTTCCCCTTAGTCCCATGTTGTTTTTTTAAATACTTAATGTTTATAAACTCATAGGTCAGAAGGGACCATTATGTTAATCTAGTCTGATCTCCTGTACAACACAGGCCACAGAACTTCACCCACCCACTCTTGTAATAGACCCTTAGCCTCAGACTGAGTTATTGAAATCCTCAAATAATTATTTAAAGACTTCAGTGTACTGAGATCCACCAGCAAGTGACCCATGCTCCACGCTGCAAAGGAAGGCAAAAAAGCCCCTGGTCCTTTGCCAATCTGCCCTGGGGGAAAATTCCTTCTGACCCCAAATATGGTGATCATGGGGCAAGACTCACCAGCCAGACACTCGGAAAGAATTCTCTGTAGTAACTCAGAACCCACCCCATCTAACGTCCTATCACAGGCTATTAGGCGTATTTGTTAAACTGTCTCGTACACTAATCATGTGCTCACCCAATTCATCTGTTTCAGAACCATACAGATTCAGGCTCTGACAAATGAGTATACAAAAGCAAACCACAATAGTTAAGAATCAGATGAAAACTATTAACTGATGGCAGTAACTACTAACTGGGACATAAACTTGGCATATTGAGCTGAAATTCGCTGCCATTTGTTGTAAAACTCAAACCACAAGCATTTTTCCAAATACTCTAATTGGCATCCTTCACCAACCATTGATACATCAGCTAGTGGGTGTGAGTCAATGATCCAAACTTCAGGAGGACTTGCTGGAATGAAGATCTGAGCACTGACTGGAATGTACATCTAGAAGAGATGGAGCTGAAACTTCTAATTTACTCTTCTTCTAATTTAAATTATCTCATAGGAATTCCAGCCTGCTGGCCTGTACAATTCATTAACCATACTTCATTAGACAAGATGTATTTAAGTAATTACCAAACCTGAACAGATATTAGAAAAGCCAACAGTTTCCTTCATAGGTGTCAAAAGAATATGTGAATGTGTGAACTGATGTGGTCTTGGTGAATGAGAGAAAGAGGGTAAAAGGAATAAAGATTCTATTAGTTTAATCACTTTGTGGGCTACAATACAAGTATCTGGCATAGCTGGTCCAGTCTGATTCTTTGTGAGTCAACCTGCCAGGGGTGTGGTTGAGTCATTATGAGTTATCTCCTTCATTTCTCTTGCCAGAGGGGGAGATCCATGCAGAAATGAATTACTGGACATGGAAATGTAAACCTTGGTGTTAGTTACCCGATCTCATCAAGCTGTTACTGAAACCATTTGAAAAATTCATCCCTACTGTAACTCCATTGAAGGAAGGGCTTTAAGCTAAATCAAAAAATGCCACTTTCATACTGAAAAAAGAGTGTCCACACCCTGTATTGTTATAACCGGTAAAACTTTCCCGTGTAGACAAGGCCCTCTACAATCAGGCCCTAACTGCTTGCATGGTTATTGTTGATGGACGTAAATATCTTTTCCAGGAAGTGAGCGTGCCGCCTCTACAAGTGTCCCCGTCTCTTCCAGATGTATTTGTTTTGGTTGGCTGTTTTGATCTGGAGGTGATGGACATCTCTGCATCCAGAGATTACACTGTGTTGTAGGGTGTTTATGCTTCCTCCCACTTTTGGGAGGGGGACTCCTGCAGATACCTTGCAGAGGAATTTCTATAGCGTTGGGAGAGGATGGGAACCTGCTCAAAGGTTAACAGCTAACTTTCTCTCTCCTCAGAAACAGACTCCTCCCAACATGTGGGCACAGAGGGGAACATGGGGCCCTTATCAGGGGCTTTAGGGTTTGGCATATGTTACCAGCACTCATTCTCTCTTCCAGCTCACAGCTACCTGTGCATTAACAATGCAATAGCCAATATAATGGTAGCTTTGTTCTATTGTTTCTGTATGGCACAATATGCAGTATTATGTGTATTTAACTACGTACATTACTATGAACAAAAATGAATTGCTGTATATGTTTAGGAAAGGTTGAGAGGATAAAGATGAAATAAGCAAGCAAAGCTGTAACAGTGAAGAGTGGAAAAATGGAAGGAAGTCAAATCAAGATTAGTTTCCAAAGTATGAAGTACATCTATAACTAGTTGCTAAGGCAAATACATCTGCTGTTCTGCTCCTAAATATTTTCCCTATGTCAGAAATTAGGGAACCATTAATTTAGTCACTGAAGTTATTAAATGTACCACTTACAATTTTTTTCCTGATAAACTATACTGGAATTTTAATATGTATAATAAGATCGTGCTGCATGACATGACAAACTGCAGTGCCTGAAAACAGACCATACACATCCATCCTCCTTCTTAAATAAATACTTCTACCAATATCTGGCTCCTTAGATGCACTCTCCGCATTTACAGGATTTTCATTACTCCATGGAAAATTTCCTGATCTCCAAAGATTAAATTAAATGGACAAAACTCTGACTCTAGCAATAGCTAAATTATAAATTAGGGCCAAATCTTCAGCTGGTACAAATTGGCATAGATTGTTTGATTTCTATGGAAGCAAACCATCTGAGGACCTGACCCTAGAAGTTTACATTTTGTCCAAAATATCATGACCAGACTTGACCATTAGGAATGCAAGACAACCTGAGGCTTATATATTTGGGGGACCCCTCTGTAATTGCAATTTCTTGGGCAATCTCACCTGCCAGTAAAACCAGAGCTGGATGAAATTCATTTATAATTACAGCTGGTTGGAAAAACTTAAGTGGAGCAGTTTTTTCCATTGGAAAATTCCGTCCTGCCAACATTGAAACACTGTGCAAAATTGTGTAGATTTCACAAAAAAAATTATTTTTTAAAAAACAGTTTTGACAATGTTGAAATGTCCCATTTTGACATTTTTGGAATGAAATGTTTTGATTTTTCAGATTGAAATGACATTTTATTTTATTTTTTAAAATGTTGTTTTATATTTCATACTATCATATGAAATAAAAATGTCTAAATCAAAATAAAATATTTCAGTTGAGCCAAAAAAAAATATTGAACGGTCTTCCATGGAGAATTTGGAAATTTTGATCTTTGTTCTGATTTGGAATAAAGAGAAGTTTTGAAATTTCAAAATCTTCCATAAAATGGAATTTCTGTCCCCCACACAGCTTTTTATATAATGCCCAGATACAATGTAAGCCACACTAATGGCAGAATTTCTTCTTCTTTCCCTGATCACATCAACTGGGGTCGGGTTCTCAGGCAAACATCCACTATCGTTGTCTGTCTGAGACAACACTAAAGTCCACCTGCTTATCATCTTCTATGATGTAATCCATCCATCACTTCTTTGTCTTTCCCAATTGTCTTTTTCCTACCTCCTTCTCCTGACATGCTATCTTCATCAGACCCTCTTCATTCATTCTCTGTATATCCAAACCAGAAGAGTCAAGCTTCCTTGATTTTATCACCCCCCATCATTTCACATTATGTCAGACACCCGCTCCATAATAGTAATTTGTGTTTCTATATCACTTTTCATTCAACACACTTACATTGTTTAGAATGTTAATGAATCACAGCTCACAAAAGTTTCTGTCTGCATTTCACAGTTGGGGAAAGTGAGGCACTGTGAATAAGATAAAACTGAAAATAATGGTTGTGCCAGGCACAGAACCCGAGTCTTGAATTCCAATCCCAATGTTATAAAACATGGCCTAAAATCAATCAACCTCTCTCTCCCACATACAC
The DNA here is from genome assembly GCA_007922155.1 of Mesoclemmys tuberculata. Classification (NCBI taxonomy): domain Eukaryota; kingdom Metazoa; phylum Chordata; order Testudines; family Chelidae; genus Mesoclemmys; species Mesoclemmys tuberculata. Next base: position 41,360,977 of record ML675616.1, on the reverse strand, counting down.
TATTATTTTTGCTATTATTTATTATTCATATTGGAGTAGTGACCTCAACTATCTCAGGACCCCATTGTTTTTTAACACTGTACAAGCATATAATTAATTAAAGTCCCTACCCAAGAGAGTCTACAGTTTAGAAACATATAGAGCAAGAGCTTTCCAAATGTCAAGCAGGCCATAGGGGCTCTAAGCCTTAATCCAGCCTTTATGCACTCATCATGCTCTGTTTACAATTACAACCATACTGGGCTGGAGTCTCCTCCTGACTTTGATAGAATTACTCCTGTTTTACACAAGTGTAAGTATAAGAGAATCAGTCCCCTTATTTTAAGACCAGAAGATGGGTGGTGACTCTTCTAGACAGCAAGCAAGGAAATCACGATCGGATACTGAGATAAATTCTATGTAAAAATCAGACATTAAGGGGCATTTTATTTGCTTGAGCATTTTCCCCTCTGATTTATATCTATTCCTTTGTGTTTTGTCTTCTAATGGCTATTTCATGGGACAAATCACTGTTATCCTTGAATAATATTTCAGGGTTAAGAAGTTGAAGTATTTGCAAGGACTTCCTGTTTCTGGCAGCTCATTTTTCCCTTTCTGTTGATGTATTTTATACATTTTTTTCCTGCCTGTTTTGTCTTTTTTTTAAAAAAGTATTATTATTCTCTTGCTAAGGCAGTAATGAATAGAGAGTTCAATCCTAGCTCTGCAAAGTGGCAATTAATTTAACTGTTTATTTTGCAGAGGGGGAAATAAGGAAATTTTAGGTATGGTTTATTATTTGTTATAATTCTGATGGTAGAGCTAAAAGTTTAGTTTTTGGAGCGCAAGCTTATTAGAAAGGCAATAACAAAAGAAAGATGATCTAGTATAATACCATACCACATGCTCCTTCTGGCCACCAAAATATTAAAACAAGGGCTTCTTCATTCCAGTGAAGTTGTTCATTCAAAGACTGATGCCTCAGAATAAAGTCCTGTAATCTCTTTAGTACTGGTACCACCCTTCCGATATTATTGAAACTACTCTGAATTTCATATCTTGCAAACTCAGTCGTATTTTCAGTGTATGACCCTTCCATGATAGCTATGAGGCAATGATGTCTCACTGTTAGAGCAGAGCGCTTGTGATCAGGATTCCTGGATTTTTTTCCCAGTTCAGCCACATAGTCTCTGCATAAACATAGGCAGTTCACATAGTCCAACATATTCAACATTGGTGCCTAAATATTGATCTAATTGATGCATAGATTTTAAGGGCAGAAAGGACCACACCAAACATTTAATCAGAGCTCTTGGATATGGTGATAAATGCAGTAAAGAATCAGTATACAATAGGAAAAGAACACAAAAAAGTAATAGAATTTCACTCAGTGGTATCTGTAGCAAACATTCTAGTTGAACCATGAGTTGCTGAGTATCTTTTCAATAGAGAGACAAGATGGATGAGGTAATATCTTTTATTGGACAAATTCTGTTGGTGAGAGAGACAAGCTTTTGAGCTACACAGAGCTCTTCTTTAGGTCTGGGAAAGGTACTAAGGTCTTGTCTACACTAGAAAAATAAATCAACCTATGTTAGGTTGACTTAAAGCCACCACAATACTGAGGTGACTGATGTCCACACTACCCTCCTTGGGTCACTGGAGTGCCTCCTCACCACTTCCACCGACCAAAGAGAGGCAAAGTGGGGACTGGGAGCCCAGTCTCTCAGCTCCCTGCTGGGAGCCCCACCAGCTCCCTCACCATTCTCCACCAAGAGCCAGCCCCGGGCTTCTCCTCTCCCTGTTCCGCACCAGGAGATGGGGGAAGCCACCCAGGGCTTCCCCTTTTCCTGTTCCCAAGGGGAAACCACCCAGAACTTCTCGCCCCTGGAGAATGGAGTCCAGCTGCCCTAGCTTCTTTCCTCACCACCTACTGCCCAACGGGAGCTGGACAGCCATGAAATCGCTCCCTGTGGAGTGCAGGTGAAGAAGTACCCGGACTTCTCTCCCTGCTCCCAGACAGGAGTTGGGTCCAGGTGCTCAGACTTCTCACCCCACTCACAGCCAGGAGCGGAGACCAGCTGCTTAGCTCTCAGAGGAGCTTTCTTGTCAATGTCACCACTCCAGGGTGACAGTGATTAGCACATATTGTTATGGGTGAGCAAGACAGGGCTCTATATTGTATTTCTATTAATGAGATTGAGCAACATTACTTAGAGATTTTGGACAAGTTCGGGCATGGACATACGGCAGGGTGGCCCTATGCAGAGCAGGTGCACAGCAACCTCCTCATGAGGCCAATATCAGCTGATGTAGTCCAAGAGGCATTAGAAGCTATTTGTAAAACTAGTGCCCCTGGACAAGTTACAGTTAATAATATTTGGGATATGTTTTATTTAAATTCTACTATAATTACAACAATTTTTAATAATTTTTTTTTAAATTTACAAATCCCAGACTATTTGAAGGAAAATAGGACAATTTTAATCTTAAAATCTGAAGATCCTGATGAGTTTGCTCATCTCTCTTCATAGAAACCAATAACTATTGGATTAGTTTGGCTCAGAATACATTCTAAATGTTAGTGACCCAACTAACTTGTGCAATCAAAATATGTCATAGACAAGAAGGCTTTATTTCAGTTCTGGGATGTGAGGAAAATATATCTATTTTAAATAATTAATTAGAGGAGCTAGGCATAGAGGGGATGAAATTGGTATAGTTTTTGTCAATTTGGCCAAAGCCTATCGGTCATGGACATATTAGTTACTGTTTTAAGAAATTCAGCATTAGTGAAAGATTTATAGAATTTTTCAAAGATCTCTATATTAATTGCTCTATCAAAATGTATGTAGCTGAAGGATGTGCTTAATCTATTCCAGTTCACAGTGGGATGAAACAAGGAGATCCCTTATCTCCAATATTATTTCATGTTGGCTTGAATCTCCTTTTGAAAAGGTGAAGTCTGAGGGATGTGGTTTTATGTTCAGTGGGGTAAAAATCATTACTTTGGCATTTGCCAATGATGTGGCTCTGCTTAGTGGATCCTATAGGGAAATGAAGGAAAATTTAGAAATCTTAAATCAGTTTTGAACCCATACTGGTCTTAAAATTAATATCAAGAAGACCAAGGGTTTCCATATTGTACTCAGACATAAAACTCAAATTGTTAACTCAAATGCTAATTGGAGATTAGACAGTGGATTGATAGAATATGTGGAGCCAGGACAATTTGAAAAATATTTGGGTGCCAAGGTGACCTTGGACTGTTAGTGCATCATTTGAAAATTAAACTGGTGGACTGGTGTTACAATTTTTATAGGGCTCCCCTTAAACCATCTGAAAATCTGATTATTTTAAAATTTATATTTCATGCAGATTATTTTATTATTTATTGTCGTGTGGGCCTGCTAGATGTTTTAAAGAATTCAGATATGTTGGTTAGAAAGAGAATCAAGAATATTTTTCATCTCCCATGATGTACTACTGATGGGCTGTTTTATTCAAGAATTAGGGACGGTGGCTTCTCGGTTACTAAATTTTTGCTACAAATTCCTACTAGGTTCATTCAAAAATGGAGAAGACACATGGCTTCCAATGACATCTGGGCAGACAAGCTTATCTCTCTCATCAACAAAAGTTGGTCCAATAAAAACTATTACCTTGCCCATCTTGTGTCTCTAATATCCTGGGACCAACATGGCTACAACAACACTGATAGAGTATGTGTAAGGGACTGTGAAGCTGTTGTGGTTGATATTACAGTCCATTGGGAGGATTATTCCAGCAGTGCGGAGACAGCCCATGGGGAGAAGGTAGAATACTACTCTGAGGTGGAGGAGGAGATCAGAAAGTAACATCATCTCTTTTCTCGGCTTTGTACTTTGGTCTTTTGGAAAATGGAGCGACGGTAATGAGGAACTACTTAAGCTCTTGGGTATGGAAAGAAGTAAGCTGTTTAAAGAAAGTCCATGCAAAACTGCTTTATATTCCACGGCTGACATGATAGCTATTTTCAGTGATAAGCAGACACCACATATCCTCATTCCATTGATTCTACAGTTCTTACTCTCCCATATTTTTTCCCTCCACATTTTATCTGTTTTTAAAATCTTTTTAGTCAATGAAGCTTTAGTTGTTGTCTACATTGCTATTTCTAGTTCCATTCAGTTTTTATTAATGTATTATTGTGCGTTGGTTTAAAATATTTTATTAAATACTTTTAGCTAGGTTTAGATGTTCTATTTGAACTTCACTTGATTTGGCTGCAGACTGGCCTCAAAAAGTAATGAGGAAAGGGCACCTAGTCACATCTGTACAGAAATAGCCACATGTCTGGAAGCTGAAGCCAGAAAATTCAAACTTGAAATAAGGCACAAATTTTTAACAGTGAAGGTGATTAACTACTGCAACAAACTACCAAGGGGAATTGTAGATTCTCCGTCTCTTGATATCTTCAGATCAACACTGGGTGCCTTTCTGAAAGACATCCTTTCGTCAAAGGCAACTTGCTGGACTGAGTACAGGAGTAACTGGATGAAATTCTATGGCCCGTGTTATGTAGGAGGTCAGGTTAGATGACGTACTGGTCCCTTCTGCCCTTAAAATCTATTAATCTATTTATTCTTTATGTATGTTTATCTCTAAGTCTGAAAGGTGCTTATCCAAAACTTTGGGTGTCCTGAGATCACTTAAAACCACAGTTACCATTATACAATAAATAAAGCATTCCAGTCACATGGAATAAAGTAATAAACTAATGACTCATTTCATATATTCAGTGGAGTTGTTGATTTTCCTTATGCTTTCTTGGGCCTTTGAAAGGGTTGGTAATATAGAAAATATACAGAAATTAATCTCTGGCATAAGGCCATTCACTTCAGTACCTAAGTTCAAGGAATAAATAAAATAAAATAAAAGTTAATGTGTATCTGTTACTTTATTTCCATTTGGTGCAACTTTAAATAGAGGATAATCCCTCCTGCCCTTACAGGGGTAGATGCTTTTTTGTACTTAGATGAAGTCTGCTACAGAGAGACATAAACCCAGGGATAAATCATAGCAAATTGAAAATGGAAGTTTTCCTACTGACTTCAATGGGGCCAGGATTTCACCTCACTGTTGCCATTTTTCACAACTTTATCATGAGTCTTAATAAAGGGGACTGTGTCTTAAAGCCCAGCTTCTAGAATCATGTCATATACGTGAGAATCTGCCTTTTTATTCTTTTAAATGTAAGCTAAGTTTCCAGCCTTCCTGGCTGTGGAGGAAAGCTTAAAAATGTGCCCTGAGCTCACCCTTAAGGCTGGAAAGCCAGAAGGCACATAAAAAAAATTCCACATTTTTAATCTCATGATTTTTAAGCCAATCTCATGATTTTCAAACTCTACAAGTTGGCAAACACTTTTCTTGGGCTCATAATTTATTTTCTTTGTTTACTTGGACTGTTAACATAAAATAAAAGTCATTCAGACTGTGAAGTATATGGTTGCTTTTTGTATAGGGAAACCATAACACTAATCACAATGCTTCTGCTTCTCTGAGGGCCCAGGGTAAAAAGCACTGAGTACAAGGAAAATTCCTACCCTTACTCCTTGGAGCTGCTTTCAGGGCTGGAAGCGAACAGGTGCCAGTCGTATGATGGGGACCAAATCCATCCTGAGGGCTGGGGTGCAATGCATGGTGTCTTAAAGGTCAATACTCTTAAAAATGACCAATGTGCATTTCTACTAGTGCCTGATGCAGGTCATAATGTATATGCTGGCATGGACTGTGAGCTTGACCACATCCCCAAACCAGTGACCATGTCCCCTGGAGGTCATGCTGCCTGACTCAAAGAGACTCGTCTGATAATTAGATTGCATTGTTTCTCTCCTAAAGCTATGCATCTCTGTGGAGTAATTTTCAACCTATTTACCATTGTGGGCCACATGTGCCACTCTCTATCTGCTATGTGGGCCCCATCCATGTAATATATATATTACCAGTATGGCCCTGAGGATGTCATATGGGCTACAGCTCTGTGCTGATTGGACCACAAGTGGCCCATGGGCAGCACTTTGAGAACCAATGTCATGGAAGAAACTGGATGTTAGGTGTGGTGTACCAGGGTCAGTTCAGACTGGGCAGGGGGGCTGTCACCCCTGCCCTGCAACCTTGGGTGCTTTACAATGCCTTGCTGAAGTAGCTCCCACTTGGGTTGATCGCAAAAGAAAACCCCACATCATTTGATGAGTGTGCTATCAAAGTTGAAAGAAGCAGGCCTAACCATAAAAGCCTCTAATTGCAAAAATAGAGCAGCCAGAGTTCTTTATTTGGGACACGGGGTAGGGGGAGGTCAAATATCCCCTGATGGCTTGAAAGTTAAAGCTATTGTCAATTGGCCTGTACCCCAAATCAAGAAAATAAAGTCCAATCTTTCATAGGTCAGGTAAACTATTACAAAAGCTTTGTGTGTGGGTTCAGTGACATTGTATCTGTGATCACAAAGCCTGATCTGCTGCCTCCAGGTCAAGCCAGTGGCTAAACTTACTGCAGCTTTGTGAGGTGAGAGGTGTGACTGAATACACCCCTGTGTTGGCACCCTACATACTATTGTAATATTTTTACACAAGTCATGTCTAGTAAGACATCATCTGAAAACTCATAATTTGCTAGTCTGTTTAGTCCTGATAAAATATGTGGCAACATTCTATGTGAAGTTATAAGATTCCACTGTATGGTGTTATTAACACATGTTCCAAACCCCAGAGCTCTGCCCAGACAGAAGTTGGCAAACCCATCTGGCCTAAACAGAGGACTGTTTGCACTGCTTAATTTGCATTGAAGCAGTAAACAGAGCCATCAAGCAGGAAGAAAAGACAAAGGAAGTTCAAACAGGTGAAAAAACAAGCAGGGACTACATTCCACATAGAGTTTTTGGCTCTTGGGGCCCAGCTGGAAATGTTTTTCAAGAGGGGGACTGAAATTATAAAAAGGAAGAACAAACACCCCCAAGGAACCCCTCCCTCTTTCTTTATACATCATGTTCTTTGCACCTGAAGAGACAAAGGAAGCATTAATTGGACTCTGGGAAAAGGGGTCTTGGCCTACATGGTTTGGTCAGTAAGACTGCTGAAAGCATATGATGAGAAATGTTTGTTTGCTTGAAACTGATATAGTTTAAGGTAGGCATGAGTGAGCATTTTATCTTTATTTTTCTTGTAATCATTTCTCACTTTTATGCCTCATTTCTTGTATTCACTTAAGTCTTGATCTTGGTACTTAATAAACTTGTTTTACTATTTTATCTAGTCCAGTGTGTTCAAACTAAAGTGTCTGATTAACTATTGGAGATAATAAACTGGCATATTATTTCCTTAAAGAAATAACAGACTTAAACATTTGTATTGTCCAGGAGAAGGCTCAGCAGTACAGAACATACATTTCTGGGGGAAATCTGAGATTGGAGGTGTGTTGGGGTCACCCTTAAGTATTACTAAGGCTGGTGAGTGCCAAAGGGTAACCCAAGTGTGGCTGGCAGGCTGCAGTTACACACAGATACTCAGGGTGTGGCTTGCATGCTGGAAGGCTGTTTGTGAGCAGCCCAACTGGGAGCTACCTTAGGAAGGCATTAAGCACCCAAGGTTGCAGGGCAGGGGCTACAGAGTGCCCCCCCACCCACCCCCCCCGCACACACACACAACACACACACCACCACCACCACTGGTCTGGACTGTATCCTGGTATGTCACAGAGGGCAGCAGAAGAAGCCCTCCCCTCTTTTCTCCTACTAGCACTCTGACATAGCAGCTGGCAAGATTTTGTGCTTAAGGACATATTTTCAACCCATAACCCAGTCTGAGTAGCTGGGCTATGTACAGAGGCATGTGTAGGGACAATCAGTGTTTTCCTCAGGAATTGAAATTAGAGGGGAGTTTCAATTTACAGAGGATGGGGTGAAGGCCAATGAGGGGTAGACCGTGAGCGTGAAGGTGGGCTGTATGGCACTATAGTAAAAACTGAAAAGTGTTTCACAACCATTTTATTAGATTTAATTCATGTTTAAAATGATCACACATGAAAGTTGGCTACTCAAGTCTACTACGAAGCACTACATCTACATCCTTCTTGGTTTCTTCTTATAATTTTGCACCACTCTGCTAATTAACTTCTTGAATGCAGTGCATTCATCTTGGGTGGCTTCTCGTGTCTGGTAATTCCATTCCTTCAATTGATTTGCTCATTAGCTCACTCACATGAACAGGCAGAAGGCGACTTCTTTCAGAACACAAAATTCTATTCAAGGATGAAAAAGAATGCTCAGCTGTAGCTCTTCTGACTGAAAGTAGCAACAGATGAATTCCTACTTCTTTCATCCAAGAAAACATAGCACAAAGATTGGGGTGAGCCACTACTGATGATAAAAAAGAAGTTGAGGTCAAATTTTCATTCATTCGTCATATGATATTCCGCTCAGATTCTCTATTCTGTCCTGATCAAATGGCAGCCCCTTTGCTGGTAATGCCTCACTCCACTCAACCATCGGTGTTTTGTAGGACAGGCAACTGTAAAAGCTACATAGAAGTTGAGTAAAATCCAGTAGTCACTGTTGTAGATTTGTAAAAATCAAGTCTGTGTACTTTTTCAGCTGTCTTAACGAACACGTCTTGTCCTCATTACTTAAGGATTATAAATTCCTTCATTAGTCAACTTCTGGACTGAATTCCTTGCTTCTTCCAGTATGTTTTTGATAGATCTCTCTCTCTCTTATTGATCCAAGTATAGCTTCGATTGCTGGTCAAAGATCTACTACTGTTGTAACAGATGCCTGCATGGCATTGTTTAATGACCCAAATGGTTTCAACAGTAGACTTACAAGACAAAGAATAGTGATAGTCTTCTCTGAACATAGTAGCAAAAGCATTCCACCACCCTCATTAGTTAGATCTGTCCCATCTTAGTAGATACTTTCCAAAGCCAGTAATAACAGTTGTAATAATTTTAAGACAACAACCAAGAAAGCTAGAGGGTTTTCCCAGGTTGGACTAATTTGAAGTTCAGTCCCATTGTATCTTCTGTTTTTTCCAAGAACTAGGGGTCACCCTATGAAATTAATAGGCAGCAGGTTTAAAACAAGGCGAAGTACTTCCTCACACAAAGCACAGTTAACCTGTTTAACTCTTTGCTAGAGGATGTTGTGAAGGCCAAACTATAACAGGATTCAAAAAAGAACTAGATAAGTTCATGGAGGATAAGTCCATCAATGCTATTAGCCAGGGTGGGCAGGGATGCAACACCATGCTCTGAGTGTCCCTAGCCTCTCTTTGCCAGACGCTGGGACTGGATGATAGGGGATGGATCACTTGATGATTGCCTGTTCTGTTCATTCCCTCTAAACACCTTGCATTGGTCACTGTCAGAAGACAGGATACTGTCTGACCCAGTATGGCTGTTCTAATGTACAAATTAATTATAATCTAATAATAAAAATATTTAGTGCAGAACCTCTCCAAGATAATGACTTCTTGAGACAGCAACAATGTGAGATAACAACCTTGGCAAATAATGCATTTTAAAAATCTTGGCCTATTAGAAAACATATTTATATATGTTTTCTAGTCACAAATCTAGCATTGTGAAACAAAGTCACAACAACATAGTCCAACAACCAAATGTTCCTTTAATATACTCCTCCCTCCACCACACCCCACTCACTGTTGTTGTCCATGGTCAGAGGAGACCAGAGTTCAGAGGCGCTTTTGTGTGAGTTCACCTCCCGCGAGGGTTAGGGATGCGGAGAAAAGGGGAAAGGCATGTTGCTCATTCCTCCAGCCACTTGCCACTAACTCTGGCGACTGTTGTCCATTGTGCAACCATTCAGTCCACTGCTCCATCGCCAAGGGCCTTGTGCAGTTAACTTCTGCTGCCACCTGGCACTGTGACCTCTGCAAGTTGGTTTCTTCAGGTTCCACCCAGCTCTCAATGATTTCAGCTCTTAATGGAGGAACCTCACTGCAAGTGCAGGCTAGGCAGTCTCTTCCTTGGAAACACTATCCCACAGCAGGTCTAAAAACTTCGATATGGTTATCAGTGATTTCAGCTCTAATGGTCACTTAAAAAAACCAAAAGACTCTGTGGACCCTAATCACACCTATCTTTTAACAGGAGAGAAGCAGCTGAAATACTGCTTGTGACTCTTAGGTAGAGCCCCCACCACCAACTAAAACACCTGTCCCTACCTTCCCTCTTTCCACTGAAACCTGGCATCCGAACCCCCTGCTTAGCGAGGGCAGTTCAGTTGAGGGTGACCCTCTCAGTCAGGTCAGGCTAAGTACAGTTCTGCTGCTCTTTACTCATACAATAAGGATAACAACATTTCATGACCTCCACATTCAATACTCAAGTGACCAGTGACGTAACACCAGCCAGAAGTGATCACTTTGCTTCAGCAACACGGCTCTGTCTGCTGGATACCTCGGCAGAGTAGGTGTGCTCATGTAAATACAGTCTGGCCCTGAAACCTTTCCTCCTCATCCTCCAGCTCATCGCTAGCTGTAAGGGGAGAGCTCATGCACACCTTGCTTACAGATCATAATTTAAATTATTAGGTTGCTGAACTCAATGTACTGACATTCTCATAAAAACACAGCTGCGTGAGGCAGCTAAACTATGTCCATTCTTTCCAAACCTATGATGCTTTTCTCAGGTACAAGTATTTAATCATGCAGTGTACCTGTTTTTAAGTGTGCATTAATATTTCAATTCAAATGAGCAGACAATCACTAAATTGACAACACTGCATGTAACTAGTTGACCACTGGGGGGGTTATGGGAAAGTTCAGGGAGGGTATCCCTGCCCGAGAGCCTCTCTCATGTGCTATCCCAGCAGCTGCCTGCGTCTCTGGCTGTGAGAAGGCGAGGAGGAAGCCCTGCTTCCTCAGGCCCAGAGATGAAGCACTGACCTGCTGCAGGCCTGTGTCCTGACTTTTCCCTAGCCAGTGAGAGGCAGTGGGGCGCGCTCTCGACCTCCGCCTTCATGCAGACATGAAGATAAAAGGAGGTCACTGTGCTAGCTGGGGATGATTTCAGTCCCTCAAAGGCTGGGTTATGGGCCAAGCACACACCCACTGCTCCAGGCTGCTGGTAGTGCTTCATTAATGTCTCAGATCCCTAGCTCACAACTATTGCCTTCTTGGATCGGGGACTGGCAGGAACCACTGAGGAAAACGGGAGGAGAAAGCCGTTTCCTCAGGCTGGGAGAGGAGGTACTGAGCTCCTGCGGCCTGCCTCCTGACTTTTGCCCCACCAGAGGGAAGCAGTAGGGAGTTCTTCAAGAGCCCTGCAGCATTGACATCATTGTCAGACCCTCCTTCATGCACTCCCGCAGTAGTAGGCAAGGAAATGGGACAAAGGAAGCACTGCTTCCTCCAGCTGGGAGAGGAAGCTCTCAGCTCCTCCCTGCTTGCCTCTCGGGCTCCCAGAGTTTCTGTGGATCTGCTCTTCAGAGGCTTCTTCAGCCCCGCATCTGAAGTAGTACACTCTAGCTTGAATGCAACCCTTTACAGCACAGTCTTGCAGCTTTGTGTAACAGCAGATCTTCCTCGGCATGCTGCTGTGCATGGAACAGGACTCCCTCCATGTCAGCCTCACAAATCCTTGTCTTTTTGCACAATGGCACCACACATTCTTCAGCCAGGTAGCTCTGCACTACGGAGAGAGGCAGAGGACATAATTTGCCCTAAGGGTTAATACTCTCGTGGTCAATGATATTTGTAAAAAAGCAAGTCTGTTAGCTCCCCATGGCAGTAAGACATTTCCTGTCCTGTGAGCAGAGTTTTGGTACTAACTGGATTTCACTACTGTAAATAAAAACCATCTTGTCCCTCAGGCTATGCTATTATAATAGTTATCCTCAGTCTGGAAGAGTCACCTTGAGCACTTAAATATCTACAATTTCTCTAATGTTCAGGGAAATCTTTAATCACGTGGTGAATAATACTAACTTTAACCATTGTATTCTTAAAATACACGCACTGCTGCACATTCAAGGATAAAAACCACCCTTAGTTTGAAGATTGTTACAGTCTGACTGGACATTGCTAATTCCCCAAGTGAAAGTACCTTGATGAGTGTTTAGGTTACTCTTCTTGCTAACATCTAAAGTTCTTAACTGAAATTATTTTAAAGAGCTTTACAATTCTCTCCCCTTAGGATAGAGTGGGGACAGCTTGTGAAGAGTGAATCAATGCCATACGTCAAACAGTGTTTGTATATGTTTCAGTGTATCCAGGCAGAGTGTTTTAACTTTCCATCCTACCGCCCGAGCTGTACTTTCCTGAATGTCAGCCAGGAAAATTTTTGTAGATTTGGCAGTGAGACTGTGGGAAGCCTGGTTCAAGACCAGCCCGAGTGCTGTTGCAGCGGCTTTATATAAAGACAGGGGATCCAAACACCTTCCTTTGTTTCACACTGCAAATGAATACAAATGGAGCCCTGAGATCATAATCAGGTCCCATTGTATAAGCTCCATCTTTCCATTACTGTATTATATTTTTGGCATGTAGAACTTTATTATTTTTCAGCTGGAAAACCAATTTGATTTTTTTTATCAGGGTGTTAATTCTTCAGCTTTTGAACACTCGTTTGGCCCCCAGCCACTTAATTTTTGTCCCTTGGGCAATGCCTGACAAATTAAGATAAAGCCATTACTTAATGTTTCCCTTCAAAGAGAAAACAAAACTTATTTCCTGTTCTTATTAATTGGATGAAGTCAACTTACATGTAAAATTTTCAGCATAATCTGAGTTGCTGCACTAGGCTGTTATCTTACCACATACTGGTTCCTTAATTGGAATGTGAGGGGGAGAAAGAGTTGTCAGGTTTCCGTGAAGCTTTCAGTGACTTGGAAAAAATCTTAACAATAAACAGAGACATTTGTCAAGTGCATGGATTTTTACCACCCAGAGCCACCCAATTCAACATTCTGGACTTTTAAAGTATTTTTGCTTTCAGAGCCTTAGTTTGATTTACCTGGACATAAAAAACCAACACTAAATATTCCAGCCATGACAAGTGGATTAGTCAGAGCTATGGAATGGGCTCTGCCCAGTTCAAGTACATTCGAAGGAGCCAAATTCTGCCATGTTTTCAGTATGCAGATAACTAAAGTTCATGCACTAGTCAAATAGTTTTTGATTAAGATGTTACATATTTTCCTCACCATCCTTCAAACATGAGGGGAAAGAGGAATGGTATTTGTTTCTTTGCAATATTTGCTTATAAAAAATAGCCTCTTCCATGGCAACACAACTTATGCCATCACTGAAGAGAATGCAGGGCCTCCAGCAAGCAAACAGGAGATGCAAACCACAACTTGGGAAAGTCTCCAAAATGATGCAAAAAGTTTTGAGGGGAAGTGGTAAAACAAATAAAGGAATCAGAGCAACATGCTTGCAGTCTGGGGCTCCAACACACAGCAGCATTACTGTGTTTTCGTCTCCCTTTGGTATCTGCAACACAAAAACATACATCTCATGCCGCAGGCGCTCAGAACAGCGTTGGTTCTCTCTTCAATACTCTCTTTGTAAAACCCACAATTTTAAACAAAACCGACTTAATCAAAAGGCCAGCTAGATAGCAGAAGTTCCACCAAATATTTTCCTACAGCCACATGGTTTAGGGAAGGACTTTCCTTAACAAGGAGGCTGTGTTCTGAGTGCTGTTGAACTTATCTACGATTTGTTTATCCCATTTGGGCCTGAAAGAAGACACTGTAGCATCTCTATTAACCCCATGAGAGTGGCACTTAACTTGCATTCTGGGTCCATACCTAACATGGTCTTTCAAGCAGAGCATGAGAACGTGCCATCTGCCTTCCTACAGCAGGGAAAGTGATTCTTTGCTGAACACGCTGCACCAAATTTTCAAAGCCTACCTATCAGAAGGTGTGCATGTGTGTAAGTAAGGGGCAGATCAATCTGGCTGGATTGCTCTAGATTCTCTATCTCTACCCTCACCTCTCTTTTTAATAATGTACCCTTTCTTTTAATACATTTCACACAGCAAAAGACCAGAGTTTCACTGACACTGAATAGATGTAAAACACCCATCCCACTGCTGTTAGCCCCTGAAGGGCAGACCAGCACATTATACTAGAGCTGGGTGAATAAATGGCTTTTTTGGTTTGCTGGGAGTCCTGACTATATATATAGTTTTAAAAATGTGATAACTTTTGGTGAATCAAAAAAATCCATTTCAAGGTGAACAATTTGATTCACAATGAATTTTTCTAGGTGGAGGTGGCCACCTCCCTTATAACTTTTAGCCTTGTGGTTAGGGCACTGACCTGGGAGGGGGGAAACCTGGGTTCAGTTCTCTTCTCTATCTGCCATAGAGAAGGGATTTGAATGTGGGTCTCCCACATTGCAGGGGAGTGCCCCCACTCATTGGACTATGGGGTATTCTGAGGTAAGTCTTTTTCATGTTTCCCTTTTGAAACTCATAGACTCATAGACTCTCAGGTCAGAAGGGACCAATATAATCAGTATAAAACAATGCAAGCCACAGAACTTCACCCACTCACTCCTGTAATAAACCTCTAATCTATGACTGAGTTATTAAAGTCCTCAAATCATGGTTTAAAGACTTCCATCAGCAAGTGAGCTGTTCCCCATGCCACAAAGGAAGGCAAAAAAAAAACCCCTAGAGCTCTTGCCAATCTGCACTGGGGGAAAATTCCTTCCCGACCTCAAATATGGTGATCACTTAAACCCTGAGCATGTAGGCAAGACTCATCAGTCAGAAAGAATTCTCTGTAATAACTCAGAACCCACCCCATCTAACATCCCTTCACAGGCCATTGTCATATCTACCATCACTAATCAAAGATCAGTCAATTGCCAAACTAGGCTGTCCCTTCATACCATCCCCTCCATAAATTTATCAAGCTCCGTTTTTAAGCCAGCTAGGTTTTCTGCCCCCATGGCTCCCTTTGGAAGGTTATTCCAGAACTTTACTCCTCTGATGGTTAGAAACCTGCATCTAATTTCAAGTCTAAACTTCCTGATGGTCAGTTTATATCCATTAGTTCTTGTGTCCACATTAGTGCTGAACTTAACTAACTCCTCTCCCTCCCTGGTATTTATCCTTTTATAGAGAGCAATCATATCTCTCTTCAGCCTTCTTTTGGTTAGGCTAAACAAGCCAAGCTCTTTGAGTCTTCTCTCATAAGGCAGGCTTTCCATTTCGCGAATCATCCTAGTAGCTCTTCTCTGCACCTGTTCCAGTTTGAGTTCATCTTTCTTAAACATGGGGGACCAGAACTGCACACAGTATTTCAGATGAGGTCTCATCAGCACCTTGTCTAACGGTAATAACTCCTCCCTATCTCTACTGGAAATACCTTGTCTGATGCATCCAAGGACCGCATTAGCTTTTTTCACAGCCACAACTATTCCACTATATATATAAATAAGTCAGTAGTCATTGGAGCAGGTACTTTCTGCTTTAGCTACTAGTGCGGCCCAAAAGATAGTGAAATTATAGACTAATAAAAACATGAAGTATGGTATCAAAGTGAAAATTTATCAACCCAGTGTACTAACAGTATAACTGTATGGACTAGAAGCAGCTGCATTAAATTAAACAGCCATCAGAAGAACATAAACATGAGAACATAAGAATGGCCATACTGGGTTAGACCAATGGTCCATCCAACTAAATATCCTGTATTCCAGCAGTGGCTGGTGTCAGAGGCTTTGGAGAGAATGAACAGAAGAGGGCAATTATCAATTGATCCATCCACTGTTATCTAGACCCAGCTTCTGGCAGTTAGACAGATAGGGGCACCCAGAGCATGGGCTGCATCCCTGAGCATCTTGGTTCATAAGCATTGATGGACCTATCCGCCCCAAAGGCTGGAGGCACAAAATATGAGTTCTTCAGAAAATGGGAGGTGTGAAGTGGAATGATTTTAAGCAAATGAAGAAGTTAGAAGGTGGGTTAGATGTGAAGTCCGGGTACAGAATTGGCTGCAATCAAAAAGATTAAGATGATGGGAATGCTGTAGAAGACAAACAGCAAGGGGTGATCTGATCCAGTCACCCTCTGCTCTGATGCAGCACATGAGCTGAATTGCATTGCCCTTCACCACTCACATTGTTTAAAGTAACACAAGAGGATGTGAGACTTGGAAGATGCGATCCAATATAGTCCAGTACAGCTCAGATGAGGAAAACACAGAAACAGAAAAAAGGTTTGAAACAGATTTTCAGCAAAATCATTTCATATTTGTTATCCACTGGAAAAGTTGTAATATCCAATGTTATACTACAGTACATAAGTAGTTGTTATGATTGTGGCACTTTTTTCTCTATATATTAAAAAATCACTTTAAAGATATTCATAGAATCATAGAATATTAGAGTTGGAAGGGACCTCAGGAGGTATCTAGTCCAACCCCCTGCACAAAGCAGGACTAACTTCAGCTAAATCATGCCAGTGAAGGTTTTGTCAAGCCGCAGCTTAAAAAGTCTAAAGATGTAGATTCCACCACCTCCATAGATAACCAATTCCAGTGCTTCACCACCCTCCTAGTGAGAAACTTTTTCCTAATGTCCAACCTAGACCTTCCCCACTGCAACTTTAGACCACTGCTCCTTGTTCTGTCATCTGCTACCATTGAGAACAGCCTAGCTCCATGCTCCCTGAAACCACATTTCAAGTAGTTAAAGACTGCTATCAAATCCCCCCCTCATTATTATCTTTTACAGACCTTCTTGAAATTTCTTTGAGTAAAATGCCAGTGGCCAAATTTGTCACTAGCATAAGTAGATGAAACTCCTGTGTTTTTATGCCATTAGGGAATTTGGCCCGTGTTTTTAACGTTTCAGCTAAAATAAACCAAATGAGATTAAGAGAAAATACAATGTTTTGCACATGTTAAAATTCTTACAGCTGTTTCACTGAGAAACTCAATGCTTCCATGCTACAGAGTAGGGATTTGAATATTTGCAGCAAGTTCCACCTGATGTCAGAAAAGTGCCCATGGAAATCTGCCCAAATTTGGCCAAGTTTATAAATCTCTGAAAATCTCTGTTTGCACATGCTCAGTAGAGACTTGTAGAGTTTAGCAGTTAAAGTCTCTGAAAATTCCATCTGCACTGAGCATGCTCCATCTCTCCACAACTCCTCAGCATGACTGGACATGCACCATCCCCAAAGACTGACTTAACATGTTCCATCCTGGAGCCGCACTATTGGGCTCTGCAAACAAAACTCTCTCTTATGCTATCAGTTCTACCCATTGCAGGTGCATAGGTACTGTGGAGGAGAACTAGGAAGCAGCTTGACTTAAATTCAGAGGGATGAAGTATGGGAGGGATAGGTGTGTATGTTGCAGGGAGCATGGACTCTACACAGAAAGGGTTGTGGGGGGCAATGTCAGGGAAGGAGATAAAAGCAGAAGCCAGGGAGAGAGGGGAATGAATTGGAGGAGAGGAAGCTAGGAGCAGGCAGGGGAAAATAGAGAAGAGTTGAGGAGAGGGCAGGAATAAAGGCAGAAACTTGAGGGAAGGAGAAAATAAGAACAGAGGAGAGAGGCCAGGGTAGAAGTTAGGCAGGACAGCTATGGCAAGAGGGGATCAGGGGCAGAAACATTTATAACTGTTAGTGCACACTCCCCTAGGACCTAGATGTGAACCCAGAATTCCTGAGTCTCAACGTTTCTCTAACGAACAACTACAAATCACATTAGCAAATGCGTGTCTCATCTCCCGCTACTGGGTGCTCCACATACAGGATAACAACTACTATTGGCTCAAGTGGCAGAGGTCTAATGCTATGAATCTAAATGTCCCAAACCTGCTGATGACCCATGTGGAGTTTAATATGCTTCCACATGATGGAATTTCTGTCATTTTTCAGGGAGTTTTAAATGTTTTTAGAAAGTTACAGTGCAAAATATTAACTTAAAAGAACATTAAGATTGCAAAGTCAAGGACTCAAAAGTTAGGAGATGCCAGAATTCAGGTTGCCTGTGAGACCTTATTTCAATTCCTTGTGCATATGCATCACAATTTAGTGTTTAATTACATGATAAGGATTCTTGTTTCTGTGTGATGCAGGGCAAGTAACAAACCAGCATTTTTACTAGTGATCTCTAACTCACGCGTGTGCTTAACTGAGACATTTGTGGCCAGATTAGTAGAAATGCTGAGTGTTCACAACTGCATCTGAAGCGAACTGATGCTGTGCTATAAAAATGCTAAGCACTTTGAAAAAAATCAGGCCCTAGATTTCTCAAGCTGGGTACCCAAGTTAGTGGGCACATGTGACAATTTTGATCTTAATCACTGAGGTATTAAGATATTGAAAGATATCAAAGATATTGAAATGCCTTACTCCCATTGAAATATGTGGGTATTAGGTGCTACATGACTTTGAGGATCTGGGCCTCAATGCCAGAGTTTCCCATGTGTAAAAAGGGGGGAAATAGAGTAACTCACCTGCACAAGGGTGTTCTGAAGAAAAAATAATGTTTGTGGAGCATTCAGTTACTGCGGTGAAAGCACCATAGAAAATCCCATGATGAAATAAATGTCTGCCTTCAGTGCAAGGTTTGGCTGTTGTACAGTAAATAAGGCTTGTGGCCACTCACTAAATGACTCAGGGAAAAAAGAAATATTGAATAATTACCCATTCAGTGATCATCGTCTCTCCTGTGTACCACGAGGCAGCAGTTCTGTAGAAAAAAGAGTATGTGATCATGTAATTAAAGACTACTATTAATGTAAGTCTGTATTATTAATAGAATGTTGCCTTAATTTTGGCATTTCCTAATTTTTGTGTGCTTCACTTGGTGACCTTAAAGTTCTTTTATCATAAATGTTTATGCTATTTTTCTAATAAAAGTGATAATACACAGACTTGACTCAAAATACCCAAAGGGGTGAATTTAGTTATTTTGGTTTCATTTACTATCTATACAAGCCCTTAAAGAAAATATTCAGGCCTTGTTGAACTGTCAAAATGATGGGAGCTCTTCTATCAGTCCTAGCCATTTTTAAAGTATATTTTTCATATCCATTCAGTGGTAAGTTCTACCTATGAAGATTCACAGAACAAATGTTCTACATATTCCCTGATTAAATACAACAGAATAGGGGAATTGGAGCATACAGGAGTGTCTCTGTTTTGCAATCTAAAATAATTTCGTAGCCTGAGGGTCATAATTGTCAACACGGATCTAATATTTTCACTTAGGATCAGATGTTCAAATGAGCCATTGCGTCTGCATTTGTGCCAATTATAAACATCATGGACATAAGACACAGTAAAGCATTTAAACAAAGAATTGAAAGGGAACAGGTAAAAATATCTAATGTGAATAAAGGTGATATAAGAAATGGACATCCACATTCCAAATGACATTAAAAGTAAAGTAATCAGCCAAATTAAATGAGGAAAAGCTCTACGTAAATGGTTGTATTCAAAGACAGAAGTTAATTGACAGGAAAAGAACTCAAGGTCAAGACGTATGATTTATTAAGGGAAGACCTGTGGCCTACATGAAAAATGCACCAATGAAAGGTTAAAGACATAAGAGATAATGTTGTCAAATTCATTTTCTGAAATCATTTTTCCTCAGTGGTTATTCTCCACCAGGATAAAAGTGAGTGGTTTTTGCACAGCTGTGAACATAGAAATGGTCTGGCCAAATAGAATTAAATTTCAAAGACCATTTCCAGGCACTCTATCATTTTCCTTTGAGATGATACTTCCATTTTTATTTCTTTTTACCCTTTTGTAGTTAAATTCAGTACTCATGAGGTGCTGAATTGACATATCTGGAGTCTGAATGCCTCTACTTAATCACAGAATAGATACCATACGGGCAAGCTTCCTCAGTATCCTGCCAATATACCTTATGGAGCAGGGATAGTCAATAGGCAGACCCAGGCCAAATCTAGACCACCAGATGCTTTTGAACAGACCCCAAATATTTTTATTTACTTATTATTATCGTTGTTGGGTTTTTTATTATTATTATTTTCTCTCAAGTCTGGACCTTCACTATACCTTGATCAAGAAATTTGGATCTTGACCAAAAATAATTGACCACCCCTGTTATGGATGAACCAGCTGGGTTCCATTTCTACAGCACATTCAGTCTCTTGAGCCTGCCAACAGGGGCCATTCTGCTGCTGCTGTTTTTTGTGATTTGGACATCCATCTACCGGGGACTGGACCCAGAGCAGAAAATGAATTTGAGATAGGCCACTGAATAGACACCAGTGAGTAATAACTTTTGGTCACTAGGGGATGTCTTCACAAAAACTAGACAGCCACGGCTGGCCTGTTTAAACCGACTCAGGCTTGTAGGGCTGCCTCATTGGTGTGTAGACTTCCAGACTTTGGCTGCAACCCAAGCTCTGGGATCCTCCCACCTCACAGGATCCTAGTGCCTGGGCTCCAGTCTGAGCCTAGAAGACTACACAGCAACAAAACAGCCCTGCATTCTGAGCTATGTAAGCCCAAGTAGGCTGGCATGGCCAGCCATCAGTGTCTAGTTGCTATGAAGACATAGAGTAGCAGTGACCAGGGCTACATTTGAATCAACAATTTGGAAGTAAAAGGTTCTAGAGGCCAGATTTTATGGCCTGTTCCTTTGTGACACTCAGGCAGCTAACAAGAATGGAGCATAGACTCGAGTCTAGGGCTTGAGGATGGTGTATCAAGGGCAGAAGGAGTAGTGGCCAGAATGCCATGCGCTCTCGCTATCCACAGATGGTCTGTTGGAGACAACTGACAGCTGGTGCAAGTTAGAGCAAGTCCTAGCCTGAGCCAGGGCCATGGCTGGGGCAGAGAATCAGGGAGATCCCCATTTTGCTGCACTAAGCCTACAAAACCCAGTGCACTTTAGAATCAGAATCTATAGCGCATTACTAATCGCCTGCGCTATCCAGTCCCATTAGACCGTTATCATCTGAAAAATGCCTGAAGTGCTTCTGTATGTGTCATCCACTCCTTTTCATGGTGACACGTTGCAAGAAGGCGTGCCCGTCAGCACAAACTCAAGCTTACTGATCACCTAATTAACTCCCCAAACCTCAAAAGATAATGTAAACCAATTTTTTACTAGTGTACTCTGAAGAACTGATCTGACAATTTTACATTGGAATGTTAGGGATATAAACATCCGCAATAGTGTTTGCTCTCTGACCTCAGGGAGCAACCTGACAAATGTCAAGGAAGCCCCAAGAAGTTTCAAACTTGAACAAGATAAATTGAGAAATCAGCACAGTAAAACTTGACATTAGAACTATGTCTTTTGAAAGAGTCCTGGGTAAGTGAATTGGATCATCTAAACTAGGAGAGAAGTCAGGGAAGCAGAGATGGCTTTGGAACATTTTAGTGCCAGGACTATTTCTTAACTACACATATCACTTTCTGATTTTATATGAAATTCCCCCACACTGTGCCCTGAGCCTGCAACCAGAAAAACTAGCCGATTACAAAGTGAGCGGAGCAGAACTGCAGAAAGGATCCAAAACCTGTAGAACACAGGGGGAAATAGTTTGGGTATGCCCATCAGCTAAAGCGGGTAGCAGATACTCAATCCAGATATCAAAATCCAAGTAAATAAGTTATCTGAAAGGGAATCCAGTTTGATTAGCTAGCTACTTCTCTGCATTCCTCTGTATGAGAAACAACCCACATTTTTTACCTAAATTTAGTTCATTACTGTGACACAGGGGCTGCTCAGGAAACATTTGCTCTTCTATCATTTAATACAAATATTTTATCAGTAGAGCTAGTTAAATAATAATCATTAATAGTTTATGGATTATGATTTTCAGCCACTCTTGAATAATTTATTCACAAATAAAATTTTCCACTATATGCCTCCATCAATACTCATATATTATGTGTCAAATAATTTTCCAGTTTTTTCTTTCAGTCAGTCAGAATAGCATGTTTGGAAATAATTCTCCATGCTCTTTGATCAGCTCTATTCAGGAGTTATCCTGGCTTTGCATTAATGTGCAATGCTGCTAGTATGCTCTAACCTCAGTGGTTCAGGAGTCAAATTAGCAATCAACATTACCCAAAAGAGCAGCAGTAGTGTGAATTCATTGTTTCATTTACTACAGCACTAAATATTCCATCACATGGTGTTTTAAAATCAGGTGCTGCAAAGAGCTGCAGGAGACACATTGAAGAGCCACTTGCAGCTGGAAAGCCGCAGTCTGAGTGTCACTGGACTAGACAATGGTTTTGTATACTGTGGAGTGCTCTGGGAGGCAGAGCACCATGAGCATCCAAATAGGCCAGGTAGCTATTGTGGCTGATCAACAGAATTCATCACACCTCCACAGACCACTGTATGCATAGCACCTTGCTCAACCGGTTGAAAAGCTGTTTCTGTGCTCACCCACTATGCTGCCCTACCGTTACTTGTCCATAGACTAAGAGTTGGGGCAATGCAAAGCCCTAACCCAGACACCCAGGGACCAGTCACGTTGCCAGCAGCACTAACCCTGTTCCCTCACCAGTTAACTCACCAAAATACGGCTGCCTTCTGCCTGTGTACATTGTACAGTGAACTCTTCCCCACTCTAGGTCGCCCATGCAGGCCTAGCCATACTTTCAGCCGTACGCTATACCTACGGCACAGTTGTACACTAGGATACGGATAATGGTTGTACCAAACATCACAGGAGATCCAGACAGTAGAAATCTGACAATGAACTAGAGAAATTGGCATATTTTCCAGATACAACTACACATTTCTGTGCTTGTAGCTGTAGGATTAAAATATTTCAGTAGTGATTATTTGCTTCTGGAAAATCCCTATAGGCTAGAGACACAGACTATAAGAAGGAGATACACATGGGTCTCCAAACAAAGCAAGAGTAATGTGCTTATTCCTACCTACATGTGCTTATACCTACTTACATGTGCACTTTCACATGTTCTCTATTACACCTCTTAAGAAGATGCACAGGGCATAGAAGACCAGAGCAATCAATCTGACATATTCTAGATTACCGCCTCCTGTTTTCAGGGAGGTAATCTGCAGTTAACATGGATGCAGTGTTTATAATTAGAAACTGGATGTTTACCTCCCTCAGGAACTATATTCATTACACTGTTTGTGGTATTTTTTGCTGCTAAGTATAAAGAATACTGCGAACACCACAGTATAAAGTCAACAATCATTGTTAATGGTGCCTATTGTACATTAGTGAATTTAAGCTTGGCTAGCCAAACTAACACAAGCTATAGGCCAGGAGGTGATGAGAGGTAGAAAATCAGGATATCTATTATGCTCTTTATGCAGTTTAAAAGTGGAAACTAGCCTTAACTAAAATGCAGGTCAGTAGCATAGAATAACTGTGTATGTGAGGTCCACCCACGGTGCTGTTTCCATACCAGTGTAGATGTGTGTTTAGGCAGGTAGTGATTGTATGACTACCAAATTAAACATATGCATGCTCAGGGAAATCTGTATCACCCAAAATATGACTGATTAGTCTGTAATTTTTTGAAAATTTGTCATAGTAGAACCTCTGTTAAATCTATAATTAATTAGTTATATTCATGGATCTCTCTAGCTGTAAAATAGCTCAGTATGGATCTGGTTGTGACAGAGAACCCAAGACATTCTTGCACAGGATTTTTTTTCTCACCTACCTCACTCAGTCATTGCTATATTCTACAGAAATTGACACAGCTCTTAGGTCCTGGTACTGTTAAACAGCTGCTCAGGATCTGCATTAATATGGGTTACACAGGGCAAGACACTTTTAGGGGCAGCTCCAGCTCCACAACTCCTTCTCCAACAGTCAAGACAGCTCAGGATGGGTCTGCCACTTTAAAAGTACTCCTACACCACCAGCAGGGGCCAGGACCCCAAACACACAGCACAGCTCCGTCTGGCCCAGCCTCCTGCCAACCATCTCCGCAGCCAGGAGAGCCTTTGGAGTGCAGAGAGCTGCCCCTGCCTCAGCATGGCCCAGAGCACAAAAACACATTGCTCTTGCCCTGCAGCTTCCTTAACAACATCCCAGAGATGACTGCTCCCTGTTGGTGAATGATGAGATTGCTGCATATGGAGCCTACAGAACTTTTTGGGATCCTCCAGGGTGAGTTATAATATACCATTATTCAACCTAAGTTATTATACTTCATTGGAAACGCCTTTCTACTTTTCTGTCTGTTGCTACCCTTAGGTCTCCTCGTATTACTGCTTTCCAATAACACCCTTCCACTGAATATCCATGTTTTGAATTACTTTTTCATCCGATTTGTCAGCTTACATTTTTCCAGATTTAATCTTATTTTGTTATTTCCTGTCCATAGTTGTACAGTTTAAAGAGGGGTTTTGTATTGCTTGGTAACAGAGAGAAAAGAAAAAAAAATATATAATAAAATATAGATAAAGGTTACATACTTTATTTATAATTCAGCTTTTTCTAAAATGCCTAGGCCATGCTTGAAGCATTTAAAAAAAATTAAATAGGGAATACTAACAAAAACCCCATCTTATACAGACAGTATGGCCCCTTCAATTTAAAAACAACAAAGTTGGAGATGCCAAAATGATAATCAATACTGTCCGTCCACTCATCCCTTCATCTACAACCCACACCCTCTTCAAAAGCACAGGAAAAAAGACATGTCTTATAGTATATTTGCACAGTATCTTCCCAAATGTAGGTTCTGTCAGCCCAAAGAATGAAGTGTTCAAGTCAGTGATGCTTCAGAGAAAATGTTCTTTACCACCCTTTTATAAAACAAAATTCACCCCTGTACAGACAGCCAGCACAGGCTATTCACCACAGAATCCCACTTGAGCCTTCAAAATAGAGTTTAAATAGCCCTTAAGTGAAGCACAGCTTGGGTGAAATCCTAGCCCTGTTGAAGTCAGTGAGAGTTTTACCACTGACTTCAATCAGACCAGAATTTCACCCTTTGTGTGAGACCTTCTGCACAAGGAATAATTTCATCCATAATGAAGAGAAAAACAGGAAGTGTCCTCAATTCTGTTGGCAGCGCCTCACAATTTATTGTAGTTGTGGGCTGGGCAAGATGTCACTGGAACTGATGGGTGTATCCACCGTTCTTGGTGTGAGGGACCCACTTGCCTTTTGTTTAATAACAGTTCAGCTCCTTTATGAAACAGCAGTGGCTTTCAGTGCAAACATGGGTACATGTCACTGCCCAAAAGAAAGCCACATGCAGAGCACTCAGGAATCTGAACCATATGGGAGAGGGGCATGGCTGGGTATTGTTTTAGTAGAAGTTTGTTTGTGAGAGAGTGTAGTTTTAAGTAGAAGTCTGTACATGAGAGAGAGAAGCAAGAGAAACACCAGACAGACAGACAAGGCTTCAAAGAAGCACCAGACACAGCTTGAACAAGCACTGAGAGCATGAGCCTGACAAAAAACTTAGAGAGAGAGCTGGCTGAAAGGGGTTTGGAGCTGTCACAAAGAAACCATCTCATCTGATTCCTCAAAATTAGATTTGGTGCATTCTTTGTCAATAAACAGGATTGCAATACAAACACTCAGATAATCAGTTTCTCCTTCTAATGGAAACAATTTGCAAGGCCCCAAACTTTTTCTAACCACTCAAGTCACTCAGGGTAACACGGTCATTTGTGGGTTAAATCCACATGCACTAGCCACTTTTTCAGATCTTTAATAAGTGCAAATGAATAAACAAATGATTCCTATAGAAACCTCACCATGACCTGATACATTTAATTTTGTGAGCACCCTGTGTTTATTTCCTTCTATCCGTTTTCAGTCCATGCTATTGTGCTCATATGCATGGCAATTTAAATTAATTTCTAAGAAAGTTTTCTTGAGACACTTTATCCACTACTTTCTGAAAATACAGATCTACACTAAATGAGATGATCTTAAAAAAATCTCCCCCTTAGCTGAAAAAGGAATAACTAGCAGTTCACAGCAAGAAGCAATAAACTTCTGACTCATCAGAAACAAGTTTTATATGCTGCTTTCCTCTGCAGGACACAGTTTTCAGAATAAATTGTTTTTTTAAAAGAAGCTCCTATTACAGTTTATAGCCTTTAAAATCTATGGCTAACTTTTCTAAAATGGTTCCCATTCCCAAGCAGACATATAAATAGAATTTCAAAAGCAGAAAACAGAGCAAAACCATTTAGGGGATATTAAATTGACTTTCAAACTCTCCCGTCTATATGAGAGATGATAAGCCACTTGTCCCTGAAAGACTAGCATGCCTGTTTTCCTTACACTTCTCTATTAGTTATTTTAAGTTATCAGAGTGTGACATACTGCTTGCCTTTCTCAGCTTTGTCTATATTTGCTCTGTTTTCATCTACTCAGTAACTACTGCCTGTTCTTTTACTCTCGGGACTGCAGTTCCATAATGAAATTGACTAATCCAATAGGCTCAGAAGAAATTAAAGTTCCAGAAACCCCAGATGAGCATGATTTGGGAATTAGAGCAACAGTTTACTGTGCTGCAGTTCCCTGAAAAATCTAAAATAAGACTTGGCAACAACTCTTGCCAGCTGCTGCACATTTACCAGCCAAGCTGCATTTTTTTTTCATATCAATAAGGCATCAGAAAGGGCTGCTCTTAGCCTTATTTGGATTAAACTTTAGACCATGTTGCACCAGATTTTTTCTTATTTGCATGTTTATTTGCTTTGTTCACTTATTTTTATTGGACCCAGATGTCAGCAATGTCCTGCATTCCCTTAATTAGTCCAAATCATTCTATACTAGGAATGATACAAATTACTCCTACCCCATTGTGGGAGACAACTTAGATGAATACTTACAAGCCAAAACGATGAGATCAGATTCTGTCACGCTCTCCAAGGGATAGCAAAGCGTAGTTGTAACTAATTGTCATGAATTGACACACAATAAAACCTGCCATATACAACAGTGCTATGATTTCTAAAGCTGACATTACCGGTCCATTGCAGCTGTGCCTAAGTCACATTTTGAACAACTGCAGATGTTGCAAACAATATTAAGTGCTCAATTTTATATCACATTTAAAAAGCAACGTTTGTAACGAACTCAGAAAATTCAAATCAGTTGGACTGTGTAGAGATTCACTGCAAATTTTTACCTCATTGCATTCATAGACTCATAGAAGATTAGGGTTGGAAGAGACCTCAGGAGGTCAATTCTACTCCAACCCCTTGCTCAAAGCAGGAGCAACCCCAACTAAATCATCCAAGCCAGGGCTTTGTCAAGCCAGGCCTTAAAAACCTCTAAGGATGGAGATTCTATCACCTCCCTTGGTAACTCATTCCAGTGCTTCACCACCCTCCTAGTGAAAAAGCTTTTCCTAAAATCCAACCTAGACCTCCCCCACTGCAACTTGAGACCACTAATTCTTGTTCTGTCATCTGCCACCACTGAGCATCTTTGGAGTCCCTCTTCAGGTAGTTGAAGGCTGCTATCAAAATCCCCTAATTCTTCTCTTCTGAAGATTTATCAAGCCCAATTCCCTCAACTCTCTCCAGTTTTTCCACATCCTTCATATAGTGGGGATACAATCCTCCAGACGTGGCCTCACCAGTGCCAGCTAGAGGGGAATAATCAGTTCCCTCAATCTGCTGGCAATGCTCCTACTAATACAGGATATGCCATTCTTGGCAACAAGGGCATACTGTTGACTCGTATCCAGTTTTTTGTGCACTGCAACCCCCCAGTCCTTTTCTGAAGAACTGCTGCTTAGACAGTTGGTCCCCAATCTGTAGCAGTGCATGGGATTCTTCTCTCCTAAGTGTAGGACTCTGCACTTGTCCTTGTTGAATCTCATCAGGTTTCTTCTGGCACAATCCTCCAATTTTCTAGGTCACTCTATATCTTATGACTCCCCTTCAGTGTATCTACTACTCCCCCCAACTTAGTGTCATCTGTGAACTTGCTTATGGTGCAATCCACCCCATCATCCAGATCATTAATGAAGATGTTGAACAAAACTGGTCCCGGTACTCCACTTAATACCAGCTGCCAATTAGACATTGAGCTGTTGATCACTACCCGTTGAGCCCGATGATCTAACCAGGTTTCTATCCACATTACAGTCCATTCATCCAACCCATATTTCTTTAACTTGCAGGCAAGAATCATGGGACACTGTATCAAAAGTTTTGCTAAAGTCAAGGTATATAATGTCCATTGCTTTTCCCACATCCACAGAGCCAGTCATCTCATCATAGAAGCCAATCAGATTGGTCAGGAATGACTTTTCCTTGGTGAATCCATGCTGACTGTTCCTGATCACCTTTGAGTCCTCCAAGTGCTTCAGATTGGATTCCTTGAGGACATGGTACATGATTTTTCTGTGGACTGACGTGAGGCTGATGTGAGGCTGGTCTGTAGTTCCCCAGATCCTCTTTCTTCCCTGTCTAAAGATGGGCCTTTTTCCAATTGTCTAGGACCTCCCCTGATCACCACGAGTTTTCAAAGATAATGGCTAATGGCTCTGCAATCACATCAACCAACTCCCTCAGCACCCTTGGATTCATTGGATCCGGCTCCAGGGACTTGTGCATGTCCAGTTATTCTAAATAGTCCTGAACCTGTTCTTACACCACTGAGGGCTGCTCACCTCCTCTCCATTCCATGCTGACCAGTGCGGTAGTCTGGGAGCAGATCTTGTCTGTGAAGACAGAGGCAAAAAAGCATTGAGTACGTCAACTTTTTCCACATCATTTGTCATTCCCCCATTCAGTAAGAGGCCCAGATATTCCCTGACCACCTTCTTGTTACTAACATATCTGTAAAAACCCTTCTTGTTACCCTTCATGTCCCTTGCCAGCTGTAACTCCAGTTGTGCTTTGTCCTTCCTGATTTCACCCCTACATGCTTGAGCAGTATTTTTATATTCCTCCTTAGTCTATTCAAGCTTCCACTTCTTGTAAGCTTCCTTTTTGCGTTTAAGCTCACTGAAGATTTCTCTATTAAGCCACGCTGGTCGTCTGCCACATTTGCTATTCTTTCTGCACATAGGGGTGGTTTGTTCCTGCAGTGCACCCTCAATAAGGTTTCTTTAAAATACAGCCAGTTTTCCTGGACTCCTTTCCCCCTCATATTAGTCTCCCAGGGTATCCTGCCCCTCAGCTCCCTGATGGTGTCAAAGTCTGATTTTCTGAAGTCCAGGGTCTGTACTCTGCTGCTCTTCTTTCCTCTTTTTGTCAGGATCCTGAACTCCACCATCTCATGATCACTGCTGGTTGCCATTCATTTCTACTTTCCTTTCCAATTCTTCACTGTTTGTGAGCAGTAGGTCAAGAGGAGCTTGGCCCCTTGTTGGTTCCTCCAGCACCTACACCAGGAAGTTGTTCCCAACACTCTCCAAAAACTTCCTGGGTTGTCTGTGCACTGCTGTATTGCTCTCCCAGCAGATGTAATGGTTGATTGAAGTCCCCCATGAGAACCAGGGCCTGTTATCTTGAAACTTCCATTAGTTGCCTGAAGAAATCCCCATCTACCTCATCCTCCTGGTCAGGTGGTCTATAGCAGATGCCCACCAAGACATCACCCTTGTTGCTTTCGCCTCTAAATTTAACCCAGAGACTCGCAACAGGCTTTTCTCCAGTTTTAGACTGGAGCTCTGAGCCATCATACTGCAGTATTATGTTCAGTGCAACTCCATATTTTCTCCCCTGCCTGTACTTCCTGAACAGTTTATACCCATCCATGACAGTGCTCTACTCATGTGAGTTACCCCACCAAGTCTCTGTTATTCCAATCACAAATCACAGTTCCTTGACTGTGCCAGGACCTCCAGTTCTCTCTGCTCGTTTCCCAGGCTTCTTGTGTTCATGTGCATTGAAATAGCATGATGACCATTAACCTAGTGCTGACATATGGGGAACTATAAACTCTGCTCCCAACCTATTTAGTTGCCCTAATCAAAATCTAAATATGCTGAGTGACAGAATGGATTACAATGTTTTATACAAGAACTATTATAATCTCTCCTCCTTTTGAAGATTATCTTCTTTTCCTTAGACTTTGTATATTACCTAAAGCATTTAGGAAACTGAATTTCTGGATTTGATTCATGCCCAGAGGTGCAGGTGTATAATTTGCAGCTCCTGCATCTGTGATAGCTGATGTGCCATAGGGGGCAGGAGGATTCACACTCTGGAAAGGCACAGTACCTACCCCCAGAGGCTTTCACTGGGGAACACAGGTTTAATTTATGGCCCTGGTTCCATAGGAGCAGAATCAGCATCTCTCTCAGGTCCCCCACTCGTATTTCTTCCCGCAGGTCCCGCCCAATTTCTGGGCTGCGCCAGACAGCCCCATTCTCTCTTCCATAGGGGGGTTAGGAGCTTCTTGCCACCTTCCAGGCACACTTATGGGTTTCACTGGCAGCAGTGAGCAAAAGCACTTCATTCACATTACAGCAGGTGAGCACATACTTTATCTTGTTTATTAGAAACACTTAAGGTAATAAAACTTCAAGGACCTATAAACTGAAATGTGTGAATTTCATGCCATATAGCCTAGGGAGGAAAAGTCTGAGATCCAATTGTTTGTGATCTCATAAATAAGACAGCCACTAGGGGAAAACTAACAGGGATTTTTGCAGATCAAAAAATAGCTGTCAACACTGCTTTTGACATTCCTAGTTTATAGTTATAGATGAAAATCCCTTCATTGGTAATACAGAAAAATAAGATTTGTCAGCTCAGCTCAGTTCAGCTCTCAAACCACCATATCCATTCACAGAGCAAAGCACATGTGGGAATTCAGGTCGCAGGAAACCCTTCACATTAAATCATGGTAAAAACAATAAAGTTTAACCACAGCAAAGAAGGGGGCTCTTTAAATGGTGCTTAACAACAAAGAGTGCTGCCAAGTCATTCAATTTTCACTTTATTAACTGCAGAGGAAAGTTCCATAGGCTACCGTTGTTAATGTTAACATATTTAACGTATGCACATTTCAGTCATTGGTATACATTTATTTACACTAATAGAAGTGATAATACCGTGTATTTTCAGACATTTCACAATGCTTGTATGGCTTGATGATTTCTATATTACGACACCATCGAGCCTATTTTCACTTTTGTGGATGTCATAACCTGTCTAAGTATTTATACCATATTCATTACAGTGGGATCCAAGCGCACCTGAAAGACTTTGTAGTCCTTCCAGCCAGCCCTGTGCACCCCCAGAACATCTGAGGAGACAACAAAACACTTTCTGCGTCTTGCACAGTAGCAAATGCATTTTATCTGTTTGCGATTACACCCAAGAGATAGCTGTGAGACTGCATCTTCCTACGCCCATGTATGGCTCAATTATATCTATGTTTTACAGCCTAGACTGAGCGTGCCTTGAGAGAAAAATGTTCTGAGGGTTTAAAGAGAATGACATGTAACCACACTGCTTGTCAGTTCATGTCTGTCAGTGCTATAACAGGCCCCTTGGGTTACTCAATCATAATATACTTCACCAAATGTTTACTTTCACACATGCTTTGACATAATCTTGAACATGAATGAACCAAATGAATTATTCTTAATCTTGCCCATGTGGCATAGGAAAGATTACATGCACAAGTCATATATTTGAATTCTCATAAATATTAGCTACCCAGTCCAATACATTCCACATTCACTTTTCTGAGTCATTGGATACATAATCCCAAAGCAAATTAATCCAATCATTCATGTCCAGTCTTTAGTGGTTTTTTACCCGTTTCATGTACTTTTAGAAGGGGAGGTGACAGTGATCCCAATTTTTAAATTGCCTGCACTATTTATGGTATAAGATTCTTGTGCCTTTTTTAAGATGCTTTAACAACTCCATTGTTTGCAGCGGGACTTTAAAATTCAGCAAGGGGAGAGCTTTTAAGCCAAAGATTTGCTATTAGCTGGTTCTGTGCAATTCTGTGCCAAACACCCTGAACACTTTAAAGGTCTGCATGTGACCCTCCCCAGTGCTAAATGGCACAGTGAAGACCCCCACCCCGAAGAGCAGGATATCAGCCTGGGAGCAACAGCAGCAGGGTTGTGGATAGGAGAAAGCCAAGTTGTGCAGGGCCAATCCTGATCTAACATGAGGTTCTGGCACCATGTAGAGCTGGGGCTTCCCCACTTTCTGTGGGCCTGATTAGAAACCCGGGAGAAGAGATTCAGGCTGACTGCTGCCAGAGCCATTGTGGTAATAGGGAGAGAAAGCTAGACTAGGCCAGGTTCCCACCCTTACATACATCCTGAATCCAGCAAATTCAGTTCCCTTCTCTGGGGCACCATGGGGGAAGGAGGCTCCTCATTACCCAAAGGGAAGGAAATAGGGCCCTGCTCCCTATCAGGGGCTCCCATGATACAAATATTAATAACTGGGACCCAGGAGATCACGAGTTCTGGTCTCACCTCTTCTAGTGACTGACATTAATAATTCTGATCCCTTCACAACCATTATTATCAAGTATCGGTTCACTAGAGCTGGCCATTCTGTGGGAAATTTTGACACTTTCAAAAAAAAAAAAAGCTTTTATTTTGATTCAGAGAAAAATGTCAAGATTTCCCAAAGAAATAAAATTTCCAATTTTTTTTTTTTTAAATCAAAGAAAAGAATAGCAAACTCCCTCATAACCTTCACCATCTACAACAGACTCATAAAAAAGTACTTGCAAAATCTGTTTAAGGAAAGGAAGAAAAAGAAAGTTAAGGTAACTGAGCTGGAGTGAGAATTATCCATCTATTTCCAGTATAGATTAGAAGAAGAAATAAAGATATTTAGTGAGAGTTTAATGCCTATCAGCAAAATACAAGTGTAGACATTTTTGGTGCTTTCTGTAGAAGCATGAGTTCCTAATTCTGGATTATTTGTCTTTAGGTCTGTATTTCTAAATAGCTTTAATGCAGCTTTCTGAATGTTGCAGTCTACCAAGCTGGCAATATTGTCCAGTATTTCACTTACATAATGCATGGAATCAAGGCTACTCTAACAGATGCTTATGAATATGGGTATATTAGAGAATTTGCACTGTATATGCATAATCCTTATGCTAGAGGCACAATTCACATTTAACAATGACACAGTGGCTGTCCATGAAAGACTACCACATACAGGAACAAGGAAATATAGCATTGTTATTCAGGTTTGACGCTCTATTTGCTTTGAAAATACAAATGAGTTTTCACTGCCAGATAGAGTGATATTTTGGCTCTGCTGAATCAGGATTGCTGTTTGGTGCAGTTGAGAAGTATAATGAACTTCTTAACTGCCTTTTGTAGAGATGCAAATGATATTGCTGGGTGGCTGAGCATTCTGTTGACCAGCTCGGCTGCATGCAGAAGTCAGACATGAATTTTTAAATTTAATTTTGTGCTTGAGAGAGATACCTGACTGGCATCAGTGGGTACTGAATTCCTTGCTTTACCCACAGAAGGGGTACAGAATAGTCAGCGGCAGTGGACAGACTTGTATATTGTGTTGTCTTTGTGCCACAACTCTGAGCTGTTAGTGGTTGGGACAGTAGTAGCTAGTTAGATAGAAGCTCATTTTCTATGCTTCTTCAATCTCAGGCCTTCCTGCTGAGACTTCTAAGAAGAGCGCCAGTTAGAACTGATTGTGATGGTAATTTTTATAATCTGGCCACAGGGCTACTAAAAACTGGACTAAAAATTTACAGTTGTGATGCATACTTAGGCATGGAAGCCCATTTATAATTTCTGCCTAACATGGCCTACAGTGCTGGGACACCATTATATTTTGTTTTATTTTGGGGTCCGTGGTCTTCCAAATCCTTTTCAGTGTTCTGAGAAGCCTTCAGTTTTTCTTCCATTTTCCTTCTCTTCCATATCACAGTTGCCTTCCTTCCAGCCAAGAAGAAATTGATGGACATGAGAGGAATGATGATCTTGTGACTAAAGCACCTGGCTAGGAATTGGGAAATTCTGGATTCAACTCCCTTCTTCTCAGCAGACTGGTCCTTGGGCAAGTCAATTAGGGTGCAATCCTTGTGCCTTTGAAGTCTATGGCAAAACTCTCATTGACTCTGGGGGAGCCAGGATATCAACCTTCATTTCTTTGTGTCTTAGTTCCTCATCTGTACAATGGAGATTATAGTATTTCCTTTTTTTCATCCTTTGTTTTCTGTATGTAGACTGCAACTATTTGGGGCATTTACTCACACTATATTTTTGTGCACTGGGAACCTGACCTTAGTTGGATCCTCAAGGCACTAATACAACAACAATAATAATAATAAAGATAACGATCTGAAATACACCCAATTCCTCCCTGGTATAACTCCATTGATGTTAATTTAGTTACACTATTAAAGAATTTGGTCCTATGCCCTTTGGACATTGTCACATTCAATACTGAATCAGTTCTACTTGTATTTTCTTTATTTTTTCCTCACATTTTGTTCATCATGTGGGAACCTATTATTTAAACTGATGTTAAAATTTCATTTCTGAAACACTGAAAGCATTTCTACTCAAATTTTAATGATTGTTGTTAGTCTGGAGTCATGTGGTGCCTTGACTAGGTCTCCTTCCAGTAATCTTTGTCATAAAAATTGGTGTGCCAAAATTCTAATTCTCAGTAATATGTCTAGATCCTGCATTCCTTGTAAACCCAAAACTCACAATTAAGTCAACTGGAGTTTTGAGTGCACAAGGAATAAAGAATGCAGCCGGTACTATGTAGGAGACAGAAATGTGCGACTGCTCTGGTCCATTCCACATTTCTGAGATTATGAAAGAGGAGAACTATAATGGTCATTGTGCTGCTTTGCTGCATTCCATGGCATTAATGTCTCTGCTGCTCTCCCCATACAAACCAGCCCTCCATCTTTTCCTTTACCAGCATCCTTCCATGGCCACTTACAACTCCAAACTCCATACTTTTCTCTTTTGCTTCCTTTTCCTCCACCCCGCCAACTCTGGTTCATTCCTCACATCTGAGTCCTCCTCTCCTCATCTTACATTAGTGAATGCATCTGGACAAAGTTGAGAAAGCCTGCAGACCTCCTCCACTATATCCTTGTTCTCACCTCCTACAGCTCTGCTGCTTTCTTGCCTTTTTCTTCTCCTCAATTGAATCCTGCTCTTGCAACCTGCCAGCATCTTGCTAATTTCTTCAGAGAAACTGGTTGCATTATTCCATATGTTAACATCTCCTCCTCTCTCTCCCTCACTCTTGTTTGCTCTGCCCCTTTTCTTTCCTCAACAACCCCTTTTCCTTAACCCCAGAATCTAGCTTGGAATTATTTCTCCTTGTCTCCATTGCCAACAGTTACCCCCACCTGCAACCACAGCCGCATTTCCTTCCTGCTTCTGACCTTCCTTTCTCCTACTCTTAACTCATCTTTCTCCCTTAGACTCAACCACTTCCTCGCATCCAGCTGTTCACCCTTGATCTTCAAATGTGTCATCTCTCGTATTTTCAATAAAACTTTGCTCGACACCACTGCTATTTCCAACCACTGCTCCATCTCTCTTTATCTTCACATTCCTTGAACCCATCGTTTATGCCTGATGCCTCAGTGGCCTGACTCCTCACTGTTTCCTTGAATCCTTCCAGTCTGGCTTCTGCTACCTACCCTCTATTTACTCTGTTCTTCCCAAAGTCAGCCACATCACAAAACTTGTTTTCCATCCTCATCCATCTTGATCTATCTGCCAGCTTCCGTGTGGTCAATCACTCCCTCCTTCTGTCTCATTCATATGGGTCAGCGATCCTGAGCTTCCTTGAGCCTCGTCTGACCTCTCAGATCTCTTCTTCAGTGTCCTCTTTGGGGGGCTCCTCCTCCTTCCCCTCTCAGCACCTGTTCAAATTCTGCAGGATCCTGTCTTTGCTCCTTTCTTTTTCTCTGTCTACAGTTTACATCAGGGCAATTTCAGCCAGTTACATGGCTCCAGCTGCTGTCTTTATACCACTGAATCCCAAATCCATCACCTCTGAGCTATCCCTTTCTGTTCACACTCCCATTTCTACCTGCCTGTTTGACATCCTTTCCTGGATGGTACAACAGAATTGAGTCTTATGACAAGTACTTTACAGAGAATAGGAAACTGCACCAAACGTAACCCACTCTCACGATGATTTAAGAAAGAGGTCCCCAAATTGTAGGGGATGCTTCCCTAGGAAGGCACAGAGTTCAGAGGGTCATGGTGGGACTCAGGCAAGCCCCTATGGGGTGGGGGAGGAAGCACCACTCATCCCTGTCCCCAGCTGCAGCCGTGGCTTCAGCTCCACTCATGGCCATACCCCAGCCTGGCTGTCGTTCTATTTACAGCCCTGCTCCTGGACCCAGACTGCTTCCAGCAGTGGCCCTGGCCCTGCCGTCAGCTACATCCCCAGCCCCACCCCTGGTTCCCAGCTGCAATCTGGCTGTAGCTCTGTTCCTGGCCGTGACCCCAGCCTCAGCCTCCGGCCCTGACCACAGCCCGGCCGTGGTTCTACTTCCAACCACGTCCTCCAGCCCTGGCCATGGCTCTGCTGTCAGCCCCTGGGGAGAGGAGGGCATGAATGTGGGGCGGGGCATGAGATAAAAAGTTTGGGGAGCACTGCTTTAAACTATGGTCCAACCGGAAATGTAAACCCTACTACAAGAAATGCACTGCATGCATTTACGTTAGAGATTTGCAGATGTGTCTTCTATATGAATTTGAAAGTATACTGTTCCTCATCTATGCTGCTCTGGACTGGAACGCTTTGTGTTCAATGGTGATGGGATTATTTTTAAACTGCTTTGGCTTTCCTCTGCCAGGGTGCAGGCTGTTGACTTCATAACCTGACATAACCATCACATTGTTGGCATAGTAATATGAAGAATATTTTTCCCTACTCAAAATGGTTAAGGATTATTTTTCTTTTCCTTTCCTCCAGCAAGATACATTTTTCTATACTATTTAGAATTTTTGCATTGTAAATTTTGAATCTTCTACCATTATCAGTGTTTATTAAATTATATATTTATTTCCCGGAGCACCCGCAGCTTACAGAGGGCTGTATAAAGAAATAAGAAATATGGCCCCCGCTCTGAAGAGCTTACATTTAAAGTTAGTTAAATGTAACTGCATTTGTGTACCAATTTTGGATTTAAAAACACCTTTAATGTTGCTAGAGCTCAAGCTATTCTTAGCCATGAATCATTTTAAATAAGTGCCTAGTAACAAATTCTTGGTTCACTGTACATGAAAAATAACAGCTACGTCAAACAGCAACAACAGGAACATGTACAAATTCAACAGCAAGGTATATAACTGAATCAAAATTTGCATCTATCCTGGAATGTCCAGTTTGACTGGAGGCTTATCGCCCCTCCCATGATCAGAAACAGCCTTCTCAGTATCACAGGAGATAGGTTTTTATGTCAACTCCATGCTCTGTGACAGTCTGCTCTAGTCTATCACTAGCAAGAGGGCTGCTACCAGGCCTGTTTAGCTCCCCTGAGTGGCTGAGTCGTTTGAGGAGATAACCAATGGGGGATGTATACTTTTTTCCTGTTGGCTAATTGTTTTTGATGATTTTGTTCCATTTTTATCCTATCTCCTTTATCTTAGATTCATCAGGTTCAGAGAAGTTAAATTAGGAGATCACAGGCCTCCTCATAAATATAGCCTGCTGATGTGAAACATCTGGCAACCATTCTATGGAAACTTGTAGAAGCATATTCTCTCAGCTGATGACTGGTTAAACTCTGGTTTTCCCCTCAAGGGTGTTTTCCTTTTTTTCTCTGTGTGTGGTTCATGTGGGTGTGAACAAGCCTGATGGGAGACACCTGGGAAAGGATTTGATAATCTTTCCCAGGTGAGATGGGAATCTCTGGGAGACCAGCTGAAAGAGTGAGGAATGTGATTGGTGAAGGGTGATGTGGGAGAATCAAGTGGCTTATTAAAGCTGACTCTCGGTGGACAGCATATGTGTTCTTAATATGGAAAATTTAGGGAGGGAAGCTTTGTTATGCTGCTGAAAGTATTGGTATGTGAGCTAGGATTTACAGAGCCTGTCAGTTGCCTCTTTAGTGTAGTGCATAACTGTTTTAAGTGTTATGGCCTGGGACGCAGGCCTAGGAGTTCAGTTTGATTCTGCTTTTGAGGTGTTCTGTTGTGTGCGTGCTTCAGACTTTTATCCCCCACTGACAATAAATTAGGGCTGACCTATTTATGCTCTCTGTAGATTTGTTGTTGAGAGGCTTCTCCCCTATCCAGTTCTCATATGGATAACCTGCTAATGCTGATTTGAAAAGCACTATTATCTTTTTAATGCATTCTGCACATAAAATACTTAGCACACACAACTAGATAATATTAGTTGACTGGACATTGCTTTAAACTAGTCCCTCTCCCCTTCCTCCCCCCTTTAGCAGCCAGAAAAAACCCAAAGAACAATCCTCTTCTCCCTCTTTAAGCGAGGTTTACTCAGCATGGATAGTGAACTTCTCTTACTTAATAGTACTCTGCCTATAAGGATAAGAAGCTATAATTGCCTTCTCTCTTTTCCTCTGGGAGGGAAAGAGGATGACATGAGGCAATTAGTGTTTGCACCAAGGAGAGAGAATATGATTGAGATGTTTACACCATACTGAGGTTTATTTTTGGACAGACTTATCTGTAGACCCTTGTTACATTACTGTGGCTGTCTTACTTCTAAAACCTATTTAAGATCTAAATGTAATTGTTACTCCAGCTTAACATAACCCAAACACAGTTTTGAAGAGCTTGTTATACTTCTGCTAGTAGGGGTCTTCCATAGGCTTAAACCCTTGTTTATAATTCCTAATGGTTCTCGTTAGTCAACCTTCAGGGGTATGGGAGTCCTGGAGAGAGAGAGAAAGGCCTCTCTTATGTCTCCTTTGGAGCAGAGATTGCCATTTTTTTATGCAGGAACTTACTTCAAATCTATTTAAGCAAACCAAGGGAACAACTCTAGTGGCTAGGGAGGAATTTACCCAGCTATAAATGTGTGTGAATGACAAGGAATGCTGAAAAGAAATCAGGCCAGTCTGGCAATCAAACAGTAGCAGAATGTGCTGCCATATGGGGGAATCTACACTTGGATTCTGAGTTTGCTACCAAGCTCCCCAGGGTGACCAGGAGTGGGGAATCCTAAGGAGGTACTATTATATTCTCAACGCTTGGGGAAAGGGAGATCTTTGTGGTGTTCTCGTGCAACTGCTTCTAGCCGGTGGTGAAAGAAGTTGATTTAAGTGCTCAAGTAGTATAATAAATGTAATGTACTTAAAAAATGCTAAAGGTAAAGAGAGAACTTCACAGCGCTCTTCCTCCCCGCCCCCCCAACCCCAAAACAAACATGACCAGTAGAAAGCTTCATGTTCTGAAGCTCTTCAGTTTAGAAAATGATGGGGATTTTTAATAGCAGCCTGAAGCAAAATGCCTGCTCAGAAGACTCCCAAAACGTTTGGGAAGTTTGGATCCAGGTCCAAGCTTCAGTTGACCCCATACTTATAACGGGCCAGATCCTGAATACTCATTGGAACCCTGGGAAAAGTTCAGTTCTGGATCCAAAAGTTGTACCTTTGGCTCTTCTCTAGTTTTTATTGTATCATGATAAATCTCCTAATGGAATATCTTTTGCTTGTGAGGAGGATTTAGTGAATGGGTGCAGACCAGCGAACAGGGGGCAGTGAAAGAGACTCCGGCAATCGGAATGATCAGTGTGACCTTTGCAAAGCTGATATTGTAGATCACTTTAGATTGCCGTGCTGAGTAGGGTACCTGGAGTAAAAGCACTGATATAGCCCAATGCCTCCAAAGCTGCCAGCATGCCCCATCACCAGGATAATCACAAAGGTGCATTGACATTAAAAAAAAAAAAAAACCCCAACAACTCAGATTCAGATTCTGAATGAAATAACAATTGTCACATCTATAGAACTTTCTCAGGAGGTCTGTATATATGTGTTTAGAATGCACAATTCTAGGACTTTATTCACGTAACAGACGTCTATGCATCCTCAAATCAGTATCTGTTTAATAAATGTCATGTTCTTATGTGACACAGTTGTTTGTAAAACCTGATTAAAGATGAGTAATGACTGGAAAAGGTAATACTCCACAAAAGTGCATCTGCTCCACATGCCACATGTCCTTATGATATAATCTTCATGTGATGACTTTAAAGGGAGTGCTGTGAGGAAGTATTTCAAAACAGTAATACAATTTCCTGAGCCATAGAACAGTGTTTGCTTCGTGTAGTGTATGAAAATGTACATGTGATGCACACATGAAACAGCGCTCCTCTGGAACCTAGCTCTAATTTTTTCCACCCTTCCTACTTTCTAAGTGGAAAATCTCTGATCCACACCATCTGTTTGCCTCATAGTGCTGCACATTCCAATCTCTGCAGAGCAGAGGGCTGGCAATGACCCACCAATAAAAGTGGGGATCGTCTGAGGCTAAAGGATACTTGCTGAAAAAAGATTAAGATGATCTCTCAAGTTTTCATTGAACTCCCCTTCCCCCCACAAAAATAAATTCTGGATCCACTCTAAGTGGCCACAACAAAGTTAAAAGGAAATACAACACAAAGAAATCTTTCATTTAATTATGGCTCACGCTGGCAGTGAGAGGTTGAAATCCCTGGCTCATTCAGGGATAGGACTAGTCTTCCATTTGCCTTCATTTAAACAGCAAATAATTGATCACAAATTGCTTACTATTTATGATGTTCTCTGAAGAACGTAGATCATGAAAACCTCATCTTCAATGTAGCTGGCCCCCAGGCCTAAACTCATGCTAGAAATAAATGTTTGGTTTTGTTCAGAAAAGAAAATGTAGCCCCTTGCTTCCAGTAACTCTCCTGAAACATCACTTTCAAAAACAGTTGTGCTACATTCAGCAGTCTGCAGGACAGCCCTGGTGTCTTCTAGTATCCCTCTTCAGAGCAGACGGTGGAAGACGTTAAACACCTTACAGAACAAGCACATTGCTTAATGACAGGCAGGAACATTTCATTTATTTTTTATTGAAATCAGAAACATTTGGGAAATTGTCTTGGGAGGTATATTCTTTTAAAAATCTGTATGCAGAATAATAGCTGCCCATACCAGATAGCAAATTTTATATTAAAGCCTTCTGTGCATCCATATAGATAAAAGGATTACACCCAAAACTGACCATTTCGTCATCTTCAAAACTGTCTATGTGCTACTCTGAGACATGGCCAGATCCTATGATATGATCAGGGAATGTAAACATCAGCTAGAATTTGAGAACATCAGACAGGGCCATACTTCAGTCCTCACTGGCTTTTTTTGGATCAGGTGCATATCACCTACACCAGGATTACTCTAAACTGAGGTTTTTGTCAGTGACAGCACTCAAGAGGGAATAACTTGAATATCATTAAAAATGCCAGCAAACAAAAATAAGGCAGGAAAAGTTCTGCACATTTTCTTATCTATTTGGCCTGCCCATGTTAAATGGCTTGAAGATTTTTGTGCCTTTTTATTCATTTTTGCTCATCTTATTGTGATATTTTCGGAGTCAAGACACTACAGCAACTAGTAGAGCACATAACAGATAGATCTTATTTGTGAAATGCGACTTAATATAATTTTTGAGACCTGTATTTTTTATATATCTAAACAGTAACGAAAGGGCTAATAATCCCAATTTCCCTTAAAGGAAAAGAAATCTTCACACTCTCATTTGCTTACATGGGAGTATCTAAAAATGTGTGCTTAATGTTAAGGCTCAATGTTTCAACCTCATCTCTCCTTGCAGTGAAAACTCTGAAACCATTCTGCTGTGACAGTGAATCATACCAGCCAAAGAGCAATTTAGAAATACACATGTGTACTCACACACACGTCCTATCATGAGCAAGGACTATAGTACCAAAAGAAAGAGTACATTGTTAAGACAATTGTAAAGGCTTCTGAGAAATGTTTCGCTTTGAAGGAATATACATCTCGGATCTCACCAAAAGGTGAGGAAACCCTGACCATACTTTCCAAGTGACTGCAGCATAAAAGAACCTGTGTCCACAAAAGAAAATATGGTGGGATGTGTTTAAAATACTCTCCATTCATTATTGGACTAAATAATATTGACATACTCTTTTTGACCAGTCACACTGTTCAAAAATTTTCACTCCCTATCCTAACATGAGGTTAATATTAAAATATT
Source organism: Mesoclemmys tuberculata (assembly GCA_007922155.1). Lineage (NCBI taxonomy): Eukaryota > Metazoa > Chordata > Testudines > Chelidae > Mesoclemmys > Mesoclemmys tuberculata. Next base: position 41,318,857 of record ML675616.1, on the reverse strand, counting down.
TAGCATGGTTACTATTTAAAAATAACTTTGGTTTCCCTCCTCATTGGATTGAAATTTGTAGAAGACAAATGCTCATTTATAACTACTTTTTTACTTTCCTTTTAATTATATAACTAAGTAATTTTATGTCCATAATGGAAAATGCCTGTGAAGTGGGATAAAAAGGCACAACCCATGATTAGCACAGGCATAAACATGGATTAGGATTCTTGTTACAGGTTATGATCTTGATTCTGATCTAATTTACACCCATTTTAACTCCATTGGGCCACACCCTCAGCTGGTGTAAATCAGCATAACTCCACTGAATTTGCCCCCTTGACTCCACTGCAGTTAGTCCTGCTTTACCTTGGCATAATATAGACTCAGACACTACGCATTTATTTTTTTATAGAGAAGGAGTCCTAATTAACACATTCCCATAGTCTGCTTGCATCTCTGCCTGGGAGCTGATCGTGAAATCTGGTAGCTGCTAGCCTTTGGAATTTCTTCTCTTTTCTCAGCACTGATCTGCTGGGTTTCTTTGCCTGAAATTATATTTAGTTGCTCTTTTTGTTTGAAGTTCATTGGTGATACGGCACCTAAATAAAAACCTCCTAAAAAGTCCCGCCAGAGAGAGCCTGAAGTGCAGACCTGATGCACAGAGATAGGCAATTGTAAGTAGCAGGACTCCTACAACAGCTGTGCATTTTCTTTGTGCTCTGAAATAACCTCAGAGAAGTCAGATGCTGTGGCATTTTCTAAAGAAGTCTCATTAAAAACAATTTTACTGGCCATAACTGCTATGGAAAAAAGACTGAAAGGCCAACTTTGATGCCTACAAGCAGACAGATTGTGAAACTGGACACATCTGTGGACACAGCAGAGGAGAATTTGTAACCTGTGAGTAATTTACAAGAGAAATTAAAAGCTGAAATGGCTGCTTTCACACTCATTTAATCTACTTTAATGCACTATTGTCTAGGAAACTGGTGACTTCAGGAAACGATTTACAGTAAACTTCAGTAATTGGGCATTAAAGAAATAAATCCAGTACTAGAACCTATGGGTAGTTGTGATGGTGTTTATAGACTCCACACGGATGAGGAAGGTACCAGAGAGGCTCTGGTGGTAGGGCTAGCCCCACCCTTCTGGCCCTGTCAATCATGTATGATAAGGAGGAGGCCTTTAAAACAGAGGAAGCTACAGTCGGTGGAGGAGGGGAGAGCAGGATTGGCCAAGCAGCAGAGGGCTGAAGCTGTGGAGGAAAATCTGAGCCAGGAGACCTTCACCCTGAGCCTGATGAGAGTACGGGCTCCCAGGGCAAGATGGACAGATGATGGACTCAGAGGCCCTGCCAGAGCAATTTCCTCAAAACCACTGTGCTAGCACTGGATCACTGGCTGTGCTGTAGACTCACCACCGCTTCCCCTTTGAGGAGCCACAGGGAGGGAATATCCTCAAACACACTGAGGTCTGTGACTTTCATTTCAATCCTCCTTCTGGCGAGACTTAAGAAGTCCCATGAAGGGCAGGGCCCCCCTGCAAGTCTGAAGAAGTGGGGCCTGTGCTGGAACCCCACAGTGTAGATAATTGGCCATGATCAGGTTTTCCCACCCTTTGAGGGAAGAACTGCAGGGGCTCTGTTACAGCAGTATTTTCAAATTCTTATTAGAAATCAAAGTTTGAGTCACCTTTTCAGCTACACAGTATATCCTTCCTCTCCGGGACCCTCTTCACTGATGCTGTTGCAGTGGCTTTTTGAGAGTGTTTTCCTTGCTGTTGATTATGCTTCTCATGAACGTGTTGTTTCGTGATGTCTACCAAAGAGTACTTCTGCTGTGGGACAGGACAGGGACCGGATTCAGTGGTGAATATAATAACATAATGTAGAAGCAATCGGTGGAGAGAAGTGGTTGCAAAATGTGAAACCCAGCCCGAGTCACCCTTAGGAATTCAGTTATAACTTTTCACAAAGCTTCATTAATGTATCTTGATCATGGGAAGCATGAGAAGACCTACTGCCTGAGTAAGGAACAAAAGTAGTGGAGCTGAAACAAGGATAGCGTCTGGCTGTCTCCCTTGGATTCCTGTTCTCACATAGCCTTTACCTGCTCTCCAGCTTTGAACCAAGCTGAGCAGATTCATTACAAAACTTTCCTATGCCCTTAATTGGTATTGAGAAATGTTCAAAGTGCCACACTTACACCAATAGATTTTTCAAGAAAACATGGGACAAGTAGCTTATGTTTGATTTGATGGAGAAGATGGAGCCAGTGGAGGGATACAAAAAGAGGTGACATGGTGCAAGTGACAGGCTAGGAGGATGATCTTGGCAGCAGCATTCTGAATAGATACGAGTGGGACAAGACTGCATTTGTCAAGGATGCTGCAGAAATCGAGATGTGAAATGAGGAAAGCCAGGGTAAGAATTGTAGTTGTGTGGATGGATAGGAAAGTCAATATCTTAGAGATATTATGCAGCAAAAGTCTGGAAGACTTGAACATAGCCTGGATGTGAGGACCTAAAGAGAGGTCCAAATTGAAGCTAATGCCTAGGTTTATGGGCCTAACTGAAAGGTAGAATGATGCTGTTGGCCACCATGATCAAGAAAGGAGGTACGAGAAATGTTTTGAAGAAAGATTAACAGCCATATTTTAGTCACATTGAACTTGAACTCAACAACTAAACATCTACAAGGAGACGTCAGAGAGACAGGCTGAGATTTTAGTTTGGGCAGAAGGAGATAGTAGGAAGAAGTGAGGGGGGCCAGGTCACAAATCTGTGGAATGCCCACTGGATGGGGGATCAGAAGGATCCTCTGAAGGACATGCTAAAGGAGTGATTAGTGAAAGAGGAGGACAACCAGGGGAGGGCAGAGTCACAGAAGGCAAGGAGAGGAAAAGATTTAAAAAAGAGAAGCATGGTCAGCTGTAACAAAGGCAGTTGAAGGTAAGGAAGGATGAGGATGGATTACTTGTTCTGAGGTTTGGCTAAGAAGTAGTCATTGGAGACTTTGGCAAGAGTGTTTTCAGATGAGTGCCAGGGGCAGAAGCCAAATTGGAAAGGGTCTAAAATGGAACTGGAGGAGAGAACTCCAGACAGTGATTGTAAACAGCATGTTCAATGATCTTAGAGATTAAAGGGAAATTTATTGAGGTGGAGAAGGAATTCATCATAAAAGTATTCCCCTGTCTTTACAGAAGAAAACGTTAAGGTTTTCAAAGGAACTTCTAACTTAGATACCCAGATCACCACAGAGGTGTCTGCAGTTGTACATAATTTGAAGCCTCTTGACTATCACTCTGATATGGACCCTTTTATGAAGTCTGTAAGTTTAGAGGAAGCTAGTTCCTGTGAGGAATGCCTGTACTGCTGCCACTAAGCAATCAGCACCTACTGTATAATAAAAATGTGATTTACTGCCTTTCCAACCAGTTCAATAACAGAACACTTATTAGGAACAAATTTCAACGTAAAAGGAACTAAATTTATAATTTGAACACGTTATTTAGCAGGATGTCTCTAAAAGAAAAGATTTTACTCATTGCTTTAATGAGGAGCACTTGCTCTGTCTGAAAGACTAAGGTGTTTCATGGGTGGTAAGGCAGAAAGAACCACTATGATAACTTAGTCTGACCTCATGTGTAACATGGACCATAGATTTTCATCCATAATTCCCACACTGGATCCATCAACTTGTGGGTAAAGTAGGGCATGTGTTTCAGAAAGGTGAGTCTTGATTTAAAGACTTCAAGTGATAAAGAATCCACCACATCCCTGGTTACGTGTTCTAATGGTTAATTAGCCTCCCTGTTTTATTTCTGTGAATAATTTTTCCCTACTTGTGACCTTCCAGTTCCTTAGGTTAACATTTCAGCTGTATCCACAGGAGATGGGACAAAAAAGGAGGTGGGCAAATATTGGCAATATTCATATTTAAGAGGATGATTATTCTACGATTGTCAGGAATCAGGGCTTGCAGCAGAACTAGTCTGGAGGCAGCCTCATTAGTACAGCTGGCCTGCAGCAGATGTCTGATTAGCCACGCAACCTGCTTGGCTGCCAAGGCCAGCAGGCTGGCTCTTAAGCCAACAACCACAGCAGCAGCTTGTCAGTTTCTCAGTGCTCATGCCCACCACTCTCCCTGCTCCAGAGTAACCTTGTTTCTGCTGCTTCTGCCTTGCACCTGGGCTTGCTTCTGCCCCATCCCTGTCTTGAGTTCCTCCTTGCCTGATACCCTGCTCACTCAACTTCCTGATCTCCAGCTTTGATTCCTGGCTCTGGCTCCTGACTATGGACTCTGGCTTGACAGCCTGGCTCTGGTATCCAGTTCCTGACCTCCAGTTTTGACCTCTGGCTTTGGTGCCTGACTATGGTGCTGACTCCAACCACTAGGCCAGCTGCATGCTCCAGCCACTAGCCTACACTGCCCTCATCCTAGTCAGCTAACAGCGATGGTGCATGGGGATGTTGCTTAATTAAACAGGGATAATGGTCCCCAAGAATGTTTTATCAGAATTAAGGCACAGACTGATTATGGGTCAGATCCCCACCTAGCATAAATCTGCATTGCTCCATTTATTTTTGTTGATTTACATCAGCTCCCAATATGACCCAATATGTCTAGACGTTTGTCATATGCATACAAAATCAAGAAGTGGAGGCTTCCTACAATGTCCGAAACAATAAATTAGGAACTTCTGAGTAGGCAAAACAGGTTAACATTTTTCCTCCTGTTTTGTCAAGTTGGCTAGATGGGTCTACTTCTCAGGGTTCTACATTCAATTATATGTTTCATTTCATTACCAGAAAAACACACTATCATGGAATATTGCTGGTTTTGTTACTGAAACCAATCACAGTGAATGAGTTTTCTTTCTGAAGTTTCATGCCATAGTTTTAGTCCTGACAACTTGGATGATGTGATTATACATTGTAATTCCACTATTAAAAATAACTTTCCGTGTGAGCCATCAGGAAAAGCAAATAGCCCGCTGTCTTGTGTTGATTTGGATCTATATGGTAAGGTGATTTCAGATAACCTAGCATGCAATATGAATCCTGAATCCGAATAGCAGATATACAGTAGAACCTCAAAGTTATGAAAATCTCAGGAATGGAGGTTGCTCATAACTCTGAAATGTTTGTAACTCTGAACAGACTGTTACGGTTGTTCCTTCAGAAGTTTACAACCGAACATTGACTTAGTACAGCTTTGAAACTTTACTATGCAGAAGAAAAATGCTGCTTTCTTTTTTTTTTTTTTTTTTTTTTGTCTGTGCCGCTGCCTGATTGTGTACTTGCAGTTCCAAATGAGGAGCATGGTCAGTTTGTAACTCTGATGTTCCTAACTCTGAGGTTCTACTGTACATCTTTTTGTGAATGCTAAAATTGAAAGAAAAAAGTTGTCCCACATTTTATTAGAAGTGGTTAGAATTATTAACCTTTCCTCATTGTTGTTTGCTGTCCCACTGCTGTGTAGTCCAGCTCTATTCATTTGTACACCATAGCTGCTACCAACCTTTGCATTCATATTTCCCATTATCAAAATGCTATCATGATCAGGAAACTTGTCTACAATGCTATCCAGCTGTTGCTAAAATCTATCCTTCTCTTCCTCTTCTGCTTGTGCATAACAGCAGATCACAGCTATGCATAATTTATTATAGGCAGTAGTAAACCTTGCCATGATAATCTACTTAGAAATTGGCCTCAAGCTCTTCACTGAAGAAACTATTCTCTTGTCCACTGCTACAGCAACCCTATCCCTATTCCTCTTTTCCACTTGAATGTCCAGAAGTAATTAAAGTATAATTTCTAACTATGAATTCTCCCATACTCAACCAGTGTGTCCCCTGTATAGCAGCAAAGGAAACTTTTAACTTCTTTAACTCCTCCATTACTAGTTCAGTCTGACCTGGGGTAGATAGAGTTCTGACATTCCAGCTCACAATACTTGTAGTATGTTCAGCCATTATTCACAATCCATGACCATTTCCATTTGCTAGGCTTGATAGGCCTGGGTCGAAATCCATATATCAGTCTGACTTGCTGTACTGTTTCTATATCCAATAGCTTTTGGCTATAATGACTTGTTAGGCCATTCTCTCCTATCCAGCTCATGGTAATGCCATGTCATAGCACACTGGGCTGCTAGGCACAGTTATCAGCAGTTCTACTCTAGTCTGCTCATATTCGCAGGCTAATGAGCTTGCACTGCTCAGATTTGAAATTAGTGTTTTCTTTCTTCTCAACAGCCTTGGCTAAAGAAGCTAAGTGAGCCCTGTCTGCCTTGATTTGAAATCAGAATTTCCCTCCATCTAGATCAGGGGTCGGGAACCTATGGCTTGCGAGCCAGATGTGGCTCTTTTGATGGCTGCATCTGGCTCGCAGACAAATCTTTAATAAAAAAAATAATAACGTTAAAAATATAAAACATTCTCATCTACAGTGATCCCTCACTTATCGTGGGTATTAGGTTCCTAGACCCCCGCGATAGGTGAAAATCGGCGAAGTAGGAACTGCTCTCCGCAGTGAAATTGACTCTGCCTTGTCAATTTCACTGCGGAGGAGGACACACTCACACACATATGTTTAGTTTTAAACATATTGTATGGCTCTCACGGAATTACATTTTAAAATATGTGGCGTTCATGGCTCTCTCAGCCAAAAAGGTTCCCGACCCCTGATCTAGATGAAGTGTAGTGTTCCTACACTGTTGTATCCCACTGAGACACCTACTAATTTTAAATTGATCTAGATTGTTGCAATCATAATGTGTGCACTCTTTAGGAGTCCTGAATGGTAAAACTACCACTAAGCAATTTGTTAGATACCTTTTTTATTCTTTTGGAAGCAATATTGATCATAAATTCACTTAGTCACAGAATGGAAAGTGACGAAGTTCCAACAGTAACTTGTAGAACATTTAGTAAACAGCTGGTAAAGAAAGCAATGAGGCAGAATGTAGCTTCATGAGAAAAACCAATGCAAGATCATACAGAATCTAAAATAGGTAATCAGAATAAAAAAGACTGTTAGCATCCTGATCTTTTGAAAGTTAGGCCAGAAATATTAAATATTTCAGGTCAAATTAATTCCTGATTTTAGACTAAACTTTTTTGTTATTCTAAGAGTCTGAATTGCTTCTTTTGAGTATAATTTGAAAATCTTAGCAGTTATAAATAGTTGAGAGCATAGCTTTCTAAATCCAGCTTTTGGAAAAATCACAAAAATCAAAGTAAAAATAAAACTATGCAATCTGTAGGAGGAGCTTTAAGACTCTGTTACTAATAAGGGCACAAGCCTTTAAACCAGCCTTATTAGATTTTGAACGTCAAGCTGATATCACAATTGTCATATATGAGGCTGGGTTCTTGGCTGTAAGTATTTGCTTGCTGTTCACTTTGCTTCAAATTAGAGTTCTGGCTGAAACCCTAGGATTACCTCTTTCTACTACTACAGCATTACTCAGACGGGGAACAAATTAAAAATATGAGTATTGTTTAGTCTATGTCCATTAAGATATTGGATAATATGTCTGAAGATATGCTTTCAATAAAACATTATCAAGTAAAACATATGTTATAGTTAAAACATAAATAACTCAGTATTTTGACTTGATCGTAAGCAAATTTGAGAAGAACATTTTTTTTAACAGTCTCAGTATCTAGGTCAAATCATTACTACAAGGTTCAGATATTTTGACAGAGAAGAGGATTAGGCTAGGGTTGGAGCATCTTTTTCTGTCCCTTATTTTCTATTTTCTTCCACCTAGAGAAAACAATGAGTTGAATTCTGTGATGCTTCAATTCCACTGAAGTGAAAGGATTGCAGGGGGTATAAAAATGCAGGTTAGTTTGTTAATTAAATCTCAGCAAAAGCAGAGCTCCTGTGGATTTCTAGCTGAATTTATCAGGGGTGGGGTTGTACCCATTTTGCCTGATGTTAAGTGATAGTTTATTTTAATTTTGCATTTGTTATAACTGTGTATCTAGTTTCAGTAATAACAAATGCAGGGGATGTTGTGAAGGCCGAAAAAGGTTCAGCAATGAATTAGATAAGTTCATGGAGGATAGGTCCATCAGTGGCTATTAGCCAAGATGGTCAGAGATGCAACCCCCTGCTCTGGGGGTCTCTAAGCCTCTGACTGCCAGAAGCTGGGATGGGACAACAGGGGATGGATCACTTGATAATTGCCCTGTTCTGTTTTATTCCGTTTGAAGCATCTGGCACCAGCCACTGTCATAAAACAGGATGATGGGCTAGATGGACCACTGGTCTGAGCAAATATGGCCATTTTGATGTTCTTATGATGACTTATGGCTATTTATTAAGTCAGGTGACAGGTGCAACAAAATTTGACTGAACTACTGAAAAGGTATCCCAACTCCTGCTACACAAACATTTTACCTTTTTTTACTGCAGGGAAAACACTGCAATCTAAGGACTGGATTCAAGTCCCACTGCTTGGATCAGGCCCAAATATGGGAGAACACATCTGATGTACGTTTATAAGGGCAAATTTTAGATATTTTTATTCACAATGAAGTAAATCCCATGGAGAGTTTTCTAAGTAGAGAGTAAGTAAAAAAAGATGACCTTACATCTTGGCCCATGGAGACTTTCAATTTGTTCTACAATAAAGAGCTTAATAAAATGAGGCAGAAGCAAACGATTGCAAAATTGGGGTAATCAGGTACATAATATTCCCAGTTGCCACTAAAGCTATGCTGAGCTATGGGGTACAAAGCTACAGCTACAGGTTTGGTTCTTTAAAAAGCTACTCTCCTGAATAGACACTGAGTTGCTAATGCTTTACATTGACACACTGCAGGGCCTGGATGGTATTTCTTGATGGAGTTTAATATTCGTACCTTTACCCCGACGATGCTAAAAAACCGCAGAAGACAAATTGGATGACAGTGGATGAAATTAAAAGAAAACCATTTGTTGTGATGATGATTGGGTTGTTTAAACATTATTTTTTGCCTCATGTTTAGATTTGAATTTCTCTTTCTAATTATTGTAATAGCCAATGTTGATAACAGTAGTGCTCAAGTTTATGCAATCACTCTATTATGACAGAAATATGAACAATGTAAGATACATGGTCATCTCTATGCCAAATTATTTCCTTTGTCCTGACCTTTGCCTAGTTTATGTAAAAGCCTGCAACCTGTTGCAATGGACGAACAATTGTATTAAAAATAAGTTCAGTGGCTAAAGAACCATCCAAGAGACCCAAGCCCAGAATACAAAAGGCAGTTGGTGGAGGCAAATGAGGCACTCTACAACCAAACATAGGGTACTGAAAAAATCACAAATTGGCTGGAAATTGAGTGGTCTAAGTAGACTCATAGACTTCAAGGTCAGAAGGAACCATTATGATCATCTAGTCTGACCTTCTGCACAATGCAGGCCACAGAACTTCATCCACCCACTCCTGTAATTGACTCCTAACTTATGACTGAGTTACCAAAATCCTCAAATAATGGTTTAAAAACTTCATGGTACAGAGAATCCGCAAGAGAATCCACCAGCAAGTGACCTGTGACCCATGCTGCAGAGAAAGGCAAAAACCCCACAGGGTCTCTGCCAATCTGCTCTGGGGGAAAACTCCTTCCTGACCCCAGATATGGTGATCAACTAAACCCTAAGCATGTGGGCAAGACTCACCAGCCAGACACCCAGAAAGAATTCTCTGTAGTAACTCAGAACACACCCCATCTAATATCCCATACTGCTAGTCATCACAGATCAGATAATTCCCAAAGTAGGCTGTCCCATCACAGCATCCCCTCCATAAATGTATCAAGCTCAGTCTTGAAGCTAAACCGGAGAGGGGGAGAACCATCAAATATCGGGCTTCAGGCTGCCGCAGATGTGAACCTATGACCATGATTTTGGACAGCCTTTCTGCCAGTCCAGTGGGCAGTGGTGCATCACAGAACTAGAGAAACAATTGCTTCCTGGAAGCCATAGTACAAATGCATTTACAAATAACTAATCCCACAGTTACAGTTGAAGATGGAATCTAGTGAACACTACCTTGTGATTTAAGGTCCTTCTGATTTATTGTAGGCAGCCAACAGAAACTAGGATGAGAAAAAGAGGATGGCATTAAAAGTGGTGTTGGATATAAAAGGAGGAATTTTGTAGGTAGATATTGGCCTGGTGAGTTCCCCCTGGCTGATCATCTACACAACAGAAAGCTGAAACACTGACACAAACCAGACTGAAGCCAGCACTCAGTTACAGACTCACACACGTGAGACAGAACCCACAAAGAAACGGCAGAATCCCTATTGTGACAGAGGCCCAGAGCAGCTATGTGGAAAGGACTTTCCCCACAACCTAGGGTTAAGAGGATGAGAAGTAGTGAGATTTCATTTCAAAGACTGTATTTCCCCTTCTGTTCTTTAATATAAATAACTAAAGGTTATCCTGAGTAAGTCTACACTCTCTAGTCACACATGGTATACCCATATTTTAGATTTTAACTTATGCATGCTCTCCTTCATAAGTCCTAGCAACTGGCTTAAGAGAGATTTAAACGATAACTTTAAGCACTTGCTTTTGATGTTCTAAACTTGTTCCTTTGGGACCAATCCATTCAAGTAGTAGGGATAACACTCTTGAAAGTGCCTAAAGGGGAAGTACGTCCTTTAGAAGTGTGATAAATGTGCTAGGTACTAAAGAATTGAGTCCCTCCCAGTCCCTGCCTGTAGCACATAATAGTGTCGTCTCCTGGGTGCTGTAATACTTTGGTCTAATTTCAGTTGTTGGGTTTAGTGTGCAGGTGGTGTTGGTGGCCTGTGATATGCAGGAGGTCAGACTGGATCAAGTGGATCCAATCTGGCCTTATCTCTAAGACTGCACAACACTGACACACACTACATACATATACGCATTCACTGATTCAGCCGTGGTGCAAACATATACAAAACGTGTGTGAACAAGAGGAAAATACATTAGTCCTGTTCTCCTGCTGAAGAAGATATCAACAGGACAATGAAAAGTTGGAAATTTCCTTCTCTTTTTACTTCCACTGGTAAATGCAGCTGTAAGCAGGGTCTGAATAAGCTTTCCCTTGCAGAGCTGGCTGAGGGAGAGGGGAAGAGGCGTCAGGGCCAGACTGTATTTGCATGAGCACGCCCACGCTGCCTAGGTGCACAGCATGACGGGATTGCTTTGCCCAAATGATCCCTTTGATTGGCCGGACAGCAAAGCAAGCAAGTTGCCTTCTTTCCCCGTCCCCAAGCGAGGGGGTGAAATCTGCAGTGCACCTCTACGCTCTGGGTCTGCCCTGACTAAGTACAACACCTACGAATGTGGTGCTGTGAAGGGAGAGGCATATTAAAGAAACTTCTTGTTGCTGGACTGAAGAATCAGATGCCCAACATACTCTGGAGTGGGTTCCTGGTTTTATATGTGTGAATCCTGCCTGCGGCATTTTCCTAAATTAATGCCCTTTGATTGAAAGTCTCCTTTCTACACTGTGCTTGCGAGAGGGGACATATTGCCTCGAGAGGTGCCCAAGGGGCGGTGTGTAATTGTTCCAGGTTCCTGGGTGGGGGCTTGAGCCCGTTCTGCGTTGTACTGTTGAAAGGAACCCCTGGATATTGAACCCAGCCCTTGTTGCTGCCAGCTCCACTGGCAGAAGGGTTACACAACTATGTGAAACGATCAATATCTACACAATCACTGCAACCTTCTCCAGACATAGGGAGCTCCAAACACACCAGCTGCCAGTGCAGTGTGTGTTGTTCAAGTGACCATCACGGAATGCCCAGCGAACTACCCAACTGCGGTGCACGGCACAGAAATACCCACATAATACCTACTACTAGATGCCGTCCTATGCAGATGCCGGCTTCCAGGATAGACACAACCCCCAGCTATTTAGGAGAAACTGACCGAAGAGAGAAACCATTCAGTGAGCTGTGCTGCTGATCATCAGGCCCAAATACATTTTTCTGGCTCTTCCTAGCTGTCCAGAGGTTAGGGTGCCCCTGAGAGCAAAGCCTCCTGTAGTGGAATGTTGCATAGCACTGCAACGTTTTGTGTCATTCTGACAGAGACAGCACACGGTAGAACAATTAGTGTGGATAAAAGCTAAACTTGGGGGAGGTGAGTTTGCCACAAGAAGAGAAGATTAATTGACTAGGTAAATAACGTTGCCATGGGAAGGGATTCCATTTGTAAATAGTTTAGAAAGGCACAGAGCCTGTAACAGGGCCCTGTTCACTTTTTAAGCATAATAAGATCAATAGACTTTTTAGATCATTTCTATCAATGTAAAAACCTGGCCAGTCTTCACATTGTTACCCTTCCCTGTAGTTCTGTATTCCCTATTTTGCTTATCACTTTGTTCTGCACTGTTTGTTGCTGCACAGCTTGTTATACAATCAGTGTCTGCCATTGAGAGCCTCTGATTGTATAACACATAGATGCTGCAATCATCACTCTTTTTCTGTTAAACCCCAGAAGTTATGTACTTTCAGATCATGCATATCAATAGCAAACGATTTTATTAGCCTAGCACAAGGGATAGACCTTCCCTTGAAAGCAGCTCTTAATATGGGTTGAGAATTGGCAGGTTAATATTCATTTACACTGATTTTTTCCCATACGCTTTAAAGACGTTGATGTTATTGCTAAGCTTTTCATTTAGAATGAGTCATGGCTGTGGCTCAACATTACAGAAGGGATTCCTATCTGGATTCCTTACAAAGCACACATTTTTTATTTATATTTGAGTCAGATGCAGGAAGAGATTAGCTATTTCATTTCATTAACTGTAAACAGCCCAGCTCCTCCCAAACTGAAATTTAGCACAGATTTACAAATAACGTCCTGCGGTTTGTTCATAACAATAAGGTAACTATTCCTAAAAAACAAACTGTTGATTCAGCACAGGGGATTATTACTGCAAAAATCAAGAGGAAATCCCAGAAATGCGAATGAGCTTGTAATGACATGAAATAGGTCAAACAGGGTAAAGGCGCAGGGTGTGTTTAATTTTTCTGCTTTGGATACTAAGAAACAAATGTAAAGTCAACAGTACAGGCTTTGACTGGAATGAGTATCCCACTCCAAATAACACTTTTTAAAAATATTAACCTTTAAACTCTGTTCACTGCGATCATATTTATAACAATCTGGAATACCAGGTAAACATAATGTTAATTAAATTTGCAGATGATCCTAAACTGGGTGTTCTGTAAAGGGACTTAGAAAGGAAAGTGGGCAGGAAATGATTCAGTGTGGAATAATATAAACTAGTATGATGAGGGTGAAATTGTCCAAGGGAGGATAAATATTTGGACAGCAACAGAGCTGAAAAAGACGAGGGGCTAGATCTTCTGGTCTGGTTGAACGGCACTCAGCGCAATGCCTGATTTGGAAGCAAAGGTGCCTATAAACCACCTGTCTTTTATGCTACCTGTCTTTTATGCTACTCTGATCATGGGACCAGCCAGGACGAATTTGGTGTCTAGCAAAAATTAGAGCAGCCTAACAGTCAAAGGCAGTTTTGGATGCACAAACCATGTAGGACCAGGACCAGGGATGCTGGAATAATTTGTATAGTAGGGTGCTGAAAGCCACTGAACCAAACTGTAGACCCTGTATATGATGGAAACCACTTTATGCCAGGCGATGCTGCTGCACCCTCAGCTCCCTCAGGTTCAGCACCTATGACCAGGCCCTTGTTGGGTGACCACTGTTAGAAAGTGATCTTCTGAAACACGAGTGGCTTGTTTTGTTGTTGCTTGCATAGATGTTTTACTTAATGAAATGTTCACTTTAAATATGAACATCTAATGTGGTATGGAGATTAAACTAAAATCACTGATGGTTTGACCTTTTTCCCCTTTTAGTAAATTACAAAGTACTGTAATTACTAAAGGCCTCATTTTGATATCACAGACAAGGATGTAAATCAGCAGTTATTCCACTAAAGTCAACAGTCTCGCACCAATGTAAAACTTCTATAAATAATATTAGAAGAAGGCTTTGAATTGTTCTCAGTAAAATATGTGTTTATCTGTTGCAGCCAAGCAAGCTTTGCTCACGAAACTAGTGAAGGGGGGGGGAAAAGGTCTTCCAAAACAATTTTATTTGAAAAGTCTCCAAGTTATACATTCCAGCAATGCAAACAAAAGTCCCTTGACTGGAATGGATTTATATGTGTCTGCATGATGGGATCAACATTCAATTTCACTACATTTGCCATTCAATCCTCCCTACTCTTTATAAACTTTTTTGTAAGCATCAATATTTACAGTGCAGATATTGGGTTCATTTGATGTAGTGAAGGACTGGGATTAAAATAATGAAGGCCTTATTCAGCAAGTTGGTTCTCTTCTTAGGGTCACAGTTGTGAAGACATTTGCCAGAGATAATTCTCCAAATACACTGGGGGTTGGAGAGCTGCCAGAAGGTCATGTTTGCATTCTGGTGAATTTTAGATTATTTCCACTTTAGAAGGTGAGAAGAAAAAGGGGTAAAGAAGAAGGACAAGCTTATAGTTAAGGCACCGGACTGGGGTTTAGAAGATCGGGGTCCAGTTCCTGGCTCTGCTGGAGACTTCCTCTGTGACTTTTGGCAAGTAGTCTCTTAATGTCTCTGTGCCTCCGTTCCCCATCTGTGAAATGGGGTAATAGTATGTTCTTGCCTCTTAAGGGTGTTGACCTCTCACACTGTGGTGAGGAAGGCCAGAGAATTCCCAAATGAAAATAACCTAATGTGTGCCGTACATAGAAGCACTTCCTGTGGCCCTCTGAGACTGTCTGAGGTCATTGGAAAAATCATCCTTTGAAAAGTGTTATTCCCGGAATCCCCTTCTGCCTCAGGGCTTTCCCTATAGGCTTCCCTATCCTTTCCTCCTCATTACTGATTCCGCTTCCTTCTCGTTTCCCACTCAAAGCTGCTTCCCCTTTCTGCCCCCATGTCCTCCTCCCACCATGACTACTTTGCTCCCTGCTCCTCTTCAGAGACTGACATCTCTATCCCATGCAGCTTCCTGCACGGGCTCACCCCAGCCCCATTCTCCTGGCCGGGCATAGCTATGAGAAGCCTGCAGGGGTCTTGCAGCTGACTGCTGCTTTGGAGAAAGAGGTGATGTTTCAGAAGGCCAGGGGTGCTGAGCTGCTGCGGGGGCGTGGAGCCCTCTCTTGGATTTTCTTCTTTAAATTGTCTGATCTCATTGAAGATGCTGATTGGAACATTCAGAATGAAACAGCAAACTTTAGTGTCACGAAGAAGAAAGCCTGGCATCCTAAGATCTTCAAGGAATGCTTATCCATCATGCCTGCAAGTAGAGCCACATGCCCAAAGCTCAGACAGTCCCAACGTCCCAGCAACTGTAGCTTCACATTGACCAGCTCCTTGGATCTGCACCTCCAGGTGATACCGACAGTGATTGCAGATGGGGTTATGACCATTTGCCCGGAGCTTCTCCATCTGTACTGCCTACTTACTGCTCAGGCAGTGAATGGTTTAAACTTTCCTGAAGTGTCATGCTGCTTGTCTGTGTCATTTTTATAATTGGTATGGCCAATACTGTTTGAATTCAGTGTCTCGGAATATGGGAGGCATACAAACCACATGCTAGGAAAACCAATGATGCTAATTTGAAATGCATTCATGTATAAATCTCTTGTTTGCATTTAGCATGTATCTCCAGCCAAGAGAACTAGAAGTTCAAACATAATTGACTCCACTGCCCTTTTTGTTTTTTTTTAATTTAGGAGTGATCCTGCACTATTAAAGTCAAGGAGATTTTGGCCAGTGACTTCAGAGAGAAGAGGGGAGCCCTTCTCTCTCAGCTCTTGTACCAATTTCTGCACACAAAGGTCTTTCCTTTCATGTTACACATTCTGTTTCTGACACGGATGTTTTGTTTCTTCTACTCCAATTATGGCCATTCTTCACTGGAAATCACAAATAACATTCTCCTATTTTAAGTGAGCAAGATTTGCCTTATTGCCTTTTGAAATGAATTTTGCTTTGGTTTCAAGAGACTAATTTTCATGTTACAATGATGTGGTTTTAATTTTATTTTTGCTCTGGATTCAAGTGAGTCTTGGAAGTCATTATAACAGTTGCAGGATTGTGTTCTAAATAGCTGTCTCCTATGACTGCCCTACCCATCTGAAAAGGACATATTTATCTAACATTCATCATGTTTGTTTGCATACTCACTCTGATTTTACACTACCAGTTCAATGTTTTTACTGTCAATATTTGGGTTAATCTGTTTAAAGAATAATTTGCCAAGTTCCATGTGTTTTGTAGGTGCCTTTCGTGACCCCGGGCTCTTCCCCACCTAGCTATGCACTCTGTTGTTTCAGAATAGTCAGTTAAAGGACACCTACATGAAGAGCAGAAATATGTTTTAGATTCTGTTAATATTTTGGAGTAAAACATTGAGTTCTCTTGGGAGACTGCTAAACGTTTTCATAATGCAATGTCTCAAAGAATGCCAGATCTCCATTCCACCTACACCCTCCTTTTTTCCCTTCCTCCAGATGCCTTGTTTCCATCAATTATTTTTGTTCTACAAACAGAAAAAGGTTGATGGTAGAGTCCAGCCCAACTGGAACTTGAGCAGGAATATATACTTGAAGACATCTCTGAAACAAAATGTTCAAAATTCTGCCATACAAATGGAAGCTGACAAATCTGCCTAAATTCATCTTATTAATCAATGAGTTGCTTGTGTGCACTATACTCCTAATATTTGGCAAGTACAAGCTTCATCTGCAAAATGAGAAAGTAAGGCAAAATTCAGCTAATTAAATCAAATGCAGAAAATTTTCTTTGCGCTATGGGTTGAGGAGTTAAGGGGACATCCCACACAACCTAGTTCTCTTTGACTTTTTAAAACCTATTATTTATAAGTTAGAAGCTATTACAACAATGATTAATCATTGATAAATAATTGACAAGATAGAAGTATAAATGAAAAATTAGATCAAAATAAACTTAGCATATACATTTGGATAAACAATGTTGCAATGGCTCAAAGGATGTCAGCCCTCCGTTCCATTTACTCCCTCCTTTTCTTCCTTGCCCTCTAGTCCCTCATTTCCCTCCTCTCCCTATTCCGGTATGTCTTCTCCTATATTATTGCTGTTACTCCCACCCTAATATGTTATGTTATGTGGTCTTGTAGCTTAGATAAGGTGTAACATTGCATAATTCTACTGGAGATTCCAGGAAGCTGTGATTCATTAACCTTTTTATACTTTTCATTATCTGTTTCTTTATGAAAATCAATTAAGAATTAATCACAAACATACACAACATCATTTTGTCAAACGACAGTGTTCTAAGCATTCTACAAAAAATGTCAAGGCAATTCTGAGCATGATTTTGTAAATGTTTAATCCTACGTTTAACCATACGTGTAGTGTTCATCCCAGTGAAGGAAAGTGGAACTACTCACATGCAGAAAGTTAAGCACAGGCATGTGTATACATACGTAGAATTAGGGGCTAAAAATAAATTCACACCACACTAACCTATCAGGTTTCACTGGTTAAAAGAAATAATACTGCCACCCATCCGCCCGGCGTTCTCAAAGCGTTTGCCGTTGATTCCTTCGGGCCTGCGGCAGAGCTCATCCTCAGACAGCCCCCTCAGTATGGGGGTCCTGCGGCAGCTGCCTGATTAGACATGCAACCTGCTTGCTGGCTTCTCGATGCTCATGCCCACCACTCTGCCAGATCCTGCATTGCCTTGTCCCTGCTCTCCTTGCACCCACCTTGCCTCTGTCCCGTCCCTGCCTTGAGCCCTTCCTTGTCTGATACCCTGCTTGCTCCAGTTGCTGCCCTCCAGTTCTGGCCCCAGCTATGGATTCCAGCTCAACCCCCTGGCTCTGGTATCCTGCTCCTGTCCTGTGGGTTTGACCCTGGCTCTAGCAATTCACTATGGCTCTGACTCCAGCCACTAGGCCTGCTGCCCACTCTGGCCACTAGGCTAGTCCACCGTCATCCCGGTCAGCTGACAGGTTCCAAGATTACTTCAAATAGCTCCTTAAGTACCCTAGGATGAATTTAATCAACGCTGCCACCTTGAGTATATCTAATTTATCTAAATATTCTTAACCTAGTCTGTGCCTGTTTTGGCTGCGTTCTTTCCGCTTCGTTGTTAATATTAATTGTGTTGAGCATCTGGTCACTATTTACCTTTTTAGTGAAGATGAAAGCAAAATAGGCATTAAACACCTTCACTTCCTTGATGTCAGTGATTAGCTTTCTTTCCCTGCTAAGTAGAGGACTTACATGTTCCTTCGTTTTTCTCTTGCTCCTGATGTATTTAAAAAGCCTCTAATCATCTTTTATGTCCCTTGCTAGATGTAATTCCTTTTGTACCTTAGGGCTGGTTTGCACAACAGTTTTGTCAACAAAAGTCAGCTTTTGTTACCAGAACTGAGGAGGGGTGCACATTGAAATGCTCCTTTCACCGCTCTAATCCCCCTGCCATATTGACATGAGAAAATCACCTCAGTGAGAGGTGTAGGACTTATGTTGGCATAGATAGGGAGACACGGTGTCAGTGTAGATGCTGCATTCCTTACACCAGCTGTTGGCTGTCATTCTTGTCAATTTCACAGCTCCACTGAAACCTGACAAGAAAACCAGGCCCCTAGCGCCCGGCAAGGAGTTGCGGGGAGGGGCAGGCCACCAGGAGCCTGGGTGGCTGTGGGGCAGCCAGGGTCCCAGCAGGGAACTGTCCATGGACTGTCAATGCCCCCTTAGGTTGATGGAATTGCTTCTAGAAAAGATGCACACCGCTGACCAAAGGAGGGTAGTGTGGACATCAGCCACCGCAGTGATGTCTTTTTCTCAGGGCACCTTACCGACCAGTTCTCTGAGTTTGTTAAAGTTTTCTTTTTGGAACTCCATTGTCCTTATTCTGCTGCTCTTGCTCCTTCCATTCCTTAGAATCATGAAATCTAGCAGTTCATGATCACTTTCACCCAATTTGCTTTCACCTTCCGATTCGCTACCAATTCCTGTCTGTTCCTGTCAGAATCAAGTCTAAAATGGCTGGCCTCCTAGCAACTTCCTCCACTTTTGGAAACAAAAAGCTATCCCCAATACATTTAAAAACATTTGGAAATTTTGTGTTTTGCCATATTTATTTTCCAACAGATCTCTGGGTACTTAAAGCCTCCTATTACTATCAGGGCTTGTGTTTTGGATATTTATTGTTCTAGAATAAAATGGGGAGTTTAGTATAATTAGGAGCTTACCAATAGTCTAACTTAAAGATTGCATGAGAATAGAATAAACCAATAGGCAAGACATTCAAAAACTAATTGGCCTTCAATTGTTGTTGTCTTTTTTTAAAAATGGTAATATTAAATCTTATTTGATATTAAATGTACAAGTTCAGTGAAAATGAAATGATTACCAATTAGTTTCCTTTTCCAGCATTTATAATCTAGAAGCATGTAAACACTTCCAAAGTTATTCTAAAGTGTTATTATTTCTTATTTCACGGAGCTTTACAGATTGCCATATTTCATAACAAGCAAGTATTTAGGCATGTAGAGCACGGATTCACTGTTGCTAGTTTATTTCCCTCTGCAATGTAATAAAACATGTCGTAATGTGTTAGGACAGGGAATTTCCAAGAGAATGTGCTAGATGCAAAGGACTTGATCCTGCGCCAATGAAGTTGTTGAGTGTTTTGCTACTGACTTCACAGAAAGCAGGACTGAGATCAAGTTAAGTACATTGGAACCTAATTCATTCATGCACTGAAGCCAGGTAACGCCCAAGATTTTTGTCCTTTATCCTTTCCATACACAGTGTTGTGTAGGCCAACAGTCTTTACTGATTTAGTGAATAGGTATGAACTGTGTGCAGAATGTTGAATTTTTAATAAATAAAACAGAATGAATTGGTCCCAATGAGTGTTCTCTGATAAAATGTCTGCATGCTAGGGGCACTTTTATACTTGTGATTGGAAATTATTCCTCTTTTCACAGCTGTTACCTGGTTAAAAAACAATGCATTTGCACAGCCAAGAAGTGGAAGTTGAAAGGAGTTATTAATTTCCTTGGTATGAGACAAGGTGTTTTCAGAATTACTGATAATAAAATTTCCTGTTTTTCAGACAGTTCTCACAAGCAGACCTTGGGCAACCAAATTCTGCTCTCAGTCACACTGAACTGGGAGTTACTCCACTAAGTTCAATGAAGTTACTCCTGATTTACACTGATGTGACTCAGAGTCCTTTATAGGGATATATTTGGTTCTGTTGCCGTTTTCCTTAAATCTGAGCAAAAATCACTCATCTTCTTCATCCTGTCCATATTCTATTAATTATTATTATTATTATGCATTTATTATTTATTTGGACTGCAGTAGCACCCTGGAGCCCTAGTCATGGACCAGAACCCCATTGTGCTACGTCCTGTATGAACATGGAACAAAAAGATGGTCTCTGCCCCAAAAAGTATACTGGGGCATGACACTGTATGTTTCTTATGCCAGCACTCAGAATATTGAGAAAGTGGAGACTCATTGGTTGCTGGAGTTGTTTACTTCATATAATAAGCCAATCAAAACCTTCCATTTTGGAGGTTTACTGTACATTTGTATGCCGTGGGTTCTGACCAAATATTCATTAGCTTCACATCTTCTACAATTCACAGAAACCACAAACAACAACACAGTGTCTTGCTCCCATTTACTACGCTTTCCTCGCTCATCGAAACTGCAATAAATAATGCTGCAGGTTAAATTAAACAATAAAAGATTAATAAAGGCCAGTCAGATTCTCGTCTCAGATTCTAGACTGGATGAGTCCCTTTCCTATGAGTCTTACTGGTAGCTTTGTTTCCTTGTTCTGTTTGGGATGTTGATGGTTGCCTTTTGTCTAAAAACCAAGTTTGTCTATAACAGAGGTTAACATTTGTTCTGGAATGTAGATCTATTAAGACCAAATAGAGTGCTCTAGGAACAGGTAGTATTTTTAAAGAGATAATGTAAATTAAAGATGATCAGGAAAGAAGAATTAGGTTTGCTATTTTTTATTCTGGAAGCCAGAAAAAAATTGTTTTTGCAATAGAAATTCAGGTCTCACCCTGGAAGACCCTCTGGTGACTGGAGAACTAGTACAATTATGAGATTGCAAAAGTCCAAAGAATAAAAGTAGACCAATTAACAGGGGAGCAGATTTATAGTCAGACTGTTTAAAATTATTTGGATTTTTTGCTTATTTTTTATTAATACCAATTTAATTTCAATATTCAATTCACATTTTGTCTCTGTTAAAGGTTCACTTCTCCGACCTCATCAATTTAAAGAGTGAAAGCACATAATATACATCTCTGAGAACCCAATATCAGAAGCAATGGCAGAACAAGCTACATTTATGGCATAATGTATTTCTATAAGGAAATAGAATTATTTTAATGGAATCAGATCAACAGTTGTTTAACTTTCATACTATTGTAAAAGCAACAGTGAAAAATGTCTATACGTTACATACACTGAGGAAATGATAGAGTTTCCTGTTCTCTCACATCTGGAACTTTAGCCATCTGAACCTCCAAAAAAAATTAGGCTAACTAATTTACCACACTGTTTATTTCAAAGGGCTTCTTCCAGAATCAAAGAAAATCTACGTGCATTTCTAAAGGCATTGTTCTTTCAGCCTGTGAAGTTCATCATTATGTTGTGCTGCTTTTGTTTTTGTGACCTAAATATAGTTCAATGGTTTGGAATTCCATGTTTATCTCAGTTGATTCCTCTCCTATTGTGTAAAGATGAACAATAGGGAGCAAAGAATGCCTAATGAACATAAGGTGTTGGAAACAGGTAAAAATTTCTGCATGCATAATAATTGCTTCTCTTTTGGAATCTAACAGAGCCCTGTGATTTGATTGATTCTATATCCATCATGACTGGATTTATATCATGCTTTTTACATTGATCACATCCATATTTTTCCTTGACTCATCAATCTGCTATAAGCTACCCTGCTGAAAGAATTTAAGGGAAGAAATAACCAACCAGAAATGGCAACAGACTATTGAATTCAAAGGCTGCCCAGTTCCCTTCCTATACTTTGAATTTCCCAGCAAATCAGACTGCCTCAGTTGACCTGCTTTGCCTTCTTCTCAGAGGCTATAAACAGTGTAACTGCTCACAGTTTTAAGTTACCACACACTCTTTCTAAGACAGCACATTTACTCTTAAGGCAAAAGCATTACAGAAAAAAACATATTAAAAACAACAAAGGAATGTGCACGCATGCTAATAAGCTTGCCCGAGAACACCTCCAACAAGGGCTTTGGTAGGAGTCAATCCTTCAAATCCCACCCAGGGGTTTTCCTGTGACTAAAAGTTCATAACAGCTGTTAGCTCCAAAGGTACACTCCCATGAATGTCTGAGTCACTCCTTTAGACAATTTGGGCCTCTGATCGTGTCCTCTTGTAATAGGTGACCAGTAAAGGCCCAGTCCTCAGGGCAAAGCTTCAAAAGGCTGAGTTTTTGCATACCATGAGAGGGTACATTGGTTCAAATAGTCCCTTGAAGCTCATAACACTTCTCAGAGTTTACATTAGTCGTCCCCTCCCCCCCAAGACATTTCATACAATCTCACAATAATACATACGCATTTGTATTTGTAATACAATGAGCTCCTAAAATTAATTCAATAAGGTTTAACTTAATTCAGTAAGATTCATCCAGGATACTGCAGGAAATTGCCATATCTGTCACAAAAGGTTTACATAGCTAAGAATTAATGCCCAGGAAGGTTTCTCTATCAAAGCTCTAATCCTGCTTTGTAGTGACCACATGGAGTTCCAGTGAAGATATTGGACTGCAAGATCACATGGATCACCAGTGAGAGCTTTACTACCAACTTCAGTGGGGCGAGGAGTTCTATCTATCTACCTAAACAATTGGAATTGTTTTGCACCAAAGGTCCTTGTCACCGCTGAAAATCAGATTTGGGGACTCTAAGATATCTTGACTTGTCACTGCTTTGTGCACCCTCAGAACTCCGGAAGACAGTATCTTGGTCCAGAGGCATTTGGGTGGAATCCCCCTCTGAGACACAGCACACAATATTTACATCTGATGAATTTTTATTCCTATATCCCCATACAAAATGATAAAAATGAAATGTAGTGGTCATTTGGTTTACAGTGCTTCAATGAGATGGAAATTCTGTGTTGCTGAATTATAGCCTACTCTGGATTACAGTCATGAACACAAAAATAAATATGTGTATTAGAAGGGGAGGGTGAAGATAGCCAGGAAAAGTTTGGAAGACAAAAAGGCAATTTTGAATTGGATTTAGAGCTGGCCAGAAGGCCAGTGAAATGACCGAGGATGAGAATGAAAAGTTTCCATATCTTTGAGTACTTAGCTATTGTACTTTGGACAGTTAAAAGCTGACAGAGTAGGGCTTTAGAGGAACCATAAAAGAGGGAATTGGAATAGTCAATATGGGAAGTGAACATGAACAATGTAAAACTGGAAAGTGCTGCAGTATGGCCCTGGGAAACAAAGATGGCATTTGAAGTATCAAAGTGTCATATAGTTTTGCTACTGACTGAATTGGGCCCAGGGTATTGTGTCCAAAAATGCACAATTACTGAAAATGAAATGTTTGTCTTAATTAGTAGACAAAGTTTGAGTACGGCCATACTGTTTTAGGCACTCCTTGTGAATGCATAATTGTTATAGGCAATCTTATGCAGCAATGAGTCAATATCAGATTAATAATCATATTCATTTATGCAAACAAAATTTCCCACTGCACAGTAGAGCTGTTGCCTAGGTAATGCATAAAAAGCATGAGACACTGGGCCTTAGCAACATCACTTGAGATTAAAGAATCACATCAAAACTTTCCTGGCAGAACAGCTGTACAAAATATATATATGCCCAAGAGGAACTTTCTCAAGACTCTTGAGTTTGTGCAATCCATAACTTTGAGAGACTTGTTGATTAGACACTGAGCAATCTGTTGACCAACTGCCTTTCAAAGTCATGTTGTTAGTAAATAAATCTGTACCAAAGGTACTGCAGATGTTCAGCTATGAAGCAAGTCAATTTCTGTCACTCACTGGGGCAAAGCAGAAATTACAGATGAAAGCAGAATTTAAGTCTGGGGTTTTGGAAGAGCCTAGGGAAGTTAAATACCCACTGAATTTCACAGCCTAAAACTATTTCTGACAAACCATTACAAAAAATTGTCACGGATACCAATGTATTAATAATACTAAAAATACTGTTAGCACTCAGTAATATTTTTCTAGTTAAAAAAACTGAGCTAAAGATATGATTGTAGGAGATTTCAGGGTGGATGGCCATTCCACCATTCTCCAGAAGTCACTGAAAACTTGTATTTTATTCACACACAAAATTCAAAACCCCAGACAAACCTGTGTCTCCATTATAAATGGAATAATCAACTTCTATTTTATCATAGTAACTTCATTTAGTTATGTGGCTCATCATGCTCTGCTCTTGTGCCCCTCAGTTCAATATTTCAACCCCAATGCCTGTCACCGACTGCATATCTTGGTGCACTCAGGGCTCTTCCAGAATGACGGTTGGTGGCTACATTTCAACATAACTATTTAGTCTTTTGAAGACCTGTTACAATACTCTTGCTGCCAGCAAACTCTCCATTGTGCCAACGGAGAACATGCTCAGGAAAGCTGATCTTAACATTTGCTAGATTAAGGTACCCATGCAATGGCCTGCTGATACCAAGCTCCATCCTGTTAGGACATCCTGGTCTTGGCTTTGACTTTAGCTTCAGGAGTAGTATTCATTGACAGCACATCTGTCTTTCAAAGACACAGCCTCTTCCAGCTAACTCCCAAGTTCAACACTGGTGTTTTCTTCTCTCCTGATGGCAGATGGGGTGAGATCAGAGGTCATATATCTCCAGTCCAGACCTGCATAGGGCTAGACTACCATTCAGGCATAGCTAACAGTGCAGAGACACTGTCACATGGAGAGCACCTCCACCCAGGTAGCCAGCTATGGCCTGTCCCTACCTATTTTGAGGGGTCATTATGAGCTTCCAGTGGAATAGGTAGGGAGCAGTCTCTGTGCTCATTTGAGAGCAGAGAATGTAATTCAACTCAGCCCTTATGCAGACTGCACAAGGAGGCTGGTGAGCCACCTTAGTTTTTCCTCCGATCATGCACACCCGGTAAGATCCAGGCTGCATCCGGCACATAAGGAATACGGGATCAGGCTTTTCTGGCCTACTTCTGCTCCCACTGACCTGAATGGCAAAACTCCCATGGACTTCAGGGGTACAGGATCTGGAGCTTAGTGGATGGAGGAAAAAGAAAACTTGTATCAAAACATACTTTGATGTCAATCATTAATCATTCTCACATCATGCTCAAGTTTGTCTGAGTGAGAGTTAAAGAGGGTCAAGTGACTCATCCTGATTTGTTTGCATTTCAGGTTTTGATCAGTTTGAGACTCCCTAACCCTAATCCCAAATAACTATATGGTTGCTACATTCATGCACTGATTTTAAATGATGGGTGCATTTTGTTAGTGTAAAACTGTACAAACAGAACTCTCAACCTGAATAAACAGGAATTTGTGTTTACATGAGCTAGAGACTTGTTACAGAGCATTCTTATGTTTAGAACTGTAAACCAAATCCTGTCTTGGAGCACAGAGGCTAAAGAAAAGCAGGTTATCTTCTCCTCGAGGACACAGAATGGTATAAAAAGCAGCAGCATGCCAGTGGTGTTATAAACAAACGACAGGAGAATGAAATCTAGAAATAATATTTAGCAGAGATCCTTTTGTTTCTCCATGATGCTGTTTCAGATTAAGTACATTTAAAAGTGGGGACAAATTCAGTTTTGAAAACTGTCCTGATTATACGCTAGGACTACAAAATCTGCTCCTAAAATTGCAGGCAAATTAGAAGGAAAAGCGTACTGTTTCTTTATACCTGTAGCAGCAGGAAATGAGGCAGGAAAGGGGATGGCACGCTCTGCAGTGAAACAGAGTGTAATGTTAGGTACAATATAATTTTTTCTTATTCTAATAAGGTGTTAGCAGTGAGCGATTCCGCCTGCGATTATGTATCCTTTTCACAGATGCCAACTGCAGTGACTACAGACTTAGTTTACCAGATTATAAAGAGATTTGCCTGAATTCGAGCAGCATGACTGGGCCCCTGAATTTAGAAGTCACAGCACTGCCAACCCCAAGTGTCCAAAAATTGTATCTCAGATCCCAGAAAATCATGAGATTGGCCTAAAAATAACAGTTTTTCAAAAATGAATACATTTGGCACACTTTTTATTTGTGTTTTGCTTTCTCAGCCTTTAGTGTGTACTCCGGTCATGTTTTCAAGCTTTTGTCTGCAACTGTGAATACTAGAAACCTCTTTCTAAAACAAAACAAAAAAGGTGAAGGCTGAAATTCTCATTTAATCACAAGATTTCAGGAGCTAGGGCTTTAGGAAGAACACCAAATACCATGAGACAATAGGATTGTGAGAGTTGGCAACACTGTAATATTTTGTGCTTTCCTTTAAAAATTGCTGATTGCTAATATGAGATAATTCAAGGTCTGCAATTATTTTAGGCTATTGGAGGGAACTCTTATCAACATCTGTTACCTCCATTATATACCATACTTACACCATTTACACGAGAACAGTCTTTTGCAGTCTGTGCTACATCTAAATGTATGTATAGTCAGCACCATCTCTGCATATGCATAGTTAATCATCAGAAGTGGATTTCTTTTGCAATATTTTAAACTTCCCCCCCGTCACCCTCCCAGGAAAGCAGATTTATGAACCAAGGGGGTAATCCTGCAACCCTACTCACATTAGGGCTGCCATTGAATTCAGTGAGACTATTCACGT
The DNA here is from genome assembly GCA_007922155.1 of Mesoclemmys tuberculata. Lineage (NCBI taxonomy): Eukaryota > Metazoa > Chordata > Testudines > Chelidae > Mesoclemmys > Mesoclemmys tuberculata. The sequence continues at coordinate 41,291,969 of ML675616.1, read as the reverse complement.
ATGTAATATTTACCCTGTGAGTCAGTGTTGTGGGACTGGGCCAATAGACATGTACAGTGAATTTCAGAGACACTGTACTGAGGTATACCCAATCTCTTTTTGAATAGCTTTGAGTCACTGAATTTTATGCATGTTATTACATTTCTTTGATTCATGATCTGTCACAGCATGTGCTGTTCCTTCACCTAACTTCTGCTGTTTGTGAACTTTGGAGGTTAATCTGTGATCGTGAACGCTCCAGAAAAGATGAAAGATGGCTGGGAGAAATATAAAATAAAACAATAGAGTTGGTTGAAAAACAGGGGGGAAATATTTGCAAAAATGTTCACAAGAAAATGTAACTGCAGATTACTTTTTAAATGACAGAGTGTGAGAACACAGGAAACTAAGACAGAGCAGGCAAAAGATTAAAGACTACTACACAGACTTGAAATAAGTTTTACATAAATAGGCAGGGATACATTTTTCAAGTGACATCATGGAGCTGCCCCATCATTCTATTGCCTAAAAAGACGCTTCTGCTTACCACTGTCTGCTACGGCTTGTAAAAGGCAGATCAAGAGAAAGAAACACCATCTGGTTTTGTGCAAGCTCAGAGGAGGGCATGAACCCACGGCAGAACTATTGGTACAGAACATCATAAAGATACAAGTTATGTTAAAGCACTACAGTCTTGAAGGCTAATCCAGTAGATAAAAAAGATGGCCAGAGAGATTAAGAGCTGGCCCCTTTGAAATGCTTTGGAATTTTATTTGTGCTGGAGACAATTGCTATATTTGTGCCAGGAAAGACAAAGGAAGATGCCGAAACGATACATGTTGCAACCAGTCTAGAAAAGAATTTTCTGCAGGTCCTAAAGTTAGTGACAGCTCCTTCATTTATACAAGCATTTAGATATTATTATTATTTATTCATTATAATTATTTAATGTATTTGTATTGTGGTAGCACCTAGGAGCCCCAGTCATGAACCAATGTGCTAGGTGCTGTACAAACATAGAACAAAAAGATGATCTCTGCCCCAAAGATCTTGCAATCTAACCAAAAAGAAATTAAGGCATGAGAGGTGTCTTTGTCATAGGTGAGAGATTTAGATCTCAGTTAGCATTAATGGAGACAGATTTTTTTAATGTTGTTTCCCATCATTATATTAAAATTGTCCATCTGTTTTGGTAGGTGGATTATTCATCATTGTTGCCAAAGCAGGCAGTATTGTGCGAGTATTTTTGTTTTCTTTCATTTAAAAATATTATTTATTTAGGTCTGGGCCTATGAAGGGCTGAATAGGATTGATGTGTAAGCAAGGTTGGAGTGGCCCTCTCCTGTTCAGCCAGCTGAAGGGGGGGCACTTAGTTGCATGGGCTCTGTATTTGCATGAATACAACTAGGTGCTCAGCATGATTGCACTGTATCTGCATATGCTGAGCATGATCGGAAATGGTCAGTCTGGCTGGTAGTGAGTTACAAATCACTTTAGTGTTAATTGCAGGGGTAATAAAGTGTTGTCTTCCTATTGTAAGAACAAACGGCAGCAGAACTGTGCCTAGTCTGTTCTGATGAAAGATTCACTCTCATCTGAACAGAACTCAACAAAGGAGGTGTTCTGATGCCAGAGACCATAAAATCAGGAGGAGATTGGGGCGGGGGGGGGGAAGGAGGAGTTCTTTCTTACTGAGGCTGTACAGCTCTCACTAATGGCTGCTGTCAGGCATGGATTGACTATCTCCTTCCATTGATAAACGGTAGAATTAATTATTCCTCTTGGGGTCTTTTGTTTTGTTAAAAGCAGGGACAATGCTCTTGTGTCAGCAGAGGGTTTTCCATGAACTGAAATCACTAGAAGCTGAGCTCACTGAAAGCTGAGCTCACTAGAGCTGGAGTGCTAAAAGAACTGGGAAACCTTGAGAGACTGACAGCCAGCACAGGGGACTGATCGCACCCCGTATTCAGCAGGAAGCAGCAGAGGGGACTGGTTGGGGGTCGCATCTACATTCAGCCGGAGCCAGCAGAGGGGGCCGGTCGCACCCTGCAGCTGAAAGATGAAGAATGCAACTCTGACAGTCAGTAGAGCAAGGAAAAGTGAGATGGGAGAGATGAAGGACACACCCCCACGTACCCTGGGGTGGGGTGGATTCTGCTCATTGGATTTATGAATTCTCTTTGCACTGTTTTCCCAGATCAGTGCTGTGTTACTTCCTTCTTTTTATTAAAATGGTTTACTTTCTACACTCAGACGTGTGCTTGCGAGAGGGGAAGTATTGCCTTTTGGGGGCGCCCAAGGGATAGTGTGCTATTTCCCAGGTGACTGGGTGGGGAATCAAGCCAGTTTGGTGTTGCATCATTGACAGGAACCCCTAGATATAGAACCCGGCTCTTGCTGCTGCTGGCTTTGTCTGGCAGAGGGGTTACATATGTCTCCAGTCATTAAGGCACTGCCTTTTTATTTAGAAGCTATTAGGTCTCACTGTCAGTAAATGCTTTAACTTTCTCTAAAAGCTACCACATACTATACAGTAGGTTATCCCTCTAAGTAAGAGTTATGTGTATGTGTGGACTAATTTGTGAATACGACTTTCTGTTTATTAATTTAATTCCAATTGTGCCTATAATAGTGTTAATACCATCAATGCCATTAGAGTAAAGGAATTCAAACAAATGGGTCATAAGGCACGGAGGAATTAGGCTTTTGTTCCAAATCTTGGACTGTGCCGGCAGCTGGGGAAAGGAATCCATCTCCATAAGCAGAGAAAATTCCCCATAGTTCCACATCTTTCATTCCAGCCTCAGTGCTGAGTTAACCTTTACAGCACTTGCACCCCTGTCACTTACACGCTGGGGGAAATAGCTGGGGTACCTGTCTGTCTAGGATTTTATATTGCATCCATCACTAGGGTACCTATGGAGCAGCTGATCTACTGGTCCCATTCTTCTCCCTCTGCTTTCGCAGCCCCAAATCTTTGCTGCATAGTGACATGCAGAGAGGTCTCCCAGGGCTGGGTTCTCTGAATCTTGATCCCCATCTTAACTAGAACTGCACAAGTTCAACAGCCAGGGTCCTCTCAGTGCACACAGTAGATAGAATGATTTGTCCCATGTGAATATTATGCCTTGTATGTGCCCTTCCCCAACAAACCCAACCAAATGATGATAATAGCTGTTATTTCCAATATCCTGCTTTAAAATTAAGGTCATCTGAGGATTATTCTTCCTGTTTTAACCATACGTAAGAGTCACTAAAAATTATTCTAACACTTTTAGAAATTCATTCCAACTAATCCTAAAACACCCTGCTCCCAAAGCATCCTGGGTATAACTTTGCTGGCTCCTCTGAGGATATGTCAGAGGTGAATTCAGCCATCTGGTGATGTTAAGCAGGAGAACAATACAAACAATTTTCACAAACAATCATATTCTGCTTTATTTATTTATTTATTTTTCATAACTTCCTTGAAAGATAATGACTATCTGACTCCCCGGTATATTCAGTGAGGTGCTATGTCTAACATGTGGCAAATATAAATAAGATGAAGGCATGAATGGCAAGCAGGACATCCTCCTACTTGCTCATACCCTTTAACCCTGGTAGTTTATTTTATTTAGTGCAGTTGTGCTTAATATTGGATGAGTGAATTCTGGAGCAGAGTGAGACTAGTGCTAAGGGCTTTGGAGAATCCCACCCTGACTGTATGATTTGAGATATTCCCTCCCTGATTCACTATTGAGATGTTGACTCCTACCTCCAATCAGCCCATGATGGCAGCCTCCACAGCCCACCTGTTAAATTGTCAAACAAGGCCCTTTGCACTTTCTTCCATGCTGACCCTGGTGATTGGGAGGAGCTCCCACTAAACATCCACAAAGCTACCTCATTATTGTTATGTTGAATCCTTTTTACTTGCTTGTATTCAGAGAGAGAAACCAGCACAGGAACACAGAGAGATGCAACACAGAGCATCTTCATTGAACTAACACTAAAACCAGCCAGGATTGGCTGAGCTATCCTCTAATAGTCTAACTCTATTGCTATGGCAACAAGCTAAGCCTTGTTGCTATGGATACCTAGGCAATTAGGCAAGACACAAAACACACAACATATTCCTCCCCCCTTAAGGAAAACGCCCATTTAACAGAACAATCATTAAACTAGGGAATGAGGATAGACTGCTTCATTTCCCGGCTAAACCCTGGGAATTATTCTGCCCCATAAGATGGGTTTGCCCTAGCTAAAGATCTAGATGTTGAGGAGGTCTTCTCTCTCTAGGTGGATTACGGTGGACTTCTGGTGTTCTTGCACCAGAAAGTGTTATTGGTGCAGGTCTAACAATGGGCTCAGGACTTGTAGCTTGAACAGGTGAGGATGTTGTATCTACTTGAACAGCGGAGGGGGCTGTATGTGCTGCAGAGGTGGATGGAGAAGGGGAGTCAGGAATGGTGACTCCTGACTCGATGATATCTCATCTGTAATGGTGAGGTCAGGCAGTTCAACTGGAGATGTGTCCTTGGGACATGTATGACCTGGCAACAACTGATCTACATGCCGCCGCCAGGTGAGATCATCTGCAGTCTGGACAGTGTAGGAAACAGGTCCTGACTGGGCGATGACTGTAGCAGGGACCCACTTAGCTCCAGAAGCATAGTTCTGAGCTAGGACAGGCTGTCCAGGAAAAAGGATGGGTCTTTTGGTCTGTGTGCACATCTGATGACTTGGTTTTCCTGTTGATGTTGCACAACTGTTGTGCTTTGGTGGGTTTCAGCGTATCAAAGCCAGTGCACAGCTGTTGTCCCATCATTATTAAAGCCGGGGATGCTTTGGTTGTAGCATGAGGTGTGTTTCTGTAGGATGGCAATAAGATGTCCAGACACTTTTGAATGGATAAATGTCCCCATGAAGACCTTAAAGCTTGTTTCATGTTCTGCACAAACCTTTCTGCTAATCCATTGGTGGGTGAATGATGAATGATATGGTGGTGAAGTGATGTGATGTATCCCATTTACTTTCATATAATTTTCAAACTCCAGAGATGAACTGTGGTTCGTTGTCACTCACAAGTTGTTCTGGCACACCGAAACGATTGAAGATTTCACGCAGTTTCTGGATAGTACTTTCAGCAGTAGTGGACAGCATTACAGAGGCTTCTGGCCATTTAGAGGGGGCATCTTCAACAACCAAAAACATGCTTCCTTCAAATGGGCTTGCAAAATCAATGTAAATATGCTGCCACGGGTTTTCAGACCAGTCCCAGGGGTGTAGGGGCACCAACTGAGGCTCGTTTCTCACACTCTGATATGAAGCACAAGCTCTTGCCTTCTCTTCAATGGCACTGTCCAAGCCAGGCCATCAAAAGTAGCTTTGTGCAATTTCTTTCATGCACACTATTCCACAGTGACCTGAATGTAGTGTTCTGACATCTATGATGTCAGTAGTGGTGGAATAATGACGTGCATCCCCCACAACAAGTAACCAGAATTGACTGATAACTCCATCCTCCTGGACATGTAGGGAAAAAGGTCGGGTTATACCTGAGAATCCCATAAAGATGTTCCATGCATCACTAGGTCCATACCTTGGGACAGTACTGGGTCAATGTGAATTGCCTTCTTTACTTTAATAGCAGTGATAGGTGTGTTCTCTACCTATTTAAAGTAGATTTCTTTCTGGCCTATATCTTGATGTTTAACTGGTAAAGGCAGTCTTGAGAGACCATCTGCGTTGCAGTGCAGAGTAGATTTTCGATATTTGATCTCATGTGTGTGCAGAAAGCATTAATGCCCATCATTGCAAACAACTAGTAGCCAATGGTGGAATGCCTGTGTGTGGTCCAAAAATTGATGTTAGAGGTTGATGGTTGGTGAGAAGTGTGAACTTACATCCAAACAAGTACTGGTGAAATTTCCGAATTCTGAAAACAATTTCCAGTGCTTCACGTTCAATTTGGATATAGTTAATTTCTGCTTTGCTTTAGATGAGTGAGGCAAAAGCAAAGGGTCTTTCCTCTCCTGAAGGCATAATGTGTGACATGGCCACTCCCACCCCATAAGGGGAGACATTGCATGCCAACTGTAGAGGTAAGGATGGATCAAAAATGCGTCAGAAACTCAGAATTTAGCAACGCGCATTAAGCCTTATTAAATGCAACATAACAGGCTTCAGTCTACTTCCAGACCTTGTTCTGACCAAGGAGTTCATATAGTGGTTTTAGTAGTGTTGCTAACTCTGGAACAAACTTTTAGTTCAATAGCCCTAAAAAAGAGCAAAGTTGGCTTAAATTTTGAGGAGGTGGAGCTTCCACAGTAGTCTTGGCTTTTGCAGAGCCTTACGATCTATGATATGTCCCAAATGTTCAACAGAGGGCTGGAAGAATTCACATTTGTCTTTGCAGACTCGTAGGCCATACTCTTCCAGTCTTTGTTCTTAAGGCTCGAAGTTCTTAAGGTGATCCTTCTCATTCTTGCCAGTGACCAGGATGTCATCAAGATAGCACTGGACTTCTGGCAAGCCACTCAAGATCTGGTCCATAGCCCTCTGGAACAAAGCTGGAGCAGACGTTATTCCGAAGGGCAAGCGATAGTATTGGTACAGCCCTTTATGTGTCATGATAGTCAACAACTTCTGGGACTTCTGATCGATATGCATCTGTAAATATGCCTGACTCAGATCAATCTTGCTGAATTTTTATCCACCAGTCAAGCCAGCGAAGAAGTCATTGATGCAGGGAAGAGGGTATTGCTCTGCACACAACACTGGTTAACAGTGACCTTAAAATCCCCACAAATCCGAATGGAGCCATCTTTCTTCAGGACTGGAATGATTGGTGTTGCCCATTGGCTGTGGGTAACTGGTACTAAGACTCCATTTTTGACCAGGTGCTCCTTGTCCGCTTCAACTTTTGGCCTGATGGCATATGACACAGTTCTGGCTTCCAGACACTTTGGTTGGCTGTCAGGCTTAATGTGAATTTCACAGTGATTCCCTTCATACTTCTCAGGTCCTCTCCAAAAACAGCAACATGTTTCTTTAATCCAGCTGTCAGACCTGTTTCTTCTTTAGCCATCCTGTGCACTTCTGCCCCGTTCAGCTGGATCTTTCTAAGCCATGACCTTCCCATTAAGGCTGAGTAATTGCCTTCCACCACAAACAGTGGCAATTTAGCAGTCTGTCCATTTAGCTCCACCTTAACATCAGTAGTGCCCAACATGGGGTACAGCTTCTCCAGCGTACATCTTCAGAACAATTTTTGTCGGCTTAAGTGGGAGATACTTTAGCTTCTCCTTATACACAGTGTCTGAGACCAGTGAAACTGCTGCGCCGGTGTCCAGTTCCATGCATGCAAGTTACCTTCCAAAAGTGGGGTTACCCAGTATTTATGTGAATCAATTGCCATGGACAAGATATGGAGGGGCACTTCTTCTTCTGACTGGGTGTCACTTTGATCATCTTGAGTCTGCTCTACCACATGCAGATTTTCCTTTTTGGTCCACCAGACAGCAGGCTTCTTTTTCTCCAGTTTGCCTGTTCTGTTTGACTTTTCTTTCTTTTGTTTTCAGGTACGCTCAATGTGTCCCTTTTTGCAACAGTGTCAACACGCTTAGGTCTTTACACCAGCATTACGATGCATGGTAACCCAGCTTTCCCCAGTGGTAACATTCCCAGCTCCCCACTGTATTGTGGATAAGTTCTTTTAGTATCTTTTACTCATGTATGTTGGGGTCATCATACACAATTGCTGGTGATTTCCATTCACTAGCACTGTTTTTGTTTCTTCCCCATTCCCAGTCGATCTGCTTTACTTCGGTCAGAACAAAGCAGAGTTTGTTTTACTTTCCATTTGAAACGTCACTGTAAACAGCCAAACCCCAAAACAGCAAAAAGTTTTTTTCTTACATTGACTTTTACTTTTTTGCCAGTGCAGTACAGGTTATCCACCACTTTTGTTATGTTGAATCCTTTTTAATTGCTCGTATTCAGAAAGAAAAACCTGCACAGGAACACAGAGAGATGCAATACAGGGAATGTCTTTATAGAACTAACACTAAAACCAGCCAGGACACGCTGAGCTATCCCATAATAGTCTATTTCTGTTGCTATGGCAACAAGCTAAACTCTGTTGCTATGACAACCTGGGCAATTAGGCAAGACACAAAATACACAACAATTATCTACCTTCAAAACCATCTGCAAAACTTTCCTTTTCCATGATGCCTATGAATAACTTGACAATGGCTAAGTGGCTGGTGCACCGAGACCACTGCCTATCCTGATAACAAATATTGTCTCATTGTTTCCTTGTACTCCCCCATCTATCTGTCTGTATCAATGTATCATCTCATCCTAGACTGAAAGTCCCTTGGGGAAAGGGACTTTTTTTGTTGTGTGTTTGTACGGAGCCTAACACAATGGGGTCTATGATTCAGGGCTTTAGGTGGTATGGTAACACAAAAAATAACATTCATAAGTATTCCAACAGTCACTAAATATTAGCAATAATATTCACAAACCACAGAGTTCACAAATTTTAGCATGATGGGTATTGGTTCAAACATTCAGACCAGAATTATTATGATATTGCTTATTCTCCTCGTTAAAATATTTCTGTCATCCAATCAGAGAAGAGAAAGAATACCCTGTCTCTTTTATTGGCCAGGCATACATCATCAATGACAAACAGTGGAGAGTTGAATCAAACTAGTCATACTTCCTTGGAAATGTAAAAAGGGCCCATCTGCAAAGACAAGTATAAAGAATGACAACTTTTTCAAGTGAAAATGGCTCTGTGTAGAAAATGAAAGCAGCAGCTCTTTGTACCCCAACACGCACAAATTGTCTTTCCTGGGCAAAATCAGCCATTTTATCAAAGCTTCACAGAAAGCAAAATTTGGGACGGAGTGAGTGTCACAAAATCATGTGAGAAAAAAAGTGGTGGAAGTTTTCATGAAATTCCACAGAATTAAAATTGTGCTTTGTCCATTATGGAGCCTACCCTACTGGTGGAAGTTAGAATAGGCCCCTCTTGCTCTAAATTCCACCATGGCCAAGTAACTGGGGATCAGGGAGCCACAACTGAGGGTAGGCCTATATTGACGGTGGCACTGTTGGTGGCACCGGATCGATTCTGCGGGATCGACTAAGCGGCAGTGGAGACCCGCTCCATTGATCCAGAAGTCAACGCCATTAATTCACCCCCACAAAAAGAGTAACACTGCGTCGACAGGAGGGCACAAGTTAGGAAGTCAACAGGAGATATCCCAGCTACATAGCTTGCGTATCTCCTGTCGACTGCTGACGAATTTCGCTGGCAGTGTAGACCAGGCCTCATTCCCTGTGGCCACCACTCTTGCTTGGACGTGGTGGAGAATCAGAGCTTAAATCCATTGAAACCAATAGAGCTAATTCAGTTTTACAGCAGTGTTACAGAACATAATTTGGCCTACTATAGTCAAACAAAGCATATATGTATCTGATCTGTTCATAAATTTAATACTTGCTTTTTTCAGGTATCAAAAGGGTCTTTATAAATAGTGTATCTAAAAGTAATTATTAGTTTGGTGTAACCACATACTGTGCATTGTTAGAGGCATAAAAGTGCTTCTATTATGTCGTGGAATGTGTGCTGATACACAGAGTTGATATTTACAGACTGGCCTTTTTGGATTGTGAATCCAGAAGTCTCCAGAGTCTGGCACAACAAATGGAATTTAAATGTTTAGACAGCCATCAGGCAGATAGTAGTGAGATTGTAATCAAACAAGAATTGTTTCTGGAACTCTTTAAAAACAATCTGTATTCCTTTGTAACAATAAGAATTTCTTAAAGGTGAACTGGAGTTCAATAATTTATTCAATTATAAAGTTCAGTTGCTAGACCATTAACAGAATATGGGCAGACTTTCAATAAATACACTGTAGGACAAAAGAAATGAAAATCATTTCTCCCTTTATTTACCTGCCAAGATCTGAGTTCAGGGTTCAGTATTTCCTTTGCAACATTTGATAGCATCACTAACACCTAAAGCATTAGAAGGAACTCAACGCCCTATCCTGCTTTAGGTACTGCGCTAGGTTCTGAAGCTTTGAGGTCCTGAACTCCCTCAACCCAGTGGTAGTTGGGAGTGTTGAGCACCTGGCAGAATCAGGCCATTCGTGATGTTGTCAGTCCTTACAAGTGAAATACAGAACTTGCAGTTCAGATCTTGGTAGGTAGGAAATTGGCTTTTAAATGTAAAAGTCTGAGAGAATGAAAGAGTCTCACAATCTGTCTTCCTTCCTCTAGGTTTCCTTCCCATTCTCTCTTCTTCCTCGTTTATAAAAACAGACATACTGGTATGCCGAGACCCTGCTTAGATACCATAGTGGAAACTTCAGAAACTGTAAAGATGTATTTCTCTTAGAGTCCCACTTAGGCTGGTTAGTGCCACGGTGTGGTTAGTGGCACAGACCTGCTTGAAGCATCTACTGCACGTGATTAATGTAATGATTCTACTATTATCCTCACTGGCTGCTCGCTAGCCTCATTTAGGTGAAAAGGGGACTGAGTGCATGAGTCCTCCCTGCAGGTAAATAGCCGTTCCATAAGCAAGACACTTGCAGTGCCTCCTGAGAGGTAGCAACTGGTAACTGGGTCCTTGCATGCCCAGGCAAATTCTGCAAGGGATTGCAGAGCAGCACGGAGCCCCAGAGGTGTAGTGAAAAGGCCCACTGGTCTGTGGAACACACTCTGACACTAACCAATATCCGTAGCTGCTCAGGTCGGTAGCGAAGACCTCAACAGTTTCTATAGTGGGCATGAGCGTTACACTCTACAACAGCGTAGCCAGCAAATTCAGGCGTAGTAACTGTCTACTACTATACAGGGCCCATGGAGCGATTCCACATTGATGACCACAGACTGTACCCTAACACCAGCCAGTCTTCTTGTTAATGCATGCCACTGGAGCACAGATGAATGGGTGAGAGAGAGTGGATGGTGCAACGCAAGCCATCACTACTAAAAACAATTCAGGCATGTGTTCTGATGATGGAGGAAATTTTACAGTGATGGGTGAATACTGAAGTGACGAGTGTGCTGATGCTGGCGGTCATTATCACAGATCTGCTTGTAGGCGGCTCATGACACCAATTACAATAGCTTTGTGGAATGTTAGGATTTTATGTGACAACCCTACCACCAGCCAACCTGAGAGGCGCAGCACTTGTTGCAAGAGAACTGGCCAGGTACAGACTTGACATTGCTTCACACAGTGAAACCAGACTTGCTGATAAAAGGCAGCTTAAAGAGATTGGTGCAGGGTACACTTTCTACTGGCAAGGTTATCCATCCCCAGAGCCATGACAGTTGTGTGTTTGCTCTGACATTAGCAATTCCATTGCTTCCAAGCTCAAAAGTCTACCTATAGGCATAAGTGATCCTCTTATGATTCTATAGTTGCCGTTGAAATATAAGCGGTGTGTTACCATCAGCAGCGCATATACTCCTACCATGAAAAATGCTGAGAATGACAAAGAAAAATTCTGTAGTGTCTTAGACAAACTCATCATGTCTACATCAGCGTCAGATAAACTGGTTATCCTGGGGGACTTTAATGCAAAGATTGGAAGACATGTGGTAATCTGGTGGCCGCTACATTGGACAGCATGGGACTGGGAAAAAGACTGGCAATGGAACAATGCTACTTAGTGAGCGTCTCAAGCAGCAAGTAACAATCATGAATACCTTTTTCCTCCTACCAGGCAAAAAGAAACCATCATGAATGCACCCGAGAGCCAAATCGTGGCCTCTTATCAGCTACTTCATTGTCTGGCAGCAAGATCTAAAAGATGTACAAATCCTTGCAGCCATACACAGGTCAGTCTTCTGGACAGACCATTGCATGACCCACCCCAGACTGTTATCAATAAATCGACCAGTACATCACAAGTCCTCTTCTAAACCAATCAGGCGGCTCAACGTAAAGCAATTAAGAGATTAACCTATTTGAGCACAGCTCTGTAATAACATTACAGCAGCTTTGTCTGACCCTACTGGCTTGTCTGCGAGTGCTAATGTAAACAGTGGGTGGGCGACTTTTCGCAACCTGGTATGTCAAGCTGCTCTCACCACCTTGGGTACAGCAAAAGGATGTAATCAAGATTGGTTTGATGAGAAGGGTCCAAAACTTCAACAGCTACTCATTAAAAAACATAAGCTGTATTGTCAAATTCTTGCATCCCACACCTGTAGACACAGTTATAACATACAGGAATCTGTGTCATGACATCCAATCTAAGTTCAGAGACATGCGGGATCAACAGAGGAATGCCAAGGCAGGTGAAATCCAGGGATATGCTGACCACCAGGATTTTTATGCTGCTTTGAAAGACGTATATGGTCCTACACTTACCACTACAGTGCCTTTGAAGCGTGCAGACAGCCTAACACCGATCACTGACAAAGGAGAAATCTTTCAGAGGAGGTGAAGTATTTCAGTGGTCTTTTGAACATACCGGCCAGCATCAGAGATGAAGCTCTAATACGAGTAGCAGATCAGCCAGCACATAATGACGACAAGGATGTAGTCCCATCCCTTGACAAAGTCAGCACTGCAATCAGTGCCATGAAGAACCGCAGTGCTCCTGGATCTGATGGCATTCCTGCAGAAATATTCAAATATGGAAGTGCGATCCTGTTGAGGGGACTGCATGAAGTATTTCTAAACCTATGGAGAACAGAAGACTTACTGCAAGACTTCAGAGACACCATCATTGCCACCATATACAAGAGGAAAAGTGAAAAGTCCAACTGTGCTAACTATTGTGGTATCTCATTACTCTCCATTGCCAAAAAGGTTCTGACTCAGTCGTCTGCTACACATCACTAATTGTGTGCTACTGGAGTTGCAGTGAAGTACTGGGCAAGTATGGAGAACAACAGACATGATAATTGTAGCCTGTCAGATGCAGGAGAAATGTAGATAACAGCAACAGGACCTTTACACTATCTTTACTGACCTGGCTAAAGCATTTAACACTGTCAGTAGACCTGGGCTTTGGCAATTATTATGTAAATTTGGTTGCCCAGAAAAATTCACTAACCTCCTGAGACTATTTCATGATGGAAAGTTCAGACGAGTCTGCACAGATGGTATTCTATCTGACCCACTTCCGATTACTAATGGTATTAAACAAGGCAGTGTAATTGGTCCATTCTTGTTTAATCTTTGCCATGTCAATGATGCTACAAAAGACCTGAATGATGGTATCATGACACGTTTCCAATCTTCTGGAAAGCTGTTTAATCTGAACAGGCTGTGATCTTCCTTGAAAGTCTTTGAGGCAATTGTTTGTGAGCTGCTGTATGCCATTGACTGCTCTAAAATCATATAGTCTAAAAGATGTACAATTGATTACAGACAGATTTGCAAAGGTTGCAGAACGGTACAGGTTGACAATCAGTTTGTAAAAGACAGAGGTTATGTACCGATCTGCACCAGGGAAACTGCACAAAATTAAAAGTCAACATTAGCAACACACAGCTGAACGATGTTACAGACTTCTGGTACCTTGGTAGTACATTGTTGAATGATATTACTGTAGACAAAGAACTGACAAGTCACATCAACAAAGTTAGTTCATCATGTGATAGACTGTCATGCAGAGTCTGGCAGCAACATAATATAAAGCTTCAAAAGCAATTGCACTGTCCAGTTTGTATGGGTGTGAGACCTGGACCTGCTACAAGCATCACATTAAGCTTCAAGATAAGTTCCATGTTCCACAACATCTGTGCACCGTACTCTGCATCAAAGGGCAGGATAAAGTTACCAATAATGAGGTTCTGGAATGTAGCCACTCCATGGGAATTGAAGCCATGCTTATTGCATTACAGTCACGCAGGGCTGTTCATTTGCGGAGGGTGGCTGACACCAGAATGCCAAAGTAGTTGCTGTATGGTGAATTGAACATGGGGAACCGCATGTGAGGCAGCCAGAAGAAACTCTTCAAGGCCACAGCGAAGCATAACTTGAAGCAGTTGTAACATTGACGTTGACACCTGGGCGTCATCAGCAACCGACGGATCATGCTGGCAAGCAGTAATCAATGACAGGGTTACCACCGTATGGATCCTGAGGCACAGAGACTGAGCCGTAAGCAACAGCAGACTCACCAGGCACCCTTCCTCTACATTGAGCTACCTGTGCGCTTCATGCAGAAAGGACTGTCACTCCCACATTTGTCTTTTTAGCCACAATTCTGTCCTCAGAAGATGTAAAACCATTGTCAGCATCACATTCAGTCACTAAGGACAACAATAATATTCCCACTGACAGCCTTAATTTGTATCCCTCTACCTTGGTCAGACAAAGCCCTTAGACATTAATATAGTAACCAAAATAATTTTCATTATACGCTCTCAAGAACTGCTTAGTATGAGTTATAAATTACAGCTTCTTATTTCAATAGGAGTCATTGCCATATGAATTCCTACTTTCCATTCCTTTCAGGCATCCATCACAGAAGAGGTCCAATTGCTATTGTTATTGCATAGCACTTGTGTTCTGCTGGAGCCAACAACTGGAAGGTTAATGTCTGACCAAGTGTACAATATAGGTAGGCGCTCTTGGCTTCTCCAGCTTTACATGACTTTAAAGTGAATTAGCTGATACTTGGCAAACACTTAAGATGAAGGCCATTGCTAACACAAGGCACATTACACACTCCGGTCCACAGACTTTTTACAGTTGGGGCCTGATCCTCAGGTGGGGTAAATTGCCTAAGCTCTGGTGAAGTCGACAGACCTGCACTGATTTCCACCAGTGGAGAATTTGGCTCTCAATGTTTAGTATGAGCGTAAACAAGACTTTGCTTTGTCTGGGCTTGAGCCAGTTTAAAATATTTGGCCAAGTTGTACAGGCACTTCGAAGGCCAACCCACTCCTCTCTATGCCAGCTATTCTTAGATAAAAAACACTGATAAGACTTCTCATTCCACTAGCTTACATGCTTGAAAAAAATAATAAAATGTATGCACCGCACTTGCTTTGGGGATTTGCATACAGGATTTGGTAGATACAGAACACAACAGAGGGCAGAATTTGGCCTCTTCTGAGTCTCCCTATATGAAAGCACATTATTCAGTCTACTAATGTAGAGGAGAATAACTTCTAAAAGGACATACAAATTTTGCCAGGTTATCTGGATCTTTTTGTCCATGCCCTTCATTTTACACTGCGGAGGCATTTTAGCAGCAGAATCTTGCTAAGTAGTGCAGGAAGGATCACCCCCACACAAGTGTGATATAGCAGTGGTGGGTAGCAGACATAAGGACACAAGCCACCCACTCTACTCAGTGTTGCTGCAGGAGGAAAGAGGTGGCGTCACTACTCAAAGGAGGTGTGGCTGAGATAGTACACTGATCCTGGGCTAGCAGCTAGTGCTTTGTGGATGTTGCTGGCAGGTGTAACTTAAAGCACGCCACACAGCACAAGATGGAAGCATGAAGAGAAGCATCAGGACCAGGGCAACATATGTGCAAGCCTTATGCCAGTTTTGCTCAGTACCCAACTGACTTCCCTTTGGTGTATTGTGTGAAAGCCAGAGGACATGGGCCATCACTTTCATCTGGGGAATTCTTGATATACGGCAAACGGGCTTTCTGTTAAACATATAGACTAAAGCTCTAGCCCTGCCTTTCTAATTACATTTCTACACTTTGCTCACGTCCTGAAAGCATACAACTTCATTCCTTGTGAATTCAGAGTGAAACGTTCACACTGCCGGCCATGAGTTTTTCTTGACGCCAGCTGGTTTTTGAACAATTGGCTGAACAAACTTGCCTTTACTGGATGGGAACAGCGACACAGTCATGAAATGAGGTAAAGTTTATAGGGCGCCTTCCTTCAGAAACAATTGCCTTAAGCAATGATTTGTCAGAACCACTTATTTTAATGTTGCTGTAAAGGCAAGTTGTAACATGGCCTAGCTGCCTGTGGATAACTCTTCCTAACCAAAAAACCAATTGGTGTGCACTCACGGGTCTCAGCCTTCAAGAAAGCACTATGTATAAACCATTGAAAGGACAGACTGAAGCGTGGCCTGCATGTGACTCACTCATTCCAAGGAGAGTCCTGACTATCTGAAATCTACCTCCCAAGCCCTCGACACACATTATCGGGGAGGTCAGATTGCTCATGTTTTCTGTTGCAACCACGTATTCGTTTCTTGACAACAGAGATCTCAATCTTTATTTGGAGGAACATTCTCAGCAGAGCCGTCGGCAGTAGGAGTGTCCCAGATGCACGGCTCACAGCAACGCACTTGAAATGTATTACAGCAGAATTCATTACACTGAGGGCATATTTATAAGATAAACTATACATTGGTTAGCATGCCTTTCGGTGCACACAGATATAGGCCGAGACTGCCACTCTTCATAGGTACTCACACATGGGAGTAAAGGAGCATGTGCTCGTAACAGGTTACGGCACTGCTTCTCTTCCCATGAGGATGGACTGGGCATGGGCAGGCAAGGCAGCCTTGCCCAGGACTCTACCCCCACCTACATGCTGGCCAGCACAGCTGAGGGAGAAGTAATGTGCACCAGGTAAAGGACTGGCACAGATTATATCCCCTCTAGATCAAGGGGAGAGTCAGGGGCCAGATTGTGGTGCTGTCCCTTATTCAGGGCTAGTAGTAACTCCACAATGGAGCCCTTCATGCATCTTCAAAGTTACGGTTGAATGCATTAAGATGCAATCTCCGTTCATTTCTCCACATACAAAATGCATGCTACTCTATTTTAAACAGCGTTCACATTTCTGATGAGACTGTCTCTGATGAGATTGAGACGGAGCAGTAAATTACCTTCATTACAAAATATTTAAAGAATGCCAGCATTGGGTATCATAACAGGGTGCAATTCAAGTGACTATAATTACATTGAATGTACTTTTGCTGGAAACCAAAGTACATGTTCTATGGTGTACTGTAAGGCTGAGCCGTAAGATTAAAGTGGATTGCCACAGTATTTTCCTTGTCATAATATAGCCTGATGATTATAGTAACTATACAATTCAGGATGTATTAAATACAGAATAAGTTACACAAGAGCCATTAAACCAACCATTCACCAAAGAGAGGCAGATGCAAAAGTTTAAAAAAAAATGCTGTAACTACGTATTGCAAGGAACATTTGTTTGATAAAATACCATGTTTTGATTTTCATTTAATGAATGGGGAAGCTACAGCACAAAGAGGTCAGGTGACTTGCTCAATGTAAGGCAGAGGCCAGAATAAAATTCAGATGCCATGGGTCTCTTGTCTTGTGCCCTGCGCATTGGCCCCTATGTGCAGTACTCACATTCACATGATGGGGCTCTTAAAGCTCGTGTGCCTTCTCCTTTTTGCCTTGCTTTTACTAACAAGTCTTAAGCCAAACAGAAAGCTCACAATGAAGAGAGCTTTAAAATAGTCTCCCAACACTGAGCTATGGTGCCCCGGCAAAATTAAAACTGCTCTATCTAGCCAGAGTTGCAGCTGAAACAGAAAATACCATAGATGAGCAGCACTCAAGATACACCTCATGATTCCACCTTTTGCGATGAGATTGTATTATTAGCTAATGCTGCTATTATTAGCTTCAAAAAGGTAAATTTTTAAAAAGTCATCTATGCCGGAAAGCAATGTGGAATGGGAACACTCGCACTTCATGATCTTCTGGATGTAATTTGTACATGTCTAGTGTATGCCTCAGTGACTCAGCCCTGGTCTACACTTACAAGGGAATTCGGCGGCAGTTGATGGGAGTTACGCAAGCTACTCTGCATAGCTCCCGTCGACTGCTGTGCTTCCCTTCTGTACGCTGTCTTCACTGCATTGCGCTAATGGGAACCGCGTTCCTGTTGACACAGCACTACGTCGCTTAAGGGGGTGGATTTACTGCATCGACTTTCTGATCGATTGAGCAGGTTTACACAAAATGGGCTAGATCTTCAGCTGGAATAAATGGGAAGCGCTCCACTGAAGTTAAGCATCTCACCCAATATTTTTATTGAGGTGTGGTGTGAGTTGGTTACTATTTTGACAGCTTTCTCAATAACAGGGAGAATACTTGAAAGCAGTAATGCCAATGAGAGCCAAGGGTAATAATGGACAGGAAAATCAATTCATTGTTTGCAATGTGATATGGCTACAAAAGACACTAATGCAGTTTAGGACTGTATACACAAACACATCATGTCAGAGTAAGGAAGGGAAAGTCCTTTATATGGCCTTATGTGCGTTTGCAGTCATCTGAATATCTAACTGATAAATTGGAGGGAGTCCAGAGGAGAGCCACAAAAATGGTCAGAGAGCTGGAGAGACTGATTTATGAGGAGCAATTAAAAGAGATAAATAGATTTTAAAAAGCTTGGCTACCTGACAGTTAAAAGGGATATAATGATCAACTAATATTTGACGGGTCTGAACATGGAAGATGGAGAGGAATTTTTATGCATAGTACAAAGAGAAATAACTAAGGGCAATGCCAGGAAATTAAAAGGAAAATTTAGTCTGAACATCAAGAAAATCTACCTGAAAGTGAGATCTATTAGTTAGTGGATAGTATCCCAAGAGAAGCAATGAAAGCAGGCTAGCATTTTCTGCGTGTAGCAGGCTAGCATTGTCTGCCTGAAATACCCCTCCCAGGTCTTATCTACACTATGCTTTTCCGTATAATTGCCCACAATTGCTACCAGAGTTCAGTGTTGCCTGGTAACAACAGTGTGCGCATGCACAGACAGGACTCAAGTGACTGCTGGCATTTTAACCATTGGATCATCTAAATTTGCTTGGAACAATTCAGGACACTGAGGAGACAAAGTCCCTTTGACTCGTTTCCATGACCATTTGCACTATCACTACCATTGACAGCAAATCTTAGGGAAAAAGGGTGGTCTGGATACAGCTCCTCTTATCAGATATTGGTCTCTCTGGGAAAGTGTTAATTGGGTTCTATGGATTTACAGGTGGATTACCCCACCTGGCTATGAGGAAAGTAGAAGTGGCTTTGTCAAGAGAAAGGATTGCGACTGTGGTCTGAGCAATCTGGAAGGAGAAATCCGAGGAGCAGCCAAGCCTGGGTTCACGCTGAATTTTATGTGATTGTGCTAATTTATTTCTGTGATTTATTTCTGTGCTAATAAAACAAACCTCATTGAAGAGACGAGTTTGGACTCTATCTGATGTATGCCCTGTGTTTGAGGGTGGATTGGAAAGACATTTGTTCATACCCCATTGCTTGGAACTTTTAAATGTAGATTGAACAAAAACATGCACAAATATATATTGCATGGAATGATCCTGCATTAGGAGGCTACAGTGGAGACCAGTGACATCTGATAGTGAGGAGGCAAAAATGACACACAAAAGTGTGATCCAAGCCAATGTACACGAACGAGTAGAAATTACACAGTATATGAATCAAAACAGAGTATGCAAAACCTCACCTGCCTACCTTAAAGAATATCCAGAGGGGGACTCAATGGCCTAATGGGTCTTTTACCTTCTCTAATGTATTTCAATCCATATATTTCAGAATGGAGGGAACATTCACAAGATCTCCAACCAATTTAGAACAATGACTACAGTTGAATTCTAGCATGTTGCATATGAATAGCATACAACACAGCTTTGACTGGATTTTTTCATTGCTGAGTACCAAATCAATCTTTTTTCTTTTGGCCATAGCACTTGGCCATGTGTATCCTGCTCCTTCATAATCTTGCAGGAGTTTTCAAACCAAGCAATTTGAGTTATATGCCCTTTAGACCATTTGCATTCTGCAATTCTACTATTTCCAAATAAAGTAGCATACCATTTTATCAACACAAGACTGTTTTACTGCTAAAATTATTTGATGACTTGTTTATCCCAAGAACAAAAAGGTCAACCAAAGCCACCAGTTTTCTACATCTTTTACTCAAAAATATGCTAATAAGTCTGATTGTTTGAAAAGACCTAGTTACGCAAATAACAGTCAGTAATTATTAGCACTGTTATAAATCCTAAACATATGGGCTATCCAGTGCTATGAAAATGAAAAACTAATTATTCTGTATATTGCTGACAAATAATTATTTCTGGCTTTCTGATTGTCAATCTAAAACTAGAATCCTACAATATATATGTGGATGTTAGAGAAATGTTTGTGTATTTTAGTGAAACATTTTGTTGTTTCTCCTGGATTGGGGTTAATAAACTGAGAATGTCCTCAATTCTCGGGATGATTTCTGACTCATTAACACACTGCAAACTGCCCAAAATTTGCTCTTCGGATAAGTAGTTTATCATATTGTGCAGCCTTTCTGTTGAGGCAGTGGACATGTACAAGCAAATGATCTCATTCGGGCATAGCATGCTCAACATTTCCCTTTCACATCCATAGTGCAGAAGGAGCAGCAACGTGTAGAAAGATCAGAAAAAGAGACACAGGAAGTCGTTAAATAATATGTTGCACAGATCCTTGGAAAACTGTTGTGCTAATAAACCATAGAAGTGTGGATACAAAATGTGGGCTAAATCCCTCTCACCTCAATCAAGTGATTAGTCCCATTAAAGTCAGATTTCAGTCAGACAACTTACATGAGTAAGGCAGACCAGGTTTTGATCCAGTTGTTGAACAGAGTAGAAAACCACTGCTAGTGAGTCAAAGAATGTGCTTACAACTTGAGAGAGGAGCTGGAGCATCCATGTTTATTTAATTTACATAGCACCTATGGCCAGGGCAGCTTTAGTTTTAATTAAATTATTAAAAGACTTGAAATTTCACATAAAGTAAGCAACTCTCAAATGACAGCACTCACATTGGCACTGTTCTAACTATCACCTACCTGCCTCAGGACCCTCAGACTAATCCCACAGAACCCAACGTTACTTACCAAAAGAAACATAAAATAAGCACTGAGGCAGTCATAACCAAATAAAAACATACAGTAAATACTGAAAGAATAAACCCCTTGCAATCTGAACTGGAGAACGGACCCCTGCACAAGCGGCAGATAGCCCCTAGTTTGCTTTAAAGTCCACTGCCATGTTTACATTATGCTCCACTGAACGACATGTAATTGCCAGCCACAGTTATTGCTGTTTGTGATATTTTCCATCATACTTTATTATTTGTTTCCTGGATATCATGCTTAGTACTTTGGTCTGTGGGGTGAGAAGGGTCAGGTAAAGCCACACTCCTTATTAGTGCAAATCAACTGTGCAATATCATATTTGTATTTTAATTAGTGGGCCATAATCCAATTAAAAAATTTTGACCAGTGCTCAGGATTTGTGGTGCATTCAACTATTACGCATTTCTTCACGCAACAGGATGACACTAAGGCTACATCCGCACTACGACCTTGCAGTCCGATTCCCTGGCTCGCATACACATTCTGATATTAGCTCTCCTCTAGCTAGCGTGAGGATAAATAGCAGCATAGATGTGGCATGGCTTAGCCATGGAAAATACATACCCACTGATTTCAGGCAGGTGCATCCTCAGCACAGTTAAGCAGTCCCTCCACTGCCACTACGCATGCTATTCCACTGCTATTTATACTCACGCTACCTTGATGAGAGCTAGCGTGAGTACATTTACACAAGCAGGGGAACAACACCTCTAGCTTGTAGCGTAGATGTAGCTTTAGTGTCTTTTCGTATACTTCATAGTCTGCAGCCACCCCACTTGCACAGCATCTATCTAGCACAGGCAGTTATACAGCTTCTGTCAGTACCATGTCTGAACACTCTGTAATCTTTCAAGTATTTATCTTCAGCGGGAAATATGATTATCCCCATTTATGTCACACATGAAGCTGTGGTGAAACAGAGAATTGTGCTCCCATCTCCTAAATCTCATACCCTAGCCTCTGAAGCATCTTTTCTCTTGCGGATCAAATCCAAGTCTCAGTAACGCCATTGGGAGTTTTACACCATTCAGCTACGGTGCCATGCTGATAGTAACTATGATGAGACTGCCTATATATTGCAGTGAAGGATATCTTGTTCAACATACACAATAAAAGAACACAAATAAACTAATGTGAATTATGGAAAAATGTTGGGAACTCTGCTTCAATTTTTACTGAGAGAAAAAAATAACAACCTAAAAATACCTCAGCCCAACCCCTTGGCTACCACCCAAGCTCTCCATGTGCTCAGTGGGAACTGGATGTCCATTGCTGGTATTAAACAGCAAACTCTCCCACTCCCACACTTGATAGATGACTTGAGTGCTGAACTGGTGGACCACCAAAATAGTAATTTAGGAGGCCCCCAGAGGATTTGTTCTTTCTCCCTTTCTCTAATTCTCATCTCCAAATTCAGAGACTAAGCTGAAAGCTGCTACAAATAGCTCCATTATCATTGCCATGGTTCAGAGGAATAGGAGCCAGACACTCCTTAGTTTTAATCCCAGCTCTGCCATTGATTTGAATCCTGCCTTAGGCAGGTATTTAACTTCTCTGACTCAAATTCAGCCCAGCATATATAAATGCAGTTTTCATGGAAGTCTCAGGTTCAAATCCAGCAATGCCACAAATAGTGATATAAATTACACACTGAATGTAAACTGGTCAGAATATGGGTATAAATGGTGAAGTGGAGTAGCCTGCCTCTGCATTCAGTGATCCTGCACAATTAGTGTAAGTTAGGCCTGGCCTACACTTAAACTTTAGATTGATATAGTTATGTTTCTCAGAAGTGTGAAATATTCACACCCTGGAGCACCACAGCTATGCCGACCTGACTCTGAGTGTAGACACAACTAGGTCTACAATGCTTCTGTCAGCCTAGTTACTGTCACTTGGGGAGATAGATTATATGGGAAAACCCTTCTCATCGTTGCAGGAAGCATCTACACTACAGTGATACACCATAGCATAGCTACAATGTTGTAGCTCTGATGCTGTATAGCCCATAGCGCAGACATGGTCTTACACTCAGAAGGGAAGTTAGTGTAGCAGAAAAAGCAGTTGACAGGACAAGAGCGTTGGATAAAAGAAAGCCCCAACCCCTTTGCACACAGAAATAGAGTCTGATTCTCCTCTTCTCTTACTTCAATGCAATCAGGAATCATTGGGTTAGTGGAATTAAGCTGGTGTAAAACAGGTGCTCGTGCTTCTTCCTACATCCTCCCATAAGTAGCTTTTTTTGCTACCGCAACAGCCAGTGAGTTACATTTGTTTATGTGTATGTGCCTGACCCAAAACAATAGATCTGGATTTGCAACTCAAGCCTGTCTGCATATATAATGTGCCAAATCTGAACACTAAATCTAACCACCCTGAAAACTGAGAAAGTTTAGATTCAGATCCAGAACTTGAATCTCCAAGTTCAGGAGTGTTCAGTTCTGGAGTTATTTCCTTATTTTGTCATAACATGTCTTGTATTTGCACCAAATCAACCCTGGTATTGTGTGTCTCCTGTATGCCATCTGTAAAAGGGGGATATTATACTTACCCAGCTACTCAAAGTGGGTGAGTAAGAATTACTTCATTAAGTGATCAAGGTGAAAACCTGGCCGCAATGAAATCAATGGGAGGTTTACCTTTGATTTTCAGGGAGCCAGGATTTCACCTCTAACGCGTACCTGATACAACTCCAATGAAGGCAGTGAAGTTACACAAGGAATTAATATGACCCATTGTTTATTAAGTTGTTTGAAAATATAAAGTGCTATTCAAGCAGTAAGTGTTATTATTTCAGATGTCGGATACAAGGGGTTTTTGTTTTTAAATAATAGAAGGAAAACACTGAAAACTTTACCGAAATAGATAGATACTCAGCTGGACAGTAACCAGGATCCCAATGCAAAGATCAGAGAGGTCTTTCTTTTCAAAACAAAGTTTAATTTTTAAAAATTTTGCCAGCAGAGATCCAACTGGCATCCTTTTTATGTTCAGGAAAGATAGCTTCCATTTGTATATAAAGTATTACAACAATCAATGTGATGCTTAAAGATTAAACAGGCACATCCTTTACTTATAGAACAAAGGACAAACTGACTTATGTTGTTTAGAGTCAGAGTGGAACTGACCTGCCCATTCTTTGCCTTTAATGAATTCCAAAAATTAATCTAAAATAACTTTAATTAAAAAAGGTACAGTAACTAACAGCATATTTAGCTATTACACCATTCACAAATCTAAGAAACCTAAAAGCAAGGAAAGGATTAATTAAGAACATAATAAATCTTACACATCTGGTCAGATTCACTCCCCTTTAAATCCCCTTTACACTGATAGAGTGGCATAAAGCAACAGTAAGGTAAATGGGAATCTGGCCCATCATTCTGATCAAGTACAAATAAATTCATATTTTTTTCATCACAACACAATCTGAACTCTCATCCATTTAAATAGGATATTTTTTTCTCTTGATCTCAGTATCTGAATGTTTCCTTTTAAAGGATATGGTTCAACAGAAAGTATTTTCAGTTAATGTATCTATCAACAGTGGAAATTTTGGCAAATGACATATACCTAGGCTGGGTCTACACTGACAGTGGAAATTCACCGCTGTCACATCGATTGCTCTGGATCGACTGAGCAGTCTGTATAGATGCGCTCAGTCGATCCAGGAAGCGACGCAGGAAAACCACGCCCGTAAGCGGAGTAGCGCTGTGTCGAAGGGAGTGCTGTTCCTTTTGACGCAGCGCAGTATGGACGGCGCGCAGAGGAGACGCTGCAAAGTCGACGGCAGATATGCAAGTGATTTACGTCACTTGCGTATCTCCCGTCGACTGCCGCCGAATCGCAAAGGTAAGTGTAAACCGGGCCTTAGTCAAAGTGGTACATCCCAGAGATCGCTACATTTATCTATCTATTGTACATAAATTAGGCTGTGCATAAGAAAAACAAATGTCTCTGTGACAAGCAATGCAGACACAGTGGCCCCCCAAAGTAAGTCTTAATGCCCTGAATCGGTTGATACACCCCTTGCCCAGTTTCTCTAATAAAAGGAAGCAACATCAGCCTAGATATTAGGTCTGTAGGGTTCCAGGGGAATCTCGCAACCAGAAAAGATCCTCATATAGCTCTGGAGAGTTGAGAAAAGGACACCTGACCCTTCATGAGCTTGTTTCAATAAAGGCAAGTGTGCTGGATTCCTAGCAGAGAGAATTATAAAGAGAGGAATGTCTCCAGGGAGGGTAAGCTAAAGGAACCCATCTCCATTTCCCTCAGGAAGCTTAGGGGGTCAAGTTGTGTAGACTTGACAATTAAGTCCTGGTTTGTTTATCTGTTGTCCATGCTTTGGTTTGTTTAAGCAGCCAGCCCAGATGCACTGCCTTTTGTTTTTGATATTGTCTAAACCCAATAAACAAGGCCAGTCTGAGAATGGAGTTTTCTTTTAAGAGCCTCCAGTGGTTTGCGACAGGGCTCTGGAACAGAGGCTTGGGCATAGTCTGCATTAGAGGATTTTTTTAAGAAGCTTATAAAAAAGGGACACCTTTTTCAAACAATATTTTACACGACTGACAATTTTTTCTTATAACTATTGTCACTGGTAATAAAAGAGAAGGGGGTAAACTAAGCTAAGAGTGGGTAGAGATACATTACTACATCATCACCCAACATACAACTCATCTTTGATTTTTACAGGCTAAAATGTTAAACCGGTGAAGGATAATTGCACGACCTCTCATTTTACTTTGCATCAGGTGCTAGGCTATGGGTAGATTTAGGGAATAAATGGCAAGAAAATAATACGTTTTCAAAAAGACCCATACAATTGGACACAAGTTGGTTGGATGGTTTTAGTCTTTCCTTTCTTAATCTCTAGCCCAGGATTTTTAATTTCTGTTTGCCTTCCAATAGCGGAAGCAGGGGTGCTGATATGCCCAAAATGACTCTTATATTCATTTAAACCTCACGTCTCTGCATCTGTTGTTGATAATACGAATGTAGGTTCTAATCATGGACACATTTGCTTCAGTCACATGTAGTCCCAGTGAAGACAAACTGACCCCACTGAATGAGGGTTTGCGGATCAGACCCTAAATATTATTGTGCTTAAGACAGGTGGTGTAGTTATACCTTCAGTTTCACTCCATTTCCAGCAGTAGTGCAATGAAAGCCCAGAAGCCTAAGATAAACTTTCAGATATGCTAGGATGATATAACCTGATAGAGGTCTATTCAATCATGAATGGTGAGGAGAGAGTAAATAAGGACCGTTATTTATCCCTTTACATGACCCAAGAACCAGAGGTCACCTGATGAAATGAATAGGCAGCAGGTTTAAAACAAACCAGTGGAAGTGCTTCTTCTCACATGCCCAGTCAACCTGTGAAACCCCTTGCCCAGGGATGTTCTGAAGGCCAAACGTATAACTGAGAGCAAAAAATATCTAGGTAAATTCATGCTGGATAGGTCCATCCCTGACTATTAGCCAAGCCAGTCAGAGATGCAACCCATGCGCTGGAAGGCCCTAAGTCTTTGGCTGCCAGATGCCAGGAATGGATAACAGAGGCCGGGTCACTCAATAATTGCCCTGCTTTGTTCATTCCCTGGGAAGCACCTGGCAATGGCCACTGTCAGAAGACAGGGCAGGGGGTGAGAGGGACCGTAGGCGGGACTCGGCCTGGCCCTTCTTATGTCCTTAAATACCGATGGGCTAAAACGGGCTGCTGCTCACCGGGGCCGACCCTCTCTCCCTCTACGTGGCCAGTGTAGACGTTGGCCACATCGGGCCGGGCCGCTGCCGGACTAAAGCGCAGCTCGGTCCCGCTGCTCTAAAACTGCGCCAGAGGCCCGGGGACCCATCCCCGCCAGCCCCCGGCCAGCCAGCGTGCTGCGGGCGCTCCCCAGCCCCGCGCAGGGACTGCGGGGAGATCGCTGCCCCCCGGCCCGGCCCGGCCCCCAGCGGGGCGCAGCGTGGGCGGAGGCGAGCGGCACCCCTGGGGCGCCCCGCCTGCTCTCGCCCGGCGCGGCGGCGGCGCTCTCCGGGGCGGGGCTCCGGGCCAGCCCGGCTCCGGCTCCGGCTCCACCCAGGCCCGGGCGTGCCCAGCCGAGCCGAGGCAGCTGGGGGGAGCGGACCGGGGGCGCCCCGGAGGCAGCGCGAGCGGAGCCGCCATGGGGCTGGAGAAGGAGCGGGGGGACGCCAAGATCTGCATGGCCGAGGAGAGCTGCGGGCGCGGCGGCGGCCCCGCGCTGGCCGGCCCGGAGACGCGGGGGAAGGGCCCGGGCAGAGACCCGCGCGGGCTGAACGCCCACCTGCAGGTGAGGCGCCCGCCCCGCGCCCCCATCCCCGCCCGCCGCCCTTCCGGAGCGGCCGGCCGCGGTCCCCCCTTCGCCAGCCCGGCCGGGCGCGGCCGCCGCCCGCTCCCCGGGAGCCCCGGGCTCCTTGGCAACGTGTTTTCGGATGAAGCGGCCCTTGTTTTACCCCGGGCACAGCCCAGATCGCGGGGCCGCTCCGGGCACCTGGGCGGGTCGCGCTCGGGCTGGGCGAAATTGGTCCAGTCCCCGCTCTCCCTGCTCGGCGCGGGACGTCCCGCCAGAAGCCGCGCCGCGCCGGGGAGTCCCGGGAGCAGCCTGCTCTGCTGCCTTCCCCTCAGCAGCAACGAAAGCGCCAGGTCCATCATTCCCCCCTCGTCCCCAGCCTTGTCTCCTTGCGATTGCCTAGAGCCAGATGCTGATTTAGCCGGGGGGGGGTCTGTCGTTCTAGCTGGGCTTTGAGGATGTCGTGGCCGAGCCCGCATCATCTCACTCCTGCGACAAAGTTTGGATCTGCAGCCACGCTCTCTTTGAGCTGAGCAAATTCGTGCTGTACAAGCTCCTGACTCTGTTCCTTGCTGTACCATTGGCCCTGGTTGCAGGAATTGGCTTTGCACTGCTCAGCTGTCTGCAC
The DNA here is from genome assembly GCA_007922155.1 of Mesoclemmys tuberculata. Classification (NCBI taxonomy): domain Eukaryota; kingdom Metazoa; phylum Chordata; order Testudines; family Chelidae; genus Mesoclemmys; species Mesoclemmys tuberculata. The sequence continues at coordinate 41,264,123 of ML675616.1, read as the reverse complement.
ATCTGGTGAGTACATGTATTGCCTTCCACCTCACTCGCCTTCTTTCGGAAACAGTAACGTCCATGTACAGCAAAGAAGTGCCTCTGCAAATTCAGTCTCTGTGCACAAGGGAGTGAACAATTCTTCTGCTCTTGCCATAGATCCTGACTACCCATAGTCAGCTCTACAGCTAGTAAATTCAAGGCCGATTTGAGTATTTACTCATAGACTCATAGACTCATAG